>OW285238.1:83492388-84692388 GCA_935421215.2 Melolontha melolontha
AATTTAGCATAACCAAATTTGCATAGGTTTCTTGTGAAATAGAAATTTATAGTTCATTCTCAGCATGCGGATTTTTCGTCTTCTTTCAGCGGTAATAAAAACAACCCTGAGGATGTTCTATTTATATTCATCTCGAGATATAAAAAAAAGAAAGCATATATTTTTTTTAAATCCCCACCAACACACAAGGGCATAAACGCATAACAATAAACTGTTTATTTACTCTTCCCAGTCCGTGTCATGTCCACATATTTCAGGTGTAAGTGGGTAGTACGGATCCTATCCGTCGTGTTGTAATAGGGGAGGGAAGCGCACACGACTCAAGAAATGGAAAAAAGTCGTAAAAAGCCTTTACGATTTCTTCGCAAGGTCACTATTAATTTATTTAGCTCATAATGTTACAATAATGAGTAATGTTTCATTCCAAAAAGTTAATATTTGAAAGAAATATTAAAAATGTAATCAAGGAGCAATATTGATTAGAATTAATAAAATGTACACTATGGATAAGATATATTCAGTATCCATTGAAAAGATAAAAAATTCGTGGTGTAGTAGACAAGTACCAAATAACAATAATATGAAACACAAAGTTATGCATTGAAAAAGATTATGTAGGTATCTGATAAAAATATTTTGTGAGAAATTTTTCAAACCCATAATAGGCGTTGATTGCCTTGTAAAAATCCTTCCCAAATACGTATCAGTTCTAAAAAGAAAATGAAAATATTGGCAAATAAGAGAAAATATATAAGTGTTTGAAATTTATTAGAATGAAGAAAGGAAGTCTGATTTGAGTTTTTATTACCAATATGTCTAAGATCTTAACGTCGACAAAATTAAATGTATGGTCAAGATCAACTGTATGGTCCGCCAGTACACAAGATCTCTTTTCAATACTGGCATCACTTTTATGCTGTGTTATGCGCCGTTCTAGCCATTGCGATATCTAGCCTATATAAACGCCACAGCAATCCGAACATGGTACCCTGTTGACAACATGACTATTTAAAAAGAAAGGTGTTATGTCCTTGGTTTTACTATATAACTTCTTCAAAGTATAAGTGTTTGTAACGGGTGGTTTTTTCTTACCTGTATTTTTAGTCCACTCGGTATCTAATTTTTAAATGACCCTACATGACAGACAGGACTTCCGTAAGTTAATTATTGTTTTTTATCCTAAATCTTATTTGCATCCTTGCGGGATATCCCCGAATATCTTTATTGTATTTGGACATACAGTAAAACGCACGAAGTAATCCACTTTCGTCATTAAAATCCATGACGTAATAGTTGTAGTACATATAACGAGCGACCATTAAAATTTTCACTCGTAGCTGGCCGTGTATATAAAAATTATGTCGTAGCTTTAGTCATTAAGATGTTATTTCAAACATCTGTCAGTGTCAAATATATATTTTAAAGTTTCATCAAAAGAAAAAGTAATGGCCTTTAATGATATGCATAAAGCGTTTATGGTAGAATGTTACTTCCTGACATCTCAAAAAATTGATGGTATTTGGCAGCATTCAATAGAAAATTGCCTTGCGGAGTTTGAAGAGAGATATTCAAATACTGTTCCTAGCTATAAAACTTTCCGTGATACGCTAATGCATTATGTAAATCTTTTTCGTCAAACAGGCAGTATTTTAAGGAAAAAAGGAAGCGGTCCTCCTCTCAAGAGAAGTCGCGGCGTAACTGAAAATGTCAGACAAATTATTAACGAATCTCCTCAAACATCTATTCGCAGAGTTTCGCAACAAGTTGGGCTTTCGTATGGAACATGTCAAAAAATTTTAAAAAAGGACTTGCACATGTATCCATATAAATTAACTTCTGTATAAAATCTATTACCTACGGATTATGAAAAAAGAACACAATTTTGCCAATGGTTTATTCAAACAATGACAGACAATATTTTAAATCATACTTTTTTCACCGGTGAAGCTTGGTTTTATTTGAAAGGTTATGTTAATTCGCAAAATATGCGTATGTGGTCCAGTGAAAATCCTCATTTCTACAGAGAAGTTCCTCTACATCCAGAAAAAATAGGCGTATGGGTAGGTATGAGTCGTCACCAATTAATAGAACCAATATTCTTTGAGGGCACGATAACATCGGAGAAATATCGTAACGAAATTCTCAGTATTTTTACTAATCAATTGACTAATGATGAACTCCAGGTCGGATATTTTCAACAGGATTGGGCTACATCTCACGTTACACTTGAAAATATTCAGTTTTTGCAACAATTTTATGGCAATAGGATAATAAGTAGAAATACAGCGATTCCATATCCACCACGATCGTGTGATTTAAGTCATGGATTTTTTTGTGTGGCCATATATAAAGAATATTACTTATGAAACACCAATTAATAATCTACAAGAGTTAAGACATAAAATCATAGAAAAATGTGAACACATCAATAACTCACGGCAAATACTGATCACTGTTTCAATGCTCTACGAAATAGAGTGCGATTATGCTTGGTGGAGAATGGTCAACATTTTACACATTTTTTATAATATTCTATTACTTTGTATAAAAATTATAAATATATTTAATATAAAAGTCAGCATTTCAAATTATTTTTTAACAATCATGACGTTTGAAATTATAATGACAGATCTCCTCTAATAACTTAAGTTAGGACATACTTTTTGTGTACATGGCTTACTTGAGCGAAAATTTTAATGATCACTCGTTACTTCAGCCTTTTGTCGACCTATAAAATTTACAGATTATATTTATGTCTAAATTAGGTTATATTTATGTCAAAATTCACGAAATTTTCTAAAGGCAAATTAAGTACATTCTCATTAAAAATAAGTAATAAACTAATGACTTTGGTGACTATAAGTAAATAAAACTACATTTTTAAGTTCATTATTTTATTATATCAAATTTAGTACTTTTATTATTAAATTATTGCTAATACTGAAGACTTAAAACAACGATTAGGTATACAGATGTGTATATTTGAAGAAATCATCTCTCTCAATAATTCTTCATTATTTAAAATTGCTTCCTTAAACTTACAACTAACTATAATTGCCGATAAATTACATAATTTAAGTCTAAAATATATTTGCAGCAATATATTGATGCAAATGTATTTTGCTTAGAGATTTTGCTTTGAAATATTTTTCTGTATAAGAAAAGAAACATGTCTTTCCTATTTCAAGTTATAAACATGCAATTTTTGCTGTATAATTTTACTTATGATTTATTTCTCTGTAAAGTAAGACCATGTTTTTAAGAAAGTTTGGTTTTTGATTACAATTAAATTACATATGAATAAAAAATTAAAAACCCTTACCACAATAGAATTTAACAATTCTATATACGTATTTCGACAACCACGTTGTCATCCTCAGTAGAAAAGGCAGTGTAACACTTAAAAGCACAAAAAACACACAACACTCACTGAGCGCTATATTGTACGGCTTCTCGTTTAACATTAAATTTTCAAATTTTAAAAACCTGAATACTACAGAACTTACCTCATTGGAAAAACCCTACTTAAATACGTACATGGATTAAGAGACCATTAAGCGATTAATGCTTTATTCTATAGAAAGGCCCTTTAGAAAATTACACAAAGGGCATACCCTAATTTAATATACATAAAGAAATCATATAAACTCATCTTAAATTATATATGTCAATTTGAAATTAATATTGA
Source organism: Melolontha melolontha (assembly GCA_935421215.2). Taxonomy (NCBI): domain Eukaryota; kingdom Metazoa; phylum Arthropoda; class Insecta; order Coleoptera; family Scarabaeidae; genus Melolontha; species Melolontha melolontha. The sequence goes on from OW285238.1 coordinate 83,496,077, forward strand.
ATCATAATATCTGTTAAAGGCTAATGTTGTGACGAACCGAAATTTAAAAAAATACATAGAATTAGATTAATTTGTTAATGGTTTTCTTATCTTTTTTAGTTTAATAACATCTAACTGTCAATTAACTCGAATAAAGGTGAACCTGGTATAGGATCCAAATCTGCATTAATTACGTTATTCCTATTTTTAAAGATAAAAATGCTCTCAAAACTATTTCATTCGCGGGGGCTAGTGACGTTTTTAATTAATCTCATTCCCAATGAGGTAAGTTCTGTAGTATTCAGGCTTTTAAAATTTTAAAATTTAGTGTTAAACGAGAAGCCGTACAATATAGCGCTTAGTGAGTGTTGTGTTTTTTGTGCTTTCAAGTGATACACTGCTTTTTCTACTGAGGATGACAACGTGGTTGTCGAAATACGTATATATAATTGTTAAATTCTATTGTGGTAAGGATTTTTTGCCGTTGTGCTACCTCAATGTTTCCCAAGGTTTACTAGCGAGAAGGTAATCCACACTTACACCCACTAACAGAATTAGAAAGTTCAAAAAGGCGAAAAAAGAAATTATAATATATAATATAATAACATACCTAGTTTAACCAACCTAGTACGATAAATCAAGAAAAAATAATTACTACAATCTCTAAAATTAAATTTTCTCATCAAAACTCGGCGAAAAACCAAATTCACACTTAATCTGGAGCACAATCAGCAGTCGAGGTTCCATCAATAAAAATCATCACAAAATCACACAGAACTATAATTTGATATCCAAAATGCGGAGTACATTTGAAAATGCCATATGTGCGTCATATAAATGGAAACTAGCAGATACTAGTCTCTGCGATTGCGAAAATGTGGAATAAACTATAGCCTACATAGTAAACAACATAAGCTCAGCCAGGCAACTCCTACAGCACTGGACTGGTTGACAAATTTAGATAGTTTTTGTTTTTTTGTCATAAAAATGTTTTATACACATATCTAATTTTCAATTTCTTTTTTTAACATCGCCTTATGCGAAATAAATAAATAAAGTCAACCTCAATGTCAACGCCAGTAACAATGCCAACGTCAATATCAATGGCAAAGCCAATTCTAAAGTCAACTTCAATGCCAATGTCAACGTCAGCTTCCATGTCGATGCTAATATTAAAGTCAATGTTAGTGTCTTTGTCAACATCAAGTCAACGTCCACGCAAAATAAATAAAGAAAGTTAGCGCCAATGCCAACGTCAGTATCAATACTTATGTCAATACAATGTCAAAGTCAGCATCAATTCCAATGTCAACGCCAATATCAACAGGAACTTCAATGTCAACGGCAAAAAAATTTATACAAAAGAATACAAGCTCACAAATACTCCAAAACAGACAAAACGTCAAAAATAGAAGTAAATAATTCAACAATGTTGTCGCCATAGAAACAATTTCAAACTAAAATTTTTGTACATAAATTGTATAAAAAGAAGCAAGAATGTCATAAAGAAATATCTTGCTTTTGACGATCGGGTTTGTTCAAGAAGAATATTTAAGTCCTCACACAAGACAGAAGTGTGAAAAAAACTTACTTACATATTTCAGTAAATTTTGTAAGCTTAATTAGTTTTTGAAATCTTCAATTTTTGGGCGATAATTTTAATTAAGAAATGGTCTGCCACATCATGTCAATTTTTTAAATATTAAACTTCTTTGGCCCTTTTTTGTGAAACTATTTAATGTTAAATAAGATTTTTTAATAAGTAATTGGCCGATTGGGAAGACGAATTTCTTTTGACCTGGAGCGAATAACGCAGATTACAATTGATCGCAAAGCATTTACACTCGGCTGGGACAGTGTCAGTTGGTTGGTGGGGTCCATTTTGAAAATTTATGTTAACTGTTACAATAAATTTAAGTTCAGATTTTTTTTTAATTTAATTTTAATTTTGTATAAAAATAAAATTTTCTTATTTTTTTCTAAATTTATATCATTTTTTCAAAAAAATTGTGATGCAACATACCAATTGTTTTATATCGCTATTTGGTGGATATAAAGATCTACCAAAAACGAGAAAAAAATAATATGGTTGCCATTTAAAGAAAGTGTTGATAACGTCATCACTCGAAAACCAATGACGTCATAGAAAAAAATTGTATGTCAAAAGATGGCGTTTTAAAAAATAAAATTTACCTGTCTGAGCATTTTTCCTAAAAATGTAAAATAATGCGGTTATAAGATTGGTTCCAAACTTTATGACCACACTGTATATATATATATAAAGATAATTATTTCGTGACCTCTGTATGTTACGGTAATAACAATAATAATAACTAGAGTGGACCAATTCGGAGCGAAAGCAGAGGCGTGACTAACGAATTGGTTCCCGCATGCGAAACATTATTAATAAAGACGGCAGACTATGTGCCCACACTGTTAAATTTAATAAATAATACACATAAGGTGTATTAGATAAAAATGTAGATTTTACAAAATTAGGGGAACTTTTTACCAATACTGAAGATCCATTGTACAGATACAAAGAGCGCTTTAACTATGCAAATATAACATCTCTCAACGTCGAACAATCCTTCTCAGTATATAAACATATATATATATATATTAAATTTATTATATTATATTAAATTTGACAGTGTGGGCACATAGTCTGCCGTCTTTAATTATTAATATCTAGAGATATACTATCACGAACGGTGCTGTTATTATGTTAGATACAAAAAAAATGTAAGACGGTTTTTCTAGATTATGAAACGTTCTCGATGATACGTATACAAAATAAAATCTAAAATGTATGTAATTAGATGATTAAAAAAAAACTTACCGTCTTATGCGTTTTCCGTGACTTGAAAATCTGGGGAAGCGCGATGAAATATTGTTAACATAAGGTGCGTCTCCAAAGTTATTTCTTATCATGTACACAAATCAAATAAGAACACTTCGTATTTTGTATCGGCACCAGTGTCTCTATCTTTATGTCTTGCGCTATGCACGTGGCGTTGCAAATTTGATTTTGTTAAATGGTTTATATATATATTGCACACTAAACATTTTACATTTACCCCATTGTAGGGGTTGTCAATAAAGCTATTGACTAACTTTGATGATAGCGGTTTTTTTACTGTACGCTCCTTCAACATTATTAAATACACAGAATACACTTTCCTGCTGCTATTATACGTGTACACACGATGACCGTGAACAACATACTAACTAATCGTATGTGCGATGGGGCACGCGGGAACTAATTCGTTAGTCACGCCTCTGCTTTTGCTCCGAATTGGTTCACTCTAATAGTAACTCATGCCTTACCATTCCCCGTTTTTGTTGTCTAACTATTTTTAGAATACTAAGGCATGAGTTATTATTAAATTAGAATGTATCTTTGAATAATTTTATCCATGACAACTACAAATGCATAAGTATGACATTAATATACTGTCATTTATATTTTAAATCCTTTGACAAATGCATCATATGCCGAAACATATAAGATTGTTTTAAATATATACATTTGTAAGTAAAACCAGACCTTAAATCGCCAACTTATTGAATATACCATATTATATATATTGCGATTAGACATACCTCTTCTAATGTGAGGTTCAACAACAACTTTCCAACTTTTAGTGGAAGGTTGTTCAAATAAAAAAAAAATGAATATCTTTTTAAAAAAACGGTAATGCTCTCCTTTAAACTTGTTTTTTTTTGGGCTTTATTTTTATATGGGATAGCTCTGGGTAATTTTTATCTGAAATGCAATGGGCTCTTTAGTCTCAGGATTCTGTTTTTAATATATCTTTTTGAGTCGCTCAAATTGCTCTTTTGACTTGTACATGGAATAAGTTCCCTATTCTTGTTTTCTCAAACACTCGGTATAAGGTACGTAAATTAAAGAAAACTACCTTAGAACAATAAAACTCATTTAATATTCAATAACTTTTGTAGCATAAATAATACTTTTGTGTGACAATTTGAAATTATCCCCCCCCCCTTACAATCTTAAGTGCACGAACTCAGTGTATGCTGTCTTGCAACAATTTATTTTAAAATGTGTAATAAGCTTTTTAAATATAATAATATAATAAATTGGGATCAAGGTAAGTGGTTATACAATATATGCTTGGTGCTACTTTTGTCTATTTTAATGCCTTCTTAGGTGGTTTGTTAGGGTTTATATCTGTAATCAAATGTAAATCGAACTGGTTTTAACCTCAAACTGAAATCTGTTCTCTGGTCTATGACAATAATATATCGAACTATTTGGGAAAATAAGGTGAGTTTGTCTTAATTATCGACCAATACGTTTATGGAAAATGCTTGCTATGTTAATCTATACTTTAGCGCTAATTTACTTGTATCTGTAGGTACTCTAGCTCTAGGAAAAGGTTCCTTCGGGCAGGTCTCAGGCTGGATTACAGGATTTATTCTTCCGGAATTGACAGGATATTGGTTTGACAGCAATAATTAATTGGATAGCTTTCATATAACGCTATAAAATTAAGGATTAAAAGATTTTATACTGCTGGACGCTGGTCCGATACTCGCTCGTTATGGATATACAAATATCTTGAAAATGAACTTTGCTAATAGGTAACTTTTTCCTCTAACGTTGTATGAATATTTTAATTATATTATTCTTTATATTTCAGCATTAAAATACGCTTTATAAGTTTAAAATCGCCTTTAGCATCGTGACATGATGCTATCGTAGCAAAAGGCAACGCTTGTCATTTTTTCTCTGTCATGTTATTTATTTTTCTCGAACAACGACGTTTCAGTTTTTTGAACGCGTTGTCTACAGGAAATATTGCCGCAGACAAGAAGAGAGGCGTGGCCAATTTGAAATGTTGGTTTGTACAAGCAGCCAAAAGTAAAATTAAAGTATTCTGAAGGTATTAAAAATCCTTAACAATTAAATCAATTTGTTAGATAATGAATTGGTATTTGAATTGTAAATGGCTACATAATTACATAACCCCACTTGTGCTGCTCGCATATAGATGGCGCGATCTGTCATTTTCTTTGAATTATTTAATATTTGTTTAAATTAAATCATATAATTATTCCTTAAATTGTTAATAATAATGTAAATTGTTTTGTGAAAGCTGTACTAGCTTAATATATATATAATCAAATTAAAAATTTGTGAAAGACATATCCGCCCGGAATATGCAAATATCGACATTTTACCGATTTTACGGATCGTGAGTGCACATTATCCTGGGATAGACACGACTTTCACTTCTATACTACGCGTATATATATGAACTATAATGGATTTCATGTGTATGAGAATTAATAATTATTAAATCTCATTTTACATGCGATTGTCGCTATAATTTGTTGCATTAAATTCTACAATCCGGCAAACCACTTTGTCCCTAGAGTGTAGATGCAACAATCCGCGACGTCAACCCTACAAGTTGTCAGTACAAATGAAAATTAAAAATTTGTGAAAGACATATCCGCTCGGAATATGCTAATATCAGCATTTCACAGTTTCTCCTGATCATCAGTGCACATTCTCCGGCAACAGACACGACGTTCACTCCTATACTACGTGTATATATAAGAACTACAATGGACTTCATGTGTATGAGAATTAATAATTATTAAATCTCATTTTACATGCGATTGTCGCCAGAATTTGTTTTTAATTCGTCGCGGATTGTTGCGTCTACAATTTAGGGCAAAAGTGTTTTACCGTATTGTAGAATTTAATGCAACAAATTATAGCGACAATCGCATGTAAAATGAGATTAATAATTATTATTTCGCATACACATGAAGTCCATTATATATATATATATATATATATATATATATATATATATATATATATATATATATATATGTATATATACACGCAGTATGGAAATGAAAGTCGTATCTATTTCTGGGTAAGGTGTATTGACAATTACTAATGAGTATGAAACATCGATGTCTGCACATCCCGGATGGATACGACTTTCACACATTTTTTCATATATATATATATATATATATACATTTGATTACAGATATAAACCCTAACAAACCACCTAAGAAGGCATTAAAATAGACAAAAGTAGCACCAAGCATATATTGTATAACCACTTACCTTGATCCCAATTTATTATATTATTATATTTAAAAAGCTTATTACACATTTTAAAATAAATTGTTGCAAGACAGCATACACTGAGTTCGTGCACTTAAGATTGTAAGGGGGGGGGGATAATTTCAAATTGTCACACAAAAGTATTATTTATGCTACAAAAGTTATTGAATATTAAATGAGTTTTATTGTTCTAAGGTAGTTTTCTTTAATTTACGTACCTTATACCGAGTGTTTGAGAAAACAAGAATAGGGAACTTATTCCATGTACAAGTCAAAAGAGCAATTTGAGCGACTCAAAAAGATATATTAAAAACAGAATCCTGAGACTAAAGAGCCCATTGCATTTCAGATAAAAATTACCCAGAGCTATCCCATATAAAAATAAAGCCCAAAAAAAAACAAGTTTAAAGGAGAGCATTACCGTTTTTTTAAAAAGATATTCATTTTTTTTTTATTTGAACAACCTTCCACTAAAAGTTGGAAAGTTGTTGTTGAACCTCACATTAGAAGAGGTATGTCTAATCGCAATATATATAATATGGTATATTCAATAAGTTGGCGATTTAAGGTCTGGTTTTACTTACAAATGTATATATTTAAAACAATCTTATATGTTTCGGCATATGATGCATTTGTCAAAGGATTTAAAATATAAATGACAGTATATTAATGTCATACTTATGCATTTGTAGTTGTCATGGATAAAATTATTCAAAGATACATTCTAATTTAATAATAACTCATGCCTTAGTATTCTAAAAATAGTTAGACAACAAAAACGGGGAATGGTAAGGCATGAGTTACTATTAGAGTGAACCAATTCGGAGCAAAAGCAGAGGCGTGACTAACGAATTAGTTCCCGCGTGCCCCATCGCACATACGATTAGTTAGTATGTTGTTCACGGTCATCGTGTGTACACGTATAATAGCAGCAGGAAAGTGTATTCTGTGTATTTAATAATGTTGAAGGAGCGTACAGTAAAAAAACCGCTATCATCAAAGTTAGTCAATAGCTTTATTGACAACCCCTACAATGGGGTAAATGTAAAATGTTTAGTGTGCAATATATATATAAACCATTTAACAAAATCAAATTTGCAACGCCACGTGCATAGCGCAAGACATAAAGATAGAGACACTGGTGCCGATACAAAATACGAAGTGTTCTTATTTGATTTGTGTACATGATAAGAAATAACTTTGGAGACGCACCTTATGTTAACAATATTTCATCGCGCTTCCCCAGATTTTCAAGTCACGGAAAACGCATAAGACGGTAAGTTTTTTTTTAATCATTTAATTACATACATTTTAGATTTTATTTTGTATACGTATCATCGAGAACGTTTCATAATCTAGAAAAACCGTCTTACATTTTTTTTGTATCTAACATAATAACAGCACCGTTCGTGATAGTATATCTCTAGATATTAATAATTAAAGACGGCAGACTATGTGCCCACACTGTCAAATTTAATATAATATAATAAATTTAATATATATATATATATGTTTATATACTGAGAAGGATTGTTCGACGTTGAGAGATGTTATATTTGCATAGTTAAAGCGCTCTTTGTATCTGTACAATGGATCTTCAGTATTGGTAAAAAGTTCCCCTAATTTTGTAAAATCTACATTTTTATCTAATACACCTTATGTGTATTATTTATTAAATTTAACAGTGTGGGCACATAGTCTGCCGTCTTTATTAATAATGTTTCGCATGCGGGAACCAATTCGTTAGTCACGCCTCTGCTTTCGCTCCGAATTGGTCCACTCTAGTTATTATTATTGTTATTACCGTAACATACAGAGGTCACGAAATAATTATCTTTATATATATATATACAGTGTGGTCATAAAGTTTGGAACCAATCTTATAACCGCATTATGCGGAATATGCTAATATCAGCATTTCACAGTTTCTCCTGATCATCAGTGCACATTCTCCGGCAACAGACACGACGTTCACTCCTATACTACGTGTATATATAAGAACTACAATGGACTTCATGTGTATGAGAATTAATAATTATTAAATCTCATTTTACATGCGATTGTCGCCAGAATTTGTTTTTAATTCGTCGCGGATTGTTGCGTCTACAATTTAGGGCAAAAGTGTTTTACCGTATTGTAGAATTTAATGCAACAAATTATAGCGACAATCGCATGTAAAATGAGATTAATAATTATTATTTCGCATACACATGAAGTCCATTATATATATATATATATATATATATATATATATATATATATATATATATATATGTATATATACACGCAGTATGGAAATGAAAGTCGTATCTATTTCTGGGTAAGGTGTATTGACAATTACTAATGAGTATGAAACATCGATGTCTGCACATCCCGGATGGATACGACTTTCACACATTTTTTCATATATATATATATATATATATATATATATGGTATTAATAAGTCGGCGATTAAAGGTCTGGTTTATTACTTCAAAGTATATATATTTAAAACAACCCTACATGTTTCGGCAATGATGCCTTTGTCAAGGATATAAAAAATATATTTTTTATATTAATTTAATTTTTTTCTGTCCACCAAATGCAGTTATTCAATAGGATGTTTCCCTTATGTTAATTTCAACCTTCTCAGTTACAGTTAGCTGGAACAACCAAGCTGTATGTATCATAACAATATATATATATATATATATATATATACATACATATTGCTGTGGATTTTTCATCAGAAAAATACTGAAAATTACGCGATATATTTGAATGTTTAAAAATGTACATTTATTTGTGACATGACTGTATATTGGAAATGTTTATAAATTTTGCGTTGAATATTTGTATTGTTTCGAAGGTTAACTAGAAAAGAAAGTAGAAAAACTGGTTATCCGGTGAGGATCATCAAGAAGGATGGTTTTATTTTACAATGTATTTAAAATTTACACAAGTATTGTCGGTAGTGAGAAAATGTGGCACATCTGGTCGGCCCTAACTGTATATTATAGGGTACTAAACATGTTTACGCATAAAATTTGTTTAATAAACTACATATACATTTGTATTATCGTCTAAACAGATTTTAAGTAAATAAATTAGGCAATATGCCTTTGACAAAGGCATATTGCCGAAACATGTAGGGTTGTTTTAAATATATATACTTTGAAGTAATGAACCAGACCTTTAATCGCCGACTTATTAAGTTTACCTTATATATATATAAATATATTTTATTTAGTTTGTAACGTACTCTTTAGATGTAAGCACCTGAGGAAGCCACTGTGCTGGCGAAACAATTGTCGTGTTACGATTAAAGACTAAAAGTGAAGATTAGAACCGTAGCTTTATTTCTATTTTAAATTATGGATCTTCATCAAGTAAATGCCGAATCAATTCAATTAAATTATTAAGTACAATCAATGGATTAACTATTCTTATTGAGACAAAATTTATAATGTTTATAGGTTATACGTAGATTTCTTCTTATAGGTGGGAAATTAAATGAATCAACTGATATGTAACAAATATTTGGATATTTAAACTAAATAGGCTCTGGTAAATCAAACCACCCTTAAAATTGGTATATCATTTCCCTATTTACATATTTTAAAATGATTATTATTCAAATTTTAATCTACTTTCGGTAAGTTTATATACATCTGTTTATTTATTAAGTTAAATTTTGGAAGTGAATCATATAATGCAAACTTAGCTCAACATTTCCTTTCTAACTTCATAATTTTCGTCTAAAGACACCTAATCGCTGCGATCAATCTTGGTCCACCAGATGTACAGCTTCAATATTGCCCGAAACAGGAAAAACTGGTCACGAACCTAACAAATTCTTCAGCCGTTGAGTCTTCCAGAAAAGCAAGGTATACTGTCTTCTTTTAATAATGGATAATCTTTATTTTAGATAATATGGCTTCTAGAGATTGTCCCATTTAAACCTGTGTTGATTGCCGGCACCTGGTACACTGACGGATCACAATCTAGTCAGGGGGCAGGTGCAGGCATATGCGGAATGTGCCCTAGAAGGAAGATATCGATATGTCTGGGGAAACATACTACGGTTTTCCAGGCCGAATTGTTAGCAGTCGCAGCCTGCGCCCATGAAATTCGGGAAGCCGGCTGCGCAAGCAAAAAAATTAACATAATGACTGATAGTCAGGCGGCTATTAAAGCCATTATGAACCCATCTACCAGGTCTATGCTGGTGAAATATTGTAAACAGGTCCTCAATAACCTGGCACAAGGCAATACAGTGTCGCTGATATGGGTGCCAGGACATGAGGGAATTAAAGGCAATGAAATAGCCGACAAACTGGCCAAAGAAGGTACTAATAGGAACTTCATAGGACCAGAACCTGTATGTGGAATCACTAAGGATTCCGCTAAAAGGGAGATCTGGTTATGGCTAGAAAAAGAAAATAAAAATAAATGGAGGTTAACGGAAGGTCAACTCCATACCAAAACACTACTAAGAGGGCTGGACGGAAAGCTTTCAGCCAACCTAATTCGTAGTAGCAAAAAAGAAATTCAAATAATTACCGGGTTAATAACCGGACATTGTCCTTTAAGGAAGCATTTGTACACCATGGGCTTGGTTAGCGAGCCCTGGTGTAGGAGATGTGAAAAACAGGAGGAAACTAGCCTTCATGTAATATGCACGTGTGAGGAACCGAAGGAACTCAGACAGAAATATTTCGGGAGGAACTCAGACAGAAATATTTCGGGAGGGATCTATTGGATCCTTCGAGTGTACTCAAACTTCCCCTGAGGAGTATAGTGGCTTTTATCGAGGACACAAGACTAACAGAGTGGAATTGAGAGATCTATTGGGGATAGTACAACGAGCAGTGTGCTCAAGTGCCTGGACGTGGTGGCGTCCAACCCAAAACAGAGACGAAGAAGAAGAAGAAAGACCTATGTTGATCCAGGGTGATCCGATACCTTTAGATTAGGAACGCGTAAATGTTTTCACTCAAAATAAAAATGTGAAATTATAACTTTAACACCACAGAATATATAAACACATATAATAAATGGCAGAAAGGGGTATAACGACCTTCTATAAGGGTTATCTTCTGAGATTCTCTCCGTACAAGTAATGATATGTTCTCCAATATCCCAAATATTTGTTGTATTAATATTTTTCCAGTTAATTATATGATTTTATAAAAAAGTAATTAGATTTTACCATTTATAGCTTTAATTTTTCAGATTTTAAACGGTTTTAAAAAAAATTCTCTTTGAAAACATAACTAAACTTTTTAAATGTAAAAATTATTCTCAATTTTATAAATAAGTAACCATAGCGACCCAACAGCTTTTCCTCTTCTTAAGGTCATTGATAGCTTTAGTTATACAAAATTTCCAAAATATTTTGACATTTCAAATATAATTTTGATCTTTGATTAATATTATAACTTATTGATTTACAAATAATTTTCCCTTCTCATATAACCTTTGACATTAGCAAATATTAACAAAATGTATCTAAAATCAACTAAATTTACATTATCCAATTACTTTAGGAAAAACATAGGAAGGTCATAATTAGAGAACGGACACGCTTACCACTCAGTGCAGTACTGGCGAAAAGCTGTATTTCTAAAATATTTAATTTTATTTATATAATTGGAAAACGAACGGGTGGTGATCTATAAAATTACGAAATACATATTTATTTGATGAAAAGTTGTATTTATAAAGTTTTTAATTTTATTTATATAATTGGAAAACGAACGGGTGGTGATCTATAAAATTACGAAATACATATGTATTTGTTGAAAAGTTGTATTTTTAAAGTTTTTATTTTTATTTCTATAATTGGAACATTTTTATTTGTTCATTTTGTCGTTCAAGTTGAGTAAAGGAGTATTAATATTGACTAGCAATAGTTTCTCAAGGTTTTCTTCTGTCAATTTTGTTCTCTTTGAATTAAGTATAGCAAACGCCAATTAAGTTGGCGCTAGGAGGGGTAAGTTCGCGCAGGATTTGAAGTAGTGGGGAGATTTATATTTGGTTTTACATCAAATGTCAGATACTTCTAACCTCGGAGCGTGTATCACTTTATGGTCCCCTAGCAAAGACATTATGTTCCGTCAAACGTCAATGACAAATGTATTCTGACAATTAGTTGAGTAGTAGGGGAGGACGTTTTTAAAAATGGCTTCTGCGCACCCCCTCCTCGCGCCAACTTAATTGGCGATTGCTATACATCCTTATAAAAAGAAAACGTCCTTTCTACATCACAACTGGTTATAGGTGCATACTGGAAATATTCTTGTATTTCTTCATATTTAGCCGTTAGATTTTGTGGAATTGTCTCCATACATAATTGCTGCAATGTAATTAAATCTGGATTTCTATTAAGAATTGCTTCAAACTTTGCCGAAGACCACATCCGAAGTCACTTGGAATACTTTTCAAATTATTAACAGCCACATCTAATGTGGTTAATCCGTCATTTAATTTGAGATTTCGATTTTCAAAATATGTAAGTGATTAGTTTTGGAAATTTTCCAAGGTGTTCGTGAAGAAAGTACAACTGATTTTTTAAATTTAGGATTTGTGTGAGCTCCTTGTACTCACCAATACTTCTAGCATCCTCCTTTAGCAGTGTTACGAAATGTTTTAGACTATCGAAATTCTCAGCATAATAACTAGTAGCTTCCAGCCATGTTCCCCATCTAGTTATTACTGGAGTGGGAGGCAGTGACAGAGATGGAAATTTTTCCCTGAAAAGAGCTACTCTCAATGGTGCTTTTCTGAAAACTTTTTTAAAAGCTGATACAAGTCTATCAACTTCCGGAAAAGTGTCTCTGATATATTCACAGATTCTGTGGAGAGCATGTGCTACACAAGTAATATGCAGCATATTAGGATATGATTTCTTCAATAGTCTGCCTGTTTTTAACATATACGCAGCACTATCACTGACAAATAAAAGTATTTTTTCTTTGTACGTGGCGTCCGAATGAAGCATTTTTTGCATATTCTCCTTAATGGTTTCAGCAACTGTTTCCGCATTAACTCTATTTATAACACTTGTTGCTATTACATATGAGTTATAGGGAATAGTTGGATGTAGTACATCAGCTACAACATTTACCACACAACGTCCTAACATATCCACCGTTTCGTCGGCGCTTATCCATATGTATTGATTTAAAAGATGGCTTCTAATGCGTTCTACTGTTCTCATATAGCACGTAGAAACATAATATTTGCGTAAAGTTGATTCATCAGGAACATTTCGACCAGTATATTTTTGAAGAAATATTTTTAAAGTGGGATTGCTAAGTTTATTTAATGGAATATTAGCCGCCATAAAAGTTTTACAGAGGTCAGATGTGTTTGCGATCCTAACTGACGAATTTTTGACGATATTTTACGAATTTTGTAATAAATTTCGGAATCACTGACAATGGACATACAATCACTATGACCGTCAATCTAACTCGCCATTGTTTTACAATGCCGTTCTCGACATTCTTCCATATCATGTCTGAAAAAGTAACTTAAACAATGCTCTAGATATAAATAAATGAAAACTAAAAATGTGCGCGTAAGTTATTGAAACTGAACGAAATTCAATGCACACTTACGTCGAAATAATTGGTAGAAATAGATTCAATCAAACGATATTAAACAGGATCTATCACAAAAATTACGATGTAAATAACAGTTAGAACTACGAAAACAAGAAACTAACTCACAGCACTTTATTTAACTTACGAAATATAAATTAATAAATAAAATCCATTATAAAAACCCCGCTTCTATCTACGCTCATGAAAACACTTTAAAAAGCACTATATTCTCCTAGTACAATAGCTGGCTTGTCCATTGTTATCGCCGAAAGCCCAGGTGTCCGAGTAAGTCAAACAAATACTTCATTGAATTACGCCGGGATGTACTGTGCGATGTTATACACAATTCCAATTGCCTATTGCGTTTTATGGAAATTGCGTCCGTTCTCTAGTCATAATACCTTTAAAAATTTAATAATAGACTTGACACTCCATGTTAGTAAATATTCAATATAAATATGATATAGTCTTCCACCTACTAAGAAATCTCATACCTATATATAGTAATAATACAAATGTAACTAATTAAGATGAGTATTCAATTTTCTCTATCAGAATTAATATTCTAATTATCTAATTTCTTAGCCGTTTATTAAATATAACAATTGATAAATTATTGGAGTTTTACGGCTTTTATATGAAATATTTACAAATATCAAATTAGAACGTATGTGATTGCAGAGTAAGTGGGGATGTAAACATTGCTGTCTACAAATTACAAAGCAAATCATATGAAATTTTTTAATTGAAAAATATTGTCTATATTGGAACTCGGACCCAAGTCTACAGATGTCTGTTTTGAAAGCAGGTGTCAGTTATGAAAGCAAACGTCAGATATGAAAGCAGATGCCTATTTTGAAAGTAGATGTCAGTTATTGAAAGCAGATGTCAGTATTTTGAGAGCAGATGTCAGATTTGAATGTTTGAAAATGCTAATTATTACTTCATAGCTATATGAGTGTTTAGATAATTTATTATCCGTTTATTAAATATAACAATTGATAAATTATTGGAGTTTTTCGGCTTTATATGAAATATATACAAATATCAAATTAGAATGTATGTAATTACAGAGTAAGTGGGGATGTAAACATTGCTGTCATTGGCATCTGCTTTCATATCTGACGTTTGCTTTCATAACTGACACCTGCTTTCAAAACAGATATCTGCTTTCAATAACTGACATTTGCTTTCACTAACTGACATCTGCAATCAAAACTGACATCAGCTTTCAAAACTGACTTCTGCTTTCAACTTGACATCTACATTCAATAACTGACATCTGATTCATTAACACTGTTACTTTATAATGCATTTCTAAATAGCTTGAACCTGGGTCTATTGTGGCTAAGTGGTAAAAGCGACAGTCCGACAAACTGTAGACTTGGGTTCGAGTCCCAACTTTTCCCAATATTTTTCAATTAAAAAATTTCGTATGATTTGCTTTGTAATTTGTAGACAGCAATGTTTACATCCCCACTTAATCTGCAATTACATACATTCTAATTTGATATTTGTAAATATTTCATATAAAAGCCGTAAAACTCCAATAATTTATCAATTGTTATATATATATATATATATATATATATATATATTTAGATAATGCCGTTTTTGAAGTTTACTTATATATTGACTTATTTCAATGTTTTCTAATATATTTTACAATCGATGCATAATCGCCTCAAACTGAAATTATTTTGTTAGAACATGAGTTTTAAATATAGAGAGCACAACACCAAAGAAAAATATAAGCTTCGTGAAATGTCAGTTGATACTCCAAAATGAAAAAATCCGATAGCAAAATATTCCTTTATGCGCATTTTCTCGAGAGAAGCGTATAAGTTTACAGATAGGTGTATGTCGTTACCTTAAGACTCCTTCGAGAAGCTTATACTTGATATACTGATTTGCATTCAGAAAATCTGGAATCGAATAACAAAGACTTCATGAAGTAGTTGTATTAGGTGAAATTTTATTGACTTGGTACGACGTGTTAATTATATGTGCACCTATAAATACAATTGATAGCATATAACTATTGACACAGAGTAAAATTTAGTTGAAATATATCAATAAATTTGTGTACAATTTAATATAATGAATCAAGTACCGTACATTGAGTTAATACTTTATTAATTTTATAATTTAAGTTATGAAATAAAAAATTATGAAAAACTTCAAAATCTAATAAACCTCTAAATTGATTTGTAATGAAAATCACAGTGTGACAATTAAATAATTGGACCGATTGTAACTAAAATAGAAAGGCTATTAATAGTACATTGTATGACAGGAACTAGTGTGGTATTTTGTATTGGTAATAGGAAACCATCGATACACTAATGGCATGGAGCAGCGAGTGTTAAGTTCTAATTTAAACTCGTGCGACCGATATTGTGCAATTGATGTGACAACTATTTAGGGATAATTGTTTATTTCATTGAACACATATTCAAGTAGTATGAGTGATTTAAAAGTGATGTGAAAATGATAAAAGTTGAAGCAAGGCCTGGGTGTGCAATTTCAGTGCGTGATGAGGATTTATCGAAGAAGTGGGAGAACGGATTAAAGAGGATCGTTGTGTACTGTATGATTGACTGTATGATTGTTCGCAAAGAAGTTTGGTGTAAACCTGGAAACCATTAGTAAAATCTCATTCTAAGGTTTAGCCAAGAAAAAGGTCTCGTCTTGTTTTGTGCTACATCCAATGTGTAAATGTCACCAAAATGACCGTTTTGTGAGTAAGCAACATCTTTAAATTTGTCCATAGGAATGCCATTCTAGCGGAGAGCGCACCTTGGTGTTTTGATATAATCCCACAACTGAACACCAAAGCGCGGAATGAAAGTCATCATCATGACTAAAGGTAAAAAAATTCGTCTCCAAAAATCGAAAATGAAGATAATGTTAGTCGGTTGTTATGACAGTACAGAAATTATTGAACACAAATCGTCGGAAAATTTTTAATTGAGTATTTTGGAGCGCCCATGAAAGAGAATTTTCCGGATATTGCTTGAGTACTCAACACTAGGCAGTTGATTCTTACTTCATAACAATGTACAAATATATTAAATAGTAGGTGCACGGAAATTATTGACTCGAAAATAAATGTGTGTACTGAATCATCCACCTTATTCAACAGATTTGTGCCCCCCTTGACTATTTTCTTTTTTCCAAATTAAAATTCCTGTTGAAACAGAAATTCTTTGACGACGTTGAAGACATTGGAAGGACCGTAACTCTTCGGAACATACCACAACAAGGTGTGCCTCAGTCGTTGCCACTCATTGTATCGATTTAGAAGCAATATACTTTGAATAATTTGATAATTGTCGGGCTGTGTATATTCCAAATGGTTAACATTAATATAAATGACTTACAGTTTACTGTTTTGTACTTTAGTACAGAACAGTAATGTGTAATTTGGATTAAGTAGCTTAACTTGATTTCTTAATTCTTTAAACAAAAACTATTAATTTAAATTGGTCTAGACGTATTAAACACAAACAAGTCTAAATTATTTTATTTAAATGAACATAATTTTATTGAACGCGCACATGCATATTACCCTCACAATGTAGATATAACAAACACGATCGACTTAAGATTACCCAAAAGACTACAAAAATAATTCAAGGTTTGTGTTTCGAAATGAAATTTTGGAATCGCAACTATTGGTACATTGGCGTCCTTTGCCGAGTATATGATATGTTGTGTTTTTGCAGTTGCGACTATATGCACGAAACAATTTGAAGAAATCGGTAGGAATAACAATATGCATGACCTCATAAATATTTCAAAAAGTGAAATGTCTGCAGTCATAGGAAAGCTTAATTAATTAATTTCATTCTTCCTTCGAATAAGCATGTTTTAGAGAATAATTGCTATCATATTTTCGTATCACACCAAATTGTTCTATAAAACTAGAGAGTGAACCTCTCTAAAATTAGTAAAACATATCCATAAAAATATAGTGGAAGTGTATCTAAACAATTTGTCAAAAGTGATTTGCAAAATTTAAACTTGATTTATCTAAAAGTATAAAGGTACGGATGTCTGAGTGGCACTTCAAATGAAGTTGTTAATAACACACTGAGAACCAAAGCTGTAGGCGTAGATCCATAACATATTGAAGGAAGAGAGTACGATAAACTTTGTATCTTCTTAGGTCGCCTATAGAAGACTACTTTTCGAAGTTCCATTTTTTTGTATCACATAGATCTTCCCAACACGAGACTACCGTCTATTGCCCTTATGCAAAAACAACAACGAAATCGTTTGTTTCTAGGTTGTATCATATTTATTCTACATCTTCCAGATATGTGACTAAGATACAGAATTTTTCGCGAAATTAAATTAAATTTATGTTTTCTATACATGGTTTTGGCAGTTAATGTTCTAATAATGTGAGGGTGCATATATGCGTATGATTAATTACTTATATTACTTTCTGTTTGTTTTGTTTGTATATTTTAGTTTATTTAACGGATAATATTAAGTTATTTAAGATATAAAACGAACTTAAAATACTAGTAAATTAAAATGATTCTTTCTGTTTACTTCAAACATCTGAATGAGCAATTGTCATATATGTACATATAGGTATATATATATATATATATATATATATATATATATATATATATATATAAATATATATAATATCTTCGTGACCTTGGTATGATAAGGTAAACTGAATAAGTCGGCGATTAAAGGTCTGGTTCATTACTTCAAAGCATATATATTTAAAACAACCCTACATGTTTCGGCAATATGCCTTTGTCAAGGGAATACAAAATACAAATGACAGAATATAAATGTCAAATAATTAAGTTGCTATGGTTTAAATTATTCAAAGATACATTTCAATAATAATAATAAATCATGCCTTAGTATTCCAAAAAATAGATAGGAAGGTGTGAACACATGTGTTGTTCGCTGCCAGAAGCTTGTGTCTCTTTCTGGGTATGAACCTGTGTGTTGGTTGTTGCTGGCAGCTTGCGTCTCTCTCTGGGTGTGTGATTTTGTATTTGTGTGACCGCGTAAGTGTATGGTTTTGTATGTTAGTGCGCTCGTGTGTGTGTTTAGTGACCGGTCGCGTAAATTTAGAGAGATCGGATAACCAGCCGTTGCGTAGGGCCGCCAACCCTTTCCCAGCCACTTCTTTACTTTTCCGAGCAGTACTTCGACGGCCCGACCCCCGCCCCAACGAGGCAAGGCGCAGACCAGCGAAGCGCACCCTGCACGGGGTTGCTTATCGCCAACCGAGGGAACACTCTTAGTGGCTACCTCAGTCGACGATGGTCACACTTTGTGCCATCTTAACGATTTCCGCAGAAGCGGGGGCAATGCACACACGTCGAACGTGTGTGTGCTGTTAACAGCAGCCTAGCCAGTTTGCCGCCCAGGACAGGTCCTAGTAGTGTGTGCATTGCCCCCGCTTCTGCGGAAATCGTTAAGATGGCACAAAGTGTGACCATCGTCGACTGAGGTAGCCACTAAGAGTGTTCCCTCGGTTGGCGATGAGCAACCCCGCGCAGGGTGCGCTTCGCTGGTCTGCGCCTTGTCTCGTTGGGGCGGGGGTCGGGCCGTCGAAGTACTGCTCGGAAAAGTAAAGAAGTTGCCGGGAAAGGGTTGGCGGCCCTACGCAACGGCTGGTTATCCGATCTCTCTAAATTTACGCGACCGGTCACTAAACACACACACGAGCGCACTAACATACAAAACCATACACTTACGCGGTCACACAAATACAAAATCACACACCCAGAGAGAGACTCAAGCTGCCAGCAGCAACCAACACACAGGTTCATACCCAGAAAGAGACACAAGCTTCTGGCAGCGAACAACACATATGTTCACACCTTGCTATCTATTTTTTGGAATACTAAGGCATGATTTATTATTATTATTGGAATGTATCTTTGAATAATTTAAACCATAGCAACTTAATTATTTGACATTTATATTCTGTCATTTATATTTTGTATTCCCATGACAAAGGCATATTGCCGAAACATGTAGGGTTGTTTTTAATATATATACTTTGAAGTAATGAACCAGACCTTTAATCGCTGACTTATTAAGTTTACCTTTTATATATATATATATATATATATATATATATATATATATATATATGTTGTAACTGGATTCCGGGTTTTCTTCCGCGTTTCCACTGTTTGGTCTTTGTAAAGACCGGTGCTGGTTTCTGGACGACGTTTCGGCAAAATCACATTTGCCATCTTCAGGTCTACGATAACTGTCTGCTTCTGGTTACTCGTTAACTGACGTAGTCGAGTTTAGGATGGTGGTTATATACCCGATTAGCGTTCTGGTTGGTTACACTTGGTTGAGTGTGTGCGCGGATCCGTGTCGTTGGGCCTGTAGCTGGAGTGTACTGGCTAGGTTGTAGTGTAAGTGTTTTTGTTTGTTGTTTGTTGTTGACAACAAACAACAAACAAAAACACTTAGTCTTAATTAAGTAACCGACGTATGAAATTCAACGCAATAAAGTAAATCTAGTTAAATTAGGAATAAAGACAGAATAAAGCCTTTATATCGAAGCAAAGTATTTTTTTAGAAAATGGCCGCTACAGGTGGCAACTTCTGAATTCTTGATACAACAATTAATATTTGATTTAAGGAAATAAGTTTTTCCGGGACACGCAATTAACAAAACACAAACTTACCGTTTCATCGCAGAATTACCAGTCTTCTTGACGGAACGAAAGGCATCTGCAAGGTTAAATGGAAACACCACGTGGTCAACATGCAGGGCTAAATTTATGCAGAATCATCGGGGTGGTTTACCAAAATATTTCAATTTATTAGGTCTGTTCTAGACACCGTACAGAAAAAGATATCACGAGACTTAGCGATTAATGTTACAACAATGGGGTTAAGAACAAAAAAAAAGAAAACGACTCACCAAGAGGATTTCTTGGGTTTTGATTAAGTTGCCGTCTAAGTAGCCAAGCAAAGCTGATACCTTAAGTATGTGCTTAGATTGAAGTCACATCCACGTCAGGGGGGTGGTCCATTTTAAAAAATCTCATCAGCGAAACAGTCAAACTCACATCAGAAGACTTCGTCTACTCGACAAGTGCTGCAACTTTAGATATTCGTAGAACAAAAGTGAAAGTCACTAGCAGACCACCCTTCCCAACACTCCGAAAAATTCCAGTATGCGTCTAGCGTCGTCAACGGTGAACTATGATACTAACATAGGGCCTACAACTGACCAATAAAATATTGTAACAATTTATATATATATATATATATATATATATATATATATATATATATATGGTAAACCTAATCAGTAGGCGATTAAAGGTCTGTATATTACTTCAAAATATATGTATTTAAAAAACTCTACATGTTTCGGCTGTGTACGCCTTTATCAAGAGAATACAAAATATGAATGACAGGATATAAATGTCAAGTAATTAAGTTGCTATGGTTTAAATTATTCAAAGATACATTCTAGTAATAATAATAAATCATGCCTTAGTATTCAAAAAAATAGATAACAAGGTGTGAACATATGTGTTGTTCGCCGCTAGCAATTTGTGTCTCCTTCTGGGTATGAACTTGTGTGTTGGTTGCTGCTGGCAGCTTGCGTCTCTCTATGGGTGTGTGGTTTTGTGTGAGAGCGTAAGTGTAGAGTTTTGTATGTGGGTGCGTTCGTGCGTGTGTTTAGTGATCGGTCGCATGAATTTAGAGAGGACGGATAACCAGCCGTTGCGTAGGGCCGCCAACCCTTTCCCGACAACTTCTTTACAATTCCGTGCAGTAGTTCGACGGCCTGACCCCCGCCCCAACGAGGCAAGGCGCAGACAGGCGAAGCGCACCCTGTACGGGGTTGCTCATCGCTAACTAAGGGAACACTCTTAGTGGCTACCTCGGACAACGATGGTCACACTTGTGCCATCTTAACGTTTTCCGCCGAAGCGGGGGCATAGCACACACGTCGAACGTGTGTGTGCTGTTAACAGCAGCCTAGCCAGGTTGCCGCCCAGGACCGGTTGTAGTGGTGTGTGCATTGCGCGGCGACGAGATAGCGCCGCGTAGCATGGTTCCTCACTCTTGCTGGAAAGGCGGAATGGCACCTGACTGCCCAACGGGCAGACCCCCATAGAGTTTTGTAGCGCATATGCTAGGCTGCAACCCAGTAGAGGACCACATCAGCAAAAAACAGAAAACAGGGATAGGCAGGGAAAAGCAAGACATGAGTTATTATTACGTATGCGCCCGTGGAGCGACTTAAGATGCAAAGTTGTCGGCATTCGCTCAAAATGAGAAGGATTCGCATTTCCCATTTCTAACATACGTTCAAGTATATCAAATTACTTTAGCGTTACTGCCGAAAATAATAGTAGAATGGAAACATAAAATCAAATATTAGGTGGCAGTTAGTGACATATATCACTTTCTACGTTAGATTATACATAGAATATATTTATGTACGTGTTTGTTTGTGCGCCTGTTTTAGGTTGGTGTATGACCTGGACGGCTGCGGATTTGTGGTCATGTATGGGTTTAGTAACAGTTGCATATGGCATGAGAAAACTTAAGCCCATTTAAACCTCGACTGTTTGCTAGAATCGAATGAATATTTGTGAAACTGGAATTGCCGTATCTGCGCCACGTGCATGGATATGTGCCGAGAAAGGTACATACATGAGAAGTTTATTTTACATATTGCTATGAACCGTGGTTTGGAAATTAGCTATTCCACCATTCACGTCAAATCTATCCAGCTAGGATATTCAGTCGGCTTATTTCCAAAATGGGACTGCTTTCCTCTCAGGGTTCCAATCGGAAAAGTGGAAAATTATTAAATTAGTAAAATTTACTTAGTTGAGCGCCACTCAAAATTTGTTTGAGAAAAGTTATGATAATGTCTTTAAGTTACTTATTAAAAATGTGTGTAGAAAGGATTATAAAATTAAACAACACAATATAAAATTTAAATGAAAATTTAATACAAAAATTAAAAAAAAATAAAAAAAAATATTTATAAAGTATAAAGATTAATATTGCCTCATTTAACAATATTATAAAGGTAAAAAATAACGCATGGAAATGACCGCAGCATACGTCTAAAAAACCTTAATGACAGCCGATCAAAATTAAAAATAATAAATTACAAAGAAACTTTTCAATTTCTCCCAAGAGAACAAAATCAAAATAAACAAACTAACTTGACAGCCCGAAGCAAACTCTAACGCATGTGCACCCACATGTAGCAAAAACTGCCCTTGAGATACCAAACGTATAAAATTTTACAGTTACAGAATTTTTTTAATAGAAATTTTAAAAACCTTCTTTGTTACTTATATCAAATAACTAAGACTAAATTTCAAAACGATAATAATAATAATATAGAAAAATACAGTATTTAACTCTTTTAAATATAATAAGATATCTTTTAAAAAAATATTTTACTTACGTAAAAAAATTATATATATATATATATATATATATATATATATATATATATATATATATCTTCAAGGCACGGTGAGTAAGAAAGTGTAAAATATAACAATTACGAGATAAACAAACTCGTTAAATATCGGTAATGAATTTAAACAGCACCAACAACTAATTAAATCAAAAATAACCCGAAGTTACTATTAAAAAGATCAAGATTAATTTTTTTATAAACACAACTTTCTTATCTCAGAGTACACTTGTGTCTGAAGTATACAGCTAGCACGCAGCTAGCACGCATAAAAAAAATACAGTATTCAAAATTGTCCACATCAATACAAACGGCTTGCTCCAACTGCGCAAGTCAAATATACATTTGCGTTCAAAATAATAGTACAACTAAAAATACATAAATTTTTATAATATTTATGAGGAAAAATCCACAGCAATATGTAGCTGTTCGTTTGCCTATTGAAATGCAACGGATATCAAGTATATAAAACATTTGCATTGCATTTCCAACTTACACGCTAAATTATTAAAGACGTAGATAGATTATAGTTATATGTATGTTATTTTTGTATAATTACAGTAGAAGATATCTACGTTAGTTTCGTGTTCTTCCCTTTTATTTCTTTCACTCATAAAAATAAAAATATAAATAATAATAAAAGTAAAAGTAAAAAAAATAATTTTATTTAGTAACACTTTTACTGGTGTTTACTTTGATATAAACTAGATATTGATTTTATAAATTGAGGATGGGTTAAGTCCTTTGTTACTACAAAGAACCCAATCCATTCTCAATTGTTTTTTTTTAAATTATATTAGAATGTATATTTCAAAATATAATACCTTTAACTAGCTGGCTATTACATATTGCTATGTATTAAAAATTATTAATTGCTAAAGGTCACACAAGTGTATACATATCTATTTTAAGACTCAGTTGTTGTTCGTATAATCTTTTTGCTTCTTATTAAAAGGCCTAGCATCAAATAGGACATATATGTGATTTAATAAATAATACAACAATTTGTATAAAAATATAATATTTTATTGAGTAAATGTTCATCGAATATGTAAATTGCGGTATAAAATAATTGGTAATCAAATGTAAAATATTTATATAGTACATACAAAAATATTCAAGAATATAAAAATATAGAATTTTATTAATAAAAATATATTTAATTGGAATGTATGTAATATTCTCACAAAGAACTTATAATTTTAATTAAAAATTTAATATTATAATCTTTAGTTATGGTTCAACTTTGTTTAACTTATGGTCGTCTGAAGCTTTTCTAGATAATTTGTAAACTGAATTATGCCAAAAACAGAGAGAACACCAGTTATCCCCGGGGATATTTATTCACCCTTCGAGCACACATTGAAGGTATCAATGAGGGTATATTATGTGAGTTGGTCAAACATGACCTGTTTAGACATAAGTGAACTCAAACGATAATAGCAATCTAAAATTAAGAATATGCTATTCACAAATCATATCCTGGAATTTTGTTATCACCCTATAAACACGCACAAGTTATTTTCGCATCGTAAATAATTTAAATGTATTAAAAGAAAATTCTACATTTCGTAGTTAAGTAGTAAATACTAATCTACGTTATTCATTCGCCATCCAAAGGGATTTCATATCATTTTCGTTGAATGCTTACAATTATTATAATTACAATACCAAGTGCCAATAACAACTGCGTACTTAAACGTTCAAATCACTCAGATAAGCACATTTATTACTTTGCCTTCCAGGTTTTGCAATATATATATATATATTGCAATGTATATATTTAAAACAACCTTACATGTTTCGGCATGTAATGCCTTTCTCAAAGTATTTAAAATATAATTTTGATTTATTATTATTATTTTCTTTGGGAGTAGCAGTCAGGTAATTCAAACGCCATTTAATCTATAATGACGTGTCGGACCTATGTATAGAATCTTTTTCAAACTGAAATATTTATTGGTTCATATTAGTAAAAGTACAATGTTTATGTTGATTGATTTACTTACATTAAATATTGTTTTGGTGACATAAAGTTGCACTGTATTTCTAAACTGATATTAGTCTGTCGACACTGTATATTAAATATTAAGATTAGAATATGAATTTCTAGATTACATATTAAAATTTGGTAATAATATTCAAAGAAAAAAATCTACTATATGTAATGGCGTATGTTGTCGGTTTATATTCTGGACTAAATGTGTTTAGCATCTGTTTTCTTTTACCCTTAAATGGATGTTTGTGACCATTCTTCTCGAACATTTACGTGGATATTTTTATACGGGTGGATAAAGTTTGCAGTGTCACTATATGATAAGCAAATATATCGTTGAAAGATTATACACGGGTCAACACAAAATTTAACTTTGACTTTAAACAATAAAATTTCGATATTTTAGATGGTAATTAGACGAAAAAAAATATATGACATGAAAAAGTTTGCTTTTGTATTTAGGAGACCGATTGAACGATATTTTTCAAAATCTGTGGTTTTATTTTTTAATTGAAGATGAAACCTTTCAAATAAATATGTTTATTATTTTTATTAAGTTTTACTATCAAAATAACTTACAAAAATGTGGAAAATAATTTAAAAGTGCACGCTTTTACTTATTCTTTTATGTCCATAAGTACTTTCTCCCAATAAACCCCAAATATAGTCTCCCATCATGTTTTCATTGTATTGGCCTTGATAAGCAAATTCCACTGTTTTAAGCGAGAGCCTAAAAGCTCTGCTTTATTTTTTGGAAAATTTAAATCTCTTATCAAGTCGTTAAAATCTTCTGAAGTAATAAGATGGTGTTTTGTTTGTTCTGGTGTAAGTGAAAACTCCTTATCAGAATTACTTTTATTAGAACTAAGAGATGAGCTCCTTTTCTACGATAATTTTTTCCGTGGCTCAGGTACTGGTCGTGTCAGGTCGTGTACAATTGGAGCAGAGGAAGATTCAAGGTCAGGATATTCGATAGGTTTTGCATTTTTATCTCTACGTCTTTTATTCGGATTCACAATGCAAAAGTAGTAGTCATTGACGTGGTCTTTTGATTGTCGCCAGATCCTTGGTATTGTAAATTTCATGGACCTCTTCTCACCTCGATACCAACCTAAAATGTAGAAATGAAAATTAATATGTCTATTATATTTGATTCACCGCTTAATTAAATTGCTTACCTTCCAAACATCTTTTACAATAACTACAAGCAACATGTGGAGCCCATGGCTTGTCTTGATGCCGAACAGGACAGTCAAAATATGCTTCGTAGGCTTCATAGAGAACATCAGATGTCTTTAGTTCGTATTTTACGTCTCGAGCTTTAATAAATTGACCACATATATAACAAAATGCATCAGCATCATATTTACACTTTCGCGACGACATTTTAAGTTTTTCTAGACTTGTACAAAACACCTGATCGTTGTTTATCACTCGAGTGCCATCTAGCGGCACTATGTGAACGTAAAAACCCCACTCTGAACGCGCGGTATTTTTGAATGTATTAAAATTAATTAAAATTTATTAAAAAAATCAAAAATGAGTATTATTAATATAACTATCACAAAAGCAAACTTTATAACAAAAAAAGCTATTTTCTTTTCGTTTTTGTGCACAATTAACCGAAAAAATGATAAAATAAACTTTAGGACAAAGAACGAAAATTTTTTTGTAGAGTCGTGTTACTTATCCGTTACGTTATTTCTGAAATTTGTGTTTTTTAGAATGTGAATGCTTTGTAGTATATTTCGGGCTTCGTTATTTTTCTCGGATGTAATAAGAGAAGTCTTCTCAAAATTAAATAAGTGTTTGGTTTATTTGATGTGTTTTTTAGTGACGCACTATCGCTTGAAAATTTAAGCCCATTTAATCGTTTTTGTAAGTATTTTGTTGTTTGTCCGATGTATACAACCTTGCAGTTGTAGCATGGAATTTCATATATAAGGTGTGCTTTCTTTAACGTAAGTATTTTGTTTCGATTTAGAGTGTAAGTTGAGATTTTTGGAGTTTTGTGAGCCACTTCTATGTTATACGGTGCTAAGATTTTGTTTATTTTTTCTGATAGGTTGTTTATATAAGTTATTGGGACATATTTATAATTAGTTTGAGGATTGTTTTATTATTTTATTATTGTTTTAAGGTATTTATTCTATCTGCATTGTAATCTGCAGAGTAATATTGATATAATGCAGAGTAATATTCCAGAGTAATTTTGGGATTTTGTTGATAAAAGGGAGAGGATAATTATTTTTGTGTAGACAATATTTTGTTTTTGATACCTTAAAGCCGTGGTACAATTAGTTTCAACGTCGGCAACTTTCCCCAAATAATTTGTGTTCCTATGCCAAAAATAGCTGTCGCCGAAAAGAATATTGCTTTTGTACAGAGCATAATTAAAGAGGACCATCATGTTCCTATAGAAAATATTCAAGCAACCCTTAAGATTGATTTCAAGACAATTAACATTATCTTACACAAGCATTTGAAGGTATGCAAGTTTCTTTCCGTTGAATTCACCAAACCTTTAATACAAAAAACATGTGAGGCATTTACGCTAGATTGCTTTACCAATGGATCGGCTCATCTATTGTACAACATCATTACAGGTGATAAAAATTCAGCATAATGCACAATTTGTTTGATTCAAATTCTTCAAAGTGTCTGGGGAAATCATCTAGAAACAAACATAATCTTGAATCACAATGACGCTCGGTCTAGCACTGCTGCTTAAACGAGTGAGTATTTGAATGCTCAAAGATTGGAGAAAATCTTTTGAAGATTAGTTTTCACGTATGCAAAAATGCATGGACTGTGAAAGGGAATACTTTGAAAAATTATAAATAAATATGCTTTGTCAAAAAATTGTGTGGTTTTATTATTTCTTATCAAACTTATTAGAATATTCTTTTCGTACTAGGTTCAACAGAAAGAGAACAGCCCGTGGGAGTTTCTCTTTCGTTGGTGAATAAAATCTGGCAGTTGATGAATTTATATAAGGAATCTTACTCATATTATGTTTTCCCGAAATTATATTACATTTCCAAACATAATTGGCAAAAAATGCCGATAACTAATTACAAGTAGTGAACGCATGGAAACTCTTGTTTATGCGCCAGTAAATTATACGCGATAAAATATATTTATGTAGATAATTTGAATAAAAGGGCGATATAAAGGTTCCGAATGCCTGTTGGATACATTAATCTATGTATATGTATGTACAAGTGGTAATTTATGCCGAAATAAAATCTGTGCGTACAAGAAATAAAGACAATAAATTTGAAATTATGGAACAAAACGTCGTGTTCAAATCAAAGTCATAAAAAGAATATATAAGAGGATGAAGTACGTCACACATACTATTTCTTAGGGGAAAAACATAAAATATTGAAAGGATAGGCTATAAAACGAAAATACTTTTCGACGTTTCTTTAAGTGTACATAGATATATAAACGTGGTGAAACTTAGATCATTAAATTCATTAGTAATATTTTTAGTTTGAGGGTCCTTGTTTTCAGAATAAATAATGCAGGCGTAAGCGGTAAACAATATGAATACATAATTAATATTGTATAAATACTGAAGGCGTTCAAACAATTTTTTTATTAATGAATTTGCTGAACTTAAAACTAAATCGATCTATGTGCGCTCACGTTTATACTACTCTATTAAACAACAGTGGTATTGGGCGTTTAACGAATTTTAGATCCTAGTCCTTCTTGTTGTTAGTATTAAGTAATTGACTAAATTATTAGAACAGGACAGCAGCTCTGTAATTTTTTTTAATAAAGGAAATAATAAATAAATATATTTGATATGTACGAGGATTCGACGTGAGAGTGACTTTTAAATGAAATCCTTATTTTAGGGTAAAAATATATTTTATTTTTCAACATAATTCCTACCAAATTTTGTACCCTTGACTCACCAACGAATTTCTTAGGGAGTCTAAAAGGTAACCTTCTTTCGCTGCGGTTATCACCTCCTAATTTGTTTCCAATTTCATCATAATTCGGCAATGATGCCTTTGTCAAGGATATCCTTGACAAAGGCATCATTGCCGAAACATGTAGGGTTGTTTTAAATATATATACTTTGAAGTAATAAACCAGACCTTTAATCGCCGACTTATTAAGTTTACCATATATATATATATATATATAAAGATAATTATTTAGTGACCTTTGTATATTATGGTAGATTTAATTAGTTGGCTATTTAAGGTCTGGTTTTACTCAAAAATGCATTTATTTAAAACAATCTTACATGTTTCGGCATATGATGCCTTTTTCAAAGAATTTAAAATATAAATGGCAGCATATTAATGTCATACTTATATATTTGTAGTTGTAATGGATAAAGTTATTCAAAGATACATTCCAGTTAAATAATAATAAATCAGGCATTAGTATTCTAAAAATAGTTAGACAAAAACTGGAAATCGCAAGGCATGAGTTATTATTATGTATGCGCCCGTGGAGCGTCTTAATATATTAAGCCGTCGGCATTCGCCTTAAACGAGAAGGAAAACCACGAAAACCTACTCGGACAGCCAGTCAGGGATCCAAACACGGAACTGTCAGCATGATAAGCAAATGTACAGATATTTAAATAAAACATAAGATATATATTTATATAACAGCAACATATATTATGATGGCAAATTGCAGATCGTTACATAATTAACTTGTAGTACATACTATAGTAGTAGTACTTAAGTAGTATATAGTACTTAAATTTTTTATATCACTTCCGTTGTTAATTCAATTTCTTTCCTGTTTATAACTTTATAACAGATAAATCAAATAAAACAGTGATCATTCTTAAAGAGGAATATGAGCAAAAAAATAGAAAAGCTATTATAAATTTACCTACAAAAAGGAAAGAAATAATCCCACAGAAAAAACTCAAAAAGAAAATAATAACTTAATAAATAAATGCATAGACAAAACCTCAATAGATTTCAATACTAAAAACAAACTTCGCATTTTTAATTCTCACCCTCCATCAATATATGGTTTACCAAAAATCCACAAAAATAATATCCCTTTAAGACCAATAGTATCTAACATACAAGCCCCTACTTATAATATAGCAAAATTCCTAGGTGATAGCATATCTAAGATGTTAGGAAAAACTGAATATCATACCCTTTGGTATGATATTCAGTTTTTCCTAGTTTTTCCTCATGGCAATTTCAAAATTTCATCAAGGAACAAAAAGTACCAACTAATCACAAAATTATATCACTTGATGTTGAATCTTTATATACTAACATTCCTACAGATCTAGCTATAAACATAATAGAATCTAAATTGGATGAAATTAGTCCACACACAACACTAAATAACAACGAATTTATTAGAGGTATACACTTCTGTCTCGACAACACATATTTTCAGTACAAAAATTCTTTTTATAGTGAAACATATGGTTGCCATATTGCCATGGGCTCTCCTTTAGCTGCTCCTATTGCAAATCTGGTAATGGAAGATTTGGAACAAAACTTTATCAATTCATTCCATCACATTTTCTTCAAAAGATATGTTGATGATATCATAACATGTATTCCGGCTAATAAAATAAACTATCTATTAAATAAATTCAACAATTTTCACAACAAATTAAAATTCACTATTGAAGAAGAAATGAATAACAGTATTAATTTTCTTGATATTTCTTTAAGCTATGATAGACAGGGTACTATTTATACAAATTGGTATAATAAACCACAGCTTCTTTTCGATATATGAATTACCACTCAAATGCACCTACAGTATTCAATAAAATTATTATAAATAATCTGACATACTCAATACAGAAAAGATAACTTCAAGAAAATTAAAACAATCTTAACAGATAATAATTATCCACCACAACTTATAGACTAAACAATTAAAAAAAGAATCCACCAAATATACAACACTGCAGTCACCAATAATTATTTAAACAATGAAACAACATATATAACGATTCCATATGTTTCACAATTATCAGAAAAAAGTAAATATGCTTTAAAAAAATATAATATAGCTACAACATATAAACTTAGTGAGCAAATCAAATTTTTCTATTGTCAAACTTCAAGTCAGCCTTTGCTATAATTTATGTATATATAGAATTTCCAAAAGATAGTTACTCTGTTTCATGAACTTTCAAGATATTTTAAATTAACTTTTGCATAAAACTTCTACATTTAGATTCATAATATTTCTTTATATTAATGACAATAACAATATTACGACCTCATTTTTGAAAAATCTACAAAAAAATTTAGATATCCTTCAAGTTGATACTTCAAAAAGAAAATAGCTGTTATTTTTATTAAAGAAATGAAAATAAAATGATGAAAGTAATAGCAATTGAAATTTAATCAAGAATGTTTGATATTTTAAACTAAATATCTACATTGAAATTTATAAAATCATTTACATAGTCAATAATTCTTTAATTAATGTAACTAATTAACCAATATATATTTCTCCAAACCCTGAATCTATTTCTGCATTCCATTTATAATTTGTTGCTCGTTTACTATTGATGAAATTGGGAACTGCAGGATGAACTTCAGTGCTGATGAAAAAATGTTGATCGTTCAATACCACCGTCAACTTTGGAGACAACCAAAGATCTGAAGGACATTCGCTAGTTTTCGCGGAACCCATTTGGTGCATTTTTTTCTGTAATTCAATGTCTGAACGATGTGTTAGACTCTTTCTTGACTAAAGCTTAGTTGCAGAAAAATTCGTTCTTGAGTAACCTAACCCGGCAGTTTACTTAAGTCAGTGCATTCACTTGTCTGTGATTCTTCTCATGGGTCACTAATACTGGTCGACATGATCGATTTTCGTCAAAAACTTTCATTTAGCCGCTGTGACAAAGTTTTGTACGTCAAACCTACTTCATACCCGTACAACCGTAGCCATAAACAGCTTTCAATCGCAATCGTTAAAAATTATATCACGCATCGATGGTTGGTCGATCACAGAAATTGATCTTATGATCGCTAACATCGATATTCAACGAAGATACACAATAAAATGACGCTTTGCATACCAAGACGAGATACTCGAAATTGCTATTTGCAGGGTAGAAGTTGCTTCAATCCTCACCACTAACACAATGGCGTTGTTGTATACCTTATATATCAATCCACCCTCGTATATATAAAAATCATAAAATGCAAAATGATCAACTAAATTAGCAATCAGTAAGTCGAACATTAGGAAATACAGAAGCTTTATGACAGAAACGAGATAATCAAAATTAATTACGATATGGTTAATTGAGGGGATTGCTACCTACTCGCGAAGCTGGCGCAGCGAAGGTGTCTGAAGATGGTCGAGTTAAAAAAATAATGTAGTTGTATCACACAAAGTATGGGAGCTTCTATTTATTCTATATGTCCTTAGTCAGTGGAGACGGGTGTAGGTGACTAAAATAAAAGTGAGAAAGTAGCGCCACTCAGTTTTGCTTACGGAAGCTCAGACTGAAAACTGAGAAAAGAGATTGCGTGATCTTCGGCGCATGCACATACAACTACTCACACACGCTATGTATCTAAACTTACTAAGTACCTACATACTAACTCAAAAATTGCTGCCCAGGGTACCTGAAAAGGAAATTGCTACAGGGAGCGCCAAGGCAAAGAAAAAACTTATGAACAAATAATTCGTATATTCACGATCAAAGGAACATAAATGATTATAATAAAATTAAGTAAATGGATGTATTATATTTTAAGCATTGACTAAAATCAAATAAAGAAATATTAATCAATTGAATTTTCACCTTATATAATTATACCGACTGTATGTTAAGGTAAAGAAAAAATATATAACTCTATAGAAAATCCAAAACTATATATCGCAAGAAGGTGAAAACAGTGCGGTAAACATAATATCTCAATAGTTCAATGTAATAATACTGTTAATAGAAAATGAAAAGTAATTACTTAAGTTAATTACATACATAGTTTATTCCAGCAGATTTTTTTCTAAAGGTACCATTAGAGATAAATTCACAATAATTTTATAAACAGAAATAGCGATACTCAAAATATCCTACTCACAAATACAAATGATTTAAATTCTAAATTCAAAATTATGAAATTACAAACATGCGTCGTCATTTATCGACACATGCATGTATGCAAAAAAAGAACATCTGTGGTCACGTACGACACGGCAAAAACAATTGTGATCGCAGAAGAAATTACTATAAAATATATCGATATAGGAATATGCTAAAAAATTTAGATTTTAATTTACAAAATACGAAAGAATAATTTGGCCTTAAATACAAGTAAGAAAAATATGTACTTTAATTCACTAGAATGATTCTTTTAAGTTATACTATACAAGGTATATTTAATTTTAAATGAGTTGGGCTCTAAGCCGCTATGCAAATTGATTAATATGGCATTAAAAATACTAATAACTATATTAATATTACAAAAATGAATTTAAGGTATGCTAACAGAAGTTAAATTGATTACGGCAAATTATGAAAGCAATATATATATAAAAAATTATAAGACGCAATTTAAATTACACAAAAACTTTAATAATACGAATTACTTGATATCCTGTCCCTGTCCATCGAAGATGGTAATTAACTCCTCAGGTCGATCGCTGTTATGGGAATTAGACGATCATAAATTTCCCTTGAAGGATAGGCTGCAGTGCCCGTGAACTCTTCAGCAGAAAGCTATTGTTATTTCTGTTTACGAAGACTAAAGGGAATGCCACGCAAAAACCAAGTTTAGGTTTTATTTTCCGCAAACCTACGTAAGTCGCAAACGGAAAATTGGCTGTTCCAAAAATTAGAATTCAGTCTTTGACATGATCCGTTTATTTGGTGTGAATGAACGATGAATTAACTAAGGTAATTAAAAAGGTCAAATATGCGTGAATTAACTTCCATTAAGAAGATGTACACTCGTAAATTTTTTTTAAACGACTTTACACTACCAAGGTCTGTCTGCTAATCCTCGAATCTCACCCTCGTGTAAGCCGAAGGGGTGATATAGTTACCAAAGTTAACCACAGACAGCGGAACAAGTATCCGAATGAACGTATTTAATATAAGATACCGGGACTCGTCAATAAATAATGAAGACTATTAATCGATATTAAAAAGGGAAATTTAAAGGCGTAACAGCATTATATTAGAAAATTGCATAAATAATAACATTTTACTCTAAATAACTGAATAAAAAAGAGTTTAGGTAAAGTTAAGGAAATTCGTAAATACGAAACGTAATTTAATATTATTACATTGAATTATGCAGATAACATCATAATCTTAGTTAATCCTTCCGAGTAAAAATAAGGTAATATATTAAATAATATTGTCTAGTGCACGTTCTAAATTACAAATTTATTGTGCAAATTAGTGAGAATAGGACGTTTACAAAGTTAGTCAACAACATATTATGTAGCAAAAACAACTTTATATATACTAGGGTAAGAAAACCCAAACTTATTTGTATATATAAAGAAAACGAGAGCATTTTTAATAAAATTTAAAACATTATTGTTGTGATTTTATATATTATTTGCTTTGTATGAGAAAGTGGTTAAGAACTTCATAACAATCTTGACGATTCTTATGAACGTAGAACAATATGCGAAACATTAAAGGGATAGTATTAAATGGTGATGCGTTTATTTGAACGCAATCAGCTATTAACATTAAGAGAAGTACAAAAATTACTGCGGCATAAAAATACAAATATAGATAAAATGACAACGATTAAGAGCTGATTGGAAGATGGGTAGTGTAAAAAAGTTAATGCGGAAGAAAGAAAATTTAAACTGCGATTGAAATGACATCTTCAGTAATGCATAAATTGTATTTTCCAGAGAAAATCGTCGTCGGTTCGTAGTAAATACAATGAAAAATATTATTCGATAGCTATGCCAAACATCTTACCGAATTAATTATTCAAATGTTTGAATGGTTTTGGAACACTGAAAAGTCCTTCAAGAGTTTATGATTAAAGATGGTTCGATATATTCGGTTTTTGAATGTTCCTATAAAAATTATTAATATGTCTCAGTACATATAGCTTTACAAGTCTTCATACCTCAAATAAAAGTTCATAATGTGGGATGATATAAGGGCGATTTGTAAAACAAGTTCCGTTTGGTTATTAGAAAAGCGATGAACCAGCATTTTAATGCCCTATTCATATAACTCTGCCGTCTGTGAATTAAGTCATGCTGTAACACTATCCTGGAGCTTTTCATCGCTCGCAAATTATTGGCTCACAAGCCATTTCTTTATGTTAGAGAGGAGATTGTAGTCGCTAGGAGCCAAATCAAGGCTGTAGGTAGGATGCTCAAACACTTCTCATTTAAAACTGTCTAGTAGGCTTACCGTGTGAGCGGCCGTGTGCCATCGGGCGTTTTCATGAAGATAAACGATGCCCGAATTTAATAATCCACGTTGCTTGTCCTGAGTAGCTCTTCTGACTTTCTTCAAAGTTTCACAAAGATTGACGGCGTTTTAAAGATTTCCACGTAAGCGAGTTAGAGCGACCCCACTACATTGACTGTCTTTTCGCCTCAACGTTGACATAGGCAACATCGTAACGAGTTAGTGCCGATCCCATTCTCTTTGATTTATGGTTTTCAGTTAGAAGTTTTGGCACCCATCGTGATCTAAATTTGTGGTAACCTAAATGTTCAATAAGAACCTGGTACAAAACTGTACATGAGATTTGAGGGAAAAAAGGCACTTAGTTATGTGATTGTGAATCGTTGACTTCACGAATTTTTTCTTCAATATTACCTACATATTTGTTAGTCTTCTACTCCGTTGTTCATCATGAATGAGCATTAGTTTGTCTTTCTCGAAAGATACGGCACCGTCTTCTAACTATACTGTCACCCTTGACATTTTCACCATAAACAGAACAATGTTCACGATGAATCTCAGCAGCCTTCATGTCCTTTGCACACAGAAATCCGATAGCAGCATGTAATCCACAGTCGGAGCGGGGGGGGGGGGGGGGTTAAATCGTAGCAGTCATTTCAAACGACGAAAATAGCACGAAAGGAACTTACTTTACGAAACGCCCTTGTATATATAGAAAATCTATTCGTACGAAAAGTCGCAAAATTTATAAAAATTACTTACTACCATCGACTCGACAATGGTTTGGCGACCACTAAATGTTTTGAATTCTATAAGATAAATTGACTATAATATTTTGAAGTGGTCTTTTCAGTCAAGAGAAATCAATTAAAAAATTAATGCAAATTCAATTGAAAACGTATGGTCATTCTTGAAGCACAAGTGACGAGGAAAACTGCGTTTACAAAAAAAAAAAACGCAGCTACAAAAACTTGTAATGGTTATTCCTAAGACAAAGCACAATGATGATTTATAGTAAACGTATTGTAACTTCTTGAGACATTTAACTTTTATAAACGCAAATAGAATTCTCAAAAAGAGCAATCTACAATATATCAATATATCAAGCTTCTTTTCATTAATAAGTACGATTAAATATTATTTATTTTCTTAAAAAATAAAGCAGTAGGTAAATGATAAGTAAATGTTAACAATTATGTTATTCTAGTTACAATTTTTATTATGCAAATAAAAAGGCAAACCTGAAACAAGAAATTAGAATGCAACTCCTTTTTTGCGCCTTTATCTGCAAAACTATCGTGTCTCAATTTCCAAAGTCTGCATTGCTTAAATCTGAACGGCGCATATATTTCGTAATATCCCTTTTTTAGTATTCCACCGACGCTGTTGTAT
This sequence comes from Melolontha melolontha, assembly GCA_935421215.2. Classification (NCBI taxonomy): domain Eukaryota; kingdom Metazoa; phylum Arthropoda; class Insecta; order Coleoptera; family Scarabaeidae; genus Melolontha; species Melolontha melolontha. The sequence continues at coordinate 83,533,015 of OW285238.1, forward strand.
TACAGTACATCAATGCGGGATAGATTCGCTCTGGAGTCACCCTCTTAATTTATTTCTAGTCCCAGCTTCGTACGTGTCTTTCGTTTCCGCTTTTATATCCAGATTCGATATGTTTGGTATGCTTCTCCTGTGTCACCATGTACTTAACATTTAAATACCTATGTTTAAATATTGTACAATACCACTGACTACGTACATATATATTTGCTTTGTTTTGCAGCTTTATGTTTATTAATACAATTCAATGAATCTTTTTTTATTTAATAATAAACATAGTAATAGAATTTGATAAAGAATAAAAAGGATTTGCAATTGTTGTCCGTAGTAGTTTTTCATAATGAACATCTAATTTAAGCATTCAAAATTGGATCTTTATTGAAAACAGTGTATATCGATAGGTCTTTAAATACTGTCGACATAACTCTTACCATCACTACTACGGAGACTGTTGAAAATATTTCTCTGAAAACGATATAAAATATAAAACATGTCAAATTGCAAACTTTCTACTACGATTAAAGTTCAAATTATAAGTATAAGTTTTAGAAATTCCTTAACATATACTCTTTTTTAATGCTTACATTCTCAATTCAGTCAGAAACCCTGATGAAGCATACCGAAATTGGATACTAAATATTGATAGAATGAAATAAAGAACTACTAACAATAACATTGTTTTGCTGGAATCCCCAAGAACATATTCCTTGCTATGTATATATATATATATGGTATTAGTAAGTCGGCGATTAAAGGTCTGGTTTATTACTTCAAAGTATATATATTTAAATATATATACTTTGAAGTAATAAACCAGACCTTTAATCGCCGACTTATTAATACCATATCATACCAAGGTCACGAAAATATTATATATATATATATATATATATATATATATATATATATATAAGGTAAACTTAATAAGTCGGCGATTAAAGGTCTGGTTCATTACTTCAAAGTATACATATTTAAAACAACCCTACATGTTTCGGCAATGATGCCTTTGTCAAGGGAATACAAAATATAAATGACAGAATATAAAATATAAAATATTTTATATTCTGATAAGTCTAATAAACCTAATAAGTCGGCGATTAAAGGTCTGGTTCATTACTTCAAAGTATATATATTTAAAACAACCCTACATGTTTCGGCAATGATGCCTTTGTCAAGGGAATACAAAATATAAATGACAGAATATAAAATATTTTATATTCTGGTTTAGCTTATTAGGTTTACCTTATCATACCAAGGTCACGAAAATATTATATATATACATATATATATATATATATATATATATAACAATTGATAAATTATATTTATATTTATATTTAATAAACGGCTAAGAAATTATCTAAACACTTATATATATATATATATATATATATATATATATATATATATATATATATATATATATATATATTGTTATAATACGGGCCCTGTTTAAAGTTATGTGTGATATATTAAATGCAAAAGAATAATTAAAGTAAAATGTTGATGATATTATGGGCGCCTTTCCGAATTATAAATGAATCTCCACGTATCATCAGCTGATAAGTAATAGTATCCACAGGTAAATATAGATATTGCGGAAAGCATGAAATAAATAAAGAATATTTAACTTCGCTAATCTCAAGATCACGTGGACAGTGACATTCAAATATGGCGGTAAAAATTACACAAACATTATTAATAATTTTGATTTCACTGAGCATGAATATATAACACATTTTTATATTTTACATATAAAACATTTATTGGATTATAGAAAACTATACACATATTGTCGCGAATTTTTCCCCGAAGAACATTTTAAAAATAATTATTTATTATGTTAAACTTGTTTACAGATTTATACTTGTTAATATTTTGAATTTTGTTTAAATATTTATTAGGGCTTGTTTTGTTGGCCGCGCCTGTACATTTATATATTTATATTGTGTGACGAAGTTATATTAAACAGGAAGTAGATCGACTAGGGGGATTACTAGGTATTATATGTACCTGATGTCCGATCTTATTTTCCGGTCAGAGATATTTTGTATTGCAAGTGGAACAGTCGGAGAAATAAAAAACTTCCTTTTTTATTTCTATATTTTTATAATTTCGGTTTATTCTGTATTTTGTGCTTTGATGTGAATTAAATTCATTATCGTTTAATTACGAGTGTTGATTATCTCGTATATTTATGAATATTTGAAATCCACTTGATATCTCTCGCATTAAGTTTTTTGTGTGTGAAAAATTTTACGTTAACGTAAGCAATTTTTCATAATATATTTATATTAAAATTTCCTTGTAATTCATTTATAATTGTGCCAATTTGTATTTTGATTGTAATTCAACCCTCGAGAAAAAGCATTAAAGAGGAGGTAAGAAAAAAGATTTATTTAATAAAGTTAATAATATTAATGATTAAAGACGGCAGACTATGTGCCCCAGCAGTGGCGTTGCGTGGAGAGTTTAGCAGAATAACAGTGCGCTTACTTAAAAATAAATATATCGAATGCCTATACAAAACGTTAAGAAAAAACATAAATAACTTACCCAACATGTTTACATTGTTGCAAAAAAATGCGGATGTGCGCGATGAAAAAACTGCACCATAATATATGTTTCTGTATTAGTCTCGGAAAGGTTCGTACGTAGCGACGTATATATATGTTTATATACAGAGAAGGATTGTTCGACGTTGAGAGATGTTATATTTGCATAGTTAAAGCGCTCTTTGTATCTGTACAACGGATCTTCAGTATTGGTAAAAAGTTGCCCTAATTTTGTAAAATCTACATTTTTATCTAATACACTGTTAAATTTTTCACGGATACAATCACTTTTTTCATCTTCAAGGATATGCAGCACTAGTTTTACGTGGTCAATAATTGCTAATGAGTCCGAAAAGGACAGCGCAGTGTTCTGTAAATTTTTTATTGCGTCCAGTATTGGAACATAACTGTCGTAAATAATTTTTAAATTTGCTGCAACTTGAGGATTGTTAAATTGAACCTGGCTGAGCCGTATTACAGCTGCTTCTTTGGCATCTAGTTGTAAAATCACTGATTTAATTTTTTCAAAATGTTTATAATAATAAAATGCTGCTTCTAACCAAGTACCCCATCGCATAAGAATTGGTTGCGGCGGCTCGGGTACATCAGGACACAGCGAATGAAATAGCTGAATCCGTTTCGGAGATTTAAGAAAAACCGCTTTCGTTTGTCCTATCAGTTGATCCACATCAGGATAAGTTGTACGTATAGTGTTTGTTACAAGGTGTAAAGCGTGAAGCAACCATGTGACATGCAGCAGGTTTGGTTGAATCGTTTTGAGTAAGTTTGCCGTGGAACACATAACCTTGGCAGCATCGGTAACTAACATTAACACTTGCTTCGGTAAAATCTCAAATTTGTGTAGTGTTTCTATTAATACATCATATATCGCTCTGGCAGTACACCCTTGCATTCGTTTACAGGTTAGTAAATAAGGAGGAGAAGGTCCTTGCGGAGTCAGCGTCCGTACTAGAATGGCTAGGATGGACTGTTTTTTAATATCTGTAGTTTCGTCTATTGTTAACCATAGGAATTTTTTTTTACCGTATTTTTCGTACAATTCTTGCTGGTAATTTCCACGTAGGATTGTATTTCTTCCAAAACTGACGAAACATTGGGTGTTCCACTTTCTGCATTGGTATATTGGTCGCAATTAACATCATTGTTAAATCACACACAAATTTATTATATGATCTGCGTCCACTATTATTCGATTTATGTTTGTCACTATTTATATGTCTTTGGCACTGACTTGCTTTCCAAGTTAATAAAGTTGTTTCACAAACTAAACATCTCACTACGATACCGTCATATATTAAATCGGTAAACCGATGTAAAAATTTCTTTACTACGTTATCATGCAACCGAGTCGATGCATTGTTTCTACGCACTCCCGACATTTTCCACACGATTGTGTTAACAATGTATCGCTTACAACGTCTCAACGGCAACTGAATTGATCGTCGTACGCCTTTACTCGATCCCTCCACTTCACGCTACTGTTCGGGCACATAGTCTGCCGTCTTTATTAATGATAATGAGAAAAGATAGTCTTATGTTATGAGGAGACACTCTAATTTAAAATATCTTACGACTAAAATTAGTGATGTAGAGATGGTGTTTAAATTGAGGAGACATCTCAAAGTAAAAGTTAGTCAGGCAGTTGCCATTTATAAAATTAATAATATACAGACAAATAAAAGTAGTATGGCCTCTCCAAACAAAGCTTATAATAATAACTCGAGTAATGATGTTATAAAAGAAAGTATTTTAAAAATTAAGAATAATAAAGGTACTAGATTTAAAAGTACTAGACTTAATTTTAATTTACAAGGTACCAGATTTAAAGGTACTCGACCTAATTTTAATATACAGATAAAGGTAAAGAAAAAAATAAATCAGGACTTGTATACAGTCAGGAATTTTAAATAGGCCCAACAAAAAAGAAAATGTGTTGTATACTATTATAAATTGATTGTGCAAGGAATATGATTTTGCCTTAGGTTAAAAATAAATTAGGAATTTGGGAATTGATTTACTAGATTATTAAAAATATTAGGAAAAAAGGAAATCGATTTGGTCTGATGGATTTATTTATGGAAAATTAATACTATAATAGCTCTTCCATAAAAAAACGCAATACAGTTAACAGCTAAATTAAAAGATTGTAATATACAAAAGACCGAAATCCTGGTATCATTTGATGTTTCCAACATGTTTTCAAAAATACCACATAAGGAATGCTTAAGGTTAATAGAAAACATATTAGTAAAGAAAAATACAAACCCGGTTGTTATACACGAAATCATATCTCTAACGGAGTTAGTCACCAACCAAAGTTACTTTACATTTAACAACAAATTCTACAAACAAACAGAAGGTCTGGCAATGGGCTCACCTCTAAGTCCTCTATTAGCTGAAATTTTCATGAAGCATATTACAGAAAAAACTCTTTCATCACAACTAGGTAAAAAACATATTAAATTTTGGTATCGGTATGTAAACGACATCCTAGCTTGCTTTAAGGGTACTCATAGACAACTACAAACATTTCTGAACTACATAAATTCAATCCATTCTAATATCAATTTTACAGTAGAAATAGAAGAGAATATCAGTATTAACTTCCTGGATTTAAACTTAAACAAATTAGATCAGAGCTTAAAATTTGATATATATCGTAAACCTACTTCCACTGATTGCATTATTCCCAAAGATTCACTACACCCTAAGACACACACACATTCATTTTTTAATTCTATGATACATAGAGCATTAAATATTCCTTTGTCTAATGAATCTTTTGTTCGTGAAATCAATACTATAAAACAAATAGCGGTAAACGATAGTTATAAAAGTAGCGTAATTGACAGTATACTAAAGAACAAACAGTTACAAGTGACCCTTAGTTTAGTATATCCTAAAGATAGTGCTAAGTTGAAACAATTTGTCTCGTTAACTTACTTCGGTAAAATAAGCGAGCAAATTGGAAATATAATTTCAAAAAATAATAGTAATGTTAGTATAGCTTACAAACCATATGTAAAAACAAGTAAATTTCATTTTTAAAATTCGAAGGAAAATTCATTGAAAATTGATTTATTGTATTGGAAATTATATATCTATATATTTAGATGAGATTAATAATATACATTGATAAAAATATAAATTGATGTATAATAAAAAGATTGCAACAGTAAATAATACTGTATAATAAATATTGATGTTTTAAGAAGGAAGTATGGCAATTGAATTGTTGGATGGTTTGAATACAGGAATTTGTTTATAAGAAGAAGATTGTAGTACTATATTATATCTAATTAATGAAGAAGTTTGTTAAAGCAATTAAATTTGCTCATAAGAAGAAGTATGTCAAAGCAATTGAATTTGTTATATGAAGAAGTTTGTAACTCTAATTAACAGAGAAGATTTATTTAAAGCAATTAAATTTGTTAAGAAGAAGAAGTGGGTAACACTAATTATGGTGATAGAAGATTTATTTAAAGCAAAATATGAATTTGTTTATATGAAGAAGTGGGTAACACTAATTAATGAAGTAGATTATAATTATGAAAATAAATTTATTTATAAGAAGATTGAACTAATAAAAATTATGTTGAATGAAGCAGGTGGATAAAATTATGTTGAAAGAAGAAGTTTGATGAAATTTTCATGATGATAAGAAGCATATAGTAGCAGTAGCTATAATAATAATAATACAAATAATTATAATAATTATGATTAATTAAGAAGATTTATTGAAATTAATATAATTAAAAGAAGAATTATGGTAAGAAGATTCGTTTAATGCAAAATGTTTGCAAGAAAATGTATTATAATGATTAATGAAGAAGTTTTGATGGAAATCAAATATAATTAAAGAAAATATATGGTAAGAAGAATTATTTATGGGAAATGTTTGTAAGAAAATGTTATATGGTAGTTGTTTAATGATTATGATGATGGTTATGATTAATAAGTTTTTACAAATTATGTTTTTCTTTTGTTTAAGATATCCATGGAGTGACTCATGTCCAGGAGATTGAGGAAGAGCTCGACTATTCGACGATGACTGTTGCTCCGGAGTGTTCTTTCGTCTACGATGCATGGTAATGAAACCTATTGTATTATGTCAAATCACAATGACATAAGCTGCTTTATTTATGTCAACAATAAATGACATAAGCCTTATGATTTAAAATGTCAAAAGTTAACATGACATGAGCTTTATTATCGAATATGTCAACAACACAAAATGACATAGATGTTTTTGAAAATGGAAAGCCTATTTTTATAAGAAAATGTAAAATAAATGGGTATTTTGAAACCGTTCGCTCCACTACTGCTCAACGAGGATGATCCTGCTAGACGTTGTGCAACACTTGAGTGCGGGGAAGGTACATGTCAGGGTGCGATACTGGCGTCAGTGATTTATATATTTATATTGTGTAAGGAAGTTATATTGAACAGGAAGTAGATCGACTAGGGGGATTATTAGGTATTATATGTACCTGATGTCCGATCTTATTTTCCGGTCAGAGATATTTTGTATTGCAAGTGGAACAGTCGAGGAAATAAAAAACTTCCTTTTTTATTTCTATATTTTTATAATTTCGGTTTCTTCTGTATTTTGTGCTTTGATGTGAATTAAATTCATTATCGTTTAATTACGAGCGTTGATTATCTCGTATATTTATGAATATTTGAAATCCACTTGAAATCTCTCGCATTAAGTTTTTTGTGTGTGAAAAATTTTACGTTAACGTAAGTAATTTTTCATAATATATTTATATTAAAATTTTCTTTGTAATTCATTTATAATTGTGCCAATTTGTATTTTGATTTATTGTTATATTAGCTTAAAAGGTAGGTGGGGAAGAAAACATATTTTTTTTATGAGGGAGTTTTTTGTCACGTTGTTCTAGAACATTTTGAAAGTCAGATTTTGGAGGGAGATTTTATGCTTGTGTTAGTGCGCACGAGTGAAAGTTATTTATGTGTTTTGACAATTGGTCTATTTACGTCTTGAATTTGGGGGTTAATTATTTAAATTTTGAATTTGAAAGTTTTCTGAACAATCTATTAGAATTAAATTTTGATCGCGTGTAATGAGTTTTTTTATTGTGTGCGTGTCTTTAATCACACAATTTTTCCTCTCCGCTTTTGTATAATGATGCATTAACCCTCTTTATACTTTATAAACAGTTTTTTTTTAATTTTTTAAATAAATATTATATTGCAAATTGTGAACTTTTATTGACTATTTTAATTTTTCCACGTTCTCGTACGAGAGAGCCCAGGATCAAGAAGTCTCATTTAAGAAGCATACCAGACTGAGTTAGTTCGGATATATTGTGAATGAACAGTGGACTACCCTTCAAGTAAACCCACAGTTCATAGCAATATGTTGAAATACTTGGGGTCTATTTGTAAATTACAACTTTATGATGAAATTGAATTAAAACTAATAATGTGGCTATGTTTATAAATAAAATAGCAAGTAATCTAATATTATTGTTTAAAATAAGCAGTAACTACTGGTAAGTAAATTTATGTGTATTTAAATAGATTTTATTCTTTACTATATTATATTTAAAAGATTATTATCTCTTAGTTAAATCAAGATACTTTCTAATTATTTTTAAATGTGATAATATAGAATGAAGCTAATGGCTTCAAATATATCTAATGAACCTGTGTTCCCGATATGCAGCCAGGAAGAGTAAAGCATTAGCTTGGAGTATTCGGATTGTTTTCTTTTATTTCTGGTATAGTGTATAATATATTTGGCACTTTGGATGTTTCCAGGTACGTTTTATCTTTTATTACGTTGTAAAAACTTGGGCACTAGGGTGAGCTTCACCTTATGATGCTATGGCGTATATCTCATATAAAAATTATTTTCTGCATATAAACATATGTTTAAAGGATGATGAAAAATGAACTTCTCTAGCCGGCTACTTTGTCGAAATTTCTGTTTTAAACCGATTTTTTTATTAATTATCAACGGGTAAATATAATTTTAATACGAACGATGTCGATTTCTAAAATAGACGCTCCGTAGTTCTTTGTTTATTTTAAAGCCTTATTTATGCGTAATTATCCTGATTTTTACCTTGAAATAAATTATTATTTAAGTAGAATTTTGAATGTAAAAATCATTTAAATAAGAATTATAAAATTATTTTAAGAATTTACAAGTGTAAATGCGTATGCCTTAGATGGTAGGTTATGTTAACTGTGTGTATACAAACAGATCTTATTCGCGTGCTTTCCTGTTTTAAAAAGTGTGCGTGTCCAAACTAATGCCGATACAAATTTAAATGTAAATAAATTAAATATCTTTTTATTTTCGCGTTAATGAATAATATGACTTTAATAAATGATTGAAAATGAAAAATAAATTTGGAAAGTAAATATAATTATGCCTAAAATATCAGAAATTATCGGGATATAAATTTATTAACATTTCGACATTAACCTTCAGATGTTGCGTCCACATACAGCGTGTTACAATATGCCTTTTCCTTATTTTAATTTCCACCTTTTCATTCCCAGGCAAACTTAGTGCTCTCGTAATTAGAACTACGTCAAAATATAGTTATAAAGATTATTATTTCTTGACCTTTGTATGTTATAGTAGATTAAATTAGTCGGCGATTTAAGGTCTGGTTTACTTTGATATGTACATATATATTTAAAACAATCTTACATGTTTCGACACATAGTGCCGAAAACATTAGATATTCGGAGTTCGGCTCTGGCAAGTGGCTAGCAGTGTATGTAAAGAATAGCTTCGTAATTATTTTCGATATATCGATAAATTACGATATAATAAATATTATATATATAATATATTATAGTACTAAAAACTAGTGTGGAAAAGTTCAAGATATAGGATAAACTAAGTAAGAGTAAGAATAAAGTAGCAGTAAAAATATAATAGTAAATAATTGTGTAAGGGATAGAAAATGTGTCAATAGAGGCCAAACCTACGACGGGTTGACCAAGGTTTGGTTTCTTGCGCGGCGGCAAAACATATCGACAAATAAAATCGGCTACAAAGTTTCGCATAAGTTCGAAAAATAAGAAGACAGGACCGGACTAAGAAAATAATTTAAACAGAAAAAGGGACAAAGAAATAAAAGTGGAGAAATGAGACGCTCTGAAGATAGTGATGAATACTCCACCGACGAGAAAGTGTTCTAAAGAGGATGTAGAAGAACATCCCTTCAGTAAAAGCAAGAAAATAGCTAGGTCGCCGATAAAAACACAGAAGAAAATGGAGGATAATATAGAAGCGATGAGGAACATGATGGAAATACTGCAGATGACAATGAAATCCTTAGCGGAAGAAATAAAAGAAATGAGAGAGGAACAAAAGGGGTACAAAAAAGAAATAGAAGGAATGAGGAAAGAGAATGAAAAATTGATAAGAGAAAATTCCCAATTGAGAAGATAAATAATAATAATGGATGACAAATTGGAGCATCTTGAAAATGAGAAGAGACGAAATAATGTAGTTGTACAAGGACTATCAGTGAATGCAATCAATCAGGAGGAAATAAAAAACAAAATGCAGGAGTTTATAGAGAAAGAGTTGCATTTAAAAGTCAAATCAAAGGGAGTGATTAAACTAGCGGAAAAAACTTGCCTAGTACAAATGGAAAATGCCACAGACAAGAAAAAAGTTATGCAGAACAAATGCAAATTGAAGGAAAGGAGAGTGGAAAAGGTCTTTATCAACGACGATTTATCTAACCAAGACAGAGAGAGATATACAAAAGATAATTAGAAATAGGGCAAAAGAAGAAAAGGAAAGTGGCAAGAGGGTTGAAATTGCGTTTCGGAATTTATATATTGAAGATGAAGAATGGAAATGGGACAAAAGCAACGAAAAGCTAATACAAATGAAAGACAGGAAAGCTCAATAAAAAGAAATTGTGGAGAAAGTACTTAGGATATAAGAAAACAGAACAAGGAAAGAGAGCAACGGAAACGGGTAAAAGAATTAGTGTTAAAGGCAAAAGCAAATAAATGGAAAGCATTTGGTGATAGAATAAAGAGAGATAGCATTGGTAATCAGAAACTATTCTACAAAGTTTTGAAATCGGGCAGAAAAGCAAAATCAATAGATGATGGAAGCATATATAATAATCAGCAAGAAATAATCACTGACAAAAGAGAGGTAATGAACAGATGAAAGGAATACTTTGAGGAGCTACTCTGCAGCAAAGGACACAAAAATGTGGAGACTGTTATAGAAAGTGGAAATATAACAGATGAGGATACAGAATTTACTCTAGAAGAATTAACTGATGTAATAAAAAAATTGAAAAATGGAAAAGCTCCTGGAAATTACAAAATAGTGGCAGAAATGATTAAGAACATTGGTGAAGTAGAAACAAAAGATACTTCTGGTGATCATTAATATGGCGTGGAAATACGAAAATATACCAGAAGATTGGGAAGTGGCACTAATAACACCGATATACAAAAAGGGAAATTATAGAGATTGTAATAACTACAGAGCTATAACGTTACTAAGCACAGTGGTCAAAATATATGAGCAGTTAATTAACAATAGGCTAAGACCGTTAATCGAACCATCACTATCGGAATCGCAAAGTGGATTAAGACCCGGAAGGAGCACGCAAGATCATATATTTACACTAAAACAAATAGTTAATAAAAGATTGCAACAAGGGAAAAAGGCATATTTCACATTTATTGATTTAGAAAAAGCCTTTGATAGAGTAGCAAGATATGAAATATGGAAAGCTCTTGAAAAAAGGGGAGTCAACAAAAAATAATACGGAATATCCAACGGTTATATCAGAGCAACGTAAATTATACTATAATAAGGCGGAACATGAGATCCGAGGCATTTGTATCTCAAGATGGGTTAAGGCAAGACGGAAGATTAAGTCCCGTACTGTTCACTGTATTTATGGACGATGTAATAAGACAATTCTCAATGCAGACGAAAAAAAATTCAAATTGGGTACAGAAATCTAGAGAGGATACAAACAAGTAGCTGAGGCAGCATTCGCAGATGACAGTACTAATAGCTGAAAATGGAAATAACCTGCAAGAAAGTATAGATATATGGAACGAAACACTTAAGAAAAAAGGAATGAGTATAAATAAAAATAAAACAAAAGTAATGACCACAGCTGAAGAACAACTAAATATCCAAATTGAAGGAAGAACTATTCAACAAGTAAATGAGTTTCATTATTTAGGTGTCCTGATAGAAAACACTGGAAAAAATGAGTCAGAAATTAATGAAAGAATTGAAAAGGTAACCAAATTGTATTACGCAATGAATAAGAACTTCATTATGAAAAAAAAAATATCACGAGACGCCAAGATAAAAGTATTCAAAGCAGTCTACAGAACAGTTCTGACATACGGACGTGAATCATGGGTACTTAATAATAGACAAAAAAGCAAAATCCAGGCTGTAGAAATGAGATATCTTAGGAGAGTGAGAGGCGTAACTAGAAAGGATAAAATGAGAAATACACAAATACGAGAGGAACTGGAGATACAATCGATAATGGACTTTATTGAACAGCGGCAACTACATTGGTGGGAGCATTTACAACGAATGGGCGAAACTAGACCTGTAAAGCTAATATAGAAGCCAAAGTCCTGTATAAAAGGAAAAGAGGAAGACCGCGACAAGTATGGGAGGATGTCATTGGAAATAGCATCCAGAAGAGGGGAAAGAGCTGGAAAGAAGCAAAATCACTGGCCAGTAACCAGTAGCTTTTAGGGGACACTGCAGATTCAAGCAGTATATCCCTTCAAAGCCTTCCAAATATGGAGTGAAAATTTATGCTATGTCTGATGCACTTACTTTTTACACTTATAGCAAGGAATTTTATGCTGGCAGGCATCCCCAGGTACTCTGTGAACAGAGTAATAAACCATCCGATGCCGTTAAAAGATTGGTGTAACCTATTTATGAAACAGGACGAAACATAACGGCGGATAATTGGTTCACAGATGTGGACCTGGTTACGGAGTTAAAAAGTAATAGAGTGTCATACGTTGGCACAATAAAAAAAAATAAGAAGGAGCTGCCACCAGATCTACTGAATGTGAAAGGGCGAGCACTACAGTAGAGTATGTTTGGTTTTGGGAACACTCAACTATTGTTTCTTACGTATCAAAATGATACAGCAATGATCACATATTATAATAAAACCAAGTCAGGTATCGACGTTGTCGATAAGCTCTGCACGTCCTATAACGTTGCCAGAAACACACGTCGATGGCCAATGGTAGTCTATTTTGCTATGTTGAATATTGCAGGGATCAATAGCCAAGTGATTTCAAACGGAAATGGACAAGAGAATGTACGACGTCGCCTTTTTCTTCGTAAATTGAGTCATGAATTAGCGTTAGCACAACTACAAAGAAAAAGTCTTACAACACAAGGCTTGCCGCATTCACTTTCTGAAGATCTTAGAAAATTCAGACCAACGGAAGAACCTGATGACGAAGCTGGACCAATGGCTGCAGAAAGTATAGTAGCCCCAACAAAGTGGCGTCGCTGTGCTCTATGCTACACGTCACGGACGACCAGGTTAACCAAAATCATTTGCAAGAATTGTAAGCGATATATTTGTGGCGAACATACAACCCCAATGTGCACAACATGTCACTCTCGGTTACAAGAACAAGAACTCTCAAGTGAAACCTAAGTGAAGGATCGGTATGCCATGAAGTGACTAAAATCATGTTTCGTTTTCTTTTTATTTGAAGTGTTTATAATAAGAAAATATATTTTATGTCCATATTTTATAGAAAGGCATCATTTTATTTTTGTTAGTAATAAAATTGCTTTATACTTTTATTTCTATAAACCGTTTTTTGATAATACCTAAATGTTTCAATTTGTACTAAAAGAATAAATTATAAAAATAATTAAAAAATCACAACTAAAACCACACAGACCCGACTTCGTGCTAGTCAACCTTACAATCATCTATCAAACAGATACATAGCGACTGGTGTTGTTAGTTGTTAGTTTGTTAGTTTTCTTATTTACATACCTAAAAAATAGGAATGTAATCAATTACATGTGTAGTAGGTGTAATCTACAAATAAGCCTGATACGAAAACCCTATTACTTTTGCTGTACTCTTAAGTCAAAGGAAGATGTATCATTCTGATACATTGCGAAAGCTTTTCTCCCAAAGAAAGGTTGCGCCTGACAGAAGGTTAATAAGATCTGGCGACCTTTGCCAGGTGAGCGCAAATAAAAACCTCTAAAATCACATTTCCGTTTCCGATAATATGGCATTTGGAATTTAATAAAATGAATATTTTTTTGTGACTACTGCTATTCTTCAATGTCACTCATACTAAGTTGCTTTTAAACTGCTTACTGTATTAACATTGTTGCACCCAGCATACTGTGTCCTCGCTGGAGAAGTAACTATGTGTGCCCTATCTATAGTAGGGTAAATACATTATATCGTTTCTTGCTTGGATTTCATTGCTTGTTCCTGGAGTTAGATTAATGTTCGGTGTAGGACTCATACACTTAGACACATAAGAGTCACCGAGACATATACTATACGGAAAAGTTAGTGTTACTTTACGTATAGAAGTATGTGCTTAAGCTTATACATTTGTCTTCCTATAATTAAAGAGTCGTGAATAGTTACAAATATCTGGAAGGCACAGATGCATTTCGCTCTTATTGGAGCTCGTCAATGTACCGTATCCTACACAGACATAACTTTTTACTTATATACTTCGCTTATATATAGAATCCTAACAACCAGGAATGTAACGTCGCGACGTGTAGCGCTTCTGTATACTGGCACAAACTTAGTTTGTCAAATTGTAGAAATTAACGCGACACATTAGGAGGTATTTGCATGTAGAAATGAATTCAATAGTCATTAATTCTCATTTGCACTAAGTTAAAAATCTGTCTCATGTTTAATCCTAATCAATCCATTTTGTATCGTATTTTCTCGTATTTAAAAAAAAAATTCTTTCGTGTGAAACGCAGCGTTTAAGAAATCCATTAGGCAAAACACCAGAATATCCAGAAATTAGCATATTTTAAATGTAGCAGGAACATACCGAAAAAAGAAACAGCACACTGGAATTCTCTTAAAAACCTATTCCCGAATGAAATCCGAACGCGCCCGTTACGGTGTCAGGCGGTGGAAGGCTCGTCCAACTTTTATATTCATATTTTAAGTGAATTCTGATGAGACGAGTTGAGTTTTCTCTAGTGCGTTGCCTCTGCCTCTAGCTTGTCTTCTGAAAAATCGATCGCAATCCGTTCGATTCGGTCTGTCTCGTCAAATCGCGTATGCTTTCTCTTCGAGTACTGATTCCTCTAACCATCTAAAAAGCACACATACACACACATACGTTTACGCAACGAACACAAGCGCATAAATTTTACAAAATACGTCATTCAGACGTCCGGACGATAAGTAGAGATGGAGGATTTAGATTTATGGCAGCTGGTGATTTATTATATTTGCATTTTGCTTCAAATGTTTGAATAAAAGGACGTGTGCCACAACTCGCAAGAGAGGGAAGGGTTATCAAAGCCTATATTCCTTTATTCATATATTGTTGAACAGAGAAATTAAATTTTTCTTCTTATAATAGAATTTAAGGGCTACTATAGAAGATATGTTGTTATATATAGACTTCAAAAGTAAAATTTTAATTTAATAACAAAAATTTAAACATTTTAATAAAACAAGAAAATAAAATGATGCTGGTATTAATCAATTAAACAGAAATTATATATAATCTAACAATCAAACTATACTTTATTATATGGGAGTAAGGATTTTTTAAAATTCATTCTTGCTTGGAGGTTGTTCGGCATTACTGGTAACCAAAATATTATAGTCTATTCAAAGCCAGTAGATTGGCTGCCGTAAGTTATCCGGTCTACTTTAGGCTGTCTATTAACGACTTGTCTCTTGTGATTCGATGCCTTACAATTTGGCAAAACATGACTGAACATTCTGGTATCTTATTGCCGTCATGATGTCTGCGCATATCCTGTTATTATTTTAAGCTGGCATCTTTTCATCGATAGAAATTTTCCAACCTTTTTACGAGTTGAGTCAGCAATAAAGGCTTTGTCATGTTCGTGTATGGAACTGTTCCAGCTGAATGTTCTGCGATGTTCTTTGATCGATCTGCCTGTTGGTTCCAGCGTAGTTTATTTATTTATTCAACACAAATGACCATAGAAATTTCTAAAAATAGTCGTTCATACAACTCCATTACAATCAATTACATCTGGAAATCAATGCATTTGTACATTTAATTCCTGTAAACATAAATACAATAATATATATAAAACAAAAGTCGTTTTAATAATATAAACTATTATTAAAAATCGGATGTGAAGAACACAATACAAGTTTATATATTTGTGAAAGTATCTCTCCAGAGACGTAGACACGTGTTTCATCTTTCTAGAGAATCATCGGTACACCCCAGCTAAACAGATACGTTCACAAAACTACAAATTCACTATCTCACGAAGGTTATTAAGACAGAGCGTAGAAGAACATTCACCCCTGGTCATTGACAAACGCCGAAACAATTAATACTGTCTCTATAACAGATGCATAACTAAGCAATTGGCTAGGTTTTACCTACTCAAGTATGTTTCAAATTATTTTCTTAAATACTATATGTACATACACACATCATTAATAAAGATTAGTCAATAACGTAACTGGTTTATGTCTTTTATAAATCACAAATAAATTAAATAGATCTGTGTAACTTGGAAGCAATTCACATTGAGACTCGCTGTCGAAGTAAGTGGACGGAAGTGATATCTCAGAGAAAGTAATTCTTTATATTAACTGTAGGTAGAAGAAAATAAAAAGTAACGACTATATACTATGTATATATTTTCTGTGAAAGTGTCTGGGAATATCCTTTCTCCAGCAGGGGCGTACCGATGAGCCTGTAGAAAGGTGAAATACGTATCTACGTCTCTGGGGATAGGATATATTCGGACACGTTCACAGAAAATATTAATAGTGAACCTGCATTTGTGTTCTTCACACCAGATTTTTAATAATATTTTATATTATTAAAAATACCTTTGTAATATACTATGTAGGCAGACATTTATATGAAAACTTAAGCAAGGCGACTCTGCGATGTGATAAGACTGAATGAAAGCCTACAAAATAATCTTTCGGAGTAGGTTAGCAAACACTTGCCTATTTTTAATATAAAAATAATATAATTGACAAATTTGCGCTGAACTTAGTCAATCCTTTGTGTGTACTGTAGAGTAATTGTTTCACATGATACTGCAATACTCGAGAATAAAGCGTACCAAATACTGCAATAGAGTGATTATTCCCATAACATTGGCAAACTGTAATTGGTACATTGGTAATGAACTTATACATTCACAGTGTATGTTCTGGTCCAATTTATAGTGACGTTAAACCTTCTCTAACAAGGTCATCAGCCTTTTCGTTTCCTTTGATTTCTCCAGTATCCCAAGGCTCATAATACCTTTACTATATTTCGTTGAGTATCTGGGTTCTGAGAATAGTCTGAACGTGATTTTAGGGCCTTCAATGCTTCCCCGCAATCCAGCTATCGGTGAGAATATGGATTCATTCATGTAAGTCAACCTGTTGTATAACAGGCATATAATTTGACAGACGAAAGTTACAACTTTATAACGGGTTAAAGTGGCTTTGTATAGCCAGCAAATATGAAAACTATAAAATACTATGCGGAAATATAAATCGCTAACGGTGCTTTTGCTTCATTGTCGCGTCTGATCTGTCGGTGGACGTTCACCCGTGACCGCCTCATGTGTGCTGCAAAATGTTATCCGCGAATCGTTTAAGATAGGTTTTGAACCTGACAGCGGTAAGTGATAATTATCATATCTCATTTATTCAAACCATGTGTTTTGGTATATATATATATATTGGAGTGTCCCATATTTTTAAATTTTTTGAAATGTTGAAACGGTACCCTTTCATTTTTTTTCCATTGGACTAGAAAATAACTCACGTAAAATTTTTCGCCTCCCCGACCACGCCTTCCCTAAGCGACTGTGCTCTGAAGATAGCACTATGAATTGTTCGTATGATTTCGATTTGTTTGAATCTGCAATGCTTTTGTTTATTTCTATGATGAAGAAATTTAAATTAGTAGCACATAGATGGAGGTAGCCCCATGTGGAGTGGGCTATGACGCCTGCAGATCAATTTTCGCTACACAAGAAAATCGGTTGGATCCGCTTATAAGCACTGGAGTAGACCTCATTTAGGTGTTTTTAAGTTTTTTGTTTTAAAATTTTTACGGTGCTCTACCATTTTTTACTATTTGACGTAAATATAACTCATGCAAATTTTTACGCCCGCACGACCACGCCTTCCCTATGGTGCGGGCTCTAAAAATTTTCCTTTATTCTTTTATAACTTTTTTTAAATTTCTTTTTTTTAACAAGTTTTTATTTAAATATAACTAAACAATTTCATGAGGAAAATGTAACATTAAGATAATAATTAAAAATAAGAAATTCATCTAAAAAAATAAAAGTATAAAATTTAAATTAAAGCTTTTGTGTTAAAAAAGAAATTTCGACAAATATTATCATATCAACGACACAATTCGAAGAATTGATGCCGTTACTTCGAGATCATACAACATTTTTGAACGGGGCAAGTCGGAGCGTTGCAAACCGCTGTATTAGCCACCAGCATATTTTCTTTTTAAGGTACTTTTTGAACAATTTGGATATATTTTTCTATGCTCTTGTACACATTGCAATAAATATTGCTTTTGTTCTTCTTGAACTGTTAGAAATCCGTGGAATTGCTGCATCAGGTTAACAGCTCTTTCAGCGTTGTCATTTACTGCTTTCAAGTGAATTACTTTTGCTTTAGCTTCTAAAAAGGATGCACTATCTTCCCAAGTTGATGAGTCTTCGGTAATAAAATCGATGTTTATTTTTATTGAAACAAAATCATGTAGTTTTTTATCTGTGTAAAATGAAAAAGGAAGTGAACATAATGACAAAGAACTCAATAATTAGAAAACACTTACCATATAATAAGCAACGCATTTCTTGTTTTGATTGAACATATCGCTTTGCATTTTCAAATATGCTTTCTTTTGTTAAACTTGCCACAATATTCCTTTTTGCCTCGATATCAACCATATCATCAAAAAGGGATAAAATGACGACTTCTTCAGTTAAATAATAAAGATGTTGCCAAAATTTTTTTAAAACAGCTTGTGCAATTGAATGGTCAATGCATTCATAATTCTTAACAGCTTTTATGAAAAACAAGTCTTGGTGGGGAGCTTTTATGGCTAAGTTGCATTGCATCCATGGTTTAATGTAAGTTGTTACAATGAATAGACAAACTTCTTGCAATCCTTCGTTCTCTTTTCTGGTTAAATTTAGCTGATCGCGAAATAAGAACATTTTTATCGCATAAACAGCTCTTGCCATCCATCATGCTTGATGCATAGCGCCAGGAGGTTTTATTTTAAATTTGTTATTATAATTTCCACTCAAAAATAATATCGAAAGCTCGATCAATTCACGGTAATCACCTCTCACAATTGGTTTTTAGAGTCAGAAAGAGAAAGGCTAATCAAGCTGTCAATTTGCCATGGTTGAAAATGCTGGTTTGAAATGGAGGTACCATTTTGAAAATTATTTTGCTTAATATTGTTCCAATTGTTTTTCAACTTTTTAAAGATCGGTACATCAGCGGTAAGCGTCACTTGAGGGATTTTGGTTTCAAATACAGTTTTCAACACCAACTCGTATACATGATGCCTGCACCCAAATAAAATAAGTTCCCTTTTTAGTGATTGTTCCAGTAGAGCACATGCACCGTTAAAGCGACCCGTGTTAGAAGCTGTGGTGTCACAGCATATAATTTGAACTATATCGAAAAGTTGCCAATCATTTATTGCATTTAGTACAGCCGCAGCCTGTTCTTTTCCACTTGCATGATCTAATCTAGGCACTGCGAAAAGTTTCTCCTCATTTTCATATGTGGTCACAATTGGAAGCCGCTCTTCTTTAACATTTTGTGCATTTATTGCAGGCAATAATTTCCCATCCCAATGAATAGTGACCATTTCAGGAATATTATTTTTAAAATCTGTCTTTGTTCGACATGTTCTTTTCTCATCTGTGTTCTTATTCTTTGCATGGAAGTTTTATTTATTATAAATCCGTTTACATTATGTCCAAAATGCTGCTTCCAGAATATAGACGGAGTCACGCATACTCAACTGACATCTGTCGAGGGCAGCCACAAGTTTCGGAGAAAGAAAATCCTTTTTTCCCCTTTTTTGCAAAGGCAATAAATTTTCTTCCCTATGCTGTGGACTGTGATCTCGATGATTTTCAACTGAATTCATGGATGACGAATCCGATGAGAAACTAGAATTAGGTGATTTGGCTGTTGTTTCATTTTCCTTTAGCTGCCTGTTTCTTTCTGTTAATAACCGCGATTTTTTTTCTCTCTTCTCTTCGCCATAAATTGTAATCTACTCCTACCAAAGAACCCGGTCTACCAGGTCCCCGCTGCTGTTGCAAAAACGTTTTGTCTTCTTCGATTTCCATTATCTCTAAGGCATCAGCGTGCGCTATGTCGAAGAGATTGTCCAATGTCTGCAGAAAGAAATTTTCTGTATCTTTGAGAACTTAAGTAAATGAAATATTTACAAATATCAAGTTAGTATGTATGTAATTGCAAAGTAAGGGGGGATGTAAACATTGCTGTCTACAAATTACAAAGCAAATCATACGAAATTTTTTATTGAAAAAATGTCTATGCTGAGACTCGAACCCAAGTCTACAGCCCGGCAAGCTGTAGACTCAAATTTAAACCTATACTCTATCTCCAACAATAAGAGAGATCCCCATGGTGAGGGCCGAAAATGAATCAGTCTGTATATTATTATATAAATATTGTAATAGATGTAATAGATTATAGATGATAATTTTAATATCATATGAAAATCTATTTTATCGAACGTAATATTTTTTGATTTGAACTAATTCACCGCGGGAATCATTGATTTTAACTTACATACATATGACATTAATAGACATTTAAAAGAATGTAACTACTATTTTATAATTATTATTTTTTATTATAACGGTAATGTCAATTAATATGAGATATAAAGTAAGTCGATTAGAATAAATACAAAATTAAGTACATGTATTAAGCAAAAATAAATCGTATGCAGGCCAAGGAAAAAAAAGCAATAGATAAGGGCGTCGCTTGGGTGTTTGTAAAAATAAACTACGTTAAAAATAATTGTAAAACTTGAAAATATTATTTAAAATATAAAAACTGTTATATACTAACCGAAAACGTTCCCAATACAATAAAACAGTGTACATACATCGTCCAAACAATAAAATAATAAGGCATTTCTAATATATACGGACCAATCCTCCGAAAAAAACTGTTAGCATCATCCCAGTATCTGGTTGCCTCAAACATACCTGCATCAAATTTCCATCTGTTCCTGATCGAACCCTATATCACCAAGAAAATCCTTATAATATATCAGAATAATTCAAACATACATGAGTAGGTAAACCCCACCAGTTTTGTATAATACAAAGGTATTTTAATAATATAAACCTTATATATATATATATATACATATATATATATATATATATAATAAAACCTTATAATTAGAGCTGGGGATGTTTGCGGTGTGCCAGGATAGTATTCAGTTAAACGCACGAATATAATGACCTTGTTTCGATCAGTGATGCATGCGTGATTTTATTGCTTTACATGCATTCGCTATTTATATCACTTAGGTATGTCAGTTATGTGTACTGTATATAAATAACACACTTACCTTATTTACGATTATTATAGCATAGCGCCAAGTGGATAAGACTTGCAGTAAGTTTGTAGCATTAGACACGTTTCCATATTTGTAGCGGTGAGCGATGTACGCCGTGATGAATAAATTTTTTTATATTTTGAGAAAGACCGCTCGACATCTACGGATGTAACACACGCACAATTAAAATAATCTTTATAGATAGAAACCGAATCTACACTAGCACCATTACTAATTTGTTTTAATCTGGTAAAATCAAAATCATTGTTTATCACACTCTCGAGAACTCTCGGAACTTTTCTATTACATTAACATTTTTGTTGTCATTTACTGCGCATAGCTGGGCGTGTACATCGTCCAGTATTTGCAGTGACCCCGCTAACGATAATGCAGTATTTTGAAATTTCTCGATTGCGTTAAACAATCCTATATGATTGTTATAAATAGTTTGTAAATCTGCATCAAGGGAAGGGTTTTGAAAGTCTCTGGCTTTCTTTAATGGCTACAGCTTCGGCAAGATTGAATTGTAGAACCACAGATTTTATTTGTTGGAAATACTTGGCATAATAAAATGCCGCCTTTAACCAACTTCCCCAACGTGTAAGGATTGGCTCTGGTGGTTCGGGAATACCAGGGCACCGACTGTGAAACTCTCGAATTCGTTTGGGAGATTTTAGAAACACTTTTTTTGTGGTTGCTATTAATGCATCCACCTCTGGATAACATTGCCGAATAGTTTGTGCCACAAGGTGTAAAGCATGAACTTTACATGTCACATGCAAAAAGTCTCTCACAATCTGCTTTAAGAGAACGGCCTACAGAACGCATTGTCGCAGCACCATCGCTCATAAACATCAGGAGTTGATTAGTTGAAACTTGAAATTTTTGTAGCGTATCGAGCACTACCTTCGTAATTACTTCGCTAGTGCACTTTTCCAATCTTTTGCTGGCTAATAAAATGGGAAATGTTGATTTGACAGGATCTAGTACACGCACTATAATATTCACAATAGAAGGTTTTTTCGATCTGTCGTTTCGTCGACACATACCCATAACTGTTTATCATTTACTACTGCTTTCATTCTGTTTTCAATGTCCTCACGCACAATTGGTAAAGTAACGTTCTCCGTGACGGTAGCATTATGTTGGAATTGTATTTATTCCAAAAGTCGTGAAAGGCTTTTTTATCTAGTAGCATTGTCAATAAATCGAAAATGAATTGCGTTTTAGACAGCACATTATTTTTTTTTGTCTTTGTTGTGTACACTTTTAACATGTCTTTTACAGTCGTATTTGTCCCAGCAAAGTAACTGTTTATCGCATAATTTACAAACCACTTTTGCTCCATTATAATACAAATCGGGAAAGTCTCGGATAAATTTCTTCACGTCGTTATACAATGGGCGCTTTCTTGGCTTGGGCACGTCCGTCATACTTATTAAATAGAGCTCAAGACAACACACGATCACGTTGCCAGTTCACGACTAACTAAAGTGTTTCGCTGCATCGTGTTTATACGCTGGTGGGGATGCACTACATACGGTCCTGCCGTACCGCAAACATCCTCAGCTCTACTTATAATATACGTCGGAATACATGTAATTACAAATAAAAATCTTTATTTTATATCGATATTTGAATAGCAAGCATAACAACATAACCTTATTATTTGCATAATAGTAATAGAATTTAAAGATAGAAACATTACTAAAAAAAATTATGTATTTAATCTACACCTGCCAATGTATATAACGGGTGTTCAGAAACATTCGAAGTCAAAGTAGTCCTTGAAAATATGAAGTCATGTCTGAGACAGATTGATTTTTGACCGACAACAGTTTACATTTAATAATTATTACAAATCAGATACTTAAGTAAAGATATACGATTTTTTGTTCAGAGCCCACTTGGCTTCGAATGTTTCCGAACACCCGTTAGTTGTCAGAGCGACATCTAATAGACTTATGTCAAACTAAGCAATACGACAAGGTAGGTATCCTTATATTGTACATTATAATTATTAAAAGAATTAAAACCACTTCAGAATACATATTTCTTTCTCACATCCACTTATAAATATATAAACTTGCATAAGCCCATTTCTTCTTAATATATCAATATATATATTACATATAGTGGTCCAAACAAGACTTGAGCACAATCTTTTACAATGAAATTGGGCACTTCTGAAGGTGTGCTAAAGGTTTCTCTTAGGAAATATTTGAAGTTACACTGTTGGAACACTTTACTACTTGTTCAGTCTTATTTTTTAGAACTCGGTAGTTTCGAATATATGGAAATGAAAATTAATCATAATCAATATAGGCTAAATTCGATTTTATGTAATTTTGCTAAAGTATTCGAGGCAATAATTCGTAATCATATTTATAACTTCATACGTACTCTAAGCATTTCAGGATGGATGACTAAACATTCAAACTACAAATGTATGTTATTTTACATTATATTTTCACACATTCTTGGCAAATAAGGAAAGTAGAGTAATCTAGGTCAACTGCCAAAAGGCTTTCGATCAAGTTGACCGTTATACTTTTGTTGAAAAACTAGCTACCATTGACTTGTCACCCACGCTGGTTAAATTCTTTGAAGATACAAAGGTAAGATTACCTATTTAAGAGGAAACAGTTTGTTGAATACCGCGGAGTTCGGCTATGTTCATTTACTCCGCTATCGGGACATCCACGAGGGTATAATTTGGGGTCTGCACTATTTAAAATTTTTACTAATGAAGTCATGAAAATAATTGATTGCAGAACGTTTTTCTTTCCTGAGGACCTGAAAATCTTTCATAAAATTGACACCACGTAGGACTGTTTAAAATGGCAAGGAGAGGAAAGCTAGTTTGGTGCTAGGTGAACTATTTATGCCTCAACTCAAATAAATACAGGACTATGGGTTATTCAAGATAAACCAACTCAACTGTATTTTATTAAATACTGAATGACAGATCACCTTTAACATTGCTCGTCTGCAACGGGTCTAGGTATAACCAGTGGCACCAGATTAGCCTTCGTCGGACATATTAACAAACATATAAATATTTTGTATACACTAGCTACCAAGCTAGTGTAGACAAAATGCATGAATTTATTTTTCAAAATTGCTGGTATATATCCGGCAAGAATTTATTTTCTTATGTTTACCAGATTCATTGTCACTACGTTGAGCATTAGGCGTGTCATTTTTAGTATGAAATTTGTATATGGTCTTCTGCGTTGCTGTATGCCCTCACGCACAATAGTTCCGCATCTCCGTACTCAATGTAATACCTACTTACGATTTAACAACTTACCCTTATTAGACGATTTCCCTGGAGATCTTAGGCTGGGAGACTAGCTCCGCTATGAGGCAAGCGAAGGGAAGGTTCTTATATTATAGGCGCCACAATGTTTAAACTCTCGAACCGTTACATTGCCGACAGTAACTTGACTAAAGCATAGGTATATACGTGGACAGTTATTACCATAACAATAAAACAACAAATATAATAACAATAACAAGACATAGTTTATTAACAATAACCCAAAATAAAACAAGAAAAGACATAAGCATATAAGAACAATGCTGAAATATTTAAGCAAAATCCAGAAGACCAAAATATTGCAAAAAATCTACAAAAGGCTTACGAGACACAAAAATTATAGAATAAAAAATCAACATATCAATGACCGATTTGATAATTAAGGCAAAATAGGTATGTATATAAATATAATAGAAACCAATAGCCAACTACTATAATAAATAAGGAGGATGGAAGCTTAGGACATGCGTATTGCTATGAATAGTGGTTTAGAATTTGATAATACCACTATTCACAACCAATCTGTCCAGCTTAGATATTCATTCGGTTTATTTTCCAGATGAGACTGCTTTTCGCTCAGGGTTCCAATTGTAAAACGTGGTTTTTCTCTTCTACAAATTTATATAGCGCCAGTAAAATAGTATAGACAAATGTTATAATTATAATATCTTAGAGTTACTTCTGAGCACAAATGAAGAAAGGTAAAATTCAAAAACACACTCAGCTAACTTTAAATGAAACTTTAATACAAAAAAAAATAAAAAAATATATATATATATATTTTTTTTCGAGACACCTGAGTTAGAAAGCCACTAATTAAACAATTACGAGTTCTACACACTCGTAAATAAATCGGTATTGAAATCAAACACCATCCACAAATTAAATCAAATACACGAAGCTACTTAAAACAAAGATAAAGATTTATCTTCTTAACACACGACCTTCTAAACTCAGCGTACAATAGTGTCTGGGGATACAGCAAAGCCGCCGGCTCCGTATCAAAAAAATACAGTGAGAATCAACGTACACAGCAAAGCAATCGGCAAAGCAATTGCACCAACTGCGCAAGTCAAATATACATAAATTCATGTTAATAAATCACTCAGAAATAATAACTAAATTTTCAAAATATTTGCGGGGAAAAGTCTATAGCATTTCCCCAAGATTATATGATGGAAAAGCCTGGACATGTCAAAATCTTTTTCATTATATAATCTTCCGCACTCGATGAACCAAAGACAGACACGCACCCTGTCATAACCGATCCCCGCACTCAGCCGATGCACAATGTCATGCTGGATCATCCTCCTCGATGTGCAGCAGTGGAGCGTACGGTTGCAGAGCACTAATATGGTATCGCCCCTTCTTACGACGACCATCCATAGTATATAATTCGTACGTAACGTCATTGAATCGTCTGGTAATTCGATATGGACCAACATAAGGAAGGTCGAGCTTCTGACATTTTATTTGGTCACGTCTACCAAGACGATAGCTTCTAACAATAACAACATCACCAACTGCAAACCTGGTCCTGCTAGTAATTTTGTCATTTTGTTGTCTGACATATTTTCTTCCTTGCTCTGCCAGTCTTCTTCCCACTTGGACAGTAACTTGTTCCAAGTCTTGTACCCTTTCCATTTGTTGATTCCAGGGTCTGACAGGTCTTACCCCATACATCACAGTCGAAGGACACTCCAGAGTAACAGTATTCGGAGTATGGTTGTTATTATCCTATTCCTCCTGGACATGTGTGACCAATCCTGCATGATTATCGTGAGTTTTGATCCACAGATCCACAGGAACTTGATAATCTCCTGGATATACCTCTTACATGGATTTCCACATGGATGGCGTATGGAAGAGAAAGAAATATCAATGTCACGATCTCTTAAAGCATTTATAAATCTAACATTATTAAAGTACGTTGCATTATCTGCAAGTATTCTATTCATTTTCCCTTGATGGGTTATCCAAGAATCAATACATTGTAATGTGGTTTCAGTATTATATTGTGAAGTAGGAAATAATTTCACATATTTCGAAAATATATCCACCATAACTAAAATATTTCTATATTCAAATTCCCCTGGAATAAGATTTCCCAAATAATCAATTCCTACCAATTCTAACTTCTCCTGTGCTACAATACTCTTAATTTCCTATTGGCATGTGCGATTTTTATGTTTCCCTAATCTACATGTAATACAATTTCTTACTATATCTTTTACAATCGTTCTATCTTTCTTGGCGTAAAATGCCTCTCTAAATGTAAGCTATACTTTGTATCCACCAATATGACCCAAACTCTCATGTATTTGTAACATTGCTTGTCGAGCATATTGATCATTAACAACTACATAATTTTGTTCCCTTATAACTTTCATAATTAACCCATCATTCATAATAAATTTTTTATAATTATTTTGATTTCTCAGTTGCTCTCTTAAAACATTAAAACTTTCATCCCTTTGACCTGAAGGATCACCTCATACTCAAAAGCCCCTTCAGCATATACTCTATTATATTCATTTAACTCAACATAATGAAAATTACTTTTACTGTTATACATTCGAGATAACGCATCGGCAGTAACATTTAGTACACCTTTAATATGCCAAATTTCAAAATTATACTCTGACAATATCAAAGACCAGCAATATACTCTACCATTTACCATAAAGTCACAATATTTTCTGGATTATTTTTCTAATGGCACCAACCAAAAAGCACTCCTTAAATCCAATTTGCTATATACTTTTGCATTGCCACATTTCGCCAATAATGCTTCTATTGTTATCGGAGTTTCAAATTGAGCTTTAGTCCGCTCATTAAGTCTGCGCGCATCCAGACATAATCTAATATCTCCTGATTTCTTCTTAACCACAACTAAAGGATTTACATACCTCGTTTTCCACGTTCAATTATACCATCATTTAACATCTTCTTTACTTCCTCTTCTACCTGTTGTTGAATGTTTTTCCGGATTGGATAATTTTTAATTTTAAAAGGTTTCGTTTCATCTACTTCTAATGAATGTCGATAATTTCTGGCAATACTGGGAAATTTATTTACTAATTCAATATTATTCTTTATTATTGTTTTCACTTCTTTTTCATATTCTTCATTGCAATCCAATTTCAATAAATCAACATCTTCGGGAAATTCAACTTCTCCCTCCTTTACCTTCTCCATTTCTTCCAACACCATCAATTCCTTTTCTTCTATAACCTCAACTTCTTCAGCCACTTCCATATTATTTAATTTTTCCATAAAATTTATTTTCTGCATATTATTTATAATTTTTTCTTCATCTCCATCCTCCTGGATCCATTGCACATTATTATTATTAATTATTATTTTCTTCTTATTAATATCAATTATTGTATTAAT
Organism: Melolontha melolontha; assembly: GCA_935421215.2. NCBI lineage: Eukaryota > Metazoa > Arthropoda > Insecta > Coleoptera > Scarabaeidae > Melolontha > Melolontha melolontha. The sequence goes on from OW285238.1 coordinate 83,561,182, forward strand.
TTTATCCAACGAATCAATTCCCAGTATTCCATCTCTACCTAAACCTTTTACCACTATAAATTCTCCGATAAATTTATTATTTTCTATATTGATTTCGACGACAAAAATCTTATTAACTACAGCTATAATCTTTTTTGTAGCTGATACTATAGTAATTTTATTTGTGGGTATATATTTCCCTTCTTTATTCTTAACTAAACAATCAACAACCTTTCATCCAAAAACGATATTTCACTACCAGAATCAATTAAACAATTACATTCCCTTTGTCCTATATTAATTTTAATATGTGGTAAAACCGTATTAATTGCGCAATCCGACATATCATATAACAATGCAAAACTTTCATTCTTTTTGGTTGGCCTTACTAAAAATCCTGACTACAAGCAAGTTCTGAATTCTTTTTATCATCAACTTTAACTTCTAAATTAAAATTTGGCCTAGTATCTTTATACCTAGTACCTGTATATTTCTTAGGGTCTATACTACTTTCATTCACAACATCTTTACTTGAATTATATTTCATTCTGTTTGGGGAAGCCATTCTACTACTATTTCTTTGAATATTATCATTATTAATAGATCTTTGAGGACTCGGAGGGGTATTATTTATATTAACTCTAGAATATGCATTTCTATTAACGTTTCTATCTAAATAACTATTATTATATCTTTTACCCCTCTCCACATCATCTAATCTCTTTCATAACTCGAGAAACTGTTGCATATCATTAATATTGTGTATGGCTACTGCCTGACTGACTTGAGAATCAAAGTGTCAACTTAGTTGTGAACCCATATCTACTTCACTAATTCTAGGGGTTAAATATTTCAAAACCGAGTATCTTTTCAAAACATAAGTTTCTCTTGACTGATTAGTTCCTACATTATATCTACCAAATAATAGTTCTTGTCTTACCCTCGTCTGCTTATTTCTTCCCCAGAATTGATACGTGAACCTGACTTCAAATTCCTCCATCGTGTGTACCTCGTCCGACACCATCTCCCACCAAACCTTTGCCTCATCCTTCAGGCAGTTTCCTATCTTTTGCAACTTTTTATCCTCCCCTGGCACATCCTCCAAAATGGCTTTGACTTTCTTAAGGAAACACATGGGATTTGTGTTAGACATCCCATACAATTTTGGTAGCACTTCGTTTTGTACAGGAACAGGAATATATGCGGGTACATTTACTTCATTCTTCTCTTTTCTCACTTGCTCTATTTCCTTTTTTAACTGTTTCTCCATATATTTCATTTGTTGTTCCGCAAACTCTCTTCTTTCGATTTCTTCAGATAGTTTACCATTTAATACCATCGTATTCTCTCGCAAGTTTCGTTAGTTTGATAATTGTAGCGAATCCATTATTATTTCTTCTTCTTGATTATTTTTACTCAATGACATAATTTTTTTCATCATCATATCCATTTTCTCATCCATTTTCCTTTGTCGTATTTGCATCTCCCTTAACATATTCAGCATAATCTTATCCCTGTTAACCCCTTCGTACCCCTCTTCATGTATGGTTCTCATTGGACTTATTCTTTTCTTCGCTGCCTCTACCAGTTGCTCGCTTCTTTGTTGTACACCGGAGATACCTTCCATCTATTATGTGCTCTGTTTGTTACTTTGTACAATTGCTTTTCTGTTCGCCCCACGTTGGGCGTCAAAAATATGCTATGAATAGTGGTTTAGAATTTGATAATACCACTATTCACAACCAATCTGTCCAGCTCAGATATTCAGTCGGTTTATTTTCCAGATGAGACTGCTTTTCCCTTAGGGTTCCAATTGGAAAACGTGGTTTTTCTCTTCTACAAATTTATATAGCGCCAGTAAAAGAGTATAGACAAATTATATAATTATAATGTCTTAGAGTTACTTCTGAGCACAAATAAAGTAAGGTAAAATTCAAAAACACACTCAGCTAACTTTAAATGAAACTTTAATACAAAAAAAAATATATATATATATATTTTTTTTCGAGACACCTGAGTTAGAAAGCCACTAATTAAACAATTACGAGTTCTACACACTCGTAAATAAATCGGTATTGAAATCAAACACCATCCACAAATTAAATCAAATACACGAAGCTACTTAAAACAAAGATAAAGATTTATCTTCTTAACACACGACCTTCTAAACTCAGCGTACAATAGTGTCTGGGGATACAGCAAAGCCGCCGGCTCCGTATCAAAAAATACAGTGAGAATCAACGTACACAGCAAAGCAATCGGCAAAGCAATTGCACCAACTGCGCAAGTCAAATATACATAAATTCAAGTTAATAAATCACTCAGAAATAATAACTAAATTTTCAAAATATTTGCGGGGAAAAGTATATAGCAGTATGTAATGAAAACACACAAATCGGTACTTGAAGCGAAATCACACCACCAACTCTATAGTATAGTAAACGAACCGCGAAATCAGCGTAAGAAGGGAAGAACATCACAAAAAACGGAAAGTCTCTTTGTCATTAGCATAACAAATACAACATATTATAACAACATACAACATACATTTTAACGACAACAGAACTCTGGCTAAAAATATTCACTTACAGGCAGGAATCGCCAGGGAAGCCATAGCAATAGAGAAACAGCCAATTTGCCTTAATAAACGCGAAGTTGGACAGCTTTTTTCACTAAGTGGTCGTCAAGTTGATAGACGAATGAAGAAAATAAACCGCAGCGACAGATCCAATGAATAATACACGGACCGAATACGAAACGCCCTAGCGCGAACAGCAGACAGACAGCGACTGCCGTCCTATTACACCAGAAAGGCGAGCATGTAAAAGGACCGCATATATCAGCACAACGTAGTCCGATTAACATACGCTCCAGAAGAAGACACCTGCAAGACCAATGGAACGTCGAGAAGATAAAGGTTCGTCTTCGAACCAAGGAAACTCTACAATATATATTTCATTATTGCATGCTTAAGAGCATATTATCTATTATAGCATTACAAGATCGATGTTTAATTCCATTGCATTCGTTCTCGCGTTATGTAAACTAACGTAGTTATAATTCCGCGCATTAAACAAATGACATGAATATTAATAAATGTCGTATACAGATAATTTTGTTATTTTCGAATAAATAACGAACGTGCGACTATGCGTCGGATGCGGGTAATGCAAATTAAACAAAATATATTTTGCATATTATATGAAAGTAGAGACGCTAGCGTTGTTTGCGCTTCGACCCGTATTATTATTTATGCATACATACACACATATGATTTTCTATTACAAAAATTGCCAAATATATTTTGCTCCAATAAATAATACATTATGGTTTTGAATATTTAATAAATATTTCCGTAAGCAGATGTATTCTGTGTTTCACAAAGGTACTGTCAACGTTAAATATAAATAATAATAATTAAAACGAAGGCAGACCTGTTATTTAATTTAGCTAATTTATTTACAAACACAAAAATGGGAAATGCTTATTATAATAATATGTCTCCCTATACCATTTTTTAAGTTAAAATATGAAATTTTCAAGATTAAAATAAATCTTGGTGATAAGTCTTTGTATAAGTTCTTTGTGGTTAAGTAAAAACTCAAAAAAGGTATGAAACCCCTTACCACAGTAATGTTGTGCGCTAGTGTGTTAGCTTTACTGCGTCCCATGTTCAACATTTTGATTAATGGTTTTACCTACTGATTATGATAACTTAGTTGTTGAAATACGTATTTATAATACGATTATTAATCGTGGTGTGGGATTGCATACATTTTTTGAGTAAATCTTGGTAATTTAATAAAAATAATACCACACATACATTTCTAATACAGTAGTAGAGGAAATGACCTGGTTCTGGAATCGCCTCCGCCTGCAGTGGTGAGGGTAACCAAAAACGCGCCAACCCAGCCCAGCAATGGCAGCTCAAACTGAGCCAACCCAGAATGATGGGGGAAGCCCGAAACCGCTCCAACCCAACCCAAAACCACCCCCAACCCACTCCAAATTATCCCAATTCACCCTCAACCTACCCTAACTCACCCCCAACCTACCCTTAACTTATAGAAAATGTGTATATATGATGTAATACATATACAGCATGTTCTAGAATATTGAAAACCAAGATGACTAAAACAAAATGATGAAAACCCCAAGTTCATTACAAATATTTGTTTGTATGGAAAGATGTGAGGAAGGAATGTTAATTAGTTTTAAAATAAAGGAGAAATTTGTTTAACAGGTAAACTGAAACCAACCCAAGTGGTGTCGGGTAGCAGCAAGTGGGTCAACCCAACATAGAAGGAAGCTGTAACCAACCTGACAATATATAAGCTGTTTCTGGAATGTAGGAATGTGAAACATGATTTAACTCGCAGAAAAGATAAGAATGTTAAGTAGTTTTAAAACAAAAGAGACATTCGTTTGTCATTTTTAGAATTTATTCATTTATACGAAAAGGTACACAAGATATCAATTATTATATAAATAAACAATTTCTTCTATAACAAATCAAAAATATAGAGTATTCCGAATATATATAAAAATTATCAATCACCTAGCCTAATAAGTTCTAAATCAAAATACATAGTGTTCAAACGTAAATATAATATTTCAAGCATATACAGAGCATTTAATGAATGCTCTTGGTAAGACAATAAGGTTTTAATATTCTCCGAATCAATCCTAACATATCTCGAACGTATCCCAAACCTACTCCGAATCATCCAAACATACCCCGAATTAATCTAAACTTATCGCCGAATCAATCCAACGTAGCACAACCTATCCCGAGCCAACCTCAAATTATATATTCAAAAAATGTATATACAGTGTAGTGTAAATCAACCTAACCCAACGTAACCCGAGTATCTGTCTATAAAGTTATTTGCTTAAAAAAATATATATATACAGTATGGTCTCAAAGATGGTTGTCTATTAAGTTTTTAGGATTGTAATGAAATTTTATAGAAAATATAAATATAGTATGGTTCGAAAACCAAGAATCGAACAATTAAATTTAGAATTACCTGCTTGCAAAATATATACAGTTTTAATATATAATTCGATAAAATCTTCCTAGCAAGTCGGGTCTAAAGGTAAAAGTATCGCCTAGTAATTACATGTTATATTTAGAAATTTAAAACACAAATATATATATATATATATATATATATATATATATATATATATATATATATTGTAATAAATCAGTGAATGGCGTGGAGAATTGCCCCACGTTCTGCGTCAATTTTGTAATAATACAAAACTGGTATTATGAATAATTAATATAAAAGATATATTTATTATAGATAAATAAATAAATTTTGCTAGCTCAAGATAATAAGTAAGAATTAATAAAATAGAGCAAAGACTTTATATCTCAGGATCTAAAGGCAGGTTCCGGATGTGTTAATATCAGGAGTTAAAGTACATAAAATAAAACAAATATGTAAATGGTAATAATAAATATATTCGAAAATTAAACTATTTTTTACTCAAAATATACAAGATACAAGCAACTTAGGGAAATTATGTGTATGTTATTTATATAGCAAACATGTGCAATGGGTTGTCTAGTCTAACCCTGAATATTAATGTCGATTGTAATTTTATATCGAAAATACATAAATTTGGCTATTCAATAATATATTTAAAAATCATTAAATTGCAGATATACCATTTCTATACAAGAAAACATAAAAATGAAAGAAATTAAAAGAACATCAGATGAACTACATCAATATATATATATATATATATATATATATATATATATATATATATATATATATAAGGTAAACTTAATAAGTCGGCGATTAAAGGTCTAGTTCATTACTTCAAAGTATATATATTTAAAACAACCCTACATGTTTCGGCAATGATGGCTTTGTCAAGGGAATAAAAAATATAAATGACAGAATATAAATGTCAAATAATTGAGTTGCTATGGTTTAATGGTAAATTTAGAGAGATAAATTTACGCGACCGGTCACTAAACACACGCACGAGCGCACTAACATACAAAACCCTACACTTACGCGGTCACACAAATACAAAATCACACACCCAGAGAGAGACCCAAGCTGCCTGCAGGCAGTAGGCGATTTAAGGTCTGGTTTTACTAAAAAAACTATATATTTAAAACAATCCTACATGAACATGTTTCGGCTAGTGATGCCTTTTTCAAGGAAATGCCGAAACATGTACATGTAGGATTGTTTTAAATATATAGTTTTTGAAGTAAAACCAGACCTTAAATCTCCTACAAATTGAATTTACTATATATATATATATATATATATATATATATATATATATATATACATAATATTATTTTCTATAATTTTACATATCTGTCTATTAATTTCCGAATTTCATTACTTCAAAATCAAAATGTAGAGTTTTATAATTAGAGACAGGACACATCGGGCTGAAATGGGCGTCATTAGGACGGACGATATAAATAGTCTACAACATCAACAACTAAGTACATCACGCAGTTGTTGAATAGCACTATTCATTCGTTTAACTGCACATCTATCTTTTGTGTTCGGTTAACCGAATGAATAGTGGTATTCCATAACTGCGTGATGTACTTACAGATGTTGTAGACTATTTATATCGTCCGTCGTAATGACGTCATTTCTGCCCGATGTGTCCAGTCTCTAGTTATAATGTAGATACAATGCTTCATACATATATAGTGCATTTAATGACATCTCATAACAAGACAATAATGTTTTAATATTAGAACGTAAATCACCATCCATTTGCGAACATGCCTGAAGTGTTGTATTATAAAATCGTATAAAATCAGAGCTCTAGAGCACGGATAACTTTCGATTAATTAATTCTAGCAAGTTGTGGATGTAGTTGTACGTATCTTGACATAAAACAATTTGCCGATTTCGACTTTTAAGGCTGATTACTCGTATGTCTTTATACATACATATTAACTTTGATCTGATGATTAGGGCTAAAACCTTCACTCTTGCTAAATTCCTCCCACTCATCTTCAGTAAAGAAGATGTTGACGCTGGAACAACGTATTTGTATTATAGATATGAATCCAGCTGTCGGACATTATTAAGGATTCCTTATAATTCACTTTAATATCCTTTTTATTATTACCTATAACATAAAATAAAGACAATTAGTAAATAAGAATTTAAGAAGCATAAAGTCTATACATTGAACTCAATTATAGATTATTTAAAGCTACCAGTTTACACCACAACTGACTGAGCTCTAATTGATTTGTCTCTGTTAACATAATAATATATTTAACAAATGGAATAGGAGAAAATGTTTACTTAATATGTTGATATTGTTTTGTGGTAGATAAAGTACTTTCTACATAGAACAATAAGCTAGTATGTTCTATATACATGTAAGAATAATTAACATCTAATAAATCGCCATACTAAAATGATATTTACCTCTAAACACATCATCTTAATTACATCAAAATTTAGAATTATATGCTTACAAATATATATAGTTTTGAATATATAATCGAATAAAATCTTTCTATCAAAACACGTCTCGACAAGTATCGACTAGTAGTTACATGGTATATTTTAAATGAAAAGACAAATAGATATTATATCGTAAATCACGACACATTTACGAACATGCTTGAGTTACGATGCCAGGACACCTGCAGGAGGATGCAACATGAGAATTGCAACCTAGTTTTAAGAAATAAGATAAGACAGTTGTTTTGTAATTAGTGTTAAGATGCATTTTATAATTCATTCGAGAACGTTAAACATTCAAAATAAAGAGTTTTAACCAAATTTGTTCTTTTTAAAAATCAAAAGACAAGGCTCAAAACTCTAAGTGGCGAAGTCAGTCGGAAAATAGAATCAATATCTTCGATTTTCGGTTCGTTTCAACGATTTATACAGAAAACCTTTAAAGTGAAAATTCACGTGGGTGTGAAATAAACTTTTTTCTATTTTGCGTTCGAAATGAACTCATTATGGAACCCAAGACAGTATCGAAATGAACTTCATTTCATTTCGTTTTTCACTGATTTCGTGCGGCAAAATGGCGCCTTATGAAACTCGTTTTTTAATATACTATTTCGGCATCACAGTGACAACGAAAACGACGCAGCTCGCCGATTCAAGGATCTATCATCGATCAGAGCCATCTAAAAATGAGGCAACTACGATTTTTTTTTTGATAGATAGATATGTAATATTATAGAAAATAATATTATATATATATATATATATATATATATATATATATATGAAAAAATGTGTGAAAGCCGTACCCATCCGGGATGTGTAGACATGCAGCTACATTCTTAGACATAGGTGATTTTGTCATGTGTAGAAATTGATGCAACGAATTAGATCGGCAATGGCATGTATGTGAGAATTCAGTAATTACGAGTTCTCATTAGCATTACGTTTATCATATATATATATATATATATATGAAAAATATAGATACGACTTTCATTTCCATACTGCGTGTATATATACTTATGATGATAAACGTAGTGCTAATGAGAACTCATAATTATTGAATTCTCACTTTCTCAATTTCTGGGTAACGTGTATTGACGATTAGTAATAACTATGAAACATCGATGTCTACACATCCTGGATGGATACGACTTTCACACATTTTTTCATTTTCCCGGACAACCTGGACGGTTGACGCCATGACACGTTGCAGCTACATTCTTAGACAAAGGTGATTTTGTCATGTATAGAAATTGATGCAACGAATTAAAGCGGCAATGGCATGTATGTGAGAATTCAATAATTATGAGTTCTCATTAGCACTACGTTTATCATATACATATATATATATATATATATATATATATATATATTAAAAATAATAGACTTTTTATTGGTTTAGCGACCTTTTATTGAATTTTGATGTTTTATTCTACGACGTTTCGACTTTTATTATTATTCAGTCTTTTTCAAGTAACGTTTTTTTGGGTTTCAAAAACACGCATTCTGTGTAACATGTGTTATCGGGGACATCCGTCACAAACATTCACAAACACTTACAATATTCCAACTAGTGCGGTCGCTTCCTTAAAAAAAGGTCTCGGATGTCCCCGATAACACATGTTCCACAGAATACGTGTTTTTGAAACACAAAAAAAAACGTTACTTGAAAAAGACTGAATAATAATAAAAGTCGAAACGTCGCAGAATAAAACATCAAAATTCAATAAAAGGTCGCTAAATCAATAAAATGTCTATTATTTTTAATATTAAGACACGGCCAATAAAATAAATAAGAAAAATAAAATTCTTTTAAACACTAAATATATATATTCTGTGTGCACAACGTCGAGCGATCGATGGATATATAAGCAATGACTGGCCAACTGCAAGTGGGAGGGGCTACATACGTTAAACTCCTACAGGGCGTATTTAATTGTGGTGAACTAAGAAAACGTTATGGTTGTTTATTAATAAATGATGTATCAAAATAAATATTCCAAATTAATAACTAATTGTTTAACAAACTACAAAAATATTTGTAGTATATTATTTATGGTTAATGTACGAATTTGGATATTTTATCCGACTACACCGTTGCTTTTCGCACTATTAGTCATATGCCGGCTGTCAACGTCCCTACAATAACGGATACTTTTGTTTATGTCTCTTCGGCCATAATACTTTAAATTTAACATTTAAATTTAAATAAAATGATATAATATAGTTGAAAGTATCATAAAATACAATCCGCCGTAAAGTGCAGAGTTTTTGTTTACTGCATAATAATAATTCTTACCGGCGAAGCATCAGATATTTTCATCGCTAAATATTCAATGATAAGTTTCATCATAGCTTCGTGGCTTGAACTTAAAAAATTCTTATTCAAATGAAAACACATAAATAATATAAAATTATGAAACAAAACCGTAACTCTTATTGAAAAAAATTAAAATAAAAAGTATTCTGTAATAGCATAAAATTTCAAAACAATAACGATTCTTGCAAGAATATAAATAAAGTGTTTACCAGTATAAGTAAATGGTTTCCTTAAATAAACTACCTATAAAATATTAAATTTAACTAAAATACCTTTATTGGTAATAAATATTAATTATTAAATAAAAGAACATTCTAAAAAGAAAAACTAATTATTTAGTAAATGCTCAAATAAACCACCCTCTTGAGCCGAGCAGTAACCCAATCGGTTATAAAAATTACGACGGACATTTGTTAACATTTCTATACGTACTCTACCTACGGATGACAAGGAGCAACTGCAACTGAATCACCAGTCGCAAGCTTGTTTTCCGATTCAATATATTCGCCTTGCTTGAACACCATGAGCGACTGATAGGAATATTCAATGTGTTAGAGAGAGATTATTTGATTCGTACTTAGATCGTAGGTAGAATGTGTTGGATAAAGAAATGTCGCGTATGGAACGCCCGTACAGTTAGACAGTAGAACAGATTGAATATACTCTCTCAACCCTAACCACATAAACTCGCTATTCGTCTTCGTCTTACTACATTGTGGTAGATCAATCACTCGCCGGCGTTCATACGGTATATATATATATATATATATATATATATATCAGAATAATTGAAACATACATGAGTAGGTACACCCCACCAGTTTTGTATAATACAAAGGTATTTTTAATAATATAAAATATTATTAAAAATCTGGTGTGAAGAACACAAATTCAGGTTCACTATCCGAACATATCCTTTCTCCAGCAGGGGCGTACCGATGAGCCTGTAGAAAGGCGAAATACGTATTTACGCCTCTGGGGAGGGATATGTTCGGACACGTTCACAAAACATATTAATAGTGAACCTGTATTTGTGTTCTTCACGCCAGATTTTTAATAATACTTTATATTATTAAAAATATCTTTGTAATATATATATATATATATATATATATATATATATATAACGGGTATTCATTTGAAAAGTCAATCTAGTAGCATGTGATTTACTGAGAACATTTTAGAGTATGTCTTAAATTAAAATTTACTACTTAACCTACGAAGTCGTATATTTTGACAGTTTCATACATATAAATAAACAACAAATGTGATTGACATTAGCAAATGTCATTTGGATTTACGTTTACGGAACAATAAACACATACTAATATATATTCGTCTTATTCTATCAAAATTTCAAAGTAACCTAGATTGACTTTTCAAATGAACACACGTTATATATATATGGAAAATTCAATTTGTTGGCGATTTAAGGTCTGGTTTTACTTCAAAATATATATATTTAAAACAGTCCTACATGTTTCGGCAAATGATGCCTTTTTCAAGGAATATAAAATATAAATGACAGTATATTAATGTCATACATTTGTAGTTGCTATGGATAAAATTATTCAAAGATACATTCTAATTGAATAATAATAAATCATGGCTTAGTATTCTAAAATGGATACACAACAAAATCAGGGAAACACAAGACATGAGTTATTATTATGTATGCGTCCGTGGAGCGTCTTAAGATGTAAAGCTGTCGGCATTCGCCTTAAACGAGAAGGAAAACCACGAAAACCTACTCGGACAACCAGACAGGAATCAAAACACGGAACTGTCAGCATGATAAGCAAATGTGTAGATATTTAAATCACTTAAGATATTTAATTATATAACAGCAACATATGTTGTGAAGGTAAATTGCCGATCGTTAGATAATTATGTTATAGTATATATGCTTAAATTTTTTATATCACCTTTGTTGTTAATTGAATTTTTTTCCTGTTTAATACTAATAATTTCTTTAATTTCCCTTTTCATTGTGTGTCGTTCTTTATCAATTATCTGTGTGTTTTCAAAATAGAAATGGTGATCGCGTTGTAGTTTGTGTGTAGATAAAGCAGTTTTGTCTGTTTTAGAGTATTTGTGGGGTTGTATTTTTTTGTATAAATATTGTTTAGTTTGGCCTATGTAGTAACTATCGTAATCGCGGCATGGTATTTTATAGATGACATGTGTTTCTCGATTTTTTTTCTATTTTAGGTTTAAGTTTTGAAAACAAATGTTTATTAGTATTACTAAGTTTATATGTTGTAGCTATATCATATTTTTTTAAAGTGTATTTAATTTTTTTCTCATAATTGTGGAACATGTGGAATCGTGATATATGTTGTGTCATTGTTTAAATTGTTATTGGTGTCTGCAGTGTTGTATATTTGGTGTATCCTTTTTTTAATTGTTTGGTCTTTAAGTTGTGGTGGATAATTATTAGCAGTTAAGATTGTTTTAATTTTCTTGATGTTATCTTTTCTGTATTGAGTATGTGATAGTTTTATTGCTCTATCAGTCAGATAGATTATTTATAATCATTTTATTGAATACTGTAGAAGCATTTGAGTGGTAATTCATATATCGAAAGGAAGCTGTGGGTTTATTATACCAATTTGTATAAATAGTACCCTGTCTATCATAGCTCAAAGAAATATCAAGAAAATTAATACTGTTATTAAATTCTTCTTCAATAGTGAATTTTAATTTGTAGATATAATAAAACACAGTTGTATAGTTTCAAAATAATATATAATGTTAACACACTACATATGTTTCACCACACTGTGGCTTCATCAGGTGGATGAATGTACTAATTCAAAATATCAATTAGATCTTATATATATATATATATATATATATATATATATAAGATCTATCATAGCTTAAAGAAATATCATAGCTTGAACTCTAATGAATTGATAACTTTTTGTACTAAATGTTCCATTACCAGATTTGCAATAGGAGAAGCTAAAGGAGAGCCCATGGCAATACCAAATGTTTGACTATAAAAAGAATTTTTGTACTGAAAATACGTGTTGTCGAGACAGAAGTGTATACCTCTAATAAATTCGTTTTTATTTAGTGATATGCGTGGACTAATTTCATCCCATTTGGATTCTATTATGTTTATAGATAGATCTGTAGGAATGTTAGTATATAAGGATTCTACATCAAGTGATATAATTTTGTGATTAGTTGGTACTTTTAGTTCCTTGATGAAATTTTGAAATTGCCATGAGTCTTTGGTACGATACTCAGTTTTTCCTAACATCTTAGATATGCTATCACCTAGGAATTTTGCTATATTATAAGTAGACGCTTGTATGTTAGATACTATTGGTCCTAAAGGGATATTATTTTTGTGGATTTTTGTAAACCATATATTGATGGATGGTGGGAATTAAAAATGCGAAGTTTGTTTTTAGTATTGAAATCTATTAGGTTTAGTCTATGCCATTTATTTATTAAGTTATTATTTTCTTTTTGAGTTTTCTCTGTTGGATTATTTCTTTCTTTTTTAAAGGTGAATTTATCGTCTAATAGTTTTTCTATTTTTTGCTCATATTCCTCTTTAAGAATGATCAGTGTTTTATGTGATTTATCTGCTGTTGTTATTATAATATGAGGGTTGTCTTGGACAAATCTTTTTGTTTCTTTAATGAACTTATTCATATGTAGATTTGATATATGTTTTTCATTATTTACTTTCTTATGTTTATGGTTAGTGATTATATAACAGATTTTGTTACGTATTTCATTCTGTTTGTCATGTGGTAAATTTTGTATTCATGTTTCAATGTTAGCTATATAGTCATTAGTGGGTATTTTATAGGTGGCATACTAAATTTGGGTCCTAGGCTAAGTATGTATTTAACATTATCCGGAATATTTATATTGGTCAAATTGATAATCCAGTTATTGTTAATTTTGTAATTTATCTCTAAGTGTTGTTTCTTTATTAGTTTCTCTACTTTGTTTTTTAATTTATTTTTGTTTGTTTGGAAATGATTATTGTATTTTAGATTCTACTTTTTCGAAGTTGTTTAAAATTTGAGGAGACAATTTCTGTATGATAATATTCTTCAAGTTTGAAATAATTTGATTTATTTATGTCACAAATGGTTTGGGATATTGTGATGTTTAAAATTTGTAGGTAACAGGAATTCATAATTTTTGAAATTTAGTTTTTAGTTTTGAAATTGTGAAATGAAATCTGTCAAGTTTTTTAATTTTTATAAATGTAGGTTTTATTTGTAACGATCTGCATCTTACTAAAAAGTTTCTTCTGTTGATCTGGTTTGCCAGTTTTTTTCTGATTTTGATGTTTCTTTGATGATTTTATGATCTTCTTCGAGTATGTAATGGTATACTTCATGATGTAATTAGCACAAGGCGTGTAGTGCTAATCAAATGGAACAATTACATTTATATTCCTTGAAAAAGGCATCATTTGTAGAAACATGTAGGACTGTTTTAAATATATATATTTTGAAGTAAAACAAGACGTTAAATCGTCAACAAATTGAATTTACCATAACATACAAAGGTCACGAAATAATTATATATATATATATATATATATATATATATATATATATATATATATATATATGTATATATATAATATCTTCGTGACCTTGGTATGATAAGGTAAACTTAATAAGTCGGCGATTAAAGGTCTGGTTCATTACTTCAAAGTATATATATTTAAAACAACCCTACATGTTTCGGCAATATGCCTTTGTCAAGGCAATAAAAAATATAAATGACAGAATATAAATGTCAAATAATTAAGTTGCTATGGTTTAAATTATTCAAAGATACATTCCAATAATAATAATAAATCATGCCTTAGTATTCCAAAAAATAGATAGCAAGGTGTGAACATATGTGTTGTTCGCTGCCAGAAGCTTGTGTCTCTTTCTTGGTATTAGTCTGTGTGTTGGTTGCTGCTGGCAGCTTGCGCCTCTCTCTGAGTGTGTGATTTTGTATTTGTGTAACCGCGTAAGTGTATGGTTTTGTATGTTAGTGCGCTCGTGTGTGCGTTTAGTGACCGGTCGCGTAAAAATTTAGAGAGATCGGATAACCAGCCGTTGCGTAGGGCCGCCAACCCTTTCCCGGCAACTTCTTCACTTTTCCGAGCTGTACTTCGACGGCCCGACTTGCCTCGTTGGGGCGGGGGTCGGGCCGTCGAAGTACAGTTTGTATGTATAAAAATATAATATTTTCGTGACCTTGGTATGATAAGGTAAACTTAATAAGTCGGCGATTAAAGGTCTGGTTCATTACTTCAAAGTATATATATTTAAAACAACCCTACATGTTTCGGTAATGATGCCTTTGTCAAGGGAAGAAAAAATATAAATATATATATATATAAATATTATACAATTATACAAAATATTATACAAAGAGGAGTACGCCAGGGAGATGTCATTTCAGCGAAACTATTCACGTTGGCCCTGGAAGATGTTTTTATACGGCTAGATTGGCACAACAAAGGTATCAACGTTAATGGTTCTAGACTAAATCACCTTAGGCTTGCTGATGATATAGTCTTGATAGCAGACAGCATTGAAGAACTAAATGAAATGCTACAACAATTGGGCCGAACATCTGCAGACATAGGTCTAAAAATGAATTACAGCAAGACGAAAATACTAAGTCCTGATGATGCCAACATATACATAAACAATAACCACATTGAATGCGTAGAGGAATATATATATCTGGGTCACGTTATTAAGCTTGGAAAAGAAAACCAGCACGCAGAAATCACTAGACGAATCAGGCTCGCCTGGATAGCTTTCGGCAAGTTGGGACACGTACTTAGAAATAAGGAAATTCCAATAAACCTAAAAACGAAAGTATACAACGCATGTGTTCTGCCAGTCCAAACCTACGGACTTGAAACTATAAGCCTGACCAAGGCTTCCGCCAATAAACTCAGAACATCACAAAGAGCCATGGAAAGGAGCATGCTTGGTATTTCACTAAGAGATAGAATCAGGTGCGAAGATATTAGAAAAAGAACGAAGATAAGAGACGTTATATGGGAAATAGCAAAAATGAAATGGGCGTGGGCCGGACATATAGCTAGACAAACCGAGGATAGATGGCCACACAAAATCACGGAATGGAGACCAAGACAAACAAAAAGAGGTGTGGGACGCCCTGCAAAGAGATGGGTGGATGATATCAGAAGCGTAGCGGGAAGGCGATGGGTCCATACTGCACAAGATAGAGACGAGTGGAAAAGATTGAGAGAGACCTACGTCCAGGAGTGGACGGATACAGGTTGAGAAAGAAGAAGAAGATATAAATATTTATATTTTTTATTCCCTTGACAAAGGCATCATTGCCGAAACATGTAGGGTTGTTTTAAATATATATACTTTGAAGTAATGAACCAGACCTTTAATCGCCGAGTTATTAAGTTTACCTTATATATATATATATATATATATATGTTTTAAATTACTAAATATATCATGTAACTACTAGTCGAGACTTTTACCTTGAGACCCGACTTGATAGGATGATTTTATCGCATTATATATTCAAACTGTATATATATTGCAAGCAGGTAATTCTAAATTTAATTGTTCGCTTCTTGGATTTCGAACCATACTATATTCATATTTTCTATAAAATTTCATTACAATCCTAAAAACTTAATAGACAACCATCTTAGAAACCATACTGTATATATGTATATATTTTTAAACAAGTAATTCTATAGACAGATTCTCGGGTTACGTTGGGTTAGGTTGATTTACATTACACTGTATATACATTTTTTAAATATATAATTTGTGGTTGGCTCGGGATAGGTTGTGCTATGCTGGATTGATTCGGGGATAAGTTTAGATTAATTCGGGGTATGTTTGGATGATTCGGAGTAGGTTTGGGATACGTTCGAGATATGTTAGGATTGATTCGGGGTATGTCGGATTGATACACCAGATTATTAAAACTTTATTGTCTTATTAAGAGCATTCATTAAATGTTCTGTATATGCTTGAAATATTATATTTACATTTGAACACTATGTATTTTGATTTAGAAGTTATTAGGCTAGGTGACTGATAATTTTTATATATGTTAGAAATACTCTATATTTTTGAATTGTTGTAGAAGAAATTGTTTATTTATATAATAACTGATATCTTGTGTACCTTTTCGTATAAATGAATAAATTCTAAAAATGTCAAACGAATGTCTCTTTTATTTTAAAACTAATTAACGTTCATAGCTTTCCTGCGAGTTAAAATCATGTTTCAGAAAGCAGCCTATATGTTCAAATATATTGCATTTAACGCTGAATGTATATATTGTCAGGTTTGTTAGTTTCCTTCTATGTTAGGATGAGCCACTTGCTGCTACGCGACACCGCTGCGGTTGGTTACAGTTTACCTGTTAAACACATTTCTCTATTATTTTAAAACTAATTAACATTCTTCCTTACATCTTTCCATATAAACAAATATTTGTAATGAGCTTGGGGTTTTCATCATTTTGTTTTAGTCATTTTGGTTTTTAATGTTTTAGAACATGCTGTATATGTATTACATCATATATATATACATTTTCTATAGTTTGAGTTAAGTTTCTGATTGTCGGTTCGACTATTCGCCACTATGTGGCGCTCGTTACTACTTTATCATGAGGCGGAAGTGGTCCTATATAGTTTCCTACTTTTATCAGGTTGGGGTAGGTTGGGGTAGGTTGAAGTGGGTTGGGTTGGGAATGGTTTTGGGTTAGGTTGGAGCGGTTTCGGGGGTCCCCCACTACTCTGAGTTGGCACAGTTTGAGCTGCCATTGTTGGGCTGGGTTGGCTCGGTTTCCGTTACCGCCACCACCGGAGGCGGAGGCGGTGCCAGAACCGGGTCATTTCCTCTACTAACAGTTAGTAGACTCTTGAAAATTGTTTTTATTAATACATGTTCAGTAATACTGATTTATAGAGCAGACCAATTTCCGTGCGCGCCATGAGCGCCGGTATAGGAGTGTAATTCGTAGTTTATTAGAATATGCGATAGAATAGGGACGCAACATGAGCTTGTTACCGATATAAGTATAGAAGTAGAGACATTTATTCTATCAGAAATAATTAAATATACATTTAGTTTTCTGCTATTAAAGTAATATGCATTAACACACGAAAAATAAGAATAGGACATATTATAGCTGCGTTGTATGAACCTAAAAAAATGTTTCAGTTCGTTGATTTTATTTTCAACCTGTTTACGCACCGACGGTAAATTCCTTCGTAACATTGTCGTGCTCGGTAATGTTTGATTCGCGTATTTATTCCAAAATGAAATAAATGAATCGTTACTTAACAAGGTAAACGGCAGTGTACACACTATCATAGTTACACATAGATCATGCAAAACTGTTGTCGACTAATTTTGTTATTATTGTGCTTCGAACTGTTTACGTGTTCTTTACAATGTGTTTTTGACCAACACATTAGATATGTATTGCACACTAAACATTTAATTTTTGAGCCATCGTATATTAAGTCCGGGAAATCCATAATAAACTTTCGTCTGACAACGGTCGTTTTCTCGATTTATGTGTCGACGACATTTTATTACGTATGCTTACACTTACATGCAGTCTAAGCAAGTACCAAACACATACTGAATGCTTTTTATTAGTTCTGATGCAATACAATCATCCTCACATCGGCGCATATGGCGCGCACGGAAATTGGTCTGCTCTACTGATTTATTTAACAAATATATATACAAAGTTATTATTGTTTTTCACATATTATCCCATAATATTCTAACCCAAGTCATTAATGGTTATGAAAATAGTCAATGGAAAAGACACTAACAGCAAAATGGCAGAAGGATATAGCAAATAATTTATATGAAATCTAAACATATTTTAGATTAAGAAAATGTTAGAAATTTAAGTCTGAAACGTAGATAATATTCAGTTTAGACTTTAATTAAAATGTCGCTTATCAGAAACACGCAACGAATATTAGTTAGTAACGAATAGAAACGTGGTAAATAATAATTATACAGAATATAGAGTAACAATAATATTTACGATCATTCGCCGTGTATTATTAAGACGAAATAAATTACTTAACAAGGAAATAAGTATTCGCTTAATGAGAAGTAATTACATTCCACGAATCATGTCCAGTTACAATCAATTTCAGGCTGGAAATCTTGCGTTTCGATCATCATCCATAAGCTGCGCAGTTATTAGAAGTTTGCTCCCTCGGCCTTCGCGTGACATCATTAGCGCGAGTATTTTGCAATTTTCAAGACAGATTTGTTTTGTTCCGTGCCTCGTTTCTAAATTTACATCTTCCCTAAAGCCAGTTCTTTATAGATTTGTACCTGTCTAATACAGTCGCAAAATCATTAGATAGTGTTATTAATATCAATCATATTAATAATACTATTTAATAGTTTACATTAAAAATATTGGTAAGGTACGAAAACTGCATTTCTTTTTAATATCTCATCCAATTCAAACTTTCACAGGTCCAGGTACTAGGTACTGAATGAGGGTGTTAAATGGATTCATATTTCTCCCAAAACGTTCCATGGAAGTACAATATGTTTTCCTATTTAGACATTTCATTTTTTTTGTTTGTCTATGGAAAAACATATCGGCTAGATGTGAAAATAGATAATTAATTAACCCGGACTACACTTCGACTACACTTCGACGTCAATATATCAATACTGCTTCTATAGCACCTAAGCACGTTCAGTTTAATAATTGTTTTAATATAAAAGGCATCAATAGTATGAATCTGAATTTCGATAATTTTCACAGTAGTATTTGCTATTATTTCTCTAAAATCAAGTATTTTCTTCATTAACACGACCATAATAACTTAGTAGTCGCAATACGACTACATGGTTTTATTTTCTGCTTACTGGCGAGGACATGCTACACTTTTGTAATTCTGCAATAAGAAGGTCGGATGAAGTGTTATTGCAATTAGGGAACTCGAAGTAAATGAATACATTTTATGATGTTATTGGACAAATAGACGAAAGCAATTGACAGGATTTTAAACTTAATTTCTGTAAATTAGTCTAATTCTCTGCACAGGAATATTCTTCTGAAAATATTTGTCAACTAACAAGGAAAATGTATTTTCTCAGATTAACATGTACATATTAAACTCGTATGTCATATGTCGAAAAAAAACATTAGAAAATCTAAGTTGGAAAGGTATACTATTTCCTAGCAATGACATATTATAGTCCACTTTATTTTAGTTTAGTCAATATTCAATAACAGTTATCATTAAATGTTACTAAAACTAAATATTTACAAGAGTGTCATAAGCCAGAATTGCCAACTCACTTCAGTTTCTTTATAATGTAGACCAAATTAAAATTTCTCGTAGATCAAATAAAGGATTATTACGCGCGCCTTTTCTAATTATCTTAAACCCAACCGACTTACCTACTTACCAACACAAATGCCCCGGAGATCTTAGGTTGACATTCTAGCCAGTTTAGAAGCGAAGTAGGTTGAAAATAAGCGCCACCGTGATCACAAAAGATCACACCCTGCAGAGCTAACACTGAAGTTGACGAACGTAAGCCAAATAAATCCGAAAGGATCAAGCAGAAAATATTTAAAAAACCCAAGATGCGATAACAATAACAAGGTGTTTATTATATCATAAACAGGTCCAAATATATTATATATATATATATATATATATATATATATATATATATATATATATATATATATATAATAGCCAGGTATGTAGCACATTAACAAAAAACTGCGAATTTTTAAAGAAATAATAAAGCCGCAATTAAATGATATCAAAATAAATACAGAAGCGACCAACTTACTTAAAATTAAATGCAAAAGTTAACAAATTAAGTAGAAAATAAAATAGTGAAAATTGATACTGGTTTATAAATCACCCGGTATATTAAGTCATTCAATTATTAACAAAATTACATATAAAAGAAATTACATGAAGTTAAACTGAACGAAATTACAATTCCGAAGTCAGATAACCGTTAATTACACTGTAAAATACAACAACATTATAATAAATAGTTAATTGGTCGAAATTTAAATATGCCTTAACCTAGATCAAAAATTATAATTCATCTTCAGATCTGGAGTTGAATTTTACATATAGCTTTACACACTCAGTATATATGCTCCTAGGTGATTAAACTATTCAAGAGAATTACAGTTTAAAGTTTTGTAAAAAAATTAAAAAATATGGTAAAATATAAACTATTGCAAGTTATTAGCCTGACTTAGGCGCATACAATTTATAAGAAATATATGACAATTCAAACATTCTGAAACAATAGCAATTAATTAAAGAAAAAAAAAATTAGGCATGATCGTTGGTTAATTATGTGAAATTCGATCAGCCTGTGTATAGGCAAAATCAGGAGTTATCGATAGAATCTAAATTATAGTAAGTAAGCTTGACACTAAATTTCATTTATGTTACAAAAGATCTGAGCATTAAAAGAAGTCACGTATGAGAGTTTATATTGGGTATCTATACTTCCCAAAAGAACGAAAGTTTGCGATTATGACAATGTATTACAAGAAGGAAAACTTGACTTTACAATCGAAAGTCCAGAATAGAAGTTGTGTGTAGAAGTTTAGTTACAAATCCTCTTCGTAGACATATCTATCTTCCCAATTAGATCTTAAAATGGGTTTCATTCAAATGAAACCCAATCTGGTAAATATATAATACAGTGGAGGTTTCACATTCCTTACAGAAAAGCAATCGGTGGAAGATTTAACCTGCTTACGAAGGCCCCTTCAATAGAATAAAGAAAAAACACAATGTTGTAACAATTTAAGCTAAATATACAATGCCAATCAAGATGAACACCACAGGAAAAAATACGGTCTTGCTTCAAAGAGAAAATGAAACACACGTAGTCAATAAGTTACAAAGCCACGCAAACGTTAAGGGTCATCAGGTACTTACATAAAAACCAGTTCTACCTCAAATATAATTAATTATAACTTTAAAATCCGGGTAACCGTAGTATATCAAGCACTTTTATGCAAGTCATAAAAAATATCTGTTAGATAGAGCTGACGTAAAAGAGGATGAAAGGCACAGACAAACATTTTATTAGCTATGACGCAAATAAGCTGACCAAATTGAAAAACAAAATTAATTACATCCCATTTTATATTTCCAAAAACACGTCGAACATAGGTACAACTAGGTCGTAAAAATTGCAATACCAACGATGGAAAATTAAATGAAAACCTATAAATTTAAACTAATTAGAAGTTACATTGAAAGATACAATCGAGAAAGAGTTGTCCACTAAAATTTAGCCACGCCACCTATAGAAGCTCATGCACACATATGAGAAAGTATTTACATGTAGATGTCAATGATATAAAAAAAATGGCATAACCTTCACAAAGCAAATGTAATTCAGACAGTTTATAAATTACTAGAAAAGGCGATGAAAATACAATATTGATGTAAATAGCTACAAATTGTAAAACCTTCAATTAATTAATGATTACATTTCAGATAATCACAAGCGATTTAAATAGACAGAATTCTAAGATATATCTTTTACAAAAGCAAAGGTTCTAGCCCCGAAATGAAGTTACTCAAACATAAACAAGAATGTGGATGATCTGACAAAAGAACTCCTTTTATTCGATGATATAATACACAAAATAAGTACTAAAATTAAAAATAGCATTACAAACACAATGGCCTAGATTAAAAAGGTTTCATTTTACAGAAAGAACAAGAAATACCTATGTCGAATAAATATTCAAGGAAAAATCAAAGCGTTAAGCAATTTCAATATAAGAAAACAATATACCCTGCGGAAGTTCTATCTATATATCGAGTAGTTCAAAACTAAATGACCAAAATGACTAAAAATGGAGGTAGACAAACAAACCATTACAGTATTCTATTTGATAGGTATCTTCAATTCACCGGTCATATTTCTTCTATCTGCAAGGCTGCTGTCATGTCTTTGGAGTTATTGATACGAATTTATGGAGACTTAAAGTGTTTGTACTATGCTTTTGTTCGGACTAAATCGGAGTATAACGTGGTTGTGCGCTCCCCATTTTACGCCTACCAGAAACTAGCCTTGGAAAATATACACAATCATTTTCTTCATTCAAGTGAAATTCAAGAGAATGCCGTGAAATCGATTATAAATAACTTTTTGCTGAATATACTCGTATATGGTTTTCGCTTTGTCAATAGTAAAAGAGAGGAGGCGAGTATTATGGTTTGCCGTTTAAACTGGCTATTACTCCATAGATTCTTCAGGTTTTCTATCATAGATCAATTTTCTTGTATCGTTTCATTGTACGTGATCAGACGTTAACGTTACATTTTAACTATCGGCAGCTTACATTCAAAAAATCAACTCTGATACATATGATGACGAATTACAATATATCAAGCGAGCCACAAAATGTGTATCCTTGGTAGGCCGTGAACGACTGAGATAGACATATGTCACGTCTGAGCTTAGAGAATTAACAAAGTGTCATTTGTAAATAATCGTAAGTCAAATTGACAAGTTATAATTTAACCTATTACTAATACTACGAAATGTAGGTTAGATCACTTAATCAATCTAAGACATGACTGATTTAATTTATGGCATACTCTGAAAACCTTTTTTGTGGCTCACTCCTTATGTACTAAAGGCGTCTACATTCTAGATCTTTTATTAACATCGTATTTTTTCTATTTTTATTGTTATTTTCTTAATATAATCTTGTCCCTTTTTACATATTTGTATGAATTTTATATTAATTTTGAATTCCTTTTCGTTATTATGATCATATTTGTTTTAATACGATTATATATAAAATAGTCATTTGTATCATTATCTATATACAATTATTATCCTCGACTATTTTCGATTTGAAGAAATATTTCGCAATATATAAATTAGATGACGAACCCTGTCATGAAACTCCGAATTGTTGGACAAAAGTGCGTGACCCGCTAAACAACTTCGTTCCGTGCGTAAAAAATTACGCACTTTTTAAGTGAAAATGTACTACTATTAGTTTAGTAATGTAAATAATATATGGTAATCACGTGCGATCCTCATGATCGATGCGTGTTCATACCGTCTTCGAGAGAAAATATTTTCATGCGCGTGCTCTTTCCTTGTTCTTTCTTAAGCTTTTTTCGTTCTTCAGACCGTATAAAGCGTCGCGTTTTCCTCTTCTGACGTACTTCCAGTGGCTACCGAGCAAACAGAATATTTTCCGCCCTCCGATATAGAGCTATTGTCGCGTGCATGGAAATCTGTCTCATTCGTATCAAACCCGATTTCTCGTTAAACCTAGTATCATAATTATTAATCCCCCGACCCTGTATTTAATAATTCCTCTCTCAAAACTTGCCGTATATCGTCCGGACTCCGATCTCGTATTCAGCTGTTCGTCGTAAAATTATTAATCCCGAAATTGTTAATAGAAACCGATTTCCTTCTCCGGACTCCCGACACCTGCAAGAGAAAAGGAGGGATAAAAACTCCTTAGACGGCGAGTTATCAGCATCACAAGTGACAATTTATGTGACGAAGTGAAAATAGATATACAAAAGAGAAACATCTGCAGTAGAATCCCAATATTGCGGCAATATATCTTTATTACTCCGATTAAACATTTTAACAGATATAATTTAAGAGAATATGTGATAATTTGTTTGTATCTATTTATTCACAGATATGTCTTTGTTAAAAGTCTGTAAAACAAAAGCACAATTCATGTTTATTGCCGTTTATACTGTATGTGAACATATTGTTTTCCTCAAATAAAGACAGTATAGAAACTATCTTGTAAAGATAGAAATACGGCTTTTATTTTGCCCGAACATAATAGAAAACAAAACACGTAATTTGATTTATCTACAATTAAACGTTATCCAAGCAAGAAGCAATAACACCAAAATACTTGTCACGTTGTACGAAAAACAAGGGAAGTGTAGCGTATTAGTTGTTTTGTATTGCACGAAACTTATTAATGAATTTCCAACTTTGCTTCGTGCATAGTTCAAATTACCAATATATTGTATTTTATAAATTCTTTTAATTTAATAAGCAATTTATAAATATACGTAAATATATATATTTTATTTATTACTTTATATTGCGTAAGATAAATAAAGTGGGGTGAGTTAATTTCTTTTTTTCATTGTTTTAACTTTTAAGTACATAATCACATACTTCGTAGTTTTTGTTATAGATCCTGTTTAATATCGTTTGATCGAAACTACTTCTCCAAATTAGTTTGACGTAAGTATCCAGTGAATTTCGTTAAGTTTCAATAACTTACGCAGACATTTTTAATTTTTATTTATTTAGATCTAGAACATTGTTTAAGTTACTTTTTCAGATATGATATGGAACGGAAGAACGTCAATAAAGGCATCGTGAAACAATGGCGAGTTCGATTAAATGTCAAACTGATTGTATGTCCATTGCCAGTGATTTCTAAATTTATTCCAAGGTCTGTAAAATATCGTTAAAAAACTCCAATAAATCTCACGTAAAACGTCACTTAGAACCGCAAACACATACACAAAAATTAGACCAGTTGGAATCTGACAATTTTAACGAAGAACTCTGTGAAACTTTAATGGCAGCAAATATTGCATTAAATAAACTTAACAATCACACCTTCAAAACACTTCTCCAAAAATATACTGGTCGAAATGTTTCTGATGAATCCACCTTATGCAAATATTATGTTTCTAAGTGCTAAACGAAAGCAGAAGAACGCATTAGAAGCCGTCTTTCAAATCAGTATCTATGGATACGTGCAAACGAAAGTGTCGATATATTAGGACGTTATGTGGTAAATATTATAGCTGGTGTACTACATCCAACTATTTCATATAATGCATATGTAATACCAACAAAAGCTATAAATACAGTTGATACGGAAACAGTAGCTAAAACAATTTACGAGAATGTGCACCAAATGCTTCATTCGGACGACAGGTAGAAAGAAAAAAATACTTTTATTTATCAGTGACAGTGCCGTATATATCTTAAAAACAGGCAGACTATTAAAGGAAACATATCCTAATATGCTGCATATTACTTGTGTAGTACATGCTCTCCACAGAATCAGTGAATATATCAGAGACACTTTTCCGGAAGTTGATGGATAGTTGATAGATCCGCTTTTAAAACAGTTTTCAGTGCAGTGCCATTGAGAGTTGCTCTTTACAGGGTTTTCCCTTCCATTTTTGTCACTGCCTCCCTCTCCAGTAATAACTAGATGGGGAACATGGTTGGAAGCTACTAGTTTTTATGCAGAGAATTTCGATAGTTTACAAAATTTCATTGCATGTTTAAATAACGATGCTCGGAGTATTTCTGAGTGCAAGGAACTGACATAAATTCCACATTTAAAAAATCAGTTGTACTTTCTTCAGGAACACTTTGGAAATTCGACAAAACTAATTGCTTATTTTGAAAATCAAAATCTAAAATTAAAAACCACATTAGATGTGGCAATTAATAATTTGAAAAATATTCCACTTCGGATGTGGCCTTCGGCAAAAGTTTGGCGCAGTTTTTAATAGAAATACAGTTTTAATAACATTGCGCAATTGTGTATGGGGACAATTCCTCAAAATCTAACTGCTAAATACGTTGAAGTAAAAGAATATTTCCAGTATGTACCTATAACCCAGCTGCGATGTAGAAAGGATGCTTTCTGTCAACAACGATATATTTCATTCAAAGAGAACAAATTTTACAGAAGAGAACCTTGAGAAAGTATTGCTAGTTAATATTAATACTCCTTTAGTAAACTTGAACAACAGAATGAACAAATAAAAATGTATTTCGTATTTCATAATCACCACCCGTTTGTTTTCCAATTATATAAACAAAATTAAAAAGTTTAAAAATACAAATTCTCAATAGTACGCCCATGGGCGTCATCAGCTTCTCGTGTCCGGTCCCTAATAATAACATAGAATGACAAAATAATCATAGGGAGGACTGTCCAAAACATATCTAATTAAATGTAGTTTTCTTATGACACATGACAGTAGATTTTATTGGAATAATTTTCTCTGTAAGGTCGCCAGTCTTTTCCTCTTTACAAAGATAAAGATAAAGTTCTTCATCTTTGTAAAGCAAGTCTCACCCTAGCAACCATCAAATTATTACACTTTAGTGTAATAATTTGATGGTTGGTAACCTATAAAGGTGACTCTGTTGCTTATTAGAGATCAAAGTTTAGAGGCTGAGGTATAAGTTTAATTAGAGAATTAAACGGCAATTTTAATTAATCTAATTAACACGTGCAGAGGGTTCCCAGTAAATTAAGTCAATTGTTCCTCATGAAGGTCCGTACATCTAGTTGTCTGTTATATGTCTACAGGACCGGAATCAGTTACTATTTTATTTTTATTAATTACCAAGTTGTGACAAACGTTTTTCCAGTGACGCGACACTCACAGTTCGTTACAGTAATTGATAAGTAAACACATTACAACGGAAAATCTACAAAGAAATGGAACAAAAACACCAAAATGGAACCATACGCTCATGTTTTGTCTTAAAATGAAAGTGGTTTATTTTTATATATGTTAAATGCAATTAAATGTGGAATGTAGAACACAATATTTACAATTTCATCAATATTCAGTCCTCATTTACATGTTAAAACTATTGTATAAAAAGAATTCCATTACAATATTTGAATTGTAAAACTATCCATACTTTAAGAAGGGACACCTTTATATTTGCAAAGTATTATTACTCTATTCATCAGAGAGTTTGCATGTGAGAGTTTACTTTATTAGTGAATGAACTCAATATACAGATTGTAAGCTGCCTATTGCTATATGCCCCCACGAGCACTAGTCCTGCGCCTACTTACGTAATTCCTAGTGCTTATGACTTCCCCAATTTACCTCAATACATGATTGCCCCGGAGATCTTTCGGCTATAGACCAGCTCAGTTTAGAGGCGAGTGGAGGGGAAGTTCTTATATCACAAAGGGCGCCACAATGTTTATACCTTTAGCCGTAACGGAGAACATAGACGCTGCCGATAGAGAATTGAATAAATCTAGGTAACTACGTGTATCGTTGTTAAACCAAATAAAACAATCAAGTTCAAAACAATAACAATAAAGATTTATTGTAATACAAACAACATAACAACAAAGGGATATTGTACCCAGAATGTCAAAATAAAACGGTTATACCAACTTGGCTAACCACGTCACAATAAAATATTTAAATGATTCAGAAAATATTTAAAGTTTAATGCATAAAAAAACTATATTTAAATTTGATCAAAGTGATAATGACATTAAAATAGTGATATATATCTTAATAACAAAGCAAATTCTGGTCATGAGTAAAAGACTCACCCAGTATAAAATATGAATGAAATAATTTTAAAGTGCAGACAATAAAGTGACTAATAAATCTGAAGTTAAACTATATGCACATAAAAGCAGGTGTTTTAGATAAAGTACAAAAAAAAATATTAAAATCACCAGATTTTATAAAAGAAAATGAAGGTCAACGTCTGAAATGATTTGACCAAATATGTATATAAATTAACTAAGAATCTTAATCTAAGAATTGCATCATCAATTTATCAAAGATCTTTAACAAACCTTACATAGATATTGACAGTCACTGTATATGCAATAATTATTTATATAACACACACTTAAGTATTTAATTTCGTAAATATCAATTTACAAAAAGTTATACCAAATACCAAATATACCAAAATAAATCTATTAAGATTTGTCTATACTGTATGTACACAAAATATATTAATCAGATGTGAAATAAAATTGCTCACAAAGCTTAGTTATAATAAAAAATTATATTACACAAATTAAATCGAGAATTATCTTTATATAATAAAAAAAAATTAAATGCTGCCGTTAAATTCTTAGCACCAAGGAAAAAAAATGGCACAAAACAAAACGATAATTAGGACGTAAAGTTTTTAAATTTAAAACAAGAGAACAAAAAAATTGTACTCACTAGAAAAGTATCTGAACACGGACAGAAAAAAAATTTGACTTTGTCAAAATTATGAGTATATTTAAATTATATACAAATTTATATTCACGTGTTTCCGTGTAAGCGGTCGAATTAAATCAATTAAGTCTTTGGGAATATAATAAAATACTGCTACCTTATGGTGAACTTCACTATCATACAAGAAATTTCTACGGGGTAGATGCGAATCGACCAACAGCTGCTTACGTCCAAGTGCTAATTAGCTGCTTCGGAAATAGCCCCATACAAGGTCTCTAATGAATTTAAGGAAGAAAGAAAAAAATATAAGTAACAGAAACGAAATTAATGAGAGAAACAATGCCCTTTATAAGACATTCATAGTTATGGACTCACCTCGTTCAAATAATTTTTAATTCCTGCAAAGTTAAAAACTTCAAGACGTGGTCGAAGAATGTATCCATTTAAATCCGTGTCATCACGATGCAAACCAACCTTAGAACATCTTCAACATTGCTTTTCAATGCCCAGTAGAATTTCACACCCGCTATAAGCGAACACATACCATGTTTTAATTAAAATTCTACCAGTAAGATACTACGCAACCCTGGCAATGAAGGCTTAACTAAAAATTATTTGAATGGAGACTGTGGTTAAATAAAAATTTAAAAAAAGGTATATAACCCCTTACCACAATTATTAGTCGTATCCTAAATACGTATTTCGACAACTAAGTTGTCATCATCAGTAGGTAAAAACTACTAATTAAAAGTCGCACATGGGGCACAGTAAAGTAAGATAAACGCTTCCGCACAACTACTATACACTGCATCCCTGTAAAGACTAAATTAACATGCCAATCTAAAACTACGAGACAAACACTTGCCTCTTAAGGAAAAGGTCTACACATGTGTTAAATTGTCGAACAAAGGAATGGCAGACATTCATCTCTAAGGGAGGCGCCACTAAATTCGATTTTTAAAAACTACGATGACCCACTATTAAACTTAAATGAAACACCTTATATTTTCACAGAACAATAGTATATTTAACTATATGTATATTTAATGTGCATTGCACACATCAGTAGTTATATTTAAACGTATTATCTCGAGCACATGCATAGTAAAAACATCTATTTTGGGTAGGGGTGTAAAAATTATTCAATTACAAATGGTTAAAAAGTATGGTCGTATATTGCAAAACTTAAACTCTATTGAAATTCCGAGGACAAAATTGGGAAGGGCCGTTACATACGAAAAGACAAGACATCTGACTGTGTTGTGTTATATTAAATAACAATAAAGTAACGTGAAAAGGATCTATGAATTATTAGACATTGTAGGTATACAATTTAAAAGCCAATTATAGATAGGTGACATGTCATTGTTAAGGAGTTAAGCACTTTTAATATAATGTATAGAATTCACGGTTGGCTCTAGGTGAAACATGATTAATAATTTACTAAACAAAACACCCGGTACATTTGTTCCACAAAACGCGAAACAATTTACATTTTGTGAAACAAACACACCAAGTGCTTCATTCAGTAAACCATTGTTAAGGAGGTAATTTTTGTATTTTTTCACGTGTATGGCTCCCACATGTCTAAATTTCTGCTGTTACCCCCCCCACCCACTTATGGTAATAAAAATGTGAATAGACAGCTGAACGGTATTGGAGATTTATCGCTATTCAAGGAGGTATGTTTATTTTTCGCGATAAATATACTTTCATAAGCATCAAGTTCGTGGGGTTTATTAATTCCTTTGATCAACTTCAAACCTGTAATCGGTACATTGTGCAGTGTGCTCAAAGCGTGATTTGCGACATTTGATTTATCCGGTCTATTGTATTTGATATGTGATATGTGTTCTTTAAAACGGGTTATTATAGGTCGTTTAGTTTGGCCTATATATTTCAAATTACAATCCGCGCAACTAATTTCATATATCCCTGATTTCGAATTGGAATTAATTCTATCTTTAGTATTCCCTAGCAGACTTTTTATGGTGTTTTCGGACCAAAAGGCTACCTGGAGACCTCTTTCTTTCGCAACTTTATAAATGTTTTTCGTGACAGGGTGGTATGGTAGACATATGTACTTTTTCTCTTGGTTACTTTGGGATATCAAACTCGTGGATTCGCGGATTGTATTTTTTATTTTTGTTTTTCTAATTAATTTATTGATTATTTCTATGTCAAAGCCATTGTATGCCGCAATATTTTTAATGAAATCTAGTTCTGTTTCATATCTCTCTTTTGTTAACGGAAAATTTAGTAACCGATTGACTAAGAAGTTAAAGGAAGCTGTCTTATGTTGATAACTATGATTTGAATCCGCGGTGATGAATCTATTAACGTTGGTTTCTTTCCGGAAAATATCGATTTCTATTTTATGTTTATTTCTAATCAGTAAAGTATCTAAAAATGGAATCTTGCCGTATTGTTCCTTTTCCACCGTAAATTTAATAGTCGGAAATTTCAAATTTAATTGACTAACAAACATGTCCAATTCGCATTTCCGTGTGTCAAAAATCGCGAGAATGTCATCTACATACCTAATCCAGACTCTAGGGAAATATTTAGCGTTGTTTTTGAATTCTACTTCAAATTGACTCATGAATAAATTGGCTATGAAAGGAGATAGGCAGTTACCCATTGTTGTGCCCTGTTTCTGTTCATAAAATTTTTCTCCTACTTGGAAACAATTTTGCGCCATGCACAGAGTTGTCAATCTCATGTATTCTTTTATTTTTGAAGGTTCAATGTTATTCTTGTGGAGCAAGTTTTCTAAATATTTCATAGTCTCTGGAATAGGTACCGAGGGGAATAACGACGTCACGTCGAATGAAACTAAAATTTCCCCGGTTTCCAGTTCACAATCTTTAATTAATTTAACAAATTCTAAAGAATTACTGACTGACAAATTTTCTGGTTTAACGGGTAGATTTTTAAATTCATTCACTTATTCACTGTTATTTAATATAACACAACACAGTCAGATGTCTTGTCTTTTCGTATGTAACGGCTCTTCCCAATTTTGTCCTTCTCGGAATTTCAATAGAGTTTAGGTTTTGCAATATACGACCATACTTTTTAACCATTTGTAATTGAATAATTTTTACACCCCTACCCAAAATAGATGTTTTTACTATGCATGTGCTCGAGATAATACGTTTAAATATAACTACTGATGTGTGCAATGCACATGAAATATACATATAGTTAAATATACTATTGTTTTGTGAAAATATAAGGTGTTTCATTTAAGTTTAATAGTGGGTCATCGTAGTTTTTAAAAATCGAATTTAGTGGTGCCTCCCTTAGAGATGAATGTCTGCCATTCCTTTGTTCGACAATTTAACACATGTGTAGACCTTTTCCTTAAGAGGCAAGTGTTTGTCTCGTAGTTTTAGATTGGCATGTTAATTTAGTCTTTACAGGGATGCAGTGTATAGTAGTTGTGCGGAAGCGTTTTTCTTACTTTACTGTGCCCCATGTGCGACTTTTAATTAGTAGTTTTTACCTACTGATGATGACAACTTAGTTGTCGAAATACGTATTTAGGATACGACTAATAATTGTGGTAAGGGGTTATATACCTTTTTTTAAAGGCTTAACTACTTGAACGAAAGATTAATAAGAGCGTGAAGGTCTTGTACGCGTCTTTTAAAGACGATAATACAACGTCACACGGCAAAAAAATATATTTTAAAGAATATTCCAATTATCCCACATTTAATTATTTTCAAAAAGAAAATCGACCGCAAGAAAACATACTACTAATTTACAATATATTTCCTATTAAATTTCAATTAACTAATACCCCAAAATCTTTAATTGCATCGTACTATATCACATAGATGTCACTGTATGTTTACTTCATGGAGCTTCACAAATCGAAGTACCAAATAACTGATATACTAATATAATATAATATAACAAATATAAAATAATAATATAATATAAACCAAAAATCACGCAAAAGAAAGCCCCAAATGAATAAGGTATTATAAATGGATATAATATTAACCCTCTAATGTGACATGACTTACAGAATACACAGATTCCATAATTTAACTAGAAAATTAACTATTTAAAGGATGTCCTATTATATCAAACGTTAATAGAAACTAACACAACTGCCGTTGCGATATTTAAAGGAGAGGCTTAAGTTACAATAGTAAGAATTAACTGGAAGTAGTACGTATATAAACAAATTAATTATTAAGGAATCAAATCAGTACAAGAAATATATAATTTTAGGTATTGACAAAGTTAAGAAATTGTTACTGAAAGATCTAATATCAGGGAAGTAGGAATAAAATTAGCGAACATTTTATATATACCTAGTTATACAAAAATAACTAACAACCAAAAGCAAGATAAGGTATTTTAAATTTTAAGAATTCAATTAGTACGAAGAGTAGTAATTAAATATAGCAGAAACCTAGTATATATACCATGTGGTTCAAAAATAACCAACACACTAAAATGAAAAATAAGGTAATTTATTTTAAAGCAATACAAGTAGCACGTTAAAGTAGCAATTAATCTAGCAGATACTAAAAATGTACAAGGGTCGAAATTGACGTATAACACTATCTTTTCATAAATTTACGTTCACTGAATATCCCACAATAAATTCCATTAGGAACAATGTTACAATTATAAACTCTATACTTAGGTTTACAACCAGTAAGCAATTAATATGGGCTAACAGTATGTCTTTAAACAATTGCAACGATTATTATTACTGTAGTAGGCACAATTTAACAGGAATATTTTTGGAAATTTCACGAATTATATCGTCATCTAGCCGCGCAACTGATACGGAACTGTCTTGTTAAATATTCAAAAGTTTGCTGGAATCGTGGTAAATTTTGCTTACTTGCAGTATTTTGAACATCAAAAGAATCAGTCTCATCTTAGCATCAAGAGATAATAGTCTTACTTTTGCATTAAGATATATAGTATCACTCCAGCATTCGAACATATAAGTTCATAACAATTAGACATCAACAATAAAATAATTTAAGAAGTTTAATATTGGGATTTGAGGTTTAGACAAATAAAATACTAAAAAACACACGTAAATTTCAACATAACTGTCACTAAACAAAGGTTTGTACGGAAGTACGTCATTTGAGCGGTGGGTCAAGATAAAACAAAACAGCTATAATAAAAGAGATACATCATTGTAGGTATGATATAATTTATAAATAAATTGAATATGAATTTTATTTTAATTTCATTTACTGTGAAAAACAAAATTCGTTAGACAGATTGATGGAAATTTCATATACGTAACTACTTTAAATTATTAAATTACTGAATTATAGTTACAATTAATAAAATATTATAAAATGAGCACATTAGAAATAAAACGAATTCATAATTCTAACATAAAATTGCATCTTATGAATTCAAGTAATGCACCAGCAAACTAGAGTTTAAACCACTTACACCTCCAGATAGTAAATTCAAATTATTTAGGCATCTTCTCCTTCCGCCGTTTCTCATAGGTGTAATTCAATGCACGCTTTAACAAGTTTTAATGTTGCAATTTGCACGGATGTGTATATACGAGATTCTGCATGGTCGGTCTGCTCGAATCTGAAAGTTCCCAAACGAAATCGTATTCAGAGCGACCGCTTTTAAGTTTCCAGGCGGTGGTGCCGTGTGTTCAGGGAAAGGTTAACAATGTTTTCCACTTAGTAATTCAGGATCCGCATCCCGGTTCTTAAGCCTTCTGCCCCATTTAGTGCGGTTTTATTCGGAGGCGTTTTTTCAAAACTCCGGCTCCGTGACGTCGATTAACTCCGACACTCCGGGAATCCTTCTGAATACGATCCCCGGACAACTCAGTTCGTGGCACGTCAGATCGGTAATTGAAGTTGTTTGTCTTTTGCGTATAATACCACCCCCGTAAGGACTATCACCACAGAATTAATTTATTTCTGAGACCTATGAATTGCTTTCCCCGTTTTTCTTTTAGGTTCTTAAAAAAACCTCCAAAAACGAAGTCCACGACCGCAGAGTGAGAATTCAAATTAGTGATAATTAATGACTCTTTTTGAGTGATAGTTAATTTATTAGGTGTCTATCAAAAAAGTAACAAATTTAAATGCAAAAGTAATTCAGAACATGAGTAGACTGTCACCCAGAGGTGTTTCTTTTATTTTAAGAAATCCGGGTATATTAGGTTTGATAAATTATTATAATACAGTATTTAGTGATATTAAAACTAGTAAAAGTGAAAACTTAGAGATTAGGACAATCATTGATAATTTCGCTTATAAATTCACATATGTCGATATAGTCAGAGATCCGTTTAGATAATGAGTAAATAAATAAATTAATAGATGAATGAATAAATAATAATAATTTTTTTTGAGAACTGATATCAGAGAGAAATGATTAAAATTGCGGTTGATAACTATCACAGGTGAACTTAAGGCTGCAATAATAGTTATTGTTACTATGTAAAAATGAAAGTTTGCCGTGACCAGCTTCTTGATATACGAAAACCAAATGTTCTAGTAGGTATAAAGAATCGAAATTATTATTTTCGACGTTATAAAAAAACTTTATTCTATTAATTTATCTTCTAGATTCCAAGGATTCCATATTAAACAATAGTAAAAGAATGATATAATCAATGTCTCACAGTGAATGTAATGTAAATATTTAAAAATTTTCCGTTGTAATTTCTCTACAAGCAGTGTATGTAACTTACATAAAGAACTCAAAATCAGACTGGCGAACCCATGTTTACTACTTACATGTATGCGGTATAAGGGGGTTGCAGTTTTAATTTGAAAAAATTTCTCATAAGGAAGTTGAACATCTTTAACGAAGATGATGTGATGTGATTTTTGTAATATGCAAATGTGTGCAAATATGCAAATAGGTGGGAGTCAAAATGTACATCCAAATCCTTATTTAAAGAGCAGTGGTTAAGTTGGGTATCGTCAATAAGGTAATCGTAGCGCAGCGAGTTGCTTTTCCTAGCGTATCTCATAACAAAGTATTTCGCGATATTTATTTATTATTAAGTCGCCTATAATATTGAAAGATATTAATTTGTCTTTCAAGTAATTACAGTCGACAAATGCTTTGATTTATTTAAATATTTTTTGGTATCTGCGAAACTACAGCTCTCGCTGTCATAGATTCCATTCTTAAAGTTTTCCAGAGGTTGATAGGCAAATCGCTGACTCGAATTTATTGTACAAGACGCATCAAGTGCTGTTGAGAAGGGAAAAACCGTTTCTAGTGAATACCGAAACCATAAGGATCGAGGTTTTTAACCAATATGACATGGTTGATTCTATTAAATGCTTTTGAGATGCTCATATTAATTGCACGCACTTCAATTACATTAGATATAAAATGCGAGAAATAAGCTAAATTTAAAATTAATTCAGAATACTTCATTAAAATCATCGAAACGAAAGCATTATAACCAAGGAATATACTCGTTAGTTTTGAAGTCACACCATTCTACAGAAATATACCTATCAGAATAAGAAAACTCTTTAGTGTAATAAAACATTACATAATGTATCAATTAAATAGTATATGTTACATGTATGCGAGGAATGCCTTTTATATTTCGGGAATAGAGAACAGAAACCAAAATTAATCATCCTACATGTTTTTCGTTTTTCAAAATATTTTCCATTAAGACCAATTCACTTTTGCATGCGCTTGAACTAATTTTCGAAGCACTTTTTCCACTCCAATTAAGGTAGCTCCAAAACATGCATTTTGAAAACATCAATCGTTTCTTCAGGTGTCGAAAAACGTTGACCTCGTAATTTATTTTTGATTTTCGGGAATAGAAAGAAGTTATTGGATGCCAAATCGGGGCTGTACGGCGAATGACCCATTAATTCTACTTTTTCAGTTGTCAAAAAGACTTTTGTGTGAGCTGACGTGTGAGAGCTCGCATTGTTCTGGTATAGAATGATCCGTCTTCGGCGGTTGGATTCCCTTATTTTTCCAAATATTTCTGCCAAGCAAATGCTGGTATACCATTCAGAAATGGCCGTCCGACGCTGCACTAACAGTTACCATATGTCCGGCTTTCCGAAGAAACAAATTGCTTCGAAGTGCTTCGTGCAGGAACAACTTTTGTTGGATTTGGCCCATTTTGCAAGAGCCATACAGTCGACTGCTGTTTACTTTCGGGCTCATACGCGTGTATCCATGATTCATCACCTGTTTCGATGTCATAGACGTGCTTTGAAGCAACTGACGATATTTTCTTAGCATTTGTTTCGACCAATCGACACAAGCTTTTTTTTTGAGTGATTGTCAAATTATGTGGGATCCAACATTAACAATTTTTTTGACGGTCAAATGATCATGCAAAATTGATGGTATACTGATCCTACTAATACCAAAGGATACCTCTATCGCACGATAAATTACATGACGATGTTGCAATATCAGTTCACGTACAGCCGCAATGTTTTTCGGAACAACTGATTTTGGAGGACCTTCCCGAAATTCATTAGTGAGCAAAGAACGGCCATGATTGAATTCAGTATACCACCGATACACGTCGGTTTTTTATGGTGATTCATCGCCAAAAGTCGAATTAAGTTCATCGATGCACTGTTGTGAAAATCCACGTTGAACGTTGTAAAAAATAATCGCAAGAAAATCTTCATGAGTTAATTCCATTTTTAGGCCGAGATGAATCTTTAAGTAAACAACACAAATAGCATCTGTACATTAAAAATTTCTGAAATATATATATAAGGTAAACTTAATAAGTCGGCGATTAAAGGTCTGGTTTACTTCAGAGTATATATATTTAAAACAACCCTACATGTTTCGGCAATACGCCTTAGTCAAGAGAATGCAAAATATAAATGACATAATATAAATGTCAAATAATTAACTTAATTATTTGACATTTATATTATGTCATTTATATTTTGTATTCTCTTGACAAAGGCGTATTGCCGAAACATGTAGGGTTGTTTTAAATATATATACTCTGAAGTAAACCAGACCTTTAATCGCCGACTTATTAAGTTTACCTTATCATACCAAGGTCACGAAGATATTATATATATATATATATATATATATATATATATATATATATATATATATATATATTTATATATTTTATATTTTGTATTCTCTTGATAAAGGCGAACTGCCGAAACATGTAGAGTTTTTTAAATACATATATTTTGAAGTAATATACAGACCTTTAATCGCCTACTGATTAGGTTTACCACATATATATATATATATATATATATATATATATATATATATATATATATACAGTATAACAACTTGAACTACGAAAGCCTATTGATAGGAGAAGGTAGTGGGAGTTAAAATTAAATGCATCCATTTTAGTATTGTCAACTGTTTATATAACAGGAATGTCAGTGGTTATGTCAGTTACTTTACCGAACCATCAAACTTTATCCTAAGAATGGAAAAATTAATGAAATGTGCAAATTATAAGTGGGGGCCACACACTTTCATCAATTATAGGTATTTGGAGATCTACTTTCATTTGTGGTCCTGTTCCCTGTTTAAATGCAATTCATCGCATTAAGGAAAACTTTGAAAAATACGTATGTGTCTCTCTCACTTTACATAAAAAGCTCACACATGATAATGTAGATCGGGATATCATGATATGCGCTACTGTTGAAGATAATGAATATCAAACTTTTGGTCCAAAGTAGTGAAAGGGTTTATGTCTTCCGTGAAACTGTAACTACCGCTCGTACCATGTACATAAAGTAAATGAAATTTTTTCTGAAGATCATTTTAACCGAGTTCAGTTTTGTTTGGATATAATTGAGAAATGTGGTGTGGATGAAAATTTTATCTCTGATACTGAATTGATTCGGCATTTACTTGATGAAGGTCCATAATTAAAATAGAAATAAAACTACGGTTCAAATTTTCACTTTTAAATATTTAATCGTAATACGACAATTGTTTCGCCAGCACAGTGGCATCCTCAGGTGCTTACATCTAAAGAGTACGTTACAAACTAAATTAAATATATATATATATATATATATATATATATATATAATATCTTCGTGACCTTGGTATGATAAGGTAAACTTAATAAGTCGGCGATTAAAGGTCTGGTTTACTTGAGAGTATATATACTCTAAAGTAAACCACACCTTTAATCGCCGACTTATTAAGTTTACCTATATATATATATATATATATATATATATATATATATATATATATATATATATATATATATATATATATATATATATATATAATAACTTCGTGACCTTGGTATGATATGGTAAACCTAATCAGTAGGCGATTAAAGGTCTGTATATTACTTCAAAATATATGTATTTAAAAAACTCTACATGTTTCGGCTGTATACGCCTTTTTCAAGAGAATACAAAATATGAATGACAGGATATAAATGTCAAGTCACTTGACATTTATATCCTGTCATTCATATTTTGTATTCTCTTGAAAAAGGCGTATACAGCCGAAACATGTAGAGTTTTTTAAATACATATATTTTGAAGTAATATACAGACCTTTAATCGCCTACTGATTAGGTTTACTATATATATATATATATATATATATATATATATATATATATATATATGTATATATATTGTTAAACTACAATCGCCCCATCGTTGGGCTGACAAAATGTTAAACGAAAGTGAAGCTGGTATATTAAATAGGCCTCACATTGGTTCGTCAAAATGTTAAAAGGTCTTATAGGTGTGATTAATGAGCATGAGAATTTACGTTAAATATAAATGAAAGGTTATGAATTAATTGTTTTAGTGATATAAAAATAATTTAAAAATTCACAAGTGTAGTTACAAATATGACCTAAAGATGGAGTTAAGTTTAAATATTACAGTTGTCACTTGCATAAAATTCAGAACATAAATAAATGTATATAAACCTTTATACTTAACTTTAAAAGGCCTCTACCAAGTGCAAAACTTATTGTTTAATACCTTATGTGTATCTTAATCTAAATGCCGGCTAGCTGTGTTGATACTAGTGAAATTATACTTTAATAAATATAGTAGATGTGCGAGTTCGGTACCCAATAGAATATAGATGTATGTGTTAAAACAAGTTATTAAATATATGGTGATTCTGGATGTATAATTTAATAAATAAAACAAGGGAGTGAAAAGCATAAATAAATGGTTTAATAGAAAAATTCTATTCAATAAAGTAAGTATTTAACATGATAGTAAGATGCATTAACCTATGAATAGTCACGTGATCAAATATGTTCATAATAGTTAGGTTAACTAATTTTAATGAGATAATGAATTTAAATTTAATTAAAGTTACTAAAATTATGACGCAAGGGAACTGTATTTTTGAGTTTTAGAGGTATACTAATTAAGTATTAACATAGTTGCTATACATATAATAATATCAACGATTATGTTCAAATTAAAATAAATATTTCAATATTTTAGGAAATGTAAATAAATAAATACTCAAGTTGGTTTGACGGAGGATACAGGATGTTCGGAGGGTGTTTCGGATTCCTATACTCAGGATAAAGGCTCTGGTTGTGGAATTATTCAGGTATCGTCTCTTAGTATGGGTAAATATGCAGGTAGCGCCCCCGGTGAATGGAATTTCGTTTTAAAACGACCAGGAAGGTTCTAGGTTGTGGAAATTTCGTCGATCGTTGCTTTGTAGATATGAGATACGTAGGATATATTTTGTGGTGAGATTATAATACTTTATTTACTACTTTTCACTAAATTTCAGGAACACACTTTTTTTAAATGTCGACGCGTGCAAACATTTCTAATTACCCACGCTAACTCTCCGTTGTTTTTTATCCGGGCATCTTATTCGTAATTCTTGTTTGTATTTATTTAATCTCGTTATTAATGTTTATAAATGAAATAATTTACTATAACTAATCGTTTGGATATTTTACAGAAATTATATTTAATTTTATGATAGACAAAACAGTTTTTGAAATGTTCAATATTTCGCTTGATACCTGCTTACAATTGGGATATTTCCCGCCGTATACAATTCAAACAAGGTACAGCTATATCCATAGTATGTGTCAAAAATATATTCAATCAATTAAGTTAAAAATCTTCGGTAAAATAATAATATTGATGAAAATGACTTAAGCAAATGACTACAAGAAAATAAATAAGCATGTGATTCAAATTTGAGCAATTAAAACCGCGGAATTAACTTTATTGATATGACATGTGAAAAATGCAGTTCCAACCATATCTTATGTTCTAAATTAACATTGCAAATCTAAAAATTGTTCTGTATTTTTAATTCTAGGGCCCCTTCTGTATATGAGTAGGACCTACTACAATATATATATATATATATATATATATATATATATATATATATATATATCAAATCAAGAAGGTTGGTATTAATTTACAACGTTTTTAGAGAAATCTATTAATTTACACAAGTATTGCCGGTAGTGAGAAAATATGGCACATTCGGTTGGCCCTAACTGTTATATTATACAAAATAATACAAATCTGTATAAAAACAAATTTGTATCTGTATATGCATGGACACACAGTACGTATTTACCAGCTTTTGCTTCAACTACCAGACGCATGCGTTTCTGTGTAACCACTTTGTCAATGATAGATTTACGAAGACAAAAGACTGTAGGTACACTTGCGGTCATGTAGCAAGTTTTGTCCTATACGAAGACATCAGATAACCTCATGCCACCATCTATCATTGACAAAGTGGTTACACAGAAACGCATGCGTCTGGTAGTTGAAGCAAACGCTGGTAAATACGTACTGAGTGTCCATGCATATACAGATACAAATTTGTTTTTATACAGATTTATATTATTTTGTATCAAAGCTTGATGTGAATTATCGCATCGACATGCAATTTGTTTTTTGTTATATTATAGGGTACTAAACCTGTTTACGCATAAAATTTGTTTAATAAACTAAACATGCGTTTCTATTATCGTCTAAACAGATTTTAAGTGAATAAGTTTAACAAAGGCGAGTTATTTCAATCTAGTTGGTCATTTAGTAAAATTTGTGAGTGTGAATTTATGGATTTCGAAACTTTCCAGTAAATTTAATTTGTTGCCTTTATTGTCTAAATGCAGAATTTGAAAATATTTATTGAAAGTGTGGCCTTCTTCTAATAAGTGATTCGCAAAAGTGGAATCTTGTTTTTTATTTCTAAACGAATATTAGTGTTCGGCAATGCGTTTTTCAAACGATCTTCCTGTTTTACAGACGTATATATTACCGCATCCACACATTAACTTATAGACTCCAGACTTCTTATTTTTGTTTGTTTTATCTTTATTGTTTTTAATATGCTTATTTCTGATATTCTCTTTACTGACGAAACTTCATTTATTTTACATGGTCGACATAATTATATGTTAGTAAGGTCAAAGGTATTGGTAAAAAAAAATAAACATAATTTGTATACAGCCTATACAGAATACCCACAGGAATTGAATATATGGGTTGGAATGTTAATGGATAATATAATTGATCTGTTTTTCATAAACGGCGTGTTAAATTCACAAACATATTTACAATTGTGTCAGAATGATATTATTCCTTTTATCTAGAATTGAAATAGGAAGTATTTGGTATCAGCAAGACGGATGTCTTGCACATAACAGTGCAATTATGCTCCAATTTTTGAGAAATGCCTTTGAAAATAGAATTATTTCTCTAGGCGGCACAATTGAACGGCCGCCCAGATCACTCGATTTATCCCCCAATGATTTTATGTTGTGAGAGTCAAAAATTTACGGTTTCGAGCACCAGCGGTCAAATAATTTAGGCGAACTACGTCAAAATATAAGAAATTATGTAGTATCGATTACGCCCGAAATGTTCGCAAATATTAGTCGTGATTTTTATGATTGAGTGGTGTATTGTTTAGAAATTCTAGGTGCACGATTTGAACACTTAATTAATTGAGAGTATTGTTTATTAAAGTTGTATTGTGATAATATTTTTTTTTGTTTGACTCATCTTTCGTTTTACAATTTTTTAGTTGCAATTGGTATACAATACAATTTCAGTTTTGCTATAATATAAACCCTCTTTAATAGATTCTACGCGTTTATATTCAAAATCATATTACGAACAACGAAAAAAGCAACCAGCAACCCTTCCTACTTCTCCTACTCTCGACAACTAATAACACAAGCGGTATATATTCGCAGTTCAAGTTATTGCCATGTGTGTGTATACCATAGTCGACAAATCTTAAGTTCTGTTTGCGTATATAGTGTATGCTTGTTATATCCAACGATGCCTGTTTTCAAGCAGTGGTGGGAAAAGCAGAGTGGTGGACACACATACACATGCCCTATTCCCTAAAAAACACTTACCGTGTGTACAACACATATTTCTCTACGTGCGTATATTAATAGTCAATTTCAAAATGCATGTTTTTACAACTCAAGAAAAGACACACATCATAAAATGGTATTATGCCGGTAGACATCTCAAAGTACCTGTACATACCCGATAGCCACAAAAATTAAATGTATGGGCTGGTATTTTAAATAATTCAATTGCCGGTTCTTTCCATAGGAATATTTCAGTAATGTCTGCCAAGCATTTTATTATAGGTTGGCATACTGCCAAGAACAATGTGGTGGATTATTTGAACCTTTAATTTGGAATATTTATTCCAATGTTAACATCCTCACTTACTTTGCAATTACATACTAATTTGATATTTCTAAATATTTCATATAAAAGCCGAAAAACTTCAAGAATTTATCAATTGATATATTTAATGAACGGCAAGAAATTATCTAAACACCGCATATAATGCCTTTTTCAAAGAATTTAAAATATAAATGGCAGCATATTAATGTCATACTTATACATTTGTAGTTGTCAAGGATATAATTATTCAAGATACATTCCAGTTAAATAATAATAAATCAAGCATTAGTTTTCTAAAAATAGTTAGACAAAAGCGGGAAATCGCAAGGCATGAGTTATTATTATGTATGCGTCCGTGGAGCGGCTTAATATATTAAGCTGTCGGCATTCGCCTTAAACGAGAAGGAAAACCACGAAAACCTACTCGGACAGCCAGTCAGGCATCTAAACACGTAACTGTCAACATGATAAGCAAATGTACAGATATTTAAATAACATAAGATATATATTTATATAACAGCAACATATAGTATGATGGTAAATTGCAGATCGTTACATAATTAGGTTATAGTATATACTGCTTAAATTTTTTATATCACTTCTGTTGTCAGTTGAATTTTTTTCCTATTTACTACTAATCATTTTTTTAATTTCCCTTTTAATTGTGTTTTTTTATTAATTATCTGTGTGTTTTCAAAATCGAAATGGTGATAGCGTTGTAGTTTATGTGTAAATAAAGCAGTTTTGTCTGTTTTAGAGTATTTGTGGGCTTGTATTATTTTGTATAAATATTGTTTAGTTAGGCCTATGTAGTAACTATCGCAATCGCGACATGGGATTTTATAGATGAC
The DNA here is from genome assembly GCA_935421215.2 of Melolontha melolontha. NCBI lineage: Eukaryota > Metazoa > Arthropoda > Insecta > Coleoptera > Scarabaeidae > Melolontha > Melolontha melolontha. Next base: position 83,605,536 of record OW285238.1, read on the forward strand.
ATGTGTGTTCTCGATTTTTTTCAATTTTAGGTTTTAGTTTTGAAAATAGATGTTTATTAGTATTACTAAGTTTATATGTTGTAGCTATATCATATTTTTTAAAGTATATTTAATTTTTTCTGATAATTGTGGAACATATAGAATCGTGATATATGTTGTTTCATTGTTTAAATTGTTATTGGTGTCTGCAGTGTTGTATATTTGGTGAATTATTTTTAATTGTTTGGTCTATAAGTTGTGGTGGATAATTATTATCTGTTAAGATTGTTTTAATTTTCTTGAAGTTATCTTTTCTGTAAGAGTATGTGATAGTTTTACTGCTCCATCAGTCAGATTATTTGTAAATATTTTATTGAATACTGTAGGTACATTTGAGTGGTAATTCATATATCGAAAAGAAGCTGTGGATTTATTATACCAATCTCTATAAATAATACCCGGTCCATCATAGCTTAAAGAAATATCAAGAAAATTAATACTGTTATTAATTTCTTCTTCAATAGTGAATTTTAATTTGTTGGGAAAATTGTTGAATTTATTTAATATATAGTTTATTTTATTAGCCGGAATACATGTTATGATACCATCAACATATCCTTTGAAGAAAATGGAATGGAAGTCTAATGAATTGATAACGTTTTGTTCCAAATGTTCCATTACCAGATTTGCAATAGGAGCAGCTAAAGGAGAGCCCACGGCAATACCAAATGTTTGACTAAAAAAAGAATTTTTGTATTGAAAATATGTGTTATCGAGACAGAAATGTATACCTCTAATAAATTCAATTTTATTTAGTGATGTGTGTGGACTAATTTCATCCCATTTGGATTCTAATTAAAATAACCAAAATATGAATTAAATAAAATACGTATCTGAATAAAAGTTTCAGTAGAACGCAACTAAGTATGCTTAATTCTGGGTTCTGTACAATAAGGTTATAACGCTCTTAATTAAATCGTATCCCAACGTATCAAAAACGTATCCCAAAATTATACTTAACCAGTACGTAGGCCCGTCTGAAGGACCAATGCCTCGTACAGATTGACAATACAAATTTTACCTGATTGCTAATGATGCTAGACAACCAGTATAAACAATAATACAGACAATAGATCGTAACTTGGTGTGTAACCACCGATCTACTAAATACACATTGATTAATGCCTTGCACGGCTAATTAAGTTACAAGTAAATTAATGAATAAAACTGAACGAATAATCTAATCGCTGTGCTGTAAAGTATTGACTGTAAATTATTTTTGAATTCAAACAATAAATAGGCTCTTCAGAATAATCGAGCTCTATATTAAATAAAACGTATAAATCTAACAGGATCTTACGATGCTATCATTTATGTAACGTTTAAATTGCATCGAAGGCACAAAATATTTAATTAACGGCTTTCTCAAGAGCCTTTACTTAAATGAAATGTTCACAAGCATACATAACCAAAAGAGGTTATGACTAGTATTTATATTTTAAACAAAATCAAGAAAAGAAAATCTAACACCTACTTTAACTGTTCTTTGTTAACGTCTAAATTATAACCTTTATAGGAAATGTCCTCCAAAGGGATTCAAGAGATAAACAACACTATTGAAAGATTTTATTCAGTTTGCCGCCAAAATACTTCAGCCATCCATTTCGCTTTTATATCGCCATCTTGATGATGTCGATGATCGTTCCAGAAGGATTTTTTTTAAGAACCACGCCTTAAGTAAAAATCGCTAATGAATGGGAATTGAGGCCGTTTTCACTCGGTTTTCCTTCAAAAATCCAACTTCCAGGGAAACATCCGTGGATGATTTAAAGAAAATCAGTCCTGTGGTACAACGTGTTCGCTTGCCAAGCTTTTCCCGCGAAGTTTTAACTCCGTTTAAACCGTAGAAAAAGGGAAAATTTTCTAACAGGCACACGCTAAAATTTAAATATATCCTTCAGGATAAAAGACAACTATTAGACAATGTTCAAATGATTAAGATATTTCTTACCGCAAAGACAACGTTCTCGCACTTAAATAAAGCACAACCTGCGCAACAATATAATTTGTACACTCCTGATTTATTATTGATATCTGTTTTAGGTTTTGCGTTAAAAATATATATGTAAAAACAAGTAATTTCATTTTTAACGCAATACCTAAAACAGATATCAATAATAAATCAGGAGTGTACAAATTATATTGTATTGATTGTAAAAGTGTATATATAGGTCAGACTGGTCGAAGTTTTATTATACGGGTAAAAGAACACATGAGGTCATATAAACTAAAGACGACAGATTCAACATCCGCAAACCATCTTATTACAGAATGGCATACATTTGGTCACCGTAAAATATTGCATTTGGCCGAGAAAGGTCGTAAATTAAATCTTTTAGAGGCCCTAGAAATTTTTAAAAGCCGAAACAACACATAGATATCGTTTTAAACGACCAGTTGGATCTTATATATACACCTCTTTTCCAATGTTGTACATAATAGTTAAGTATATAGTAGTAATTTTAAATAACATCATAAACCACCCCCATATATTTTTGTGTCATTTATAAGTTCTATGTAGGCCTGTAACTTTTGCAGTTTGATAATGACATTGTATGTCGAAACCGCGGTCACGATTATATGTGAATAAAGTGGTATTAACAAAGTTATTGTTTTATTTTATTTTAGTATATTTAATTATTTCTGATAGAATAAATGTCTCTACTTCTATACTTATATCGGTAACAAGCTCATGTTGCGTCCCTATTCTATCGCATATCTAATATATTACGAATTACACTTCCATACCTGCGCTCATGGCGCGCACGGAAATTGGTCTGCTGTAATGATCACTGTTTTGTTCGATGTATCTGGTGATGTTATTATAATGTGAGGCTTGTCTTGGACTAATCTTTTTTTTTAATGAACTTGTTCATATATAGATTTGATATATGTTTTTTATTATTTGTTTTCTTATGTTTATGGTCAGTGATTATATTACAGATTTTGTTACGTATTTCGTTCTGTTTGTCTTGTGGTAAATTTTGTATTCCAGTTTCAATGCTAGCTATATAGTCATTAAAGGGTAATTTATTTGGTGGCATATTAAATTTGGGTCCTAAACTAAGTATGTATTTAACATTATCAGGAATATTTGTTTGATTATTAGTTTCTCTACTTAATTTTTAGTTTATTTTTGATTGTCAGGAAATTATTATCGTAAATTTTAGATTTTATTTTTTCGAAGCTATTTAAAATATGAGGAGACAATTTCTGTATGATAATATCTTGTAAGTTTGAAATAATTAGATTGAATGTATTAATGCCTCAAATGATTTGTGATATTGTGATGTTTAAAATTTGTAAACTAAAACCTAAAATAGAAGAAAATCGAGAAACACATGTCATCTATAAAATACCATGTCGCGATTGCGATAGTTACTACATAGGCCAAGCTAAACAATATTTATACAAAAGAATACAAGCCCACAAATACTCTAAAACAGACAAAACTGCTTTATTTACACACAAACTACAACGATATCACCATTTCGATTTTGAAAACACACAGATAATTGATGAAGAACACACAATCAAAAGGGAAATTAAAGAAATGATTAGTATTAAACAGGAAAAAAATTCAATTAACAACAGAAGTGGTATAAGAAATTTAAGCAGTATATACTATAACCAAATTATGTAACGATCTGCAATTTGCCATCATAATATATGTTGCTGTTACATAAATATATATCTTATGTTATTTAAATATCTGTAAATTTGGTTATCATGGTGACAGATCCATGTTTAGATCCCTGACTGACTGTCCTAATAGGTTTTCGTGGTTTTTCTTCTCGTTAAAGGCAAATGCCGACAGCTTAATATCTTAAGCCGCTCCACGGGAGCATACATAATAATAATTCATGCCTTGACATTCCCCGTTTTTGTCTAACTATTTTTAGAATACTAAGGCATGATTTATTATTATTAAACTGAAATGTACCTTTGAATCATTTTATCCATGACAACTACAAATGTATAAGTATTACGAGTACATTAATATACTGTCATTTGTATTTTAGATTCTTTGAAAAAGGCATCATATGCCAAAACATGGATGATTGTTTTAAATATATACATTTTTAAGTAAAACCAGACCTTAAATCTCATTGAATCTCCTATATATACAGTAGATTTAGATAGTCGACGATTTAAGGTCTGTTTTACTTTAATATGTATATATTGTTACGCTTCGCATATATACGAATATTTTAATTTATTTTTTATTTAATATTATTATTTAATATTTCTTCTTTAAATATCTCGCATTTTAAAATATAAATCAACTTAGACATTTTCCTGTATATTCCAAAGAGAATGCATTTCTTTTGTTTTATTCCTAACCGGGAGACTCTCGAAATATACCTAATTTTAACCGTTAACAAGCCTTTAACGATCCCTGAAGTTCTATATACATTTCGATGTTAAACTTACGTTGTTATTAATTTAATTATGTACATCTTCTTTTACATGTTGTGTTTCATATCATTTGAAAGCTTGTTTCACAAGGGATATTTCAATAATATTTATGTCATGCATAGACCACCTCTTCAGGTCGTGCTTTTTATTAATTATTAGTCAAGATATCGACAACTTTTTACCGTCTCTTCGACTTAGGGGTCGTAAACAACAGACCTTTTTCTAGACCAGTGTTCTATCTACACAAATTCTCAGTCTTCTCTTTAGATCCATCGTAAGATACACATCTTACCCGCCGTGCTGTTTAAGTACCGGCCATGATGCACGTGCCCTAACATCTCCACAACTAGAAGGTAATCTGTATTGTTCAATATATATTATTCTTTTAAGCTAATTCATATTAATTTAATTGATTTAATTAATTGATTTCTTCGTCCGTCTGCCAAGCATCGCTTTCCATACTTGTCCAAGTATATGACGCAACACGTGGCCGAGCATCTTCGCAACTCAAAGGTGGCTCTGCATTGTTCTATACAGAGGTTATTTTATATTAATTCACATTTCATTTACTGCCCAATTTAACGTTCGTTTCAGTATATTTTGTGTTAATTTTTAATTACTTATTTACCGCTCCTCGTGTATATATTACTTTTATTTAATTACTTTCAAATATATCAAATTTAATCTATTTTATGAAAATAATAAATAAAAACTTGAAGGACAACGCTCCTGTGTTTTAATTAGTAAGATGTAATATATTTATTTAATTTAACCATTATCACGCACGTCCTGGAACTTTGATGATAATTCACGAGCACCACAATTATTTATTATAGAATAATTTCATTATTATTAGCACACACAGCAGCCGATCAACTAGAACGCTTGTTAGTAATAAATGTCGACTAGACATACAGCTTATTAGTAATAAGCGCAACCAATAACACCCAAGACGGAAAAACGCATATTTGTAATAATACTTAAAATAATCTCTTACATGTTTCGGCAATTAATGCCTTTTTTAAAGATTTTATAACCTACAAAACATTTTTATTTACAGTATAAATAGTTTCTATTTTCCTCGTTATTGAATCTATAGCAATTATGAATAGTAGATAGCGTCATATTTTTGCATATGCTGTTCTGATTGTTACATAACTTAACATGGTTTAAAAGCAGAAAAATATTTAATACATTTACATAGAAATGAGACAAGTTATTTTTACATTTTATTAATAATCAAATACGAAATGAATTGTTAGGCTCCAAATTTTGGTACCACAGCGGCAAAATAAACTATATATTCCATAAAAAAATCCCAAATGGAAACTACTTGAAAACAAGTAAGTAAAAATTAGCTGACATTGAGGCGTGCTTCGGTCATATAAATTAAGTAGGTATCGATTTTATATGTACGGATAAATTAAATGTACTACTTATCCGAATTCGGGCGCATTTAATAGTAATTCAAACAATTTATCTTTGTTACGTAAGCTCAAAGAAAGAAACAGACAAGTTTACGTATTTGATTTAGAGGACACAATTAAATTTCCCACATCCAAAACGAACAAGCACTTACTGCTTGCTAGCAGGTGCAAAATTTTACGGGATTGCTGCCTCACAATTGCATACGCCCGCGTTTGTGGTGCGTCTGTATAACGTTATTATAGGATTGTATGTTTTCCCACAGGTGTAATTTGATGGGAGTTGCTCGTTTAGACGCGTGCCTTTATCCAATTCACAGACAATGATGAACTACTGACGCCGGGAAACGAGAGCATTAGATGTTCCACCACTACCCTATTGCCACCGCTACGATTATATTGCAGCCGGAAATAAATTTGAAAGAAAATGTTACCTTTCTTTATAAAAGAATGTAAACTATTTAATTGAGCGGCAAAAAAAAATTATTTTAATTTTAAAACTTTACTGAAAAGTACCAAGAGGTACTTACTTAAAAGTAAATCTGAAACAATTATGCAATTATTTCAATTTTTACTATTGCTGCTGGAAAAATGTCTAAATCCTAGTAGTTTAAGTGATCCAAAGTTTTTCAGATTTGTTAATCATTTTCGTAAAATTTGACATTTACAACCAATAATTCGGCTGATAATTCGTATTTAAGATAACTAATTTTACTTGCACAGCATTTGAAATAACAATAAAAATGTTAAAATAGAACTTTCATTTAAAAATTTTCATGATATAATTTTTGTGATTTGCAATGTGGTTTAATGTGGAAGCAATGCATCAGTCGACTTTATTTGGCTTTTGAGGATGAAACATAATCAAAGAGTGGTGTTTACAGTTGAGCGTGGACGCACCACTTTCTGTGAAGGTTGATGAAGGACGTTTGTTATTACCACTGCCTATGAAATGATTCAACGTGATGGCCGTGCTACATACCATGATATTGATGCACCTTTAAACATTAGTACGGTTTTATATTAATGTTTAAGCCCACGAAAACTTTGCAGTCGCTGCGTGCCCCATAATTTGATAAAAGCTCGAAAACATAGTCGTGCCAATGTGTTTCACTCGAAAGGCGTTTTTTTTATTGCATCATTTTCACACTATTGCGTTATCTTCAATATCAAGAATTTTCCCTCAGTATTCCGTTTCTATATTTGTTATGTCCTTTCATTTGCTTTTTTGTAAGTTAGATTTCAATTAATTCATAAAACATATTTACTTTATTTATAGTAATATAATAATAAATAATAATAATAATAAACCGTTTATTAACCCAATAGAAATACATCCAATTATGGGGTTATAAATAAAATGGAAAAAATATCCTAAACTAAATTAAATCTAAGAAGTAAAACAAATACATTCTTTCACAGAAACCAAATACCTGCAGAAATTGTCGCCAAATACATCTAAGTTATAATTACATGAATTATATAAATGGCACATTCTATAAAGTGGGGAGTTTTTATATGAATTAGTTGCAGCCTGTCTGTTTAAAAAAGTAATTGAGTTTCTAGTGTTGAAACGAGGAATATAAAACCGAAGTTGCGACAAAAACACCAGATCATCTATAATATTATGAACCAACTTATACAAATGTAGTAACGCAATAATTTTTCTATTATTAGATAAACCATTAAAACCAAACTGTTCCAGCAAATTATCATATGATAAGGCAGAATGTACACCATGCCTTCTGAAATACAAATATTTTAAATATCTCTTCGGTAGTGACTCAAGCAGATTAATATATTTCAAGTACGCTGGTGACCAAACTACACAACAATACTCAAGCCTGCTACGAACCAAGGAATTATACAAAATAGTAATGGTGTCAATATTTACAAAGTCTTTGCAAGATCGCATTATAAAACCCAGCAATTTGCAGCAGTGAGAATAAATATGAAAGATATGTTTATTAAAGGTTAATCTACTATCAAATACTACTCCCAAATCTTTAACCTCCGTATATCCCTGAAGATTTACATTGTTAATTTTGTAATTGTATTCAACATTGACAGCTTTTCGAGAAAATGTCATTACTTTACATTTTCCAACATTAAGATTAATACTATTTCTTTGACACCAAGCACACAATTGATCCAAATCACTCTGCAGGATATCACAGTCAGCAGAAGTATTTATTATCCGATAAATTTTTAAATCGTCAGCATAAAGTAAACATGTAGAATCAAATTTATCACACACATCATTTATAAATAGTATGAACAACAGTGGATCCAGATTCGAACCCTGTGCAACTCCACCTCGGGCAAGATAAGTTCGTGACCTGATGCCCTCATATTCAACGTATTGCTGCCTCCCAGTTAAATAACTTCTGAGTAAAATCAGGAAGTCGTTATGGAGTCCAAATCGTTCCAACTTCCGTAGAAGTATATGATGTTGTACACAATCAAAAGCTTTACTGAGGTCTATAAAAATGACACCAACCTGTTTTCGCTCATCAAGGGCCTCAGATACTAGCTGGGCAAAATTGCTTAAATTGGTCGCAGTTGATCGGCCCTTCAAAAATCCATGCTGATTATTACAGATATATGGTTTTACATGATTATAGATTTCAGTCTACAGTATCATCTCAAAAATCTTAGCAAAGTTGGAGATCAAAGAGATGGGCCGATAGTTTAATAATTCAAATACTGCAGACGACATGAAAGTATTTTTTTCAAAGACAAACATTAAATAAATTTTTTTGGCAAAGTTCACTAATTAGTTAGATCATCAATCAATCAACTAAAAGCTTTCTAGAAATAGTGAACTTAGTAGTGCTATTGTATCCAGAAAATTCACAAGATTAAAGAGCTACAGAAAATATAGCAATGCTAATATTGGAGATTGGTGCATTGTTTTGTAAAAACAACGCATCAATAAAGAAGCTATCAAGTCTGTATCGATAGTGTCCGAATACAAATCTTATATGTGTGATATATACATAAATAAAGCTAGGCTTATATGAAAATGCATTTTTCTATTTATGATATTCCCAAAATTCTTGCAGATCTATGGCCACGGATCACGTAAAAAGAAAGCATTTGCGACTACTTTTGTTTTGCATATATTGCTTATAAATACTGCTTTGAGCATATTTCATATAAAATTGTATATTTGTTCATATTTTATAATTTATTTCTAAAATTGACCGTAAAAAATATATAAAACCATTTATTCATAATATATCAAAAATACACTAACAGCCCGCATGAGCATTTCCGTACAGCGGGAATTTCCAGATTCGTGTTTATCAAGTCGGGGATGTTCCAGTGAATGTACGAGCAATGACTACTGCACGTTTATATTTGTTTACGTTTAATTTGACATTTTAATACCTATAATTAATTAGTATAGATTCGATGCGACAAAAAATTTGAATTAACGCAGCATGTAGGAACTAATTTTCATAATAGAAATATCACAGGGTTTAAAAATGCACCATAAGCTACTCAATCGTTTACTTCTAGAGGTAAAAATATAGAACAGAATAGTTTCCATTAGGACCTATGTAACGCTTTCTTAAATGCAAATATTCCACTTTCAAAGTTGGATAATTCAAAGTTTAAATTTTTTTAGAGAGGATACGAAACTGTTAGTTCCTATGCGTTCAACTGCAAGAAAAAAATATATTAATCTATTGTTTAAACTATGATTAAAATTAAGGGAACAATAGGTGGAAATTATATTTTTCCATTTTGCGTTAGAAATGAACTCATTATGACAACCAAAACAGTATCGAAATGAGCTTCATTTCGATACGCTTTTTACATTTTTTAATGTTGGCGTTGTCCGAACAGAGAAATAAATATCATTGCTGTCATTTGATTTTAATAATTTAAGTATATTTGACATATATAATATATGTACGTACTCTACACAAACAACTTATATTGTATACAATTGACAATAAGATATATTAGTTTCTATGTCACTCATGTTTATATTCTTAAATAAAATATCAAGTAATGTTAATAAAAATTAATAAATAATATGTAACATAATATACTTAGCCGATAGCAAGATTTAAATTTGAAAATGTCAAGTATCAATGTGACCAACTGCATGCTTTATATAAAAATAAAACTCTGAACATTCAAATTAAATAATTACAATTTATTAATATAAAAAATGCAAAATAGAAAAAAATAGTATAAAAAACTCGTTTCATAATGCCTTTTGCCGCACTCGCTCTTTAGAAAACTCGTATTCTAGACTGATCGCGTGCGACAAAATGGTGCCTTATGAAACTTGTTTTTTAATATACTATTAGTTCGTAGTCGATGAGACAACAGACAGTTGTGGACGCTATATTACCAACTTATTGATTGGCATTTTAAATGACAATTGTGTCGGCCAATCCTTTTTAATTGGTTCAGAAGAATTGGTGTAAACAAATAACTTAACTACAACAAGATTTATAAGCGATAGTTTTATACAATTTAAGGCGAAATTAAATTAAACAAAAAATTACTCTGGCAAATACTGGTTCCAAATTTAATAAAAAAAGAACTGTAGAATAATTGTAGATTCGGTTTCCAAAACCTTGAGTGACTATTGCCGATGTGATATAGGTCGTACATCATGGTAGCGGTATCCTCCCACGCCATGGAACGCGGGGGCAAGCTCTTGCGTATGCGCGTCCGGAGCGGCGGAACGCGGTCGGAGTAAGCAAATAAATGAATAATAATAATTATATAAATATATAATAAATAACGCCGTAGCCTTCCGTGACTAGTTTAACTTCCAGATGCTGTGTATAGGCGGGCACTTGGTGGGACAGCAGGAAAGGCAGGAAAGGCCTTTCACCGATTGATGATTATGATCCTTTTTTCGATACCTTATCATTGGAAATCAGATTTTTGATAAAACAGTTATAATATTTGGCGACTTTAACTGTCCTAAGCTAACACCTAACAATAACTCAGAGAAAAAATGGTTGGCACTATTCAATTTCATGGCAATATAAGCAATATAACGATGTTAATATTGTTAATGGTAGATTGCTTATGCTAAATGTTTACTGTTTCGCGCGATATTAATACCTTGTCATCGAAAGATGGCCACCCCTCAGCATTTGATATTTTATTGGTATTTAAAATGGGTTGTACTGTACCCAATATTCCATCAAATAGCACAAAAGAAATTATTTTTGTGGATCGGACTTAACGAAGTTGTATACTGATAGGACCATAATTTATTGATATTTTCTTTCTAACTTCGATGGAATTAATATAGTAGTATCCGTATTTTCATTGGTACTGTACAACTGTTACTGTAATATAAACCATTTGTTTAGGTTGAAGAAGCCTTATTCTAGAAAATAAAAAAAAGTATTGGCATCAACGTTACTGCAACAAATTTAACAAATTTAAACTTTGGTGAAAAGAAAACTAAGAGCAACTTATAATGCTAACCAAATTTCCATTCATCGTAAATTACCGCTAGTTCCAAGGCTTTTATTGAAAAGAGAGGTTCTTTCAGAATCCTAGGTTGTAAGACATACAATGAACGGAAGTGTCTGTGATCTGTAAATCTTAAGAAATAGTGGACGAATTTGTTGATACTTTTCCTGACATTTGGTATCAGAAATCTGCTACAATTTCAGTTAACATGAGATCTGGTAACTGGATTATTATTATCTTTCCTTTTACATCTAATGAAGTTCTGAGAAGCATTAAAATTCTTAAAGAGACTTTTACCAATGGACACAATGGTCTTCCAGATATTTTATGTGATTCATTATCTAATATATTGAATAGGATTACATCACTGTCCAAATTTCTCGATATTTGGAAAAATAGCACAATAACAGCCAGTGTACATGAAAGGAGACAGGTTTGACATGCTCAGCTACAGATTAATCAACATTTCATTATAACTTCACCAAAATTTATACGAATCGTAAGGTTTTATTGGCTTATGAGTTTATTATGGGCAGATCTACAATGACAAATTGGGTTGTAGTTTATAAGTAAAGTGTCGATGTGATTATACCGACTCTACGAAGGCCTTTCACTCAATTGATCGCTCTATTATGTTAGCTGAATTAGACACTTTTGGTTTTTCCTTCTATTTGGCTCAGCTGGTAACTTCCTATTTCGATTCTCGTTTGAGTTACATTGGCTTTCATGGGTACTACTCGCACTTCTTCGCTCCGTCATCAAGTGTACCACAAGACTCAAATCTCGGTCTTCTTCTGTTCAATACATATATACTAATGACTTCCACACTTAATTGGAACGTAGAGTTCTGTTAGTTCTTCTTCGGACTGTTATGGATTCCAAACAAATCTTTAGGTCATACACAAATGGTGCTGCCGCAATGAAGTTGCTTTAAGACTTGACAAATGTTCTATTCTTTAGTGCGCTAAAGTTAAGTGCGTTAAGTATACAACAAAGGATTAGACCTTTGTTGTATACTTAACGCCATAAATTACGTACTACCGACCTCATAGAAAATGTCCCTATCGTAAACCCACCCCTCGGTCGGCGATTATTGCCTTTTACCTGGACCGGGGACTCGAGAATTGGTCACCATAATTTTGCACGTAAAAAGCGGATAACTACCAAGTAATATTAATGAAACTGTATGATGCAAAGATCCAAAAACAATAAGAAAAATTTTACATTAATTAGTTAATTATAAATAAATATAAATAATGAAGGAATTGCAGTTATTGTATTTTGTTTTTGTGGGTATTTGTAATACTCGAAAGGCCGATTGTATATTTTCCCATCAATGAGATTGTTCATCAAGAACAATAATAGTTAATTAATACTATTAAATACTTCATAAATTATTAACAGTAATTAATATTTTTTATTATGTCTGATTTCGACTAAACAAACAAGCGACGAAATACGAGAGCGTGAATGAATTCGGCACTATTGGATGGATCCCTACTTACGGCGATCGTCTGTTTTTACCTGCTTATTATTTTTATTCTATTTTTATTGAATAAAAGTATTTTTATTTTATAATAATACTAGATTGGTTTCATTTTATTAGCTCGAAAAAACGTGTTCCAAAATAAATTTATGAAGTATTTAATTGTATTAATTAATTATTATTATTATTCTGGACGAACAATCTCATTGATGGGGAAATTTACAATCGGCCTTTCGAGTAATACAAATACCCACAAAAACATAATACAATAACAACAATTCCTTCAATATTTATATTTATTTATAATTAACTAATTAATGTAAAATTTTTCTTCTTGTTTTTAGATCTTTGCATCATACAGGTTCATTAATATTACTTGGTAGTTATCCGCTTTTTACGTGCTAAATTATGGTGACCAATTCTCGAGTTCCCGGTCCAGGTTAAAGGCAATAATCACCAACCGAGGGGTCGGTTTACACATTTTCTATGTGGTCGAGTGTACCTATGTCTAGAAAGACCTAAACACAAGATTTTGGTTTCTAAATTATTCATCTGTGCAATTCACTGTATATATTAGTAATATTTGCTGTTCTGGATTTTGAATTTTTAGTGAGGTCTACTAAGCAGTTTATCAATCTAACTGCTTTAAAGGGTTTATACTACGCTTGTGTTAGAAGTAGAAGAAAGTCAGCCTCTGTTATTTATTCGGTCAGTTGATTATTTTTTTACAAGGACCCAAGTGTAATATCTAAAAAAAGTCGCATCTATATCATACGATAGCTAACGTAAATAGAGCTAATGTTGATGCGTTTTTCCGAAAACAATAAATTGTCTTGACTTGTATAATCGAGTATATGAAACTTTATAATTCCTTATCATTATTTTCAAATAGTTTTGTATCAGAATAATTGAAACATACATGAGTAGGTAAACCCCACCAGTTTTGTATAATACAAAGGTATTTTTAATAATATAAAATATTATTAAAAATCTGGTGTGAAGAACACAAATACAGGTTCACTATTAATATTTTTTTGTGAACGTGTTATGTGGTTATGTGGATAGGGCGAGGTACTTCGGCTGTCTGACAACAGGCAGCGCTGAATTTACTTCTACGCTCGGTCTGGATAATTTCTGTGATGTGGCGAGGTGGTTCTTTTTTGTGAATGTGTCTGAAGATATCCTTTCTCCAGTAGGGGCGTACCGCTGAGCCCGTAGAAAGGCGAAATACGTATCTACGTCTCTGGGGAGGGATATGTTCGGACACGTTCACAAAAATATTAATAGTGAACCTGTATTTGTGTTCTTCACACCAGACTTTTAATAATATTTTATATTATTAAAAATAGTTTTGTATAAATTAGTTATAGTTATTAAATTCTAGTTAACGTAGCTGTATTGGGAAGCAACTGCATAATTGTTTATTTTGTTTATGTTTGTCTTGTACTTGAATTTCGAATTATTATTAGAAGTTAAAATTTCAAAATTCATTATGTAATAATAAATAGTGGATTCACAAACTTTCTTTATAAACGTTTCCTTCTATTAATATTCGCAATCTGGTAAGGTGACCAAATCACACCGTTGTGTGAGTATTGGTGGTTGGTATGTTTTAAATTGAATAAGGTAATAATTGTACTTGTGTTTGATAAAAGCATACAATGGCACCGAACGGCTTACAAGGACATACATGGGACGAACTAGAAGTAAAAAGGCTCTCGAATATGACTCTAAGTTAAAAAGTTTAGTTGAAGGAAAATCTGACATTATCAGCAATTGATAAAATATTTGTAAATGCCATTTTTATAAAATTCGTAATAAACTTGTTGGATTAATTTGTTTATTTTAATATTTCGATAATATCGTTTTACCTGTATATAACACTAATATTGCCAAATGATTTATTTATTTGCCAATTTATTTAGAAAATTATGGAAAACACGATTGGTTTCAATCGTACAGTTACAGTCGACAAAAAAAATTTAACATAAATTTCATTTTTAGAAACAATTGTTTACATTACAATTTATTATTAAATTTAAGCTTGCATTTAAATTAATTTGCATAAACAAAACAAGTCAGTTTTTATTTCATTTATTCTTCATAAATTTGCATTAACTGAAAATTAACGAAGGTGATAGTAGAGTACTAATTTGTCAAGCCGCATCCTGTGACTCCACGCCTAGGATTTTCTGATCGTCAATAACTCCACAACAGCGAATCTAATTACAAAATAACGCACATTGAACTATGAACGATATTGGGAGTTGTTTTCAATTACTGTACGCTATTCGAATGTTTACTCTGATAAATGGGAGCTGTATGCGTGTATGCGTGTTTTATATGATTGCCGAACTAAACGAAAGGACATTGCGATTCCGGCCTCTTCTGTCCGGTACAGCCCCATACCTGTCCCAGTTCAATTTAAGTGCGCGATCGCATAAATTAAATGGCGTAATTTTGGCTGCCACGAGCTTAAATTATCGGTTTCCTGTTGAGTCAATACAGACATAAACTTAATCGTAGAATATACATAGGTAGGCAATGCAAATTTATGAAAATGGAAACGCCCTTCCAATTTACCAATATTAACAGGACAAGCTCCTTTAGCTAACATATGCGTATATAAATACGTCTATATATGCGTGAATATATGTTATATATATATATATATATATATATATATATATATATATATATATAATAATAATAGTCTTTATTATCCAACAGATACAAAAATCCACTTAAAGGATAATATAAAATTACAAAAACAAAAAACATATTGCTATGAGTAGTGGTTTGAGTATGTAGTACGCCACCATCCACAACTAGTTTTCCCAACTAGGTTCCTCAGCCGGAGAATTTTCAAATGTGAAACTTCTAACTTCTCGGGTTCCAATTCAGAAAGTCGTATTATTTTTAAAATAAGTTAGGCGCCAGTGAATTGTTCACAAAAAGTTATATACTTATATTTTTAATTAATTAGCAATAAAGGTATTAGCACAAAAATCAAACACAAGGTAAACTTTAAACTTAATATTTAATACAAAAATTAAAAAAATTAAAAAAATCTATCTTTATAAAGTATAAAGATTCCCTATTCCACAAAAATACATGAGGTAAAAATATTCACTGTAATATTGACAGCTAAGTGAATGAAAAAACATCCTCTTAATTACTCCGATCAAACTTATCTAAAAATAATAAAGTTTATTTTTAATTTCTCCCAAAAGAACCACACTGTATAATAAAATTCTGATACACGTTCAAAATTAACACGTGTTCAATCGACACGCAGAAAAAACCCTTGAATCCAAACGGGCAAACTTTTCAATTATAATATTAACATAGAAATGTTAATAATAAACTGTATTATCTATATTCTTAAATTAAATCTCTTAATTACATGTATAAACTTCAATACAATAGAAATACAATTGTAATATTTATGAATTCATAAAAATTTTATATACTTACAAAAAAAACTAATATGGAGACTCACGAACAAAGGTGCTTTCAATTTAATCAAAAACACAAAGAGAAAAAAACTCTATAAATATCGGGAATATAATACTAATAAATAAAAATCACATCCAATCAAACACCCCGAATTAAAAAATATATAAAATATATATCAAAGAAAACAACCTTATCGTTTCAAAGCTTATAGTTGTCTCCCTGAACTGGCCTCAACTTTCACATGAGATCGACAGCGGCCTCGGATAACTAGTTTTTATCGCACGTTAAATTTTAAAACATTTTCAAAAATATACTTATCCCACAATAATTGAACATTTATTTTAAATTATTTTTAAATATTATTTTAGAAAAAATCCAAAGCAATATGTTGCAGTGCAAATTCATTTACACATTTAAATCCTAAACAAAATGACAAACTCACTTATTTATTTAGTAAAAGGATCCTGACAATACTTATTTGCGTTTTTCGCCATATGGACCATCGGGTCCTTAGCTATTACATTAGTTCTAGCACGAGGAACTGAAAATGTAGCCGATGAACGCGTGCCGTAATTCGGTACAAGAAACTGTACTTCACCGAGCAATGACGGAGAATCAGTTTTGTTTGTAACAACCTTGATTAAAAAGTTGGCACTAGACGCATTCCTCCGTTCCGACAATGACTCCATGCCGTACTCGCTTAAAATGCTATTGTAGTCTGCACCACGCGGTGGGTATATTCTATTAGTTTTGAACGAAACATATTTAAAGAACCTCCTTTGAATTTTTTCCAAACCCACTTGCTGGTAAGTATATATGGGATACCATACGGCAGAGGCATATTCAAGTTTAGACTTGAACATAGTAAAATATAACGTTTTTAGCGTAAACGCGTAAGAGAATCCTCTGCACGTTCTTATAAGGAAGTCTAAAACTCGAAAAGCAGAGTTACAGATTGCTTCTATGCGCCCAGTAAATTTAAGCTGCGTATCAAATAAAACCCCTAGATCTTTTACTTATAGCTTCCTTGGAATAGGTGTATGTTCAGCATGGTAATCGTAAGAAATAAGTTGCTCGTTCCTGGAATAAGTGACAATGGCACATTTGCTAATACTTAATTTAAACTTGTTTGCAAGGAACCAGGCGGTAATAATATTGATATTCCTTTGCAATGTTTGACAGTCGGAGATGGTATCGATTTTTGAAAAAAAATTTATATCATCAACATACGCAAGAACTCGGTAGTCGATTGAGGTTAAAAGATCATTTATATATATTATAAATAGTAGAGGCCCTACATTGGACCCTTGCGGTACACCAGAAGACGCAGTAAATATCCGGGAATTATATTCATTGTAGAAAGCGCATGCCGATCTATTGTCCAAATAGGTATCAATTAGCTTTATGGTCTTAGAAGAAAAGCCGAAAGAGGACATCTTAGTCATGATATATTGTAATCAATCGTATCGAACGCTTTAGCGAAATCTGTATATAGGTATCACATATACCTGTTCTCTTTTGCCCAAGCATTGACTAAAATACTGCGTAATTTAACCAAGTTTGTTACTGTCGATCTTCCTAGTTTGAAACCATGCTGGTATGGGGAAATTTAAGGTGATACACAAGCATATATTTTCAAACATAGAAGTTGTTCGAAAACTTTAGAGCAGGTAGATAAAATACTTATGGGTCGGTAATTGTTCATAAAGCTCCTATCCCCTTGTTTAAAAATTGGTATAATACGACTCAGTTTCCAAAACTCCGGAAAAGTAGACGTACTGATTACTAAATTAAAAATTGAAGCTAGAGGTTCACTTTGAACCCGTGCAGAATCTCTAATGAAAAAGTTAGGAAGCCCATCGTGACAGGAGGTGTAATCAGCCTTCACTTGCATTAAGACACACGAAACCACCTCATTCGAAACCGCCGGAATATTAATACTGTCAAACGAAAGAATATTTCCAGGAAAAGTATCAGATTTAAGTGACCGTGGTACAAATGTAATGGAAAACATGTGTGTAAAAGTCTCAACAACTTTATTCAGATCAGTTAACATATCGGTTTCTGAATTCAAGCAAGCAGGAATCCGGAATATACCGCTCCTTTATCTCACAAATCGCCAATACTGTGATGGATAAATCACTATATTTGTTTCACAACGTAAACATAATTTATGAATATTCAACTTAAATATTGGTAATAAAAAGGCTATATAGATGTATAAATAACCAATTTACTGTTGCATATTTAAATAAAATCTCAAATTTTATAAGAAAAACAATAATTGTAAGTTATATGTGATCACGTGACCTTAAAACATGTGTTCTACAAAAGTTAATGTCACATTATAAAAGAAAATATATAGACTTAGAATATTAAATAGATATTAAGAGAAAACCGCACATTATCAGGTAGGTTTATTTTAAGAAATATTGTGAATTTTAAATTTTAAAATATATCTAAACGATTGGATAGATTAGTAATAATTTTGAATGTTTATTTTTACAAAAAGTTGTATTTTAATTCTTACAGCGCCTGCTATTATTTATATTTTCAGTTTATCCTCAACAGAATATAGAAATACATATCTAATAGAGGGTCGGCCTTCAAAAAATTTGTGTTCCTGAAAATCCGTAAACACATTAATAACTATATTTACTTGCGTCGTTATTGTAATTACATAGGATACTTAAATATTCTTTTAGTGTTTCCTGGAGTGACTTCAAACATGCAAGCTAAAGAAATTTACCTAATTTGAATTCAGCATTTTTAAAACGGTAACAGAACGGTAATCTAAAATCAAGGAAAATTCTAGGTTGAATGTCTGTCTAGTATTTTGACCTCCAAGAATGCCGGATACGGATGCGGATTAATTAAAAAGTTTTTTTTTACTGACCCAGTCGCCTAAATCTCGGACTTTAGAATTTCCATATTCCTTGTTTTCCGACAGTACCACTATCAAAAGCCTAAACCACATGTTTCTGTTTGTATCTGAAATTTTAAGTAAATTGCAGATCGCTCCGAGCATTATTTCGTAAACCCTCCTGCAGCTATAACAGTCATCGCACCTCTCGTAAAAGCCCACGCTTTTCCTAATTGGAAAACCTCTCAAAAACTTAATTAAAACTTTAATCAATTTTTCCCGGATACGAGAAAAAAAAAGTGCGAACTTAAAGTGGCAACTCCATTATAAATCTTCCTTGTTAATTTTCAGTTCGCTATCGACTTTTTGAGAAAATTTTGTCGCGAAAGTTAAACTTTTTAATGATTTATGATGATTGATAGTCTTGGTAATGAGATTATATTGCTATCCGTCGTGCGTAATTTTTGTATAAGTAGGCCTGGAAAATTTCTAGATTGTATGACTAACTATATGAAGAGACAGAAACTTTTTTAACAATTAATTTATAATTTGGAGTAGATATACATATTTGAATTTTCTAAATAAACAGTATCACTTCAATTTAGTTGTTATCACAAATTTACAAAATTCTACGATACTAGTGTAGCCACAAAGTAACGCTAATCGTAATTATTATTTCTGGTTATTTCCTTAGCTTGATTACGAGCTTCATTTGTCAGTCATAGGTATACATATCTAGCATGGGTGGCCAATTTTATTTATTTTTCAACATCCTCATTACCTTTCTACCCTAACAATTGATTCTTTCTAGGTATACATATTTACTATTACACATACAATATGTACAAAATAGATTAATTGAATTGGCACCATTGGCCAGCGTAAAAGAGAGCGTTAATGAGAAAAATTACTGTAGGCCTATCTCAATATTACTTTTTCACTTTAGGGTACAATGGCAAACAAAATCAGATTAAGTCTCTCTTTTTAAACTTTTTTAGTACCCCTGCATAGGTATCGGGTATACTGCGACTTGTACAATATAAGTAATAGTTACCTCGGGGGTGAGTCTTCTAACATTAAAACATAATATTATAGTATAATGTATAGAATTCACGGTTGGCTCTTGGTGAAACATAATGAATAATTTACTAAATAAAACACTTGGTATATTTGTTTCACAAAATGTATTTAAAATATCTCTGACATATGTTTCGACTTATTCAGTCATTCTCGAAGAGTCATGTAAACTAAGTAAAAAGTATACTCCTACCAATATTTATGAGTTATTTTTTAAAAGGTTTATTACAGCATCGATTGTCGGGGTATTTGAAAAATCCAACTGCGTCTTTGTGACCTGTCTGTTGAGATTTATGGCTTTTTTTATTTCTAAAATTTCTAAGAAGTCAAGCCTTTTACCCTTATTACAAGAGTGTAAAAGTTTGAAATTATTAGCATTAAACAAATGAGAATTTTGAATACAGTGTTCCGCGAATCCCGTAACCATATTGCCATGTAGAATACAACTTCTATGTTCTTTTATACGTTCTTTTATAGAGCGTCCTGATTGACCAATGTATACCGCGTCACAATCACTGCAAGTTGCAGTGATTTAAGAAGAGATTTAAGAAGACAATAAATGGTATCAGTAATATAATTGGTGAAAGTTGCTAGATTAGATTAGATTAGATTTAGTAGATTTTCGGTAGAAAAATCCATCTTGTTGCGGTGAAATATATAAGAAGTTGTACAAATATTCTTTAAATATTTTAGCGAAATTGGGATAAAATATCAATAGGATTAGAGTTAGTTATATTGGTTTTGAGGCCTTTCTTGGAGACACCACCAATTCTAGCTAGCTTTCATAATCTAAGAAGAAATGATGAAGTGGAAGTATAAGGGACAGCAAAAATATTTCAAGTAATTTTCAGGGTTAGGGTTAGTTCCATTAGTTTTGAGGCCTTTCTTCGAGACACCACCAATTCTAGCCAGCTTTCATAATCTAAGAAGAACTGATAAAGAAGCGAAAGTATAAGGGACAGTAAAATATTTCAAGCAATTTTCAGGGTTAGGGTTAGTTATATTAGTTTTTAGGCCTTTCTTGGAAACACCACCAATTCCAGTCAGCTTTCATAATCTAAGAAGAACTGATGAAGAAGTGGAAGTATAAGGGAGAGTAAAAATATTTTAGGAAATTTTCACAAGACAAGGTATTATATCGTCTGCTAACGTATATCTATTCAGGAAAGATGACATAATTTCTATCAACTCGGCATTAGATGGTATTGTTGGAATCCAAACAGAGGAGAGTTCTATGAAAAGGACCCTAGAGATATATGTATTTAAAGGAGTGGAATATACACTAGTGAAAAATTATTCCATTAATAATATCTTGAGGATTATCAGTCATATTCAGTTCATTATGCATAACTTGTTTGACATTATTAAAGTACTGAAGATTTTACTCACAGGAACCAATACCTAGTAGCTGCTATGGGTTTGACTCACTCTAGTAGAAAAAGCTAGTCGCTGCTTAGAAAGACTCCGAAATATTTCAAATAATGTGCTCGTCGACAGAGCCTTTGCTGGAGACGCTAAAACATAAATTATAAATTTATAGAACGTGGGCGTTATTCTTTTGCACATTTAAAGAGGATTTCAGAAGGGTCTGAAAACATTTGCTGCTTCTGTTAATCTCTCCAGTACCTACCAAACAGTCTGGAAAAATGGAGTGATTTCTAAATTCCAAAACAACATCCTATGTGCTAAATTAAGCAAAATTATACTAAATATGCTGAGCAACTCACCGAATAGAATTCTGCTTAAACAATCGAACTAGCAATGACAAAATCTTGAAATATAGCCTTTCTCAGGCCTCAGTTCTCCGACTCCTCTAAAATTCAACATTTATAACAATAATTTGCTACTCAAAAAATCGCGAAAATTTTTATATGCAGATGAGCAAGTTTTATGCACCCAAACTAAGAATATAGAGAATGAAGAATTACAACTAGCTGAAGAGTTGCAAGCATCAGACGAATATTATAAGAAATGGCGCTTACAACCAAACCCTTCAATATCCGAATCAAGTGCCTTTCGTTTGTTACAAAAAGAAGCGAACAGATAGCTGAATATTGTATTTGGTGGTGCTTGCGCTAATCACAACCTACACCTTAAATATCTGGGCGTAACATTAGACTGGTGTCTGACATTTAGGCAGCATCTCAATAGACCTAGTTGAAAGGTGAAGATCCGCAATAATATATTACATAAGCTTGGCAACAATTCATGGAAAGCGAATGGGGACACTTGTGAATGGCAGCAATTGCACTCGTTCATTCTTGTGCTGAATACTGTGCTGATGTCTAGGTACTTTTAAATCCCACCTAGTCTCTGGCCACCGATTTTTTCTAACATTGCCCTGCCAGATATTAGACGTCTCGCTGCAGCACAGAATGAATGGGCTAAAATTAGCAACAACATTGATCTTCCTATAGACGATTATTTGGAGGACCCAACTGAAATCTGGGAGACTGATTGGATTGAATACGAAAGTTCAGCACCCCATCAATGTGAGTGATTACTAAATGGCCCTCCTCGAATAACACCTTAAATTAAGGAAATTATATTTAATTTCTAATCCTTCAGAACCTCTGCCAGGCGTAACACTCGAACGTAGGCAATGATTTCATTTAAGTAGGCTCCACACAGGCCACGAAAGGTGCAACTTAATGCTGCATCAATGGAAACTGGCAGATACTAGCCTCTGCGACTGCGGAAATGTGGAACAAACTATGGCCCACATAATAAACGACTACCCCAGAAGAAGTTTTCCTAGTGGCATCCACGAGCTGAACAACGCAATTCCTGCAGCATTGTAATCTGCTATTTCAAATTACTTACTAGATTCTTCAAAATCTGCTTTTCATAAATGATGAAGAAATGTAGAATTATTCTACTCATCTTATATTTTTGTTAATAAGAACCAATTATTTGACTGGTGATGGAATGAAGCTTTTATACTACTACTACTTAATATCTCTCTTTAATACACTCATTCCTATATGTAATTAATTATTGCGAATATTAATAACGATTGTCAAGTTATTCTAAAATTTAATATTTTATTCAAGTATGATAATCAATTTGAATTACTTAAGTAAAGTAAATATTACAAACAGTGATTATTTTTTTTATATTAACTCTTTGGTTCAAACATATAGCAGTAGCGCAGAGTGCACATATCTAGCAAGGTATCTAGTAATTCAAGACTAAATAGTCTGCTTACTAATCAGAGTTCAAAGATATACAATGTTTGAAGAAAATTTTATTTCATTAATCTTTTTGCAAACGCGAGAAACTGAATTTGTAAAATGGCTCTTAGTACAGAAATCGAATTATATTTATTTTTCATATCAGATTAAATTATACAATTCAATTTTATAAGCAAATAGATAGTATTGACTGGTTCTTTTCCTTCGTTACTGTTCTTTTCAATTAAGTGATTTTCTTAAGTCTGGCTATAATGGCTTCGTTTATTTTTTTAGTTAAAACAGAGAATTGCTTGAGAAATTTAGAATGAAAACTCTAAATTTAAAAATTTTGCAATGAAGCAGAAGACTGACTGTCTTTCATATACAGTTGCGGCAAAAATAATAGCAATGCTTTGGTATAATAAATATCGTAAACGTACAAAAGGAATGAAAGTCCTAAAGGCACACATTTGTTTATGGATACCCAGCAATATATTTATCCAATTGGGAATTCTCTTAATTTTATAGTATCATAAACGCAATGTGTTCTAGGTTTAGCATGTGAAATATGAAATACATGTTTGTATAACTTTAATATCATAATAACTTCATTGTCATAAAGAAAGAATTTGGAGTTCGAAAAAAATTTTTGATTCAAAAAAAGTATTGCGATTAGTAAACACGTGAATTAATTTCAAAAGGAGTGAAGGAAGAACATATATGTTTTCAAAAGATTTTAATCCACTTTACGAAATTATTTAAAATGCGATATAGTGTTACTAAAAGACGGAGACACTCGACTGAAAGAAGATATCTGCAATTCGGCAAGATAAGATGATAAGACGCTATAGGAAAATTAAATTTATTTATAACTGGGATAGAATTAAAGGAAAAATTGAACATAAACATCAGTTGAAGAACGATTTGGAGAAAATTATAGAATCTCAAGAATATTGTAAATAATCTCAATACAATTAAAGGGTTTATTACAATACAAAACTCTGGAAGAAAGCTTCTAATAGCATCATGGAAACATTAAAAAAAAAATACTCATATTTTCATGTTGTCCAGTTGTTTCTTATTTTAAAACAATTGTTTCTAAAACATAATTAAAACTAATATTGCTCAACAACCACTTTCTAAATTTTCATACCAAAATACTAGAGATTTACATTTATTTATAGTAATATTTGCGAGTTGTCTTGTAACATAGTTCTTCTGAGAGAAACAGGGCCTAATGACACTGTGTTAGATTCAGAACTGTTTCCGAATAACTACAGTGTTATACGTAGTGATCACGGTGTGATGCTGTTGGTAGGTCTATGGAGGAACGTGTTCTAATGGCTCTGCCTGAAAGAATTATTTCTAATGTTATTGACACTAGTTGTATTGCTCATAGCATACCATTAATGGATCTGATTGCTTGTAGATGTTCTTTTCTTGGTAATCAATTATTAATAAAATAGTACATATACCACCTGATATTTCCTGTACTGACTTTGAAATGAGCTGTTTATCTTGAGGGTGAAATTCCGGTTCGTAAAATAGTTCACCTATGGTTACTGAGGATTCCCACCATACTGCTTTGTCTATTTCTTATCAACTGAGTTGATCTGTTGAGGCTACTCAGTTTCCGCAATCCTGTACTTTTCGTTATGACTCCTGCAAAGCTAATTATCCACAAATTATCAATGATTTTAGCTATTTTAATTGGTTCATTCTGAATTCATATTCAGATGTAAATTTAGCTCTTAATAAGTTCTATGATTGTCTTTATGGTATTCTTGAAAAATCAGTTCTTAAGTATATTCCTATTTTCCTCTTTTGTTTACACCTGAAATAAAGAAAAATCTAAAAACTAAAGAACATTATAGACAGAAATGGCGTACTAATAGAAGTGGAATTTTATATCAGGAGTTTAAAAGAATGAGGTCTTTGGTTAAGGAACAAACCAAGTCTGCTTATGTTAAATATTTAGCTAATATGGATAATTTCATTCGGGCAAATTCCGCGGATTCTTACTATTGCGATCTACCGTTACTAGTCCAATGATAGTGATTCAAGGTATTTCTGAGGTATTAGATAATAATGGTAAACTAGATGTTATATAAACTGACCTATCTCGAGCCTTCGATACTATTGACCATCAAATATTATTAAACAAATTGAGTACTTTCGGCTGTAGTCCATATGCGTTAGAACTTATTGCCTCATACGTTGTGAAAAGAGTTAATTATGTATTTTGTATCAGCTTTTACTTTTATTAAGTCGTTTCAATATCCGGTGTGCCACAGGGCTCTAATTATGGACCTTTTTTTCTGCTTTTTATTGATGATCTCCTCACATCTTTCAATTGTTCTTTGATGGCCTATGCTGATGACACTAAATTATACTTCTCCGTCGAATCACATAATGACGTTGATGTCTTGCAGGTTAATATTAATCTGTTTGCGGATTGGTGTAGTAAAAACAGGATAAAGATTAATGTGAACAAATGCTGTGTCGTATCTTACACGCCTAAAATTAATAAAGTGGAGTCGTCATATATTGGTGTCCAATAGCTAGTGAAAAGGAAATCTATCAGTGATCTTGGTGTGAAATTCGTCTCGGATATGTCATTTAACTTGCACCTTTCGGATATCATCTTATCTGCTTCTAGGATGTTGGGCTTCGTTATGAGTTTTACCAGTCAGTTTCGGGATCTAACTGTTTGGAATCACTGTACTAGGCTTTTGTTTTGAGTAGATTGGAGTATGCTACGGTAATATTGTCTCCTTACTAGTCGACGCATGACTCCTCAGTTGAACAGGTTCAGAGAAGATTTCTGAAATACCTTTCCTTCAGATGTGATGATAGATATCGAGGAAGAAATACTGATTACAACCGCCTTCTAGCTTATAACTTCAACTCCTTACAACATCGTCGAGAGGTTAATGCTGCGCGATTTATGTGTAGGTTAATTGATGGTCGAGTTGATTCACCTGAAATATTAAACTGTATAGCTTTTCACGTGCCTAGTAAATAATACGCAGAAAGGGAAAAAAGTTTGAAGAAGAAAAAAGTAGAACAAGTGAGACAAAAATACAAGAAGAGTGTAGAAGGTAAGATAGTTGTATTCAGGTTTAATAACATGTATTTACTGCCCCCTAGAGATCAACTCGGGAATTAGATACATACAGTAAACATTTCAACAATAACAACTAACAAAAAAGTATGGTGCTGCGAACCAAATCAGAGCAATATATAAACAAACATATTAATGTACGAGGAGTACTGAGGAGAGGTCTGGCATTAACGAAGTAAATAGAGCCGACAAGAAGGAAAAGATGAGTGCGTGACGAGGGAAATATAGATGAGGGAAAGAAAGGAGCATATAGCAAAGGACATGCCCAGAAATTAAGTAACAGGAAGAAAACACACAGAACACCGATTAAACTCATATATAAAAGATATTAAGATAATGAAGAATATCCCACGGATGAAGGAAACGAGACGGACGAGAAGAGGATAATGAAGAAACTATTAAAGAACCTAAGAAAATAGCCAAAATTCCTGGAAAGACGGTAGACGGAAACGATAAAAAGTTTGATAACATTATGCAAATGTTAACGGATTTAACCGAATATTTGTTTCTGTACTATATTCTACTTGTATGCTCTCTTCTTTATAGTGTGCTTCGCTATTTACTTCTGTTAGTTCTTTAAAGTATCCCTTCGATCTTCTCATTATTAGTTTTTCGTCTGTTAATATGTTTCCATTCTTGCCCTCTATATTTTTGTAACCTCCTGTAGGGCGCCTTTTTCAATATTCCATTTCCACTCTCTTCCATCAATTATTAATTTCTTGTAATCAAGCTTAATATTTCTGGCTCCTTGTTCTCTTGCATTATGTGCTTTCTGTCTTAACCTCTTCTCGATTTCCTTTTCTTTTCTTGTTAAGTCGTAGTTCATATAGACATGATTGTCTATATTTTTGAGTTTAGCCTTATTTTGCATTTGTTTTTTCTTGTATATTTTCCATATCTAATAAGCATGTTGTTCGGCCTAATTTATACGCCGCCTTTATCAGTATATCTATTTGTAAGTTTTCTTTTATAAAAGTTTTCATTATCTCTTGTACTTTGTTTGGGTTGTTTTTGTTTACCTCTGTATCTGATACAACTACATTATTTTTTTCTTCTCCTTTTCCAAGTGCTCCATTCTATTTTATAATATTCGTATTTCTGCTCTTATCTCTTCATTTTCTTTCTTTATCGCGTCGTTTTCCTGTTTCATTAGTTGTTTTTTCTCCTTCATTTTGTGGTTCTCCGTCATTACTTCTTGCAGTACATTTTTATAATCTCCTTGGTCTTCCCTGATTTGTTTTACGTCTACAGCCAATAACAAAATAAGAAGTAATAGAAGTCTTCAGTAAACTGATATCGGGAAAGGCGTCTGGAGATGACAAAATAACAGCAGATATGATCAAATGTATGGGAGGTAAAGCAATTACAGGATTTTGTAATCTGCTAAACGACATATTAACAAAAAGAGAAATACCCAAAGACTGCAACATGGTAAAAATACTACCACTTTATAAGAAAGCAGACATGAGAGAATGCGCAAACTATCGAGGAATTGCATTAACTATTATATCGGGAAAAGTACTAGCAAGGATACTAGAAAAGAGACTAAGGAATAAAGTAGAATCAACACTAGAAGAACAGCAGCATATATTTAGGAGAGGTAGAAGTACGCAGGATCTAATATTCATAGTTAGATAATTAGGCGAGGATTTTTTGAAAAAAGGAAAAGAAATACATATTTGCTTTATCGACATACAAACAGCGTTCGACAGAATTAGAAGTGAAGACATTTGGAAATCTCTAGAAAAAAGGGGTGCAGAAGAATATATTATTGACAAAATAAAGGCCCTGTATAAAGACGATAAAAATAAAGTCCGAACAAATAATGAAGAATCAACAGAATTCGAAACAAAAATAGGATTAAAACAGGGTTGTGTTCTCAATCCTCTGCTATTCACAATATTAATGGACGATGTTATAAAAAGTTGTAAACAGAGATGTAGGAAACTGTTAGTTGGTGGACGGAGAATGCAACAAATCGCCTTGCATGAATTACTGTTTCCAGACGACATGATGGTGGTGCATATTCAGAAAAGAATTTACATCAGAACCTAAATATATACCAATCAGAACTCAGGAAGATAAACATGGAAATTAACATGAGCACAACAAAAACTATGTCAGAAAAGGAAAACAAGCACAAAATACGTTTAGAGGGAAGACAAGTAGAACAAGTCAAAAGCTTCAAATATTTAGGCACAGTAATAGAAGAAAATGAAATGGTAGATAAAGCAATAGCAGAGAGAATAGGAAGGAAGAATCTATAACATGCTAAAAGGCACATTTTTTTGAAAAAAGGAAATATCAAAGGAAATAAAAACAGAGATATACAAAAAAGTAGTAAATATATAATAGTGAATCTTAGACGATTACAGATAGAAACAAAAGCAGAGTAACAGCACTAGAAATGAGATTCCTGAGAAAAATAGAAGGAATTACAAGGAAAGGCAGAATTAGGAATGAGGTAATAATACAAATAAAGATCCTGAAACCGGTTAAGAGAGTTATGGAAGAGAGACAGCTGAGTTGACTATGACACTTGCACCGGATGCACGAAAATAGACCATAAAGGCAGGTTTATGAAGCCAGAGTACAGGGGAAGACCTAGAATACAGTGAGAAGAACAAGTACGACAGGCAGCCGCAGAACGTGGTATACAATGGTGTGCAGCAGAACAGAAACTTATGAAAAGGGTAGAATAAATGCACTACTAACTTGAAATGTACTATTAAAATCCGACGCGTAACGGTATAAAGATGTATAGTTTAAATAAATAAATATAATTTAGACACATCTGTTTTTTGCTTCTCTTTTTTTATTTTCTTGTGTGTCTGTCCTAGAAATGGAATTATCTGTTGGGCAATAAAGATTATTATTATTAAATATTATTATGATAATTCTCTCTAAACGTTTAAGTAAATGTTCTGAGATCAGATATTGAGAAAGATGGAATAACCTATGACCTAAATCAAAGCACTACGAAAGTTTATGTTACTTACACATAAAATTGCAATGAACTGTACATACATCTTATATCCGGTACGGAAATTGAAAATTCACATTTAAAACACAATGGTGTTATATACATAATATAAATACATTGCACTTGAATGGAATTTTCAATGTCGCAATTTCTATTGAAAATATTCTATCTAATGATTCGCATTTTAAGTAAGAGACTTAACGAAATGTATGCCTACCTTTGCTAGTCATAGGAGTTTTTGTAGTATTTTTATTCTACTCTCTATACTCTCTACTCGCTATACTTTGATTTTCTACAAGTTTCACTTATTTCGAGATATGGCGTCATCGGTAGTTGGATCAGTCTGTATATTTTAACACTTTTGGATAGACACATTTTCAACAATTACAATGATATACGGTTTGGTTGGTATGTGATTTGAAATATTAAAAAAAAACGTTGGCTATAAACATCTTTTTGTCAGATACATCTGATAAAAAGTATTCGTATTTTTATGTTGCCATGCAAACCTTTTAAGCAAAAATAAAAGTATTGGAATTACTTAGTTTTATTGACAGTCATACTCAATAGTGACAGATAGTTTCCATTCAACAAAAATAGACGTTCATTATGGGCGAACTAACAGAACGTAAAAGAATTACTTTGTTAATGATGGTTGGTTTTGGAGACAGGTAGAGATCTCTACAAGATGCATGCAATATCTTTAATACCACATTCCCTCAAAGAAATATTTCAAAATCAACAGTGTCAAGGGTGTTACGTAAGTTTAATGTAACGGGAAGTGTTAAAAATTTGCCAAAAACCGGTCGATCTAGAACTGCTACAAATGATGATAATTCATTGGATGTTCTTATTAATCTTCAAGAGGAACAAAAAACATCACTAGATCGGTAAAGAGTATATTGTCTAAAAATAAGTTTCATCCGTATAAAGTACATTTAGTACAAGAATTAAATGAAAATGATCCCGATAGAAGGATGCAGTATTGTTAAGAAGTGATGAATATGATTGACCGTAATGGTAACTTTATTAATATTTTATTCTCCGACGAAGCGACATTTTTCCTACATGGTACATGTCCATGTAGGAAAAATCGACATAACTGTCGCTACTGGAGTGACCGGAATCCTCATGAAAGAAAATTACACACAATATCCTCAAAAATTAAATGTATGGGCAGGTTTAATCGGAGGATACATAATCGGACCCTTCATTTTTAGAAAAAATTTGAACGCTATTCGTTATTTACAATTATCGCGCGAAGAAATTGTTCTAGCATTAATTCTTGTTGCTAACATTTTCCAATATGTTATGAGCAGAGAACGGACACGCTTACCACATGACGCAAAGCCCAGTGCAGAACTGGCGAAAGGCTGTATTTCTAAAATATTTAATTTTATTTATATATTTGGAAAACGAACGGGTGTGATCTATAAAATTACGAAATACATATTTATTTGTTGAAAAGTTATATTT
Source organism: Melolontha melolontha (assembly GCA_935421215.2). Taxonomy (NCBI): domain Eukaryota; kingdom Metazoa; phylum Arthropoda; class Insecta; order Coleoptera; family Scarabaeidae; genus Melolontha; species Melolontha melolontha. Next base: position 83,636,519 of record OW285238.1, read on the forward strand.
ATAAAGTTTTTAATTTTATTTATATAATTGGAAAACATACGGGTGGTGATCTATCTATCTAAAATTACGAAATACATATTTATTAATTAATTTTATTTATATAATTGGAAAACAAACTATAAAATTAGGAAATACATATGTATTTGTTGAAAAGTTGTATTTTTAAAGTTTTTAATTTTATTTCTATAATTGGAACATTTTTATTTGTTCATTTTGTCGTTCAAGTTGAGTAAAGGAGTATTAATATTGACTAGCAATAGTTTCTCAAGGTTTCCTTCTGTCAATTTTGTTCTCTTTGAATTAAGTACATCCTTATAAATAGAAAACGTCCTTTCTACATCGCAACTGGTTATAGGTGCATACTGGAAATATTCTCTTATTTCTTCATATTTAGCCGTTAGATTTTGTGGAATTGTCTCCATACATAATTGCTGCAATGTAATTAAATCTGGATTTCTATTAAGAATTGATTCAAACTTTTGCCGAAGGCCACATCCGAAGCCACTTGGAATACTTTTCAAATTATTAACATCCACATCTAATGTGGTTAATCCGTCATTTAATTTGAGATTTCGATTTTCAAAATAAGTGATTAGTTTTGGAAATTTTCCAAAGTGTTCGTGAAGAAAGTACAACTGATTTTTTAAATTTGGGATTTGTGTGAGCTCCTTGCACTCACCAATACTTCTAGCATCCTCCTTTAGCAGTGTTACGAAATATTTTAGACTATCGAAATTCTCAGCATAATAACTAGTAGCTTCCAGCCATGTTCCCCATCTAGTTATTACTGGAGCGGGAGGCAGTGACAGAGATGGAAATTTTTCCCTGAAAAGAGCTACTCTCAATGGTGCTTTTCTGAAAACTTTTTTAAAAGCTGATACAAGTCTATCAACTTCCGGAAAAGTGTCTCTGATATATTCACAGATTCTGCGGAGAGCCTGTGCTACACAAGTAATATGCAGCATATTAGGATATGTTTTCTTCAATAGTCTGCCTGTTTTTAACATATACGCAGCACTATCACTGACAAATAAAAGAATTTTTTTCTTTGTACGTGGCGTCCGAATGAAGCATTTTTTGCATATTCTCCTTAATGGTTTCAGCAACTGTTTCCACATCAACTCTATTTATAACACTTGTTGCTATTACATATGAGTTATAGGGAATAGTTGGATGTAGTACACCAGCTACAACATTTACCACACAGCGTCCTAACATATCCACCGTTTCGTCGGCGCTTATCCATATGTATTGATTTAAAAGATGGCTTCTAATGCATTCTACTGTTCTCGTATAGCACCTAGAAACATAATATTTGCGTAAAGTTGATTCATCAGGAACATTTCGACCAGTATATTTTTTCAGAAATGTCTTCAAAATTGGATTGTTCAATTTAAATTATGGAATATTAGCTGCCATAAAAGTTTCACAGAGTTCTTCGTTAAAATTGTCAGATTCCAACGGGTTCAATTTTTTTTCGTGCTTTAACGATCCTACGTGACGTTTTACGGTTGATTTATTGCAATTTTTCAATAACGTTTAACACACTTCACAATAAATTTCGGAATCACTGGCAATGTACATACAATCAGTATGGCCCTCAATCCAACTCGCCATTGTTTCACGATTCCATTCTCCACGTTCTTCCATTGTCTGAAAAAGTAAGAATATTCTAGATCCAAATAAACGAAATTAAATAACGAAATTTTATGCACACTTACGTGAAAATAATTGGAAGATGTTGCTTAAATGAAAAGAAAAGGAATGTACGTGCTATTTCTCTTACGAAATACGATAAACTTATTTATTTCATCTACGTACACGACACCACTGAAAACACTATATTCTCCGAATACAATAGCTGGGTTGTCCATTTTTATCGCTGCGAGACCAGGTGGCCGAGTAAGTCAAACAAATACCTCATTGAATTACGCCGGGATGTACTGAGCGACGTTATACACAATTCCAATTGCCGATTGCGTTTTATGGAACTTGCATCCATTTTCTAGTTATGAGATATAAACAGTATACCATTGTAATTCTTGAAAATGTGTCTATCCAAAAATGTTAGAATATTCAGTCATCCATTTAAAGAAACTATCCATGACGCTATATCTCGAAACAAGTGAAAGTTGTAGAAAAACAAAGTATCTGATAGAGTAGAATATAAATACTATAAAGCTTTTTTTAAGGTTATTTTTTAAAAGAATTTTGCTAGAAATCTGGTGTTCCCATACATTTGCCTCACCCTGTATATTACACACGTCATCTCTACCATATACGAAAACTATTTGAAGAACTAGTAAATGAAAAATGGAATTAAAATGTTCTTCAGTACGAAAAGGCCTTACAGGTGGGCTTTTAAAGTAATATACTAAATCACACTGAATAATTGCTCTCTTACTTTTAAAAAGATGTATAATTAATTGCGTGATCTTTTGGTTCTAATCAAGTTAAGAAATTTTGAATTTAATTCTATACAGGGTGTAAATGAAATGCGCGGACATACGCTAATATATAATATATACGTAAAATAGCAATTCCAATCTACAAAAAATATTATTCTATTGAAACTTTAATTTTTGCGGAAATTTAAGAACACAAGCTTTCCTAATACGGTCCTGGGTTCAAAATGAATCTAAATATATAGAAATTATATGTTTATATGTTGTCGGTTCAATAACAAATAGCGCTTATTTGTTCAAGTTCACCAAAAAATCCCCTTGACATTTCAGTAATGTATTGTGCGTCTTTGTGTGAAAAGTTTATAAACATGTATTTATTTACTTCCTGGATATAAATTTTCCTATGCATCAGCTGTTCCGTTGTTGTTCATAAGTAAGTCAATGGCCTGACCTTTGTAATATCCCGAAAAAATACAAGATCGAGTTTCATTAAAAATGTTAAACGGTATGCCTAACACTTTTGTGGTAAAATCAAATTTGTAATTTAGTTGTCTTAATATTAAATTCACGACGAGAAATAATAAGTAACATTTGTAATTTTTAATTAAATGTTCATATGTTTTTCTGTGTTCTATTTGTCTCTTTTTTTTAATGAAAATTTCTTTGCCCTTAAAAGGGCAGATTTGTTGAAAGAGGTGGGATGGTTAAAGGAGATATTCAATGTGACTGCCATTTGCGTAAATACAAGCTTCTAACCGATCGGTAAACTTTCGAGGTACAATTTTAATGCGGCTCGAAAATCTTCTTCGTTGACAATATCAGTGCCGTTATAACTTGAATGCAATGTTGCGATCTCTCAATCTGTACGAAGTTTGTAAAATTAAATCATTTGATGGTTATCTTCGTTTCGGAAACTGTCCTTTATAAATACGTCTAGTAGCTCAAACATTTCCACCTTTTTCATCGTATAGTAAGTTGATATTCGTTGATTCCTGATTTAAATAAACCCTACTTCACAGAAGTTGATAGCAGACTGACTTCTGACTTACAGTATGCATCATCGCATCTACAACTCCTACCATCACGCTTCAGTAGAGATAATGCTGCAGTTATATAGGAATACTAAATTTACCAGAGACGGCTTGAGCCACGCGCATTTATTTAATATTTTTTTCTTTGGTCTCGTTCGAGATAGAGTTTTCGTGCATTAGCATTTTATGTTTAATATTATTACAGCCATTACACATTAAAGTATGTCGTATGCAACCTTTGCAAAATTACAAACATTTGGTAAGCGCTAATTAAAGACGGCAGACTATGTGCCCCACACTGTTAAATTTAATAATACACATAAGGTGTATTAGATAAAAATGTAGATTTTACAAAATTTTATGATTTTAAGTATTTGAAATGTGTTTTAAAAACATACGAAAAGGTTGTAAAAGGGTATGAATCATACCCTTTTTTGTAAAATCTACATTTTTATCTAATACACCTTATGTGTATTATTAAATTTAACAGTGTTAACTAATTAGTCTAATTAGTTAAAGGAGTATGAAAACTTATCAAGTCATCTGTCACATGTTCACTAAAAGCGGATTTAATATACTCTGCCTACCTACATTTTGTCAATAATTTTAAAATCTACAAAACATACAATAATTATTGGATTAATTGTGTGAGCAAGCTTCGTCATACTCTTCAAATACTACAGCTATTTTATTCTATAACTCGAATCCAAAGTTTAATGTACAAAATATTAGATATTATAAATATTTGGGATTTGTCTCATCCCAGAAAGTTATTCAAGCATTCTAATTTGTTTAAATTTATAAAGAAATCTTCAAAAGTTAGGAAAGAAGACTTGATATCAGGTATAGTGGTTTTACTGAAGTTAAGTAAGACAACATACATACTATTTTCTTTTGTATTGTATTTGTATACGTCTAATTATTTTTATTTTAAATAAAATAACAAACTAACCTATTACATCTCCATCTCAAATATAGTACATAAACTAATTTATTGCAAAACGCCACGATGGGACAGAAAAATGGTAAATATACTTCATATGTTTGAGTCTTTAAACAAATAAGCAAGAAGGTGTCAAGCTGATAAAAGTTGTGGATTCTCCGCCCTCAAAAAAGTCCCGAAAGTATATTTCACAGCTGAGCTTCGCTAGTTAATCTGTTGCAGCCATGATTGCTTAATCTTTTAGATATATAGAATCGAATACACCTTTGTATCTTATATGTCTATTTACACCTTAGCTAACACTAACAGTTTTTAGCTTTCGGCTTTAATTAATCCATGAAGATGACTAAGAAGCTGAATGTGAAAATCGTGCTGATTTTAATTTATTACTTTATTTATATATTTATTTACTAACGAGTTTGCTGAGTTTGTGTTACTCAACTTAGTTGTGAAGTATACTTTTTTGGTGTCCTTTATAAGTATACTAAAGTATATTTACCTTTTTTCTGTCTCATCGGGGCATTTTGTAATAAACTAGTCCACAACTTTTTTTGGGAATATATGCACTTTCATAAAAAAATGTTACTAGTTCCAAAGCTATAAAATTAATCCAGACACATGGTTGGGGAAGGGTAAATCCAATAGCTATTCACATCACAGGTAACCACTTGACCATCATTTTTTACTTTTCTAATAAAATTTTATTGTAATTTTGAAGTTGAATTTACTTCCTCGAAACTCTTGTTTCCCCTTTCATAAATATGAAATTAACTACTAAATTCAAACTCATAACTCTACTTTACAACACCCACCGTTACTGTAGAATTTTTCTAGAAAAAAGAAATAGGATACTATAATACCATAGTTTAGTTTATTCAAATATTAAAATATTAATAATGGAATTGGTGAAGCTCACAGAAACTTTTATATTTTCGGTGAAAATGCTATGAGAAACTAAAGTAAAAATTCAGTAAAGTCGGTCGTGTCTAAATTTTATTTGAAGAGCAAACAGAAGAGCAGCATTCGAAGTTTAAAAAAGCTGATAATTACCTTTATTTAGTTTACATTAGCGTGTAATGCGTTAATTATTCAAAAAATCGGCGCCTTTAAATCGTAATTTGTAAAGTGCAGCTGAATAATACCCAAATTTATTTGTATTGCAGGTTTCAAATAAATTAATAATTACAACTGATTAATTAATTTTTATCTAACGAAAACTTAGTAGGAGAGCAAAAAATTTGAAAAAATTTCAGCTCAACAGACTGGAACATGGATCATGCAGTCCACCCAAACGCGATAACCACTAGACCATGTACAAATTGGAAATTTTTTTAGCTTCTAATAAAAATTTTTAAAAACAGAAAAAAGTGTCATCTGCAACACACAATATAGATTACTTTCACAAATTTTCAGCTGTTTATTTAAAATAACTAGGATTCTTCAAAGGTGAACTTTACCTTCCAAATTAGGTAACGCACTAACCGATATTAAACACAACATAGCCACAAATAAAATAGATTGTCATTGTTATATACGCCGTCTGCTAAGCTACTTTATAAATAAACTTAAAATTAAATTATGATGGATGGTATAAGAGAAATTTAAGTACATCAATACGTTAACGTATTGATGTACTGTACATGGATACACCTCGTATTTCCAACGTTTACTTCAGCCAAAGACACGACCAGCTATGCTAGTACAGAAGGGAAAAAAACGTAATTAGGTGTAAGCCCATTAACATGTTACCAGATGGCAGCAAATATACCAAAGAAATTTGAGTACATCAATACGTTAAGGACGCATTACCCATTTGTTACAAACTTTACTTCATTAGCCAAACTGACGAAGTCTATTGAGACAGAAACACGTGTCTTTGGCTGAAGTAAAGGCTGGAAAATACGAGGTGTATGTCCATGTGTACAGATACAAATATATGTAATGTAAAATTTTCACTAGTTCAACCATCTTTAAATATTAATTTCAATCTACTTGTAAATTAATATTTAATGAGTTAAGCCGCTTAGACTTTGCGACATAAATGGCTTCACTAAATTAATTACATGTTACTAACACTATTACTAACTATTACAAAATAATATTCAAATTCGAAATCTCTGACACACTTTACATAATAAAATATGAAAACAAGAAATTAAAAAAAATGTGGATCAATGGGCTTGAACAAATGGGCGTGATAACAATTAATTTGAAAATTTCTCTATCGGTGTTCCCAAAAATTGTTAATATTTCAGCAGATATATAAAGAAAAGTGTCATCTGCAGTACATAATGAAGATTGCTTTCACTAATTTTCAGCCATTTATGATAGTCAGGGTTTTTAATTCGGATGAACTTTATCTTCCTATTTTACATATATTTGCATATATCTCTTTCCATAGATGCTTCTTCAATACAAAAAATATGACCAACGCTATTGACCATGAAGATTCTGAAAATCATACCGCCGTCGAGCAATATCCATTTCCCTGAATAAAAGTTGGAAGGCAAAGATCCATTTCTGCACTTTTTTTGAGACATATTTTCTACTGGTTTGTAATTATCCATAGTTAAGACATATCTAAGTATATCTCGCCGAAATGAATCGATTAAAACCACCGCGATGCTCTAGCTGCAGAATTGACTGACTTATGAAGTTCTAACCTTGGGATCTTAAACCACTTATGCCATGGAAAGTGCCCTAGCGGGGTCCTAAATGCATTTTCGTGAAAAACGCGGACAGACGTTAGTTATAATGTATATATGAGGATTATTAAAAAAAAGCTTTATTGGTTGCTGAGATCCAGGATGATTACAAATGACAATTTTGCAAGTTGAATCATAAATATTGTGTTCGTTGAAGATTCGCTGGATATAAAAAACTCTTAGATGCTTTAAAATTAAATAGCTTGGGGAAAACAGATTACGTTTCTCAAAAGCACAACGCAATCATGTACTATCCCTATTGTAAAACGATAGTTTAGTAGCTTAGGAATTATGATATTTTCTTTTTACTAAATATTAATATTACAGAAACCGCATGGGGGTAGTAGATTTCCAAAGTTTATATAGTGGAATTTAATTCCCAAATGAAGATAACATAAAACGGCCAGTTTGGGAGTTTATTAGAAAATTTCAGTTGATTATGTTCAAAAGTTGTATAGGTGAAAGCAAATAGATTGTTTAAGGTGGTAAATATAGATAGATAGATAGTTTTATTTTTTTTTAGAAAACTTGGTATTATGAAAAGTTGTCGCACTGAAAATATTACATAAATAAAGCATACGTAAAAGTATTAAACACATTACATTAACACATACGTCATCTTAACCTATTAAAACTCTTGGAGATTGTAAAAAGAAACATTTCAGATTATTGATAAGTTCGATATACAGGTTCGGCTACAGGTCGATCACAGGCGCCATATACAGTTTGCTTAGGGAGCTCATTTTTATTATTGTATGCGTACATAATGCATTCATAAATATATTAATTTATGCATGTAAAAATATCAAAACTTTTAAAACGTGGTCTACACAATTCCGTGTTACCTAATTAGCTATAATTTTGAGTGCTCGCTTCTGTGCAAACCTAGATGTTTATGTGAGATGAACGCCCAAGAACAAAATTCTAAAGCTCATTACGCTATGAAATAGTTCATGTTATGCCAGTACGTAATTTGCTGGAACTTCTTCCTTAATAGTTTGCGCTAAATTCTTTAGTAAGTATATGCAACTTGATAGTTGATAGAATTCAATGTTAATTTTGGCTTTGTGATATACGATTGTGCCTGTGAAAGTACGCTAATAGAAAGTACAATTATGCTGCAACGCAAGTAGTTGTTAAATAAATTAAATCAAGTAGGTATTGTATTACTTCTTAAAGAACATATTTACTTAAATTGTATATTTCTGTCCACATTTTGTTGCAAATAACTTAAATTTCTTTTCTTGCCCTTTACATGTCCTTGTATGTTTTCTACGTCAGAGTACTTAAACCGGGGCTATTTTTGCTTTGCAAGCAATCAAATTAAGAATTGGCAGATATCTAGCTATGTGGGTATATCAAGATCTACAGGCGGCTCTTTCGATTAAATGTAAGTCGGTTTGTGATAGCTGATCGTATAGATTTATTTCAGTATGTCGCCTACGTGTACAAATAATCCAAATAGTTTCTGTTATGTATGTGGAGAATTCACTTTAATTTGACTGATTGCTACTTTTCCCGCACAAAAACTTTCGGATTTTCCAACAAAATTAAGGAAAATATTAATGCCTCATTCAGAAGCCTTGCCAGTACCAAAATCCACGTAATTGTTTCGAGTAAAGAATATGATGTTACAGAACCAGAAGAAACAAGAATCAAGTTATCGAGCAACGATGATGAATATGTACCATCTAAAGAGGGCGGACCACACCTTATAAATTATAATTAAATGATCCTATTCGAGACCTGAATTTGTCAAACACTAAAGCATATTCCGGGACAAAATTAGGTTTGATAAAAAATTGCGTGAAAGCAATGGATAAAAATAGCCGTGGATTTCAATACCTTAAACAAAAATTTCCCAAAACCTCAGATGCAAAACTTAAAAAGGAAATTTTCGTAAGACCCTAAATTAGATTTCTACAACAAACTAAAAATGTGACTTACAATTTTATAGGAAACAGAAAATCTGACAATTATATAGCACCTGTTAATGAACTTCTTAGAAGTTGCTATAAATTGAGTTGTAATATGGGCCTTAAACTACATTTTTTTTTGCAATCGCATCTGGGTTTATTGAATGTGAATTGAGAACGACAATGAAAAATGTTAAAAGAGAGAATAATGCCAATTATTATTGTTGAAGATACATTTAATATCGTTTCGTAATATTTTAATTTTTTATTGTTTAATATAAGTGAATTTAGAATATAGAATTAACACATAGGATTTTCAATTTTATAAATATTTAACGTGAATTTTGAAGTTTAAACTACTGTATATCATGCTTTTGTTATCATTCAAATTGTAAACACTTTCTTTAAATTCTAAGATTTCTTTACATCTGCAAATTTATTTATTACCTACTTTGTAATTTAGACCCCTCGTTTTTTTACCTGGGATTATTAATAATCGGCATCTTTTTCTTAATTTATTAATTCATTTATACTACAGACCTCTTGTTTTATTGCCTAGGGTTATCAGTGAACGCATTCAAGAGACTCTTAATATGACCCCATTGTTAACTAGATATATATATTAGGTTCACGATTTCTAAATATGTGTGTACCATAAAAATCCATTACTGAACAAAGAACCAGCGGGAAATGCATACTTAGTGATATTTTATTATATATTTATCAGTTAAGATTAGAATTTTAAGACTCTATTGTAAACCTTGGTTATTATTGCTGTAGGTTTAATTTCCATGAATTAAATAACCCACAAAAATTGCCCGTTATGATGTCAAACAATACACTGTTCAATCAATAGACTTTTAATCTGTAATAGTTAGAGGTAGTGGTATATTTTTACCTACTTGTAAAATAGTACAGAATAGATCAGTATGAAATCAAACACAGTATCAGCGTCGGTACAAGACACGCAGTCTTCTTCGTAACATCATAGCAATGTTTTTTTAACAAGAGACACTAGTGTCAACAGCAGTTTATGTTAGTACAAGTCGTTGTAAATCCAAAATAGATGTATACAGTAAAAACGTGTATGAGTCGTTGAATTTTATTTTGTGGTCGAAGATTGCCTCCATTTCCACTCCATTGTTTCGTATCTCCCAGGGTTGTGATGTGTTTGAGTCTGATTAGTAATCGTGCGTTGTTGTGTTTTTTGTGCGGTCACGTGTTTTGTATGTGCAGTCTGTACGTCAGTCGCGTTTTTGCGTTTAAGTCATGTGTGTTTGTTTGTTGGTCATCATCACATTTTTTTTTGCGTTTCAGTTGTGTGTGTGTTTAATGTGTTTTATTGTAAAGTGTTATTATTGTCTGTGTTTGTTTTACAAAGTATTGTATTTGTTCATTTGTTGCGTTTGTCGAGTGTAATGTTATTAGCATATTGCCTAAGGCAAGTGCTAATTCGTCAACTGTGTTAAGTGTTGTTTTGTTTTGTCTTTGAGTCTAGGAATTAGTTGTTGGGGGTGGTGCTGGCATGTACTTAGGTTTGGGTGTGGTTTTGTTTGTTGGGTTGTTTGGATTGTTTGGACAGTTGATGAATGTGGATAAGTGTGGGCCACCGCAGTTTGCACACTTTGGTGGGGTTGTTTTTGTCTTGGTACATAAGTGTGTCGAATGTCCGTCTCCGCATTTCATGCATTTGTAGTTAACGTTGCAGTTTCTTTGGTGATGTCCGAAAGTCTGGCACTTGTGGCATTGTATAATGTCTGTCCGTTTGTTTAGTTGTTCGATTTTTATTGTGAGTCCGCAGCAGTCGTGTATGTTGTGTATAGATTTGTACTGTCTCGTTAGTTCGATTAATACTAGTGGTGCCGGTATGCCTTGTTTGCCGTTCATCCTTTTAATTTTGTTTGTCGGGTAGCCTTTGTCCGTCAAGTCGTCTGTAATGTCAGTTTCGGTGATAAAGGTAGGAATGCCACGCATAACTACCTTTAATGTCTTTTCGCTTCTCAATTGAAACGTGTAAAATTGAATTTGTTCGTTGTCAAGTATGTGTTTAAGTTTTCGGTAGTCTTCGTCAGTTGTCGGTTCTATATGTATTCCTGGTTTTATGATTTTGCTTTGTACTGTGTTAATGCTGTGTGTTTTGAGTATGTTTCGTATGTGTGACCATTTGCCTTTTTCGGCGATGATAATTGGTGCGATTTTGTGTGTTTTTTTTGGTTCAGTTTTTGTGTTTTGTGTAGTGTATGTCTTATCACTTACCCTGGGAGTGCTGTTGTATGAAGTTGACGGTTGTGGAGTGATTTCGGTTTCTTCTTCCATTTTTTCCTCGGTGATTGTTTTTTCGAGGACACTGTATGCGTTTTTTGTTTCGATAGGTGTATTTGCGTGATCTGTTTTTTGTTTTTTTGCCGTTTTCTTCGCCATTTTAAAAACGTTTTGGAGTTGGACGTTGATTATGTGATCCGAGTTATTGTCGGGCGGGTTTGCCGGGCTTGTATCTTCTTCTTCTTCATTTTCTTCGGGCGATACTAATAATTCTATTTTACACGTTGGCTGATCGGGATCGACGATGAATATCTGCGGTTGCCTTTGTAGAAGGTTTTGGATATCTTCTTCGTCGGTTGTTTGGCTAATGATAATTTCTGCGTCTTGTCGTTGCTGCGGCGTACATCTTCTTTTGAAGTTATTCTTCAGAGTTAGATTCGTTATGGTTTTGGTGATATATCTTCCGGCCATTTCTTCCGGGTTCGTATTGACGTTTTATCGTCGTAGATGCACTCAACTGCGATGTTGCGAGAACAGATATCGCAGTGAGAATGTCGACAGTAAAAACGCGCTTACTGCGAATATATAGCAATAGAGGAGTAGAGTGGGGATGTAATTTGGTTGGTCGCAGGATAGGTTGGTTGTCACGTTCACTTATGTCAGTTGTGCTTTATTGAAGTCTGGCAAGTTGATTAACCGCGCCCCACATACTTCTCCTATCGTAAAGCACCAAACACATAATTTTGTATATTCGCAGTAGGCGCGTTTTTACTGTATAGTGTAAGTAAATATATTTAGATGAATGACATTTACGAAAATTTACATTTATTCATTTAAAGGTCACGAAAGAATTAAAAAGTAAAGTGTATTACTTACAATCTGTGCACGATGAATCAACAAAGGGGTCATTATTCTAGTAACTGATGTTGAAGCATCACCGCCAGAACATTTCTATATCAGACCCAACAATTATATTTTGTTATTACTTTATTATAAAGCTTCCTCATATTTACTATAAGTTTTTTAAGGGAAAATTTAAAAAAATAGCTGTACAAGAGGAAAGTTTTTTAAAAATTATGCGAAAATATTGTTTAATACGTGGATGTGGTTAAGGACTGCTTTATGCATTTTGAGAAGCATGCAAGCAACTGCAAACATATTTTATATGTCTGAACTTGCTTTCTAGTTAACAAGCTCCTTACTTAATCGATACAATACCGAGGATATTTTTTGGCAAGATTGATGTTTAGATATATTAAATTCTAGTTTAAAAATAGAAGCTATGAAATAGTTAGAGTTAAAATTAAAAATACAAACGATAACTATTACAGCATCAATATTTCTGCGTTTTTTAAAGCTAACACGTATTCGATAAATAAATTAATAAAATCAAAAATAAATATTTTAAACATTATTCAAACAAAACTAACTCAGAAAGATATAATTTGCATTATGCATGGCTCTATCAAATAAGTTCCTTTTTCTCCTTTGTATCTTTGTTGGTAGCTGTTTTAAATACACTAGGTAAGTAGTTATAAATTTATAGTTTTCATGCACTGATATATCGTAGATTTTTGTGTTTTTTAATAAATTTGTCAACGGCAGTACAATTTTTTCAATAAATTTAAAAATATTTCATATTAGAGAATTTAACCGATAATTATTGAAGATAATTTATTGCACGGAATGTAACCCCTTAAGCCCGCTAATGGCAGAAATAATTATCAATCTTATAGAAAAGGTAATTGGTACGCATCTCATTAAAGGTACAAATAGACAACTTAGAATTCCAGAAAGTTATGCTGATAATATTGATCCGAAAATAAAATTTACTACAGAAATAGAAAAAGATAAGTCAATTAATATTTTAGACTTAACAATATCTCACGAAACAGATACACACGTATTTGCTATAAACCAACACACACATACGCAAATATACACATAAGCTCATTTCACCCCGTCCCTGACAAACTAGCAGCATACCAATCTATGATACACAGATCTATGAATAATGATAACTTTAAAAGAGAATTAAATAAAATACACAATATTGCAGTTAATAATGGATATACAGTAAATTTAGTTAACAAAATTCTAACACAAAAACAAAAGTCCCAAACAATCTATCCGAAAGTAGTAAACAATAGTAAAGATCAATCAATAAGTCGATCACATACATAGGACAGACATCTGCCAAAATTGGAAAATTAATTATAAAAGTCAACAATGAAATCGTAGAATTTAAAACTAACATTCTCTGCAAAAATACATTAGGAATGACAAATATAAAATAGAAAAAAAGGCGAACTCAGGTGTCTATATGTTAACATGTGAATGCAGCAAAGTCTACATTGGTCGAACAGGGGAAAAAGCTATGACGATAAAAAATGGACTAACATTCGCGAAGCATTGCCTAGAACTAAACCATAGGTTTAACAGATACTTTAAAATCTTACATGTATAGGATAAAGGCAAAAAACTAAATTTATTTGAAGCCTTAGAAATTAATAGATATAATAAAATAGGTCTGGCATTAAATTAACAAACTCAATTAAAACACTCCCCTCTACTGGCTTTCTAAATTGGTAGTAACACCCCCACTTATAATAAAACTTACACTTGTATGAATACATATATGAGGCTGCATATAATTTTGTAAACACTATTTGGTTATCATCACCTGATGAAGCCCAAGTTTGGCAAAACAATATTGTAGTGTATATTAGTGTACAAAACATGATTTTGAAACAACTTTTACTTATTTTTAAATAGAAATTATTCAAGAATAGATTTTTTTAAACTTTCTCATACTTAAGAAAGTATTTATAACAGGAGCCAGTTGCGTAACTAAAATTTTTAAGCACTATTTATTTTAACTAGATATAGGTTTTTAGTCTTCATCATAAAATATCTATATTAATTGTACAACTTCTATAAATCAACATTTGATTGCGTATGAACAATCGGACAATTACTCAGAGCCCCTCAGAAAAAATAACAAACGATTGTATTACATACTATTTAAAATAAAGTACGAAACAACATTTACAAACCACGGTTAGATTGCAGAGAAATTTAAAATTAAGGCGGCTTGAATGAAACCTAGGAAATTTCCAACTTCATTAATACTTCAGCTTGTAATCAGCCAAAGACAGAGCTTTTAAATATTAATATGGATTTAGAACGAAAATGAAATGGTCCTTTTTAAAATTTAATGAGATTAAAGTGGCGTGAGTGGCACGGCGAAAAAGTTAAACAATCTGTATTAACTATTATTTTGCGTGTTCGGATAAAATGTTAATTTCGGAACTTTGGAAAGCGTTTTTTTTTTATTTTTTCAATTTGTACTAAATTGACGCATCCTTCCCGTTTCGTCGTTATTAAAATATGTCGGTATTAAAATTTGAAAAATTGGATATTTATCTACCTTTTAATGAATAATTAATACATGTGAATATCGGCTTCATTTCTTCTCTTTAAAGATTGTGCCGTATAACAGTATAAACTAAAAATAATTTTTTCTCACATCTTACATCTGACTGATTTTGAAAGATATAAAAGAGGAATTAGTAAAAGAACATGTTGCCATATTAGATCGGATTTGTTTGACAGTAATATGTACTATTTAAATGTTTACAATGCATTGTGCAAGGAATACATACAGAAACATCAAATAATACATGTAAATGTTTCTTAAAAGGATAACTTAAATTCAAACAATTTATTTTCTTGCGCTTATAAATATTGCAGTGAGTCTATACTTGATTACTATTTCGTTGCAAGAAGATACTTATTTCAACACTCATGCCAGTGTTCTGAATTTTGGGTACGATGTTTCGGTTATGGTTCGTGTGGGAACAAAATGTTGAGCAGGTTCGGGTGGCCGGTCCTGTACTATGATTTTCCTCCTCGTAAACGTGCGCGACCAGACATTCGCTACTTGATGCATGTATCGGTGTATGCGTCCCCTGACAAGTAATAGTTTCCACGTCGGTGGTAAACGTTGTTGATTTCTGTTGCTTCACGTATTTTCTTGTTCGTATATTTGTACTTTTCATTACGGTTTTGGTATTTTCAAAAAATATTGTGTGTTCAGTCTGTATTACGTGTTGTGACTGGACACACAAGATATTTAGAAAATACCAAAACCTTAATGTATAGTACAAGTATACGCATAAAAACAATACGTGAAGCCATATAAATCAACAAAATTCCTGAAAGCATACACAAACGGGACGATGCATAACGTTTACCATCGATATGGAAACCATTACTTGCCAGAGGACGGATACAAACCCCGATACAGGCATCACGCAGCGAATGTCCGGACGTTTGCAAGAAGGAAACTCATAGTACTGGACCGATTACCCGAAGCCGCTCAACATCAAAAGCCTTCAAGAATCGTCACCGATACATCGTGCTCGCTTGAATGTCCACCACTGAAACAAAAAGGGGAGGAAGCGACGATACATAACAGGCCCTACACTCTATCACAGAACATTTAGCCGCCAACCTGCTCCACATGAAAACCAATGAGATTTCGTTTAAACGTCGAGATAGAGATTCCTAATAGAACTAAATGGACACGCAGGAATAGAAGAAACCACTTCTCCATATAAATATATATATATATATATATATATATATATATATATATATATATATATATATATATAAGTGTTTAGATAAACACTCATATAGCTATGGAGTAATAATTAGCAATTTCAAACCTTCAAAACTGACATCTGCTTTCAAAATACTGACATCTGCTTTCAATAACTGACATCCGCTTTCAAAACATACATCTGCTTTCATTAACTGACATTTGCTTTCAATAACTGACATCTGCTATCATAATTGACATCAGCTTTCAAAACTGACTTCTGCTTTCAAAACTTGACATCTACATTCTATAACTGACATCTGAATCATTAACACTATTACTTTATATATGCATTTCCAAATATTTTAAACCAAGGTCTATCGTGGCTTAAGTGGCAAAGCAACGGTCCGGCAAACCGTAGACTTGGGTTCAAGTCCCAACATAGACAATATTTTTCAATTAAAAAAATTTCGTATGGTTTGCTATGTAATTTGTAGACAGCAATGTTTACATTCTGACCTACTTTGCAATTACATACTAATTTAATATTTATAATGTATAGAATTCACGGTATTTCATATAAAAGCCGAAAAACTCCAAAAATTTATACAATTAATATATATATATATATATATATATATATATATATATATATATATATATATATATATATTTATATATATATTATAATGGTATTATTACCATTACTTGAATTTAAACATATTATTTATTTTGAAATTTTAAAAAGTTATTTTATTTGTTATTGTCGAGTATGTTCATAGACAAATATGACATATTTATTGGAGAGTATTCGTGTTTTGTCAACATGTTTTGTATATGTTAGTAAAAACTGGACAGACACACAGAATTGTTTTATACATTAATAATAAAATATCTTATGTTATCTCTGTAAAGGAAATTATGCCCAGTAACAATTAAGATATTAGACATTTATTTTTAAATTATATATATTACGTTATGATTAAACTAAAAAGTTAAATTATCTATGAACATTCTGTATATTGAAAGACATACTGATATTTTTTTAATGTAGAAATTTATACCAGTATCGCTATGGTTATTGGTTGTTGATTTTTGAAAAAATGAGGTTGATTTGAAGTTTTTCGAAGAGAAACCGATTAAAATTGGTAATAGATGTGATTTGAAAAGCCAACAAATTTAAAGATATACAATATAATTATTTGAAAAATCTATTTACTTGTGCCTAGAAACTTGTGCATATAAAACTATGTTAATATTATAATCTAGTAATAATTGATGTTGGAGCTTATATCTGAGATTACATGGAAGGACCCATAATGGTTATCTACTAACAGCCGTTCGTAATTTGTGAAAAGAACATTAGGCATAATCAAGAACAATAAATGTTAAAGGAGATTATTTACCCAGAATATCCAGAGGGACTGTATATAAGGGAAGTTCGAGACTATCAATAGCTATTTCGTCCATCTACGAAGGGATTTTTCCTGTCTACATTTCAAGCAGCCTACTGAATACATCTGGCAAGAAATTTGAATATATATAAGGAAACATATAGTGGACTTAATCTTGGTATTTCTTTTATTAGCTTACCTATTTATTTATATTAGTAATTACTCTGTTGCAATAACCAAATTTGTTTAAATAGTTTTTCTTGAGCTGTCAAATCTTAGATTAATCTTTCTTTGTAATTTACTAAAAATCTGAATTCTCAGTCAATATTAAGAAACTCATATTTTGATTACTTGTCATACTTATAAAATTTCTTGGTATCAATTCGTTTATGGGAAATTTGATCCGAATCACATCAAATTAAAAGCTTCGCATAATATCTTTATTGGCTCTATGTATCTATAATTTAAATTTAAAATATTTTCTATTAAACAGTGTGGAAATAAGTTTTTTTTTTTTAATATATCGAATTATATACATAACCTTTAGTTTCTATTGGCTTACCATACATTAATAATATTTATTATAAAGAATGATATCTTACATGTTAATTGGGTGTTAAGAAACGCTATCTTTTGAACCTGCTCTGAGAGTGAGTATTAGATTCTTGCAAATACCACTGAGTTAACAGATGGCAATCAAAGTCTAAATGTAATTGTATAGAGGTTATAATACAAGGAATTTGTTTCTCTCTTACTAAGCGCGAGATTTGAATTTTATTAAATTTTATCCAATACTTAATTTATCCTTATTATATTTATTATTATTTAATTGAGGAGAGAGGGGTTTATCACATTTTTGGCATACAACGTGGGGCAAGTATCTGTTACAATATATACATATATATATATACATATATATATATATTTATATATATATATATATATATATATATATATATATAATAACTTCGTGACCTTGGTATGATATGGTAAACCTAATCAGTAGGCGATTAAAGGTCTGTATATTACTTGAAAATATATGTATTTAAAAAACTCTAAAAGTTTCGGCAGTTCGCTTTTATCAAGAGAATACAAAATATAAATGACAGGATATAAATGTCAAGTAATTAAGTTGCTATGGTTTAAATTATTCAAAGATACATTCTAGTAATAATAATAAATCATGCCTTAGTATTCCAAAAAATAGATAGCAGGGTGTGAACATATGTGTTGTTCGCTGCTAGCAATTTGTGTCTCTTTCTGGGTATGAACTTGTGTGTTGGTTGCTACTGGCAGCTTGCGTCTCTCTATGGGTGTGTGGTTTTGTGTGAGAGCGTAAGTGTAGGGTTTTGTATGTCGGCGTTCGTGCGTGTGTTTAGTGACCGGTCGCGTGAATTTAGAGAGGTCGGATAACCAGCCGTTGCGTAGGGCCGCCAACCCTTTCCCGGCAACTTCTTTACAATTCCGTGCAGTACTTCGACGGCCTGACCCCGGCCCCAACGAGGCAAGGCGCAGACCAGCGAAGCGCACCCTGTACGGGGTTGCTCATCGCTAACCAAGGGAACACTCTTAGTGGCTACCTCGGTCGACGATGGTCACACTTGTGCCATCTTAACGTTTTCCGCCGAAGCGGGGGCATAGCACACACGTCGAACGTGTGTGTGCTGTTAACGGCAGCCTAGCCAGGTTGCCGCCCAGGACCGGTCCTAGTGGTGTGTGCATTGCGCGGCGCCGAGTTAGCGCCGCGTAGCATGGTTCCTCACTCTTGCTGGAAAGGCGGAATGGCACCTGACTGCCCAACGGGCAGACCCCCCTAGAGTTTTGTAGCGCATATGCTAGGTACAACTCAGTAGAGGACCACATCAGCAAAAAACAGAAAACAGGGAAAGGCAGGGAAAAGCAAGACATGAGTTATTATTACGTATGCGCCCGTGGAGCGACTTAAGATGCAAAGTTGTCGGCATTCGCTCAAAACGAGAAGGAAAACCACGAAAACCTGCTCGGACAACTAGACAGGAATCAAAACACGGAACAGTCAGCATGATAAGCAAAAGTATATGATATTTAAATGATATTTAAAAAACATAAGGTATATAACAAAAAAAAAATATATATAATATGATGGTAAATTGTAGATCGTTACAAAATTAAGTTATAGTATATACTGCTTAAATTTTTTATATCATTTCTGTTGTTAATTGAATTTTTTTCCTGTTTAATACTGATCATTTCTTTAATTTGTCTTTTCACTGTGTGTTGTTCTTTATCAATTATCTGTGTGTTTTCAAAATCGAAATGGTGATCGCGTTGTAGTTTGTGTGTAGACAATGCAGTTTTGTCTGTTATAGAGTATTTGTGGGCTTGTATTCTTTTGTATAAATATTGTTTCGTTTGGCCTATGTAGTAACTATCGCAATCGCGACATGGTATTTTATATACGACATGTGTTTCTCGATTTTTTTCTATTTTAGGTTTAAGTTTTGAAAATAAATGTTTATTAGTATTACTAAGTTTATATGTTGTAGCTATATCATATTTTTTTAAAGTGTATTTAATTTTTTCCGATAGTTGTGGAACATATGGAATTGTGATATATGTTATGTCATTGTTCAAATTTTTATTGGTGTCTGCAGTGTTGTATATTTGGTGTACTCTTTTTTTAATAGTTTGGTCTATAAGTTGTGGTGGATAATTATTATCAGTTAAGATTGTTTTAATTTTTTTGATGTTATCTTTTCTGTATTGAGTATGTGATAGTTTTACTGCCCTATCAGTCAGATTATTTATAATCATTTTATTGAACACTGTAGGAGCATTTGAGTGGTAATTCATATATCGAAAAGAAGCTGTGGGTTTATTATTCCAATTTGTATAAATAGTACCCTGTCTATCATAGCTCAAAGAAATATCAAGAAAATTAATACTGTTATTAAATTCTTCTTCAATAGTGAATTTTAATTTGTTGTGAAAATTGTTGAATTTATTTAAGAGATAGTTTATTTTGTTGGTCGGAATACTGTATATATATATATATATATATATATATATATATATATATATATATATATACAGTAGATTAAACTAGTTTAGGACTGTTTTACTTTGATTTGTATATATTTAAAATACACTTACATGTTTCGGCACATTGTGCCTTTTCAACAAGCATTTGACAATATTAGAAGGGTAAAGCTTATATCAGTAATGAGAGGACTTAAAGTGCTAGCGAAACTAAGAAGGCTTGTAGTAATGATCTTAAAAATAAACAGAAGTTAGTTTGAAAACACCGAAAGGCTTAATGAATGAATTTGAAACAAATACAGGTGTCAGACAAGGTAACTCCTTGTCCGAGACGTTATTCAATCTGGTTCTGGAGCATTTGACAAGGAAAATAAACAAAAGTAAGCTAATAAAAATAAGGTGGAAGCCAGGTGGTTGTGTAAGCAGATGATGTAGTCATTACAAAAAGGAGAGAGAAAATGATCGAAATAGTACAAAAAATAATTAAAGAAGGGGAGAAATTAGGGCTGTAAATCAAAGAAACAAAAATGAAGTTGATGAGAGTTGGAAAAAAGGGACACAGAAAACAAAAGAATTAAAATAAGTAACTTAAGGTCGAAAAATGAAAATATCTGGGCATTATGACATCAAACGTTGGAAATAGAGACGCTGAAATAAAAGAAAAAAATATGGCAACAAATAGAGCCTTTTATGATAATAAGAAATTGTTGAAGAACATAAATCTTTCTAAAATGAATAAATTAAAAATATATAACACGATAATAAGACCACTACTAATATATTCTGCGAAAACGATGACAATAACTAAGAAAGACGAATAAAATCAAAGAATACTCGAACGAAAATATTAAGAACCATAATGGAACCAATTAAGCTAACGGACAATGAGTTTAGAGTAAGAACAAATGACGAACTTCAATAAGAAATCAAAGGAGAATATATAAAAAAAAATAAATAAAACAGCACAGAATAAAATGGCTGGGGTATGTATGGAGGGCGGAAGAAGAATCTACAATCAAGCTGCCATTGAACTGGAAGCCGGTAATAATAATTAATAACAAGTAATAATTCTGAAATATGTACTTAGTGTTTATAATTTTATATAAAATATATTCATTAATGAAGATCATAAGATATGTTAATTTTTGACATGTAAATATGAGGTTATGGATTAGAGAAAACAATTTGGCACGTTGGCGTCTTTTTGTTATGAAAGGATTTACGCGTTGCTATGTGCTTTCTCAAGCACTAGTTCTGCGCCTACATATACACCGTAATACCTACTTTATTCAATAACTTAATAACTTACCCCAATAATACGATTGCCCCGGAGATATTCGACTGAAAGATCACCACAGTTAAGAGGTGAGCTATGGAGGTTCTTTTTTATAATAGGTGCCACCGTGTTTATGCTCAAGCTCAAGCCGGTACAGTAATACCGCCGATAGTAAGATAACTAAATAACAGATAAATACGAGGACAATTGTTACCATAATAATAAGACACCAAAGTAATACATATAACAATAACAAGAAATAGTTTATTCATAAAACAAGACAACAAAACAATGGAACAAATCAATAAGCATATAAATGAACAACGCTGTAGTAAATCAAATACACATTATAAAATAGTGCAAAAATCTAAATAAAGCTTACGAGCAACAATATAATAATGAAATATAATGCAATAATATCATTGACCAACATGTTTAATGAATACAAAAAAGAATGGATTAAGTTAAATAAATGACCGTAAGTAATTGGCTCACCCAGTATAGTAAGTTTGATATATTACAAAAAAGTAAGTAATGAACCTTTAATATTAATTCAAAAAGCAATTAACTACTGAAATAAAATTGAATCAAAAATATACTGACTAGTCTAAATAAATTATGGTTAATTTATCTAAAGATCTTTCGATAAACCTCACATCGATATCCTTGTATATTCAGTATACTAATTAGAATATTAAATATTAGGAAAGAAAACAATATATCTACAACTTTGAAATCGTAATAAAGAAAATTAAACAGTGAAAATATACTATAAATTTTAGACATACGTTGATCTATAGCAATCTACAAAGTGATAATTAATATTAAAATTTAGAAAAGTTTCTTACGCTATCTTACGCAATTAATCAATTAAAAAAATTGACATGACCCTAGTATGTAATGAAATTTTGATTAGCTTGTGTACGCAAAATTAAGGGTTATCGATTACTTAAATTTTTCTAAATGAAATATATAAAAAAAGATATAACCTAATTTGACTATAATATAGGCAATCCCTTTTACTTAAACATAACTAGCGGCTTATATATGTAAATTCGCTGTAACAATTTATATCACGTGAAATTTATGATAATATATATTTATTTCGTTTAAAATAAACTTGAGTTAATAAGTACATTCTGCTTTATAAAGATTTATAATACCCATAAAACATATTTAGCCGCATAATATACGATAAGTATAAATATATATAATTTTAATATTTGAATTTTTCTCAATACACAATTATATTAAACAGCTTAAGAGCATTTCTGTACCAATATCTGATACGCTTAAAATGCTTATTTATTTTAACATATATCCCTGAGTTAACTCAGCTGTATATTTAATATTTTTATGCTTAGGATCCAGGTAGGTTCACGTATGGTTATTACTTTTACTTAATTAAATTAAAAATGCAAAATGCTAATGACTACAATTTATAAATAAAACAACTTCTGAGGTGTAAAATATTCTCTTTATCTCTGTTGCCTTAATATAGGCAATCCTTCTAACGGTACTTAATATGGTGGTGATCCTATTAATGATGGGTTAGGTTAAACACAGACAAATAAATGCACTGATTAATAAGTGTTAACATACACCGAAAACAAACTGAATAATTATATAGATAGACTAAACAAACAAGTAATAAATTTTTGATTAATATTTATGAGGCGATTTGTTCGAATGCATACTGAATTTGATTTATGTTTTTTTATTTTAGCTGATATAAATTAACCGTAGTTTACGAAGTTGTTTAATACTTGCTATTTAAAATTAACGTGGATTAAGGTAAATCTTTCTTATTAATATATTCATTAATATTAATAGTTTATTTTCCAATATAATTATACATGCTATGCGCATACCTAAAAATGTGTTTGCTAAAGGTACTTTCACAATTTAATAATATTTAGGCCCGGTATTTCCACCTCCCTATAAACTCCCAAATAGTTATGAGTCGAATAAACTTATTAGGAACTTTTATTTGCCGAACATCCGAAATGCGTCTTTCCAAGCCTACTTTACTCGTCGAATAGTTATTCGACACATCTACGTACTTTATTACATTGGCGACACTGCTATCAAAGTAAGGAAGTTTAATATTTCAAATTAAAGTAGGAGGAACTTACGTAAGTTTACCTAATAAAAAGGAACGGAAAATAACCCATTTCTTTGTGTAGTTTCGAGTTGTGTGTTTGTGCAGTATATGATAATAATAATTTATAATAATAAGATGGGGGATAGTAATAAGCGATTAAGATCGATAAATTTTACCCACACTGAAATTTGATTATTAGTAAAACTCGCCTTAAAGTATAAAAATAATATCGAAAACAAATGTACGGACGCGATCACATTTCATTCCAAGCTTCAAAATGGTTTGGTCTATTTCTTATTCTATACGCGGGGTAATCAAAATTTATTTTATCAATAAACTCTATTTCTTCCAGCTCTAATAGTTCGTCGTTTTCTCCGTTTACCATTTTTAATTGATTTGTTAAAAAATAACCCACACAACCAATATGACACATTTGTATTCTAACCTAAATTATAATGTCAGTTCAAAAGCATTTCGTTGATGCTCGCAAACAATCGGAATTGATTCGGCACATTATTTGACCAATAAGCCCATAATCGCAAGTTCACCTTACTAATAAGTTATTTGTCGAATATCTACTCTTATCTCTCGAATAACCATTGGAAATACATAATAACAAAGATATTCTACGAATACTCTTATTGTGAACTTTATTCGGAGGTGGAAATACCGGGCCTTAATAAGTTAAACAAATAATCAAAGACTTTAGTATAAGGGAATATTATATAGAAAATTGAAATAATTGATTTTTAGAACTATTCTAAATACATTTATATTACTTAAAATGTTATTTTAACTTTTAATATTTCACAATTTTGTAAATGTTGGTCTATCAAAACTGATGATATCTAACATGAGATAATATAAAATATTTATAATTCAATAATAATTTTTTTCTCGTCCCTAGGTTTTATGTTGTATTCTTCAAGATTAAACCACTACAATTTATATATATACATTTATATATATATATATATATATATATATATATATATATATATATATATATATATATTAATATAAACCAATAAGCTCCACTGTTGGGCTGACCAAATGATATAATACAAATGATGAGGTCGTATAAATAAAAAATACAAAATTCATCAATTACATATAGCGGAGCTGGTATGTTAAATGGCCTTTGCGTTTGGTCGTCTAAATTGTAAAAGCCAGATGTAACAGCCCTACGTTGGGTCGAGCCAAATGATAAAATACAAACGGGCTTTATAATTGTGCATATAATTAAAGTTATATCAATAACTAAATTTGCCCAAAAATAAAATATGTATGCATATTCACGTATGGAGTTAAAGAAGGGTTATAGAGATGGCGTTGAAGTTGTATTTTTACAGTTTTCATAGTATGTAACTTAAGAACTTGAATACAATAATAAATAAAATGTATACTTAACCTCTTTTTCGCCTCTTTTACGTGCTAAAGTAATTACTGAGTATTTTATGAGTATCTTAATCACACTACGACTAGCTCAGGTTATCGTGAACAAGATTAATATTGATGCGAGTTCGGTGCCTTGATAGAAAACAGTTATTTGTTTAAACTAAGATATGCAAAGTGAATGATTTTCCGAAGTTTTTTTAAAAAGAATAAAACAAAAGGATAAATGGTAAATATTACTAGTTTAATTGGATTCTCAAAGCATAACAGGTAAATTAAGATACCATTAGTATTACATTTGCATAAAAAGTCACGTGATTCGATATAATAGAAAAGTAAGGTTAATGTTGTTATGAAATTTGTATAACTCAAATATTTAATTATGTAACTCAAATTCAAAGTAAAAAGAACTGTATTTTTCTGTATAAAATGTATAGTGATCAATAGGCTAATATTTAAAGAATTTAAATGAAATATAAACGATCTTTTCCACAATGTAACAAATAAAATTTTATATTTTAGGAGATTTAAAAATAAATACTCAATTTTGATGCTGGTTGTGTGGCTGTTGGATGTTCGAGTCTTGGTTCACAGGAATTACGGGTTCTGGTACAAGAAAAAAAACTGGCTTTGGTTCTGAATTCGGGTTGGCGTCCTTCGGATATTGTAGTTTGGTTATCGGTGCTTTGCAGGTTCAGTTGCAGGTAACCTTCCGTAAAAACGATACTAGTGAATCGGGAACTTATAGGATATCTTTTTGGTAAGGTGTCGTTAATTTATTTTTGGTTTTATATCACTTTATTCCTTTATACACTTTTTAAAACGTTGGACGCGTTGTACCAATTTTAATTACCCAAGCGGACTCTCTATTGTTTTTTCGTTAATTCTTCCAGGCATCTTATTCTCAATGTCGTTTATACTTATTTAATCTCGACAATGAATTACTCAA
The DNA here is from genome assembly GCA_935421215.2 of Melolontha melolontha. Taxonomy (NCBI): domain Eukaryota; kingdom Metazoa; phylum Arthropoda; class Insecta; order Coleoptera; family Scarabaeidae; genus Melolontha; species Melolontha melolontha. Next base: position 83,662,523 of record OW285238.1, read on the forward strand.
AATAAAATAAATTACTAGAATCAATCGTTTTGACATTTACGGGACACTTATATATATATATATATATATATATATATATATATATATATATATATATATATATAGTATTTTCGTGACCTTGGTATGATAAGGTAAACTTAATTAGTCGGCGATTAAAGGTCTGGTTATTACTTCAAAGTGTATATATTTAAAATAATCCTACATGTTTCGGCAATGATGCCTTTGTCAAGGATATAAAAAATATAAAATATAATATTTTATATTTTTTATATCCTTGACAAAGGCATCATTGCCGAAACATGTAGGATTATTTTAAATATATACACTTTGAAGTAATAACCAGACCTTTAATCGCCGACTAATTAAGTTTACCTTGTATATATATATATATATATATACATATATATATATACAAGTGTCCTGTATCGTTATGTTCAAATTTTAGGAGTGTAAAGTAGACTTCATTTCAAGTAATAAAAACTCAAAGCTTATATATCCATTTTTATTTGTTTCAAAGTTACAGATCTATGAATGTGATTGTCAGATTTGATTACCTTAAATTTCTTATAGACGAACTGCCAGGTCTTTTAGGAGATGTCCCACTGAATGTTCGACGAGATATGTGGTTTCACATGGATGGGGCACCACCACATTTCGGAATTTCTGCCCGAAATTGGGTTAACGTCAATTATCCAAGATGGATTGGTCGAGGTGGTCCTGTTGCATGGCCACCCAGATCACCCGATCTTAATCCCATTGACTTTTATTTATGGGGGTACATGAAAAATTTAGTCTACGCGCAAGTTTCGAACACAAGAGAAGAGTTGTTGGATTGCATTCACCTGGCCGCCGAGCAAATCCGACAAAACAAGTATGAAATTCGGATAAGTACTTCTTCTGTTGGCCTACGGGCACAAGCCTGCATTCAACAAGGAGGTGGACATTTCGAAAATATTATTAATTGAACTTTTTTAAATAAAATCAGTTTTATTGACTTTGGGATTACATTTCTTTTAGTGATCTGACAATCACATTCATAGATCTGTAACTTTGAAACAAATAAAAATGGATATACAAGTTTTGCGTTTTTGGTAATATATACATTTTAGTATTGATAAGTAGTACAATGACCAACTAATAAAACGCGCTAATCGACCATTACTGAGAGTAAACAAACTTTTGACATAATAAGTTAAAATCTTGATTTTGCGTCCGTAAATCCGCCTTGTATTTCGACTTTATTTAAAATCGTACTTTTTTCAACGCTCCATTCTTAGAATGATTGATGTATTGTTAGTATGTTTCGTACAAAGAAACGTCGTTACGCATTTTCTTTTCAATTTAATTATCTAGAAAGTGGATCACAGTTGCATGATACCACAACGTCTATTATATTGCAAGTAATTGTTGTTTGTTGTATGTATTTTCTATATTAACGATCAAAATATGGGTAAAAATACTGCGTTTGTCTCAGTGGGAATAAGTTTACTTACAGATACTTATAGGAACCTTTTTCCCAACAGTCGATATAATTCATCTAGTAAGCCATGTTGTGAGCTAATAAACATATAACTAAGATTTAGAAGACTTTCCCAAATAATGGGTAGACATTTTTGAATATAATATCGATAACAGAATCTCTAGATATTTCACATAATTTAAAAGTTTAGACTCGGAAATGAAAAAGTAACTACGGAAAATGAAGTTAAATTTTCCTTTAATTTTAAAGTCAATTCTGTAATGTAATTTCTGTCGTAATAGGAAATAAATCTTTAAAATCATAAGCATCTTATCTTGATAATTTTTTAGTTTTATATATTTTCGGTACGATTGGTGTACATATATACCTCAGGTGTTTGAAATTACCTAATCACGTTTTTTCTTTGTTAAAAGTAAATGGTAAGTGTTAGGCCGTAAGATCGCCTTTTGTATATAATGTGAATGTCATTTTTGTCGTCGTAACATATTGCTATAGATTTTTCCTTGGACAAGAAAGGAAAAATGATTGAACAATTTTGAACTCTGTAATGTAATACATTTATAAAAAATTATCTATTTCAATTGTATGTTTATTTATTTCAGACGGGGATCGTTATATATATATTTTATTTTATAAGTGAAAATTTTTATGTTTGAAATTGTGATTAGCCCTCGTATATTTAGGTTAATCAGAGGATTGAAGTTGCCGCTCTTCCGGATATTGTATTTTATTAAAATGTGTTGTCTGTATATATTTTTGATTGTATAGATGGTAGGGATGTTCAGGCGGATGTTGAAATTTCATTTTGAGTTAGAGATATCTTGACGTTTGAAGTGTTCGGTTTATTAAAGAATAAAATACTCAATTTTATTCTTTGTTTTATAAAATCGGGTTGAATATTGTTTATGCATTTATTGTGAGGTGCATGTAAATCTTAATTCGATTTTTGCGAGTGTTTTGATGTTTATAAAATATTTTTTTATGAATAAGATATCTCTCGTGCATTTTATAAATGGTGCATAGATCTATGTAAGTTTGATAAAATATTTTGTTTATATATTTGATATCACGATTATTTACATTATTATAATTTCATGTATTTCTTGTAATAATTTATATTTGAAAGTAGTATATGGGTATTAGAGAAAGTTGTCATGTTTTTTGTAAAGGAAGTTTTTTCTTAAAATAATATTCGAGAACATTTTTGAAATCAAGGTTGGAGTTTTCTTTAGTGGGGATTGACCTTGTTGTGTTATTTTTGCGCATGACAAAATTTCAATTTTCGCGGGTTGCGAAAACTTAGTTGTTTTTGACATTTGTTTGAAGGGGTCAAAGTAGAGGTTAAACTTGACAAATTTCACTAGTATTTATTAGTTTTATGTTTGATCGAGTGTCACAAGGGGTTTTTCTCTGTGTGCGAGTCATTATTCACAAAGAGTGTTTCCCCATTGCTACTGTTTGATGATGCTTTAGCACCCTATACACTTTGTAGAGGGATTTTTTTTAATTTTTTTTTTAAATAAACTAACAAATTAACAGATAAGATTTTTATTTGTGTTTATCGTTTTATTTTCGGATTAAAACTTGGACCTGATCCGCGAGGAACGATTCATGAGATGGGAGTTCGTAGATTCTACTAGACTGAATAGCCGGCAATATAAGCTGTAGTGTGAATAAAAAATTAATAAGCAATTTCAAAGCAAATTCCACTGCAGTATGTCACTTTTAGTAATAGTTTTAATTTTTTAACCGTTAAGGGAGAAGCGCGTGATAAGAAATAGAGTATCTTTTACAAATAATACATAATTTATTTATATTTATATAGATGGATATGTGTAGAATAATTTCAACTTAATTTATGAAGTTATACAAGCATCTAGACTACCTAGACTATTTCTCTTTGTTTACGTATTTTATCTCAGGGTGCTGCTTATTGGGCATAGCATCCAATTAGTAGATATTGTTAAGATAAGTGATACAGTTTAGGTTAGACTTAATTTTCCTTTGTTTTTTTGTTTACCATACGCGCTCATTTAATTTGTTAGCAATAATAATATAAGTACTGCTGAATATCCTAAAAACCTTTCTTTCCACAAAAAAAAAAACACTTAAAGGAAAAGGAAGAAAGAGATCAAGAAACCACGTGTCAGGACATTAGACAGGCAGAACTGAAACGGTACATACATACACACACGAAGGTAAATGCATTTGAACTTGTAGAGAATATTCCTGCAGCAGAGGCCCTGCGTTACAAACCAGTGGTGAATCCTGCATTCCATCAATCTCATTTATTTTTTATTTTGAACCACATTAATACAGTCCACTTAAATCTTAAACGAAAGTTTATTGGTCCTTCGACCCAAAATTCTTTTTCTTTGTCATTTTTTCCTTAATTAAATTAATACATATTTGATCAGCAGTACTGTAATTAATTTTTCGTACAAAAAGTTTTGCTATCTTTTTGAAACATTTATTAAAATTTTATATTTTATTGTATCTACCTATCATGTTATATGAAAACAAAAATGTAGCTTTAATTAATACTCAAACTCTATACTTACTATAAAGGCCAAATATACTGAACATGTAATTTGCTTTAGCGAATAGTTTACCCTAAAGGAGATTTTAACTGACTTTAAAAGACAAAAATTAACTGTATAAAACTTAAAGTTAAAGTTTATTGCTTACTATTAGATAAACTTAAATATGTGTAATCTTAAATAATTCACACATGAACTACTGTAAAACAAATACATAAAGAAGCCATGCCTCGGCTAATAGGATGTCAACCTTCCGAGCAAGAGGTAATGGTTTCAGATGGTAAAATTTGAACGTTGAAATAAAAGTTTCATATACATATAGTCTTTTGCTGGAATTAAATAATAAATATTAATAAAGAATACTAAAAATGTTCAATTCACTAGATGCACAAGTGGATATCAGATCCTATATGTATATTGACAGCGGTCCCACATTTGTTAATATATATCTAAAAATTGAAATTATCTTTTCTAAGTTTAAATATAAATTCAGAAGCTAGTATGCTTATTCACTGGATACACGAATCAATATTAGACCTTACAGGTGTCTTTACAGTTATCTAACATATAATAGCCAATAATATAAATTAATTGTTTAAATTTACCTACATTCTACAAATTATTCTGGTTTAAATATATTAATATTAATTTATCGTTGATCATGTTGGATTCCTTCTGATATAGAACTTTTTCTGTATATCGAATTTATTAGTTCAATATTAATTAAATAATAAAAAAATGAATTAAATTATTTAATTTAAATCGAGTATTAATCAGAAATATTCAAAAATTATATGCTACTTAAAAATTACATTTTAACTGCAAATATAACAAAATTATTTCTTATTGTATATATTACTCTTTACATAGCGTCTAGTTTCACGGACACGTCTCACTTGTTGGAAGCGGAAGTTAGTTTTTTTTTGCCTCTGCAATGGACGGTCTTTTTATACTGCTGCTGCTTTCTCGTACAACTTCACCCGAACATCTTGTTTGGCTTGTTCGACCTCTTTAGTGAATTTACGTACTATACAAGTCTTTAATTTAAATTTCTATTTATAATACTTGCAAATGAAATTATTATTCTAATTAAAATTATAGTTTCTTTATTTTGCATTTGAATCTAATTCATGCTTTGTGATTGGTATATTTTCATTTTTGATTTGTACGAGTATATGCCCATAACTTCACACTTTTCGAAGTTTTGACAATGTTATGGTGCGTTAATTTTGATTTTCTATTAATTATTACCATTATCTCTCCATATCTTGTTTACATTCTTTATCCTAATTCTTACCCTTTCGCCATTATGTAATATAATTCGCTTAATCTTGTCTTGTTCTCTAGGTTCGCTGGTTGATGTAAGTATGTCAAGAACAACCTCTGTTTGCTTAGAACGCTTTTCTGACGTAGATTATTTTTGTTACCGGGTGGAACAGATTCTTCTTGTTTGTTGTCTATCTAACGTGTTGTTCCTTCGGAAACGTTGACGTGTGTCAGGTATTGCTGTTGATAGCACCAAATATATATTATTGATATTTATTAGTACATCTAAGATATTTATGAATTGTATTTAAACTATGAGGCTGAAATGCATTATGAACTAATTTTTACAATATATCTATCTAGAAGTTAATTTAAAAAATACTAATTTGTATACTAAGTAAATTACCAAGTTTATCTTTTATTCGTTACCAGGTTTGTACTATTTTAAATTTAATCATTACCTTGAGTAGAGTTTAATTAAATTCTGTTTTATTGCAGAATATAATGTAGCCCATCTTTCTGACTGACATTAACTCCTTTTTATTCTCCCCCTCCCCCGTCTTTATTGATAGTGCTGTTTCTCCTGGTCTTATTTCTTTCGTTAGAATATTCAATAAAGTCTGGGAATACTGGAATGTCAAACGTTCTTTTCTTTTGGTAGTCTGTTGATTTTGGTATTGGTATGATTGGTATTGATATGTACTTTATACAGTCATAATTTTTATATTTGTATCTGGTACGTAGGCTTAAAAATATTAATGAAATAATTAGTGAATTATAGCATAAAATTTTGCTACGGTCGCGCCGTCGTGCCATAATGGATAACAACCACAAAAGAAACACAATGTCTCAGGCAACTATAATTGCCCCACCCACCCGCTCCTGCCAACTTTTAGCGGCCCACTAGGCTAACACGAAGCTTCCGCTCAGGGGTGGGGATACCTAGAGGTACCAAAAAAAGAGAAAGGTGGAAAGGGCGCCACACATATTCGCGGACCTCTTCCGCGGGGGTGGAGCTACACACCAGGCGCGTCCCTAGGTAGTGGAAAAGGGGACAGTCAGGTCTCTCTTGGGGGACCTGATTAGTGGCAGTCATAAGCGGGATGGATAGGCCTAAAAACCTCTTAATCTTTAGCGAAAGCTGTCATCACGGACCAGCTCTCCTAAGCTACGGTGTAAGGCAACGTGCTTAGAGCAGAATGGCCACTGGAGTATATGTGGTCTCAAATGTTCCCCTGGGGGCACTAGGCGACATTCCCTTGTATTTACGCCTTGTGCCCGTAATGGAAGTTCTGCGGGCATTGACTTCATACTTCTTCCATACTTGTAGGAATTAAATGAAACGAGAAAAAACAAAAACCCAAACAGATGGAGTCTGAAGAAAATCCAAAACCTAAGGAGTTTATAGAGACTCTCTTGGCAAAGGAGACTGACGAAACTCCAAGAAACAAAGCTGGAACGCAACAAAAACGAAAACAGAGGGCGCAACCAAGGAGAGAAAACATCTTTCCGGGGCAAAAAGAAAGAAATTAAATAAAATGACGACACAGGGGGTGAATAAGGAGAAAATAAGGCTCCATCTTTCCCAAAATGAACCTCAGGGAGAACCTAAGCCAACAGGGGCCGTTCAGCGAAGTATGGCGACTAGGGGCACTCCTGAGGATAAAGTAAGTAAGAGCACGAAGATTTCTGCATCAAGCGTGAGTTACAAAGCAGCTCTTAAAGGTATTAAGACTGAAATAGTTCCCAAGGACTACCCGGTCAGCTTAGTGACTGAGGGCAACGTAAGAGCTATACAAGAGACCCTGATAATGGTAATAGATAGAGCGCAAAAGGCGCCGAGGTTTGAATCCTCCCGTCCTATGGACGGCTAGTATGGATTCATATGTGCAGATGAGGACTCGTACAATACTATGAGAGATTACTTGGAAAAGGAAACAGTTTGGAAACTCGTGAAGAGCGAGGAGCTGCCAAAACAGCAATGAGTTTTAGTGTTTCTGCCAGAGACTAAAAAAGAGGATCTGACAGTGGGCTTGAAAAGACTCGAGAGGCAAAATCCAGGGCTTAAAGTGGACCGATGGATTGTCCTCAGCTCTAGATCTTCCGAAAAGAGCCTGCATGTGAGCTTTCGGATTGACAAGGAGTCTGAGGAAACGTTGGTGAGGATTGATTGGAGACCTTACTATCGCTTTCAGAGGGCTAGCTTTGTAACCCTCTAAACAAAGAAATATCGGAAACCGGTGATGCAGGATGAGAGTATTCTAGGAGAACCTCAGGCATCAACCTCTGATGGTCAAAATGTCGAGGATTCTCCAAATAAATCTTCAACATAAGAAAACAGCCACAGCGGCACTTTTCCAAAGGACGCTGGCAGAAGATGTCGATATCCTCCTCGTCCACGAGCCACGGATAAGAAGAGGTAAGGCGAACTGTTTGCAGTCGCAGCCTGCGCCGAGAAAATTCGGGGAGCCGGCTGCGACTGCAAACAATTCGGCCTGGAAAACCGTCGTATGTTTTCCCAAACATATAGATATCTTCCTTCTAGGGCACATTCCGCATACGCCTGCACCTGTCCCCTGACTAGATTGTGATCCATCAGTGTAGCAGGTGACGGCACCACAATCGCTCGAGCGACATTTTGCCTGTTCCCTGGTCGGTAGATATATATATATATATATATATATATATATATATATATATACATATATATAGTAAACCTAATCAGTAGGCGATTAAAGGTCTGCATATTACTTCAAAATATGTGTATTTAAAAAACTCTACATGATTCGGCAGTACGCCTTTATCAAGAGAATACAAAATATAAATGACAGGATATAAATGTCAAGTAATTAAGTTGCTATGGTTTAAATTATTCAAAGATACATTCTAGTAATAATAATAAATCATGCCTTAGTATTCCAAAAAATAGATAGCAAGGTGTGAACATATGTGTTGTTCGCTGCTAGCAATTTGTGTCTCTTTCTGGGTATGAACTTGTGTGTTGGTTGCTACTGGCAGCTTGCGTCTCTCTATGGGTGTGTGGTTTTGTGTGAGAGCGTAAGTGTAGGGTTTTGTATGTCGGTGCGTTCGTGCGTGTGTTTAGTGACCGGTCGCGTGAATTTAGAGAGGTCTGATAACCAGCCGTTGCGTAGGGCCGCCAACCCTTTCCCGGCAACTTCTTTACAATTCCGTGCAGTACTTCGACGGCCTGACCCCCGCCCCAACGAGGCAAGGCGCAGACCAGCGAAGCGCACCCTGTACGGGGTTGCTCATCGCTAACCAAGGGAACACTCTTAGTGGCTACCTCGGTCGACGATGGTCACACTTGTGCCATCTTAACGTTTTCCGCCGAAGCGGGGGCATAGCACACACGTCGAACGTGTGTGTGCTGTTAACGGCAGCCTAGCCAGGTTGCCGCCCAGGACCGGTCCTAGTGGTGTCTGCATTGCGCGGCGCCGTGTTAGCGCCGCGTAGCATGGTTCCTCACTCTTGCTGGAAAGGCGGAATGGCACCTGACTGCCCAACGGGCAGACCCCCCTAGAGTTTTGTAGCGCATATGCTAGGCTACAGCCCAGTAGAGGACCACATCAGCAAAAAACAGAAAACAGGGAAAGGCAGGGAAAAGCAAGACATGAGTTATTATTACGTATGCGCCCGTGGAGCGACTTAAGATGCAAAGTTGTCGGCATTCGCTCAAAACGAGAAGGAAAACCACGAAAACCTGCTCGGACAACTAGACAGGAATCAAAACACGGAACAGTCAGCATGATAAGCAAAAGTATATGATATTTAAATGATATTTAAATAACATAAGGTATATAACAAAAAAAATATAATATGATGGTAAATTGTAGATCGTTACAAAATTAAGTTATAGTATATACTGCTTAAATTTTTTATATTATTTCTGTTGTTAATTGAATTTTTTTCCTGTTTAATACTGATCATTTCTTTAATTTGTCTTTTCACTGTCTGTTGTTCTTTATCAATTATCTGTGTGTTTTCAAAATCGAAATGGTGATCGCGTTGTAGTTTGTGGATATATATATATATATATATATATATATATATATATATATATATATTCAGCTCAGCTGTAAACATAATCTCAGGTGCTATACTGTCCCCCTGCATTTGAAATATCGGTTCTTCCAGTATATATCTGTATGGCCCCCTACAACCTTATTAGGACACCATACGTCATTGGGCTTCAGCTCCAGGATCGCAGCCATGGCGTCCGCTTTAACAAGTAGTTCCAGCGGAGGAAGGCCCACGATGGCATCCATGGAAGCGGTTCCCATGCTGTTCATGGCCCCCGTGATTCCCAACCGAGCCTGTCGCTGGAGAGTCGTGAGGAGCCCCACCGACGATGTCCGCTCTGTCCTCCTCCACCAGACAACTACTCCTTAGGTAATCGTTGGTCTTACTACTGCTGTGTACAGCCAGTGTACCACATTTGGTTTTAGTCCCCAGGCCTTGCCAACGGCTCTTCTGCATCTCCAGAAGAGCTGCGTCGCCCTGTCTGCCACTTTGACTAGGTGTCTGCTCCAATTCAGTTTCGCCTAGATACTTCACTTCATTGGTTTGTTCTAACTCTTGTTCAAACAGCCTGACTTTGCCCAGATCATTTAGTTTTCTAATGTTGGTAAGGTTGGTAAACCTTATTTTTTTGAGAATTGACAGTTAATCCCTCCTCAAGGCAAAATCTTTCCACAATTCGCAGAGCATTTCGCAGGATGCTCGCCACTGTCCCTGGGAATTTCCCCAGGAACAAAATGACAATGTTAGCGGTGAACCCCTGCGTCCATATTCCCTGGTAATTTAATGTCCTGATAAGATTATCCACTACTAGACTCCATAGTAGCGGTGTCAATACGCCTCCTTGAGGACACCCTTTTGTCCTCATGGAGATCATTTTGTTTTGCATTTGAGCATGAACTACTCTGCTACGCAGTATGTTATGAACCCAGTTTTATGTGGTGCTCTTTATTTTTCGATCTCTTAAAGATCGAATAAATATAATATGTATATATATATATATATATATATATATATATATATATATAATATAATATAATAAAAATCGAGATCTGTCCAGAGACCCTTCTTTAATATTTAAATATATCAGTTTTTCCATAGTCTTCAACATAAAAGAGATAAGACTAATTGGTCTGAATGATTTAGGATGGGTATATATTCCTTTTCCAAGTTCTGGAATAAACACTACTCTAGTTTCTCTCCATGCCCTAGGGATATAACCCATGGTATGGCTAGACCTGAATATCTCCAATAGAGAACCCATAATTTCCCCAATTCCCCCTTGAAGGAGCATGGGAAACATTACGTCTGGTCCTGCGGATTTATATGGTTTAGACGATCCTATCGATCATTTGATATTTCCCAATAATACCTAGTCGCCCTCCAAGAGATGACAAGTTGATTTGTATCACAGTCATCCATGCGCCCCGAACCTGGAAAGTGTACCTCCGAAAGATACTCTAAAGTCTCTTCCACGGTACTGGTACACATCCCGTCCGATTTTTATGTAGATCTAGTTGCATTGGAAGGATTTTTTTGAGAATTCTGTTAATTCCAGTCATGTCAGGGATGCCGCCGATGTCTTCTCCAGGCCTTCCTTTTGTTCTCTTTTATTTTATCATTGTATTTATTGAGAAGAGCCTTCCCAATTGCCTGTTTTCTTCGCCTTATTAAATGACCGGCGAGTTTCTTGTAAGAGCCCCAATCTGTTCTCTTGGGATCGCTGTATAGTCTGGGTTCCGTTAAATCTATATATAATTCATAGCGGATATACGCATGATCAGAGAGCGACGGATCATCGGATATTTGCCACCCTCTTACAATATCGCGTACTCCCAACGTGCATATAGTTACATCTATGAATGATTCCCCCCTTGATGTCTTAAATGTCGGTTTATCACCTTGATTCAGAAAATCAAGCGCCGAGAAAATTCGGGGAGCCGGCTGCGCAAACAAAAAAATTAACATAATGGCTGATAATTAGGCAGCTATTAAAGCCATTATGAATCCATGCACCAGGTCTGAGCTGGTGAAATATTGTAAACAGGTCCTCAATAAACTGGCACAAGACAATACTGTGTCGCTGGTACCCATAACCAGGACATGAGGGAATGCAATGAGACAGTCGACGTAATGGGCAAAGAAGGTACTAATAGGAACTTCATAGGACCAGAACCTGTATGTGGAATCGCTAAGGATTCTGCTAAAAGGAAGATCTAGTTATGGCTAGAAAAAGAACATAAAAAGAAATGGAGGTTAACGGAAGATCAATTCCATACTAAAACACTACTAAGGGAGCTGGACGGAATGTTTTCAGCCAACCTAATTCGTAGTAACAAAAAAGAATAACTTAATTGTTTGATAAAAAAAAGAAAAGAGAACAAAATACAACGTTTTAATAGACTGAGTAATTATTTAACAACCAAAAAAAAGAAAGCGAAAATACAATGTATATAAAAAAAATGAATAGCCACTCAAAATACGTATTTATCTGGATTTAGAAGCTGTGAGCGTGAACCTAATTAAAGAACTATAAGCCGGATCTATTGAGCAGACCCTCTATAGGCCTAGAGGCTTATCTATATGCTAAATAAAACTAAAGTTAAAATTTCCAGACTCTTCGGGATTGTGAAAATTGGCATAAATTGAACAAGACAAAATTTGACGATGATTCCATATCTTAAAAATGAATTGGTAATTGAAATTAAATAAAACAAGTAAAAGAGGAAATAAATTTAAATTCGAAGTCGTAAAATCTTAGCAAAAAGAAATGGAAATTTTATTTTAACTTCTATGTGAAAGAAATACGTGTCCTTGATCACTTGGACACTTGCGCAAAAAAAAAAAAACTGTACAAAGAACACTTTATATTTTACAAGCAAAGGTCGTTTCCTTATTATTCTTATAAGTGGAATTATTTTTAAACCTTGAAATATAGTAAAGGAAAAAATGTTGCTCTAAATTAATTTAAAATAATATTAAGAATTAAATTACGTAGTATAAAAGAAAAACAAAACAAATTATTGGTTAACGTGTTAACTCTGAATATTTATAACATAAATAGATTAAACGGTAATTTTTAACTCAAAGTATTTTAACGGATCTTACACAAGAAATTACGTGATGTTTTAAAACTAATTAGGAACATAAATTGACTAGTAAGGGTATTTAATATTTCAAATTATACATAAAAAAAACCAAAAAAAAGTAATTCTTAGCTTTCGTCCTCTGATCGTCGGAAGTGGGCGATCCTAGTTTCCGCTGATTAATTGGTTGGTATAGCCGGGAATCGATTGCATAGATTTTCGGCAAGCCGTAAAACTATGGGAGCTTCAGTAGCCCATGGGAAAAAAAACGCGTATTTAAGGATGCAAACAAATGAATAAAAATTAAAATAAATTAACTTCGGAATTACATACCAGAATGTACTAGTTGTTTTGATTACACACAACTTATATTTCGGCAATTGGGGACGAATCGCTCTCGCCACCGCAATATCCCTTTACAGGTAAATTGGTACATCCAATAAAATACGTGAAACTTGATTAAATCTCTTAAGTACAGGAGGGCATGGTACAAAAACGAAACCTCTTAATAAGCGATCATATAGCCCTAAACTCAAGAATCCACATGGTTAGCAAGAGAGGGAATGAATGCCGGATATAAGCCGGTGTTGGTCATCGAACTGAGCGATCAAATATTCCCCGCGCACGCCAATCAGAGAGGGGAGTCAAAGAAAGCGCTAGTACAAAAGGAAATCTACAGGGCTATCAGAATTAAAAGAACAAAATGTTAAAGGAAGAACTATAATTTGCAACAAATAATTAAGTCCCTACGAACACGTAACAATTTATTTAATTTGAACCTAAAATTTACTAACGAATTAACTGAAGTGATGGAAATCCCTTGGTGAAACATTGTATAAATTAAGGGAAGTAATACCAACTGTGTTTTATTATCCTTAAAATTTACTGTATAACATAATATATTTGGCAGGTGCACGCAATGCACAATCTGTTCTAATTACATTTTACTTTCATTCGTTCAAATTTTCTTTGATTGATTCCTGTTATTGTAAAATATCACAGCAACATGTTCTGCATATTTGAAATTACAATGTAAATTGCATTCAAATTAAAGCGCCATCTGCTCCTTTTTCAGATTGAATAGATATGGACTATTTTTGAGTACAGACAATGTTTGTTATATATTGCCTTAGAACAGAAAACGTGTGCAATAGTCAGACAGAGACGTCGAAAATTACTGAAATTCCGACTTTCATTTTGTAGGATTAATTTTACTTGACTGTGCAGTGTCCTGAGTATATAATTGGTTGTTACTATTACTATTAATACTGTCGTGGAATAAATAAAACGAAAATTAATCAAATAAGGTATTTTACGACAATAGGTTATAAACAGAGAATTCCTACTGGTTTTTATTGGTAATTAAAACGAATACGTTTGTATATCTGAGATAGTAAAACAAATCTTCACAAAATCAATAATTATCATGACAAATAAAGTAATTAGTAAAACATCCACCTTTGCTACATGTTAAAAATGAAACGAAAGAATTTGTTCGGCTTCTGTTCTGCTGTAATTATATAACGTAATTTTTTACAAATATATTTTGCATGGCGCCCATCATTTGTCAGTTGTACTGAAAATTTTATCGCTGTTTTGTTCATATTTATGTACATTTAATGAAATTTGCCTACAATCAGCAAAATTCTGTTAAGCATTGCAGTATAAAATTGTGATATACTGACACATAATTAAATTGGTTATTGTTTTAACCAAATTCCATAATCACAATACCTGTAAAAGTTACTGTAATATTTCGAGCCAAATATGTATTATTTACTTTATATTCAATAAGTGTTATTATTATTTCAATAGAATGTTCGCAATTTGAATAATCGGGAACACGCTAACGGGAAACTAAATAAACCTATATTTTCCAATATTCAATAATCGAATGTAAATATCTGCGCGTTTGTTTGATTTATTTTCGAGACAAATAGTGAATATATGTACATTTATAAATGTACAAAATTATCCTATATGTATCAGAATAATTGAAACATACATGAGTAGGTAAACCCTACCAGTTTTGTATAATACAAAGGTATTTTTAATAATATAAAATATTATTAAAAATCTGGTGTGAAGAACACAAATACAGGTTCACTATTAATATTTTTGTGAACGAGTTTTGCATAATACAAAGGTATTTTTAATCATATAAAATATTATTAAAAATCTGGTGTGAAGAACACAAATACAGGTTCACTATTAATATTTTTGTGAACGTGTCCGAACATATCCCTTTTTATGAATGTGTCTGAAGATATCCTTTCTCCAGCACGGGCGTACCGATGAGCCTGTAGAAAGGCGAAATACGTATCTACGTCTCTGGGGAGGGATATGTTCGGACACGTTCACAAAAATATTAATAGTGAACCTGTATTTGTGTTCTTCACACCAGATTTTTAATAATATTTTATATTATTAAAAATATCTTTGTATTATCCTATATGTGTTCAACGAAATGGATTATGGACATTTTTACATACAACTTTTCCTCGGGAATAAACTAATTAGTTGAAGTTAAAAGCTAAATAGAGTGATTTAGATAAACATAAAAATTAGTGCTATTTTCACTAAAAATTATTAAAAAGCTTCAATTGCCTGTTCAAAAACCAGATACCCTTAAAAGTTCGTGAGATCTTACTCTACTTGCAATATACAAGATATATGTCTTATATCTTCTGCTTTGAAACAGAAGTTGAAATTATCCACGATCAAATAAACGTCCACATAAAAAAAATAATCTTTTAAATTTATTTTAATGAACTTCAAAGCCTTGAATGTCTTTATTACATTATTTACCTGTCGAATTCATGATTATATTAAACAAAGTAGAGTAATAATTTTCTTTAAATTAAAAATATAAAAATTCTAATGATGAATTCAATTCAACATCAATTATAAAGCAAAATTACATTTGTGACCGCCGCATTTAGACGAGATTTCGGTAATTGTCCTTTTCTTGAGAAATTTTCTGTAAATATGCCCCGTGACGTCAATTCTTTTTCAAAAACAATTTATAAATTATAATACTCTTCTACATGATATCCCATATATAAAAACTTTTTTTTATATTAATTTACGTTTCTAATAGTATTTAATATTTTAAATATGTTCTTGTTTTTCTTAGGAATGCATGCTATCTGCCTTCTTCTCCTTTATACTGTCCTTCTCTAACGTTCGACATTGTAACTTCTTTATAATACATGTCTCCACATTATAGATTTGCACATCATATCTTCTTTCTCTTATCGATCAATTGACTATCGTTTCTTATCTTCCGATTGACGTGTTTTATTGCCATTTCAAACACACCTAACCTGTAGTAATGGACTAAATTTTACAGTTGCATTGTTTACAATATTTAAACGAATATATTTATTTCTAATGGATGAACAAATATTATATCAGACTCTATTTTAAGTACTATAAAGCCTATTGAATTGTTTTGATGGATTTGATATTCTATACAGATTAATAATACATCTTTTTAAAACGAATGGAATATTCATCCTTATAGATAAGTATCATAAAATGTTAATTCTAAAATGCACATTCTACCATGTATAGTTTATTACAACACTGTTATTGTCCTTTCAGGTTATTCTGATTTGTGATGCATTACAAATAATAATATATATTTGATACTTTAAAACTTTAATGGATTGTTTGAAATTTCACACATTGTAACGGTTACAATAAACAATGTTTATGTATTAAAGAAGCTTGCAAAATTCAAGTATTGGTTATGAAGCTTACTATTACTACAGTGATAAAAATATCCTTTTTTATGAATTGGTGGTATAGCATGATGTAAATGTTAAGTTATTAAAATTTATAAACTAGAACGTAAAGAGATACATACAGTGTGTTTAAGCCAAATGGAATAAATTCATTATTTCGGTTACTGTACATATTTATAAAAAATCCCGAAACATGTCATATTTAATTTATAAATTAACATTCTTCAACGTGATAATAGGATCCCTACCTTCAACCCCCTTCGAATGACAGGTACAACCCCCATTTTTTTAAATGGGAAGTATAGGCTTGTGATATATCGTTGTAAAGGTCTCTTTATTATCTATTCAAAAATGTTATAATTTTCATGTTTGTTGCAACAATTAAGATAGAATAAAATAAAATCATGTTGTTATCGAAATTCGCTACAATATACTCAAAAAATAAAATTTAATGCAAAATGTAAAGAAAAATTTGAAACGCCAAAAAAAAATATGAATGTCAATGAAGTAGATGTTCAAAATGTTCCCATGAACGTCTTGGCAACATTTGGCAACCCCCATTTTTTTAAATGGGAAGTATAGGCTTGTGATATATCGTTGTAAAGGTCTCTTTATTATCTATTCAAAAATGTTATAATTTTCATGTTTGTTGCAACAATTAAGATAGAATAAAATAAAATCATGTTGTTATCGAAATTCGCTACAATATACTCAAAAAATAAAATTTAATACAAAATGTAAAGAAAAATTTGAAACGCCAAAAAAAAATATGAATGTCAATGAAGTAGATGTTCAAAATGTTCCCATGAACGTCTTGGCAACATCCTAATCTTCTAACATTATTTAACATATCAGGTGTGATCGACCTAATCGCAAGCGTTATTCGTTCTCTTAAGTCATTTAAATCCAAAGGTTTAGTTTTGTACACAATGCTCTTCAAATATCCCCATAAAAAAAAATCAAGTAAGGTCAGATCAGGTGATCGCGCTGGCCATTCTATCGATCCTCGCCTTCCTATCCACCGATTGGGAAATATTGCATCGAGGTACTGCCGGACATTGCGTTGGTAATGTGGTGGTGCTCCATCCTGCTGAAACCATATCGTATTCATTGGAACTTGAGGGTTTCCTGGATCAGGATATAAATTTGCCAATGTTGGAATGACATCATTTTGAAGTAGTGCCAAATAACGATCGCCATTCAAATTGCCCTCAATGAAAAAGGGACCAATGATATGGTTTCCAACAATACACGCCCAAACATTAACTTCTACTGGGTATTGTGTGTGTTCTTCCCTCATCCAGTGAGGATTTTCCGTAGACCAGTAGCGGCAATTTTGCCGATTAGCAGGACCGCTAAGAGAAAAAGTGCACTCATCAGAAAACATAACGTCTTCTAAATTGATAATATTGTTATCCAGCATGTCCATCATTCGCTCACAAAAATAAGTTCTTCTATCAAAATCGTCTTCCATAAGCTCCTGAGTAGATATCATTTTATAGGGATGCATTTTATTTTCTTTTAATATGTTTACTATCGATGTATGGCCAACATTTAATGTAGTGGATGCATGTCTACTCGATGTATGTGGGTTTTCCATAAACTCAAGAATCACATCTACTTTGATTTCATCACTCAGTGCATTGGCAGCTGGTTTTTTTATCTGCCTTACATGACCAAACTCTCGAAACTGCTTCTCTATCTTACTTTTTGTTCCTTGAGCTATAGGCGGTAAATCAGGAAATTTCTCATGAAATAGGCGGGTTACTTCTTGTTGTGTTCGGGTTCTATCTCCGTAACCAATCATTTGTATGACTGTTATTTTATGCATTTCCGTTAATCTAACCATTTCCCAGAATTGTATTTTACGAAATTCAAACTAAAATTATCAAACTGTCAATTTAAATGACAACTTTTAAATACAAAACAATTTACTAAGGCGTTTTAAACAAACTAATGTTGCCACGGAAACTTTTTAAAGTATTTTTAATGGATACCATCTAAAAAGCACATTGGTATGGTTTTTATTCACTTTCTTATTATGAACACCTAAACGGGAAGTAAGTAATGCAATGATGCCTTTGATGTATGTATTAAATCTTTATAAACGCAAATGAGCATCTATTTCATTGACATTCATATTTTATTCTGGCGTTTTAAATGTTTCTTTACATTTTGCATTAAATATTATTTTTTGAGTATATTGTAGCGAATTTCGATAACAACATGATTTTATTTTATTCTATCTTAATTGTTGCAACAAACATGAAGATTATAACATTTTTGAATAGAGAATAAAGAGACCTTTACAACGATATATCACAAGCCTATACTTCCCATTTAAAGAAATGGGGGTTGTACCTGTCATTAGAAGGGGGTTGAAGGTAGGGATCGCATTTTCACGTTGAAGAATGTTAATTTATAAATTAAATATGACATGTTTCGGGATTTTTTTATAAATATGTACAGTAACCGAAATAATGAATTTATTCCATTTGGCTTATACACACTGTATAATGATTTACATGACATTTGACATACAATAAAAGTTTACCAAATATACACAGACGTGTTTTTCCAAACACGATCTGTACTGTTGTATAATAATTGTCTAATATTCTATGGCTTTGTTCGCCAATACAATATTTGCAAATACATTTTCCTTTGTTCTTTCTAACCTTTTTCATTCATCTATATCCATGTAGCTGTATAACATTGATATATGATATTTTCCTTTTATAATATTATTTCTTTCTTGTATGAGTTCCACATCTATCGCATTGTTGGAAGCATCACACGTTACTATGAATGGCTTGTTAAAATCTTCTTTTGATATTTTCGAAAGTATTTATCCTCTCTCGTGTCCAGATAAACCTTTCACCCTTTCTTAACATTTGAAATAAAATCTGCGTTTCTTTTGAAACATCAGGTAGAAAATTTTTATAATAACTGATTGTGCCAAGAAATCCTCTAAACATTTTTATGTTTTTGGGTCTTGCATAATTCTTAATTGTTGCTACTTTCTCCTCTTCGATTGATATCGTCTCTTCATCTATTTCATAACCAAGATATTTAACTTTTTGTTTGAAGAACTGACATTTTCAATATTTATTTTTAAATTGTTGTATGCTAAGGTTTCAAAAACTCTTTTTATTGTTTTTAAATGTTACTCTGCATTGTTATTAAGTATAAGGATGTCGTCTATATAATGTGATACACAATGCTCAAAAGGACTTAATATTTGTCTATCGCTCGGACCAAAGCCGCTGTCGATGAAGACAAACCAAATGGTACAACTTTATATGAAAAAGTAATTCCTTTATTGAGGAATGTACAACATTTTCTGCTATCTCTATGTAATGGTACTAACTAGAAAGAATTCTTTAAATCAATTACAGAAAAATATTTTGCATCTGTGCAATTTGCTAATTAAGTTTCTATGCGTACGCGCATTTAAATGACGTGCGTCTAAACACAATCTAAGTTTAATATTATCTAGATTACCAGTCAACTTCTTGACGACAACAAC
The DNA here is from genome assembly GCA_935421215.2 of Melolontha melolontha. NCBI lineage: Eukaryota > Metazoa > Arthropoda > Insecta > Coleoptera > Scarabaeidae > Melolontha > Melolontha melolontha. Next base: position 83,682,211 of record OW285238.1, read on the forward strand.
CATAGGACTGGCATAACTTGATGTCGAGCATTCTATTATACCATCTTTTAACATTTTGTTAATTTTCTTGTCAACCTGTTCCTCGTATCTCATGGGTATGGGATAATTTTTAACTTTGGAGAGATGTGTTTCATCCACTTCTATGTGATACTCGTAGCCTTTGGCTAAACCAGGGGTATCATCTATAAGATTCGTATATTTGTGCAGTAGTAACCTCATTTCTTGTAAATATTCATCACTGTAGTTTAATTTAACTTTAGCAATATTTATAGTAGGTTCTATGTCACCATGTCCAATTAAGTAGTGATTGATAAGGAGGTCGTTCTCTTGTAGCTCTTTCGCCCAAGGAATGATCAGTCCTTTAATTTGGAAGTACTTTTCTTCCATATTAATAATTTCATCGTATTTGTTTAAGAAATCTATCCCAAGGATACAGTTTCTGTTGATATTTGGAATTACAATAAATTCTGCTACGAAAAATGTATTTTCTATTTTAATTTCAATACAAAATATTTTGTCTATGGTTGCTATTCTCTTTTTTGTTGCTGTAACTAGATTAATTTTTCTTATTGGTACATATACTCCTAAATGTTTTCAATTTGCTCCATCCAATCTTTCTTAATTAATGATAGTTGAGAACCAGTGTCTATTAAGCCTTGTATTTGTGTATCTTTAATTTCGAAATAAATATGGGATAATTCGGTTGTCATTTGTGGTACCTTTTCCGAATCTAAAACTGATATTATCTCATATTCGCTGTTAAAAGATTTGCTTATAAAAAAAGCGGTAGCCTCATCTAGAAGTACCGATTCTTTATGCGGACCAGGATCCCATCTTGATCTCGTGTCTTTGGTATTGCACCTCTTGGCAAATCAGGTTTCTTTGCTTCTACCTTATTCTCTGGAGGTGTTTCTTTTACATTAATGTTATGTGTTTCCCTCTTCCAATATGTTTGGCAATTGTCTGTTCTATTTTATTTATTAATGTTTGGGTTACCAGGATTATTCCTGTTTATATTTTGCGGATTGTAATTGGGATTATTTCTATTCATATTGGGATAGTTTCCATTTTCATTATTATTTTTATTGACATTCAAATTGTTATTTCTGTTAATATTTGTATTGTTATTTCTTTGATATTGATTACCAGGATTATAGTTTCGATTACGTGTATTATAATTTGCGTTATTTTGTTGTTAATTGTTCCCTGTATTGCTATTATTATACCGATATCTCGTATGCCACTGATCGGTATCGTCCAATCTTCTTACGAGATCCAATAGTGGTGACTATCCCTTGTAACGTCACGGCTTGCATGAGATTGTTGTCAAAATGACCTGCTAATTGTATGATGAAGTCACATTGTTATATTCGAGGAGTGACATATTTTAATAAAGGGTACTTCTTTATTATGTAATTCTCCCTGGGTACCCCAGCTTTGTATTTACCAGAGGTTTAGTCATGTCTGATCTTCCTTTGATAATTTTGTCCCAAGTATTGCCGTGGGAAGATTTCTTCAAAATCATCAAATGTTTTCAGTTCGTCATAGAATACAAGTCTGTGATCTGTCAGACATGCTCTTACCATTTGTAATTTTGTGATTTCACTATTAATATTTCTAAGGTTGACTGAGACTTTGACTGTCTTGAAGAAAGACATGGGGTTGTCTTTGTAGTGGCCTCCAAACTTGGGTATACCTTCATGTGTATATAGAAATATTTGGAGTATAACTGCCTTGTAAATTAATTCCTCTTACTTCCTCAATTATATTTTTGTTTTCCGCCTGTATCTTACTTACTTGCTGTTGTGCATTTTTAACTATTGTGTCATGTCTCTAAATGTAGATGTAGGTTTCCGCGGTCGTTCTCTAGATGCAGATCTCGGTTTCCGGGTTGGAACCGCGTCGAGTTATGCGCAATTGCCAACGTTTCGTTCACTGTTTCAAGGGACATCTTCAGGGCTGTACGTAGATGTACGTCGCTTCGAAATAGCTTGAAGAATGCTATGACAGAGACCGTTACAACTTATATAGAGTGGACCGGGTCAGATGGTGGCCTGCTATTGGCTGAGGACAATGAGCCAATAGCGTGCGTCGTATGGGCGTGGTGATTCTTAGTAGAGTTCAGTAGAATTTGCCACGTCGGATGTAACGTATAGCCATCGTCTCTATTGAGATTGCGGGGATGTTTGTAAATTTCAATAGATTCACGGATTTTCCTAGGGAAATAATGCGATTCACGGGACAGAAGCTTGACATCTTTGAATAGAATTTGATGACCGGCAGACAAAATATCTCCGCTCCAAGCACAAGGAGTGTATCGCATTCCGTGTTCGTGTGGCAGTGTATACATTGGCGAAACTAAGCGGCCAGTCGGCGTACGTGTGTCCGAACATGAACGTTGTACTAGACTGTTACATATAGCCGGTTCAGCGATGGCAGAACACAAACTTAACTCCGGTCATTAAATTCTATTCAAAGATGTCAAGCTTCTGTCCCGTGAATCGCATTATTTCCATAGGAAAATCCGTGAATCTATTGAAATTTACAAACATCCCCGCAATCTCAATAGAGACGATGGCTATACGTTACATCCGACGTGGCAAACTCTACTGAACTCTACTAAGAATCACCACGCCCATACGACGCATGCCATTGGCTCATTGTCCCCAGCCAATAGCAGGCCACCATCTGACCCGGTCCCCCCTATATAAGTTGTACCGGTGTCTGTCATAGTATTCTTCAAGGTACTGCGAAACGACGAACATCTACGTACAGCCCTGAAGATGTCCCTTGAAACAGTGGACGAAACGTTGGCAATTACGCCTAACTCGACGCGGTTCCAACCCGGAAACCGAGATCTACGTGTCATGTCTCTGTTCGAAAACGTCAATTCCGAAGTCTGTGACTTCTTTATGGTGGTCTATTTTAGTGTCTAGATTAACAACAATTTTGTTTTTAATTTCCATTATTTATTTCGATGGCTTCCGTCAGGTCATCCTTAACTACATTCAGCTGGTCAACGCTGTGTTTGATGTGTTTTTATAAATCAGCTCTAGGCTTACTTTGACGGCGTCGATCTTCGTTACCATTTTCGTATTTTTTTTTTAAACTTTAATGGAGTGTTCGAAATTTCACATGCATCGTAACAGTTACAATAAAAAATGTTTACATATTCAAGAAATTTGTAAAATTCAAGTATTGATTATGAAGCTTACTGTTACTACAGTGTTAAAATATCCTATTTTTATGAATTTATGGGTATAGCATGATTTAAATTTTATAGGATATATATATATATATATATATATATATAAAGATAATTATTTCGTGACCTCTGTATGTTATGTCCGAGAGGGTTTCCGTGGTTTTCCTTCTCGTTTAAGGCGAATGCCGACAGCTTTGCATCTTGAGACGCTCCACGGGCGCATACATAATAATAACTCATGTCTTGTGCTTCCCTGTTTTTATAGTCTATCTATTTTAGAATGCTAAGGCATGATTTATTAGTATTCAATTGGAATGTATCTTTGAATAATTTTATTCATAGCAACTACAAATGTATGACATTAATATACTGTCATTTATGTTTTATATTCCTTGAAAAAGGCATCATTTGCCGAAACATGTAGGACTATTTTAAATATATATATTTTGAAGTAAAACCAGACCTTAAATCGCCAACAAATTGAATTTACCATATATATATCGTATAATGATTTACATGATATTTGACATACAATATAAGTTTACCAAATATACACATGTGTTTTTCTTAACACGATCTGTACTGATGTATAATAAAACTTTTCACAGAAAATAACGAGAAACTCTACATAAAATAAACATTATATTTCTTATATCGATGCTCATACAAGGTGTATTCGAAATTTACTCGTTTTAAATTTTTCATTGCTCTTCAGCTGTCAGCTTCATTTTAATTTTTCAATTTATCTAGCTTAGAATAGAACACAGCAATATGTTGAAACGAGAAAACGTTTCCGTCTTTCTTTCGTTTTTACTTTAACTTGTAAATTTTCTTTTCTACGGAAACGTACTTAAAAAACTTTGTTCTTTATTTTAATGCGGGACAGCTTCTTTTACTTCATCTCATCTCCTGTATTCGGATTGATTATTTGTACTAGGTACGTTAGCGCAACTACGTCCTCTACGTGACGTATAACCCCTACGACAAGCAGCCTTTAAAACGCGGTGGCGCCCTTTTTAAATTATAGTCAGTTTATCAAAGTTTCGACAAAAATTGCACGACCATCTTCACTGAGATCTACGCCGTTGGCCCTTCCTAGCTGTATTGTAAATTTAAGGTCCCGCCCACGAAAAAATTAATTAAAGCAAGTTTTCGTAGTCTTTCGATGTGTGTGCCTAGGGTAGGTTCACTATTCATAACACTACACAATTTATCACATTTTCGATTATGATTCAAGAAACTAATAATATTTTAGGGTCGTTTCAGTGCTTCGCTTGGAAGATTAGAGGAAGCTTTCATATCTATAAAATTCAAGTTAACAACTAAATTTAATATAATTTTCCTGAATACAAATAAATACCCTCGAAAACAAAATCGTTTCAAACACCTTCCAACTGACTATTACTTTATATAAATGAAGAATTGTCAATTGTTTTCAGTAATCGATTTGGTAAGTTTGGTGTGTTTTATATTAAATAGATTTTCTTAAACATATTGTTAAAGTTGAACGCTAAATATATAAATTAATAGAAAATCTCCATCACCTCACAGCTATAAGCGCTGCAGACAATTCTTTGCGCTTACAAACATTTACTAGAAATTTTATTCATGAATACAAAACGGTAGTAATCTGCTTTATACATAATACATGCAATCATGCGACCATATATCAAGCTTTACGTTTCATGTCAAAATTTGCAAATAAATTGAAGTTCTGGGATATTGTTGCTTACAATAAAATGAAATTTTCGAAAAATTCGATTTTTTCTTGATTTTACAAAAGTATCACATAAATAGGTTTCTAGTGGACTGTTCATTGATAGAAGATAACTCAATCAACTTAGATCAAAGTGCGTTATATACTTAAAAGACAACGGGATGTAGAAGCATTGGCTAGATTTTCATGAATGATTCCTCCACGGTAGAAACGTTCATCCATAGAACCAATACTAAAATCATTCCTGTAAGGATTTTACGCCAGGTTCTCAAAGGGGCAAATAATTAATTGACAAGTAAATTAATAGACTAAATAAAACACTAACATACATATATATTGAAAGATGAAACTCCGGTATACCAAAAGCTTTATAGGAAATCGCCACCACAAAGAGAAGAAATAAATAGGAATATGCTGGAACAAAATATCATACAACCAATAGGCAGCACCAGTAGCTATAGTGCCAAAAGAGATTGACGTATCGGGAATTAAGTGATATAGAATGATAATAGACTACAGAAAACTAAACGAGAAAACAATTGACGACAAATTCACAATTCCTAATATACAAGATATATTATACAAATTAGGAAGAGCGAAATATTTTACGACATTAAAGATCTGGCTACTATCAAGTTGAGATGGAGGAAAAAGGCTGAGAGGAAACAGTATTCAGTACGAGAGATAATCACTACGCATTCTCAAAAATACCATTAGGTCCTAAAAACAGCCCAGCTACATTTCAGAGGGTAATGATTCATCCTGTTTATCCTTTAATATCAGTATGCATTATGTATATATAAATATTTTCGTAAAAAAGTATCTTGTCTTAGATATAATATATTTATTAATGTGGGAACTGAAAAATTTATCAAATACTATGCCTGCATTTGATCTATCCATTTTCTTTGTTCTGAGCTATCTGGCGCTGAAATAAAGTGTTTTACTCTGCGTTCTAATGCAGGACGTAAGATAAAATATTTATAAATTGTATGTACCCACCACACAAAATGATTTATAATACATTATACTCTTTATTGATTAATCCAGTTCTTCTTATCCGCCTTGGTTTTCCTCTAAAGTAATTTTTATTCTTAAAAATAAGAATTGCTATCATAAAAAGTGGTTCAAAACAAAAATACTTATAACGATTTTAAACATGTTCGAAATATAAGAAAAATTAATTAATAATCTAAAAGCCGAAATCCGGCTTTTTAAAGAAAATTATACAAAGATGGCTAACAATTCTAACATTGCGTCTGTTAACCCTTATACTAAATTATTACTAAGACAATTATTAATAAAATTCTCGATCGGACAAGATCCAATTATAGTTTGTGATAAAATTTCGCCGGTTAGGATTGGGAAGTTAATTATATCCTACAGCATCGTAAGTAACCAATCCGAGTGGGTCTTCTATTTTCTGAAGATGTCTTTCGAATGCTTTACAAATTTAGAAAAATAAAATCCAATAGCCAGTTTTCTTACTTGTTCATTAAACCTGGCCATACCTCTCGATAAATGGCTTTCAAAGATTGAAGTGAACTCTCGTATTGCAGCAGGTGAAACTAATGTGGATTAAGTATATAAATAGCATTTCAACTATAATCAACTATAATTCGGAAAACTAAGTGTAGCTTAGTTAAAATTATTCATTCATTAAAAATATTCATTCAGGATGCCAGGGGATAGAACACAAAAACATACTTTCTTTACTAATGTTATTGCTTTGTACTTAAATAAAGTCTATTAACTATTAGATAATTATCCAAACAAATGAAATTTTATGACGGTTAATCGTTCTAAGAGTGGGGGAGTCTTGGCTGCTATTCGACACGACATTTCATAAGACATTGTAAATACAAGCCATATTAGTGCACTGGTACCTCCTCTGGATCTATCACTCTATAAATGTATATATATTGAGAATATTGAGGATTCTGCTATTTATCTTGCACTTGTCTATATTCCTCTTGATATCTCTTCGGAAGGTCTGAAGGCTTTCACTTTTTTTATTCTGATGAGACTCTTCTAATTAATAATCTATGTAATAAGATTAATATCTTTAAAAGTTTCTTCGACACTCTTAATTTAAAACAATTCAATAGTATTCTTAATTGTGAAGATACTTTCTAATATTAGCATAATTTAAAGTACAGAAGTCCGAATCCGACTCCCCTATTGTGGGTGAAGATTTATATCACCTCAGCCTTGAAATATTATTCTATTTGATACATATCTCCCTGTGAAACTTTTTTTTCGCCAATAATTATAGATGCAACTTCTATAATGCGAATTACGTTTTTTATACAGCAATTTATTGAATAACAATTGAACTTTTCTGGCACATTTTTCTGATGTTAATTTAGCCCTGGATACTTTTTTATAATACATTATAATCTTTATTGAATCTCTGATATCAGCTGAAATAATTTCTATTCTTAAAAATAAGAACAGCTGTCATAAAAAGTGGATAAAAACTTTAAATACTGAATTTTACAAGTTTATACATCTTAGAAATATAACAGAGATAAAAATAGAGGTTAATTATATTTCAAATATCTTGCTGCGATGGAGGATTCGATTAAAACAACCCCTTCTAATCCTAGTAGAGATTTCGCACAATACGAAGCGCTGCAATAGGATACCTAATTTACTTCATTATGGTGATGGGAAAGCTTCTTAAAATCCTATTGCTATTGTTAATACCTTAACGAATACATTATTTACTGTGTCTACCTCATCCTCCAGCTTCTCATGTGATGGATCGGACAAGATTTCCCAACTCCTTCTGATTATCTTCCAAAGATGAATTAATTAATTTACTGACAACTCCTTCGAATAAAAACACCTCTGGAGGTAGTTCTTATTAGCTAATTTTTATCATCAAATAATTTTCCCCCGATTGATGGAAGAACGCCAGAATTATTTCCGTGCATAAGTGTTTTGCTTAGTAATTACAGGGTAATTGTTATTACATCGAACTTTGCCGACCTCTATAAAAGAGTGTTGTACTCTAGACATTTTAGTGGCACGCGTTCTCATATCTCACCCGACCAGCAGTTTCATTTTGGGTAGATCTACTTTCACCAATCTGGTGTCGATTGTCCAATATCTCGATGAAATTTTGGACAATGGAGGAGCCCATATATATATATATATATATATATATATATATATATATATATATATATATATCCTGCTGAAGTGTAAATTTTCACCGCCGAAATCTGTTAATTGTTTCTTTCGGGAGTTGCACCGTGTAAATGTCATTAAGCCGTATAAGTTCAATTTTCTTGACGAGCTTTCGGAAATCTCTCTAGGTACTGTGTATTTTTATACATAAACGCCAAGTTAGATCATCACCCGGCACAACTAACTGAAGTAGTAAGAACGCTAACCCACAGATCAACAAATCTAGCCCACCAAAAGTACTAAACTCAAGAGCTCATAAAACTATACTAAGCACTAACAAAAAACGGATTCACAGAAAGAAAAAATCAAATAGCGACGAATACAAAAGCGCAAAGAAATAGAAGACAGAAACTATTCGAACAAAATTCAATTTCCTTACGTTAAGGGAACAACAGACAGAATAGGACCCATGTTGAGAAAATATGAAATCGACACGGTGTACACTACAGACAAGAAAATTTCAGCTTCTTAGGAATCCGAAGGACAAAATTGATTTCGAAGAATAAGGCGTTTATGAGATACCGTGCGGCTCTTGCGATCGCACGTATGTAGGACAATCGAATCGCAGAGTAAATGTGCGCAACATAAGAACGCGACAGCATACAGAACAGTCCAAATAAAAGAGATGACGGACAGAGACTACTCAATATATAAAAAAATATTTTATCAAAAAGAAGGCTCGAAAACACAAACATTCGACACAATCGCGAATGCAACGTAACGCTAATACCGCACACAGATATCACCGTTCCACTACCACTCAACACCGACCAACAAATACATGCACCCAGACGAATAACATGCAGTACAGTTCAAAGATAGACAGCAGCACTGACTTGAAAATGGCAGCAAAGATATTACCGAAAAACTAGTCAAGAAAATAGCCCTTTATATGGTTTAATGACATCTACACGGCGCAACTTCTGAAAGAAACAGAACATATTGTGATGGTCCAAAATGATAAAGATAAATTTATCGGAAGTTAGAACCAACCATAATTTAAATAACAACTTTATTTTGATTATGAAAATTTTAATCTCACTATTCCTGTAAGTGGGTTTGAATATAGAGAATAGGATAAATGAAATTATCTTTTAATTGTATATTTATTTCGCCACGCCTGTCCAGTCGAATTATTTTAATTAATTGAATATCTAATTATATATGGTGATGCTCAGTCATATATTTTCTTTATTTAATGATGGTAATGATTTTAAAAATTATTTCTCTTTAAATTATAAAAGGACGTCTATATTTGTAATTCTTTGCTATTATAAACTAGGAATCCTTACCTTGAAATCTCGTTCTGTGGACGTTCTTGTAGAAACTAACTTCACCTACTTATATTGTTTATTTATATTTATAAAGTATATTTGTTCTCTTTAGAAATTAAGCATAAATAATTAATAATCAGTATGTTCATTGAAATGTATGTAAGTAAACAATTAACGATAGGGTTTTAATATAGAAATTATACGTAATAATATCTACGTATATAGATATGATATTGTCAACACATCAATACTATTGATTTAATATGCCACAAACGAAGAATAATAATGAGCACTTTTACTATAGTATATTTAGTAATTTTAAGTAATTAATATAGTTTGCTCGTCTTTCTTTATCATATAAATTTGTATAACTATTTTAAAAATTCCTTAACCTGCTATAGGTTATGATATATATATATATATATATATCTTTAATATAAGTAATATTTTTCAAATGACTTGACTTTCTTTAATGAATATTGTTTTTAGGTATTTGAAACTAATTTGGATGTGTACTTTTACAAAAGGACTTTATATGTGTGGGTAGCGGAACAAATCTTAGGAATGTTTGAATATTTCGTAGTTTTTTTATGAATTTCAAAAGATATTTCAAATAAAATTTTAATATAGATAATTAATCATAAACCTGGAGTTGCTTTGCATGAAGAAGTGACTTGGTTCCTGGGTAGTACGAAGAATCCACGTATGTTTTCTCGGGAAGTGCCTCCGATGTGCTGGTTTGAACTTTCGAAACCTTCTTGATGTCTTGAATTTAGATCCTGAAGATGATACTATTGACCTGGAAACTGTTCTTCCCCTTTGGATGTTAATTAAAGTTGCTCCTCGCAGGATACTAATTCAATTTTCTCCAAAACTTTCCGGAACTAATTAATAAAGGTAAGTATTATGTTTTATTTCTTGGTTTTGAGTAATTTTCTTTTAATTGACAGCTAGTGTCGGCTAGAAGTCCTTCTCTTTCCTCCCAATTAATTATGCCGAAATCCTGGTATTTACAAAATATGTGCAAATTTTCACAAACTACAAATATCTTCTATAATTTATTGCTTAGAAGATGTAAATTTCATATCTTCCTGCTTTATTAATTAAATTGAACACTTTTAATGGCTTTAACTAATTTTTCTTTATATCTTGTAGGGACGCTTAACTAATTTCCAAAATGGCGCTCTGAAAATTGTACTATCTAGTACGTCCGTTCCCTTTGGAAGCTGGCATGCATCTCTCGATTCAGATTTTCATCTCAAGGCACCTACTTATTTTATAATTATTCCTGATACCAACTAATTTTTAAAATAGTAATCAAATTTTTGTAAGTATTAAATGTAATTTCAAAAGATATATTTAATTCATTTTATTTTTGACCACTGTCATTCATATTTGATCTTAATTCCTTATTTTTAGAAGTGCTTTATATTTTACAATAAAGTACAATTAAATTTCAGTTCTTATATTAAGATTTAAGCTAAATCTTATATTCTAATTGCCCATTGTTTCCTTCCTTTCTGCTTATTTTTATGATATTTATTTAATAAGTAACATGTATACCGACAAATAAAATAGACTACCTTAAATAAATTCAACAACTTTCACAACAAATTAAAATTCACAATTGAAGAAGAAATTAATAACAGTATTAATTTCCTTGATATTTGTTTAACCTATGATTTAACCTATGATAGACAGGGTACTATTTATACAAATTGGTACGACAAACCCACAGCTTCTTTTCGATATATCAATTAATTATCACTCAAATGCAACTAAAGTATTCAATAAAATGATTATAAATAATCTGACTGATAGAGAAGTTAAACTGTCACATACTCAATACAGAAAAGATATCAGGAAAATTAAAACGATCTTAAATGATAATAACTACCCACCACAACTTATACAACAAACAATTAAAAAAAGACTTGACCAAATATACAAACCTGCAGACACCAACAACAATTTAAACAATGAAACAACATATATTACGATTCCATATGTACCACAATTATCAGAGAAAATAAAATATACTTTTAAAAAATATGATATGGCTGCAAGATTAAACTTAGCAAACAAATTAATATCTATTTTCAAAATTAAAACCTAAAATAGACAAAAATCGAGAAACACATGTTGTCTATAAAATACCATGTCGCGACTGCGACAGTTACAATATAGATCAAACCAAACAATATTTATACAAAAGAATACAAGCTCACAAATACTCCAAAAAAGACGAAACTGCTTTATTTACACACAAACTACAACGCAATCACCATTTCGACTTGAAAACACACAAATAATTGATGGAAGGCAACACACAATGAAAAGAGAAATTATAGAAATTATTAATATTAAACAGGATAAAAATTCAATTAACAACAGAAGTAATATAAAAAATCTAAGCAGTATATATTATAACCTAATAATGTAACGATCTGCAATTTACCATCATAATATATGTTGCTGTTATATAATTATATAATCATATGTTCTTTAAGTATTTCTATATTTGCTTATCTAGCTGACAGTTTCGTGTTTATATCCCTGACTGGCTGTCCGACTAGGTTTTCGTGGATTTCCTTCTCGTCCTAGGCGAATGCCGACAGCTTTATATCTTAAGTCGCTCCACGCGCACAAGTCTAATAATAACACAGGCCTGCATTTTTCAACTCTTTGAATGTTGATTTAAAAATTTTAACTGTTTTCTAGTAATTGGGTAGCGCTGATTTCAAATCTGTTTTATTTTTTTTTTGTATCACGTAAGGTTATTTTTCAAACCAGTAAAATCAAAAAATATAGAAAAATTACGATTTATTTCATTTATAAGCTAGTTTTATATTATATTAAAAAAATACAAAAATATACACATAGAAACTATTAGAAATAGTTATTTATTCTTTATGCTTCTTAAAAAAACGTTTTCGTTTTTCAGAAAAGCTTCGCTTGGTTGTTTTTCTGTCATATTCAGCTAAAGGAAGATCTGAAGGTAGTTTCTGGGGCAAGCAAATTTTTTTGTTTCAACCTAGACCCCAGTACTTCAGAAAGATCTTTTGAAAGTCCCAAATCTCTTACTAAGTCATTCAGTTCGGCTTGTGAAAATAGCTGAGGTTGGCTTTGACCTGAGGTTGATGGTTCAAAACCACTATCCATCTGTACGGAGCCGGAAGTTGAAGAGGTTTCAATATCTTCTTGTAGTACTTTGGGGGGTATAGGTATAGGGACATGATCACTGTGAGGAACTGTTCTGATAGCTGATTTAATATTGTTTGGGTACAAATTATGTTTCAAAGTTTTTCTATTATGCCCCTTAATATCACAAAGACAAAAGTAGCAATCTTCATGATGATTTTGCGGTTCTCTCCAAACCATCGGTATTCCAAAAGGAAGGCTTTTTCTATTCCCTTTGGTCCAATGTCTTAAACCTTCTTCACATAAATAACAAACAACGTGCGGTGCCCAATCTTTATCTTGATCTCCTAATTTGATTTTGAAATAAGCATAATATGCAGTTTTCACAAATTCACCAATTGGTCTCTTAAACTTTTTCAAGACGAAATATCCACAAATATAACAGAAATCATCTGTTTTGTTTTTGCAACACCGGCTAGACATATTTTTAAGCAATGTTTATTTATCAAATACCAGGCACTAAACAAACACTAAAGACAAATTAATTTTACTTGTTTACTGATCGACACTCAGAGCTAAAATGAAGTAAATGACATTAAAATATACAATTTGTTTGGAGTGATAAACTTGAAATCCTTCTTCGCAGTACTAATAAAGTGAAAGCATAATAAATAGGATTTAGCAGGTAAAAATTCCCGGAAATCTTGTCCAAAATTAATACATGTAATAAAAGATTTACATCAGGTAATGAGAGCCTATTTAGCAAATTTCTTTAAAACCACAACAGAAAATCATTTTTGGGTTAATACCTAGAATTTGAAGTAGTACATTCATTTTAAAATGTATTAAAACGCCTATTATAAGATTTTTTTTTAAATTTTTTTCTTTTTCTTTTGTCCAAAAAAAAATCTGTGGGTGGTAGAGACCAACTGTATTTTAATTAGTTATTGCTATATAAAAACTGAGCTTAACAAACAAAAATCACGTCATCACACATTTTATGCAGGCCTGTGTAATTCATGACATAGCTTCGATAAAATTAAAATCTAATATTTACAATAATCATTTCCTGATAAACAAAACTATATTAAAAAACAAAGTAGAGAAACTAATATAGAAGCAACACTTAGAAATAAATTATAAAATTCACAAAAACTGGATTATCAATTTGACCAATATAAATATTCCAGATAATGTTAAATACATACTTAGCCTAGCACCCAAATTTAATATGCCACCAAATACAATACACATTAATGACTATACAGTTAGCATTGAAACTGGAAAACAAGATTTACCACACGAAACACGTAACAAAATCTATAATATGATCACTAAAGACCGGATTATATGCAAAATATGATTGCATGATTGCCTTATTTTAGTCAGAAAACATTAAATAAACCTAGATAGCTCGCAATTTATTGTTAGAAGGTATATCAACAAAATTATGAGCTTCATGGGTTTATCTAATTTTTTTTTGAGAAAATCGCACACTACAGTATAACACAAGTGATTAAGAGCAGTGTTTTAATAATTTTTTTCTTCTAAATTTAATTAAAATTGATTTATTGCACATTAATGGATTCAGGAAAAAATCTCTATTCAATTATGCAAAAAAATATATACCGTGCAATTAGAAAAAAATTGACAATTGCGCTAGGAATTGAAGATGGCGCTGGAAAAAAGTAAATGTTGCCTCAAACATAGTACTCACAAAACCATTTCATTTTATATATTTTATATATATATATATTTAATTTCGTATGATTTGCTTTGTAATTTGTAGAGAGAAATGTTTACATCCCCACTTACTCTGCAATTACATACATTCTAATTTGATATTTGTAAATATTTCATATAAAAGCCGAAAAACTCCAATAATTTATCAATTGTTATATATAACCAGACCTTTAATCGCCGACTTATTAAGTTTACCATATATATATATATATATATATATATATATATATATATATAAAACAACATAATAACTCTCATAATTACAGCATCGATAATCATTTCAATTTGAAACCACCCAAAATTCAAAGATTTCGACCACCAATTTGTGCAAATGCTTAATTGGTTCAGAAAGAAAACTTAAACTCCTTGGAAACAGAACTACTAACGAACTATTGTAATTACTGAATTAATTCCTTAATAAGTGATGTTGTGCTGCTGAATAAAATAAACGAATAGAGCGCTAACCATTATTTGCAAATATTATATTGAAAAACTACCTATTTTGTTATTAGCACAAGGAGTACGTATTCAGAAGATCAAGGTTTTACACTGCTTAAATAGTTCACCTAAAAGCTTTAACTAGCTATTTATTCCCAACGAAATCGATATTTTCAATTACTGACTAAAGTTTTTAACGTGTTAAAAGAGAAAGAAAATAAGGTTTAAGCTTATAAAATCTTCCACCGCGAAAGCCATCTCCAACTTGAAACACCCATAAAAGTTTTCAGTCATATCGTCTAACAACGAAACGACCACAAAATCGAAACAAAATAAAACAAGTTATCGATCGAAAACGCCATTAAATTGATCCGCCGTGTCCATCAGAAAGTTCTGAATCTGTCCAGGGAATGACTAGAGAACAGAGTTTCTCGTGAAAGCGATTCAACTTTTCGCGTATCCTCGTCAAATGATTGGACATTTTATGCGACCGGCATAGTAAATTGGCGTTGCAACGGGATTGTTCTCATATTCACTGGAAATAACTTAAAATAGTCCCGCATTGCTAAAAATGGAGGGGATGTACCGTGGTCAGAACTAAAAGAAAAACAAGCCAACCTTTGACTTATCGACTACTCACTAGATAAAAATTGAAATGTTCTCGGGGGATATCTTTGTTGTGGGACACTAAATGTCAGACTGTCTAAAAACGGATATTTTGTACTAAAATAATTTGTATACTTTAGATAAATACTGTAGGGTAGTTTAAATTCTATTAGACTATAAAATAAACATAAAGTCATAATGATTATTATTAGTATTGTTAACTAACGAAATAGAAAATAAATTCATAACAACAGAGTGGTTGTTTTATGTTAAATATATTATTCATACTTTATATTTTATCTTGTTGAATTTCTTAGTTATTAATTATCATTGAGCTCGTAGATATGTATCAATGGAACTTTAATGCTAACAAGAAAATACAAATACAAATACTGATAGTAAATGACAGAAACACCTGTCCTAGGCAGAAGTAAATGCTGAAAAATACGAGGTGTATGTCCATGTGTACAGTTACAGACGTGTATATTGCCTGTCTGCTTCATTTGTAACAAATGCGTAGTACGTGCTTAACGTATTGATATATAATTAAACTTTTTTTTAGCAGATAAATAATAATCCATAGCGTAATCGCAGCTCAGTCCTGTAGGTGGTATCAGTAACCCTATCTTTTCAGAATAATTGAAACATACATGAGTAGGTAAACCCCACCAGTTTTGTATAATACAAAGGTATTTTTAATAATATAAAATATTATTAAAAACCTGGTGTGAAGAACATATTAATAGTGAACCTGTATTTGTGTTCTTCACACCAGGTTTTTAATAATATTTTATATTATTAAAAATACCCTATCTTATTACCCTATCTTTTTATTTTATTGATATCTGATGTATGAAATACATACTGTATTTGTATTAATAACATAGTGAAAATATTGTGCACACTAGGCTTTTCTTAGAAGTAAAGTCTTTTCATCCATTGTGCTGAACTATGACAATAATATACCACCGTTAAATTTCACACGTTCATAAGTATTGAGCCAAGTATGGATTCTCAAGATCCTTCTCTTCTTCATAACAAACAAGGACGTTCAACCAAGGCCATTGAATACAAAACATTATTAAATCATTCTTGCAAGATATAAAAAATTTTCACATCATCGACAAAACAGCAGGCAATGGTTTCAACACCTAGAAAAGATGAAAAATCAGAAATTTAACGTAGAACAAACTTCCCATACCCTTCACATTTGCAGCACTACACATCACCTAATTGCTTGGATATAGCACGCACTTTGCCCAAAGCCCCTAAGAATTTCTGAAGACAGAAAAATGGCATTTTTAACTTCAATAGTCAGTTTTCACGAAGGACAAAGTTTCATAAACTGTGTCCCAAATATATTCGATAAGAAAAAAAAATAATATAGTGTAATTTTCAATATCCCTTCCATATACATTTATTAAATATTAACAAGCAAAACACGAAAAGTTTATTTGAAATAATTGTTATTTATCCTCAAATAATCTTCGAATGCTTGTTAACTGTTGTTCATTACTGGCTCTTCAATTAGGATATCTTCTACAAAATACTATCTCCTCTAAAATAGCTAATAATAATATCTGCTTAAGTGATTTCACTACGAACTTTCAAAGGTCTCCTTTGTCGAAGTTTTCAAATAAGAGTGAGTGAAAGAAGATTCCGTTATAGGTGATTCGCGATCAAGTCCTGGAAGAAACAGGATGGTGACTGCTTTGAGCAATCATGATATTGTAATGTGAGTCATGAAATGACGACACCCGCTCACGCGTTCGAGAGACGTTTGGGAAGCGTCCGCGAAAATACCGAAGAATCGAGAATGCGCAAGTTGGACCATATATATACCGCTCGGAAGGTTCGTTCATTCAACGATTAATCGCCGTCAGATTGATATTGTGATATAAA
Organism: Melolontha melolontha; assembly: GCA_935421215.2. NCBI lineage: Eukaryota > Metazoa > Arthropoda > Insecta > Coleoptera > Scarabaeidae > Melolontha > Melolontha melolontha. Next base: position 83,699,432 of record OW285238.1, read on the forward strand.
TGTGAAATAAATACTGTTATTATTCGTGATTATTTCTTAAATGTATATAGTGTGTTTTAAATGATCGTTAGTTTTATTTAAAAACCCAGAAAGACAAGTATTTTACAGTGGTGTTAAGTGTTCGGGTTTAATCATTAACGGACTAAGTTAAGTATTAACCCTAGAAGGTATACCGGGGTTACGAGTGACCTCAACAGAATTGAATTTTCCCACTTATATTCTTATTTCGCGCTTGGTGGCGCTGATAATTTAGGTAAGGTTAGTCGAATGTGAATAGTATAAATACGTGCAGTGAACCTTACGTTGCCGGTTATCGTTTTCTCAATAAAAATTATTTGGGGTTGTGAGTGACCCCAGGATACGTTTGCGTATTGTGAAATAATACTTTTTGTAATTTCGTGTGATAGAGTATTTGTGATACATGTCTAAAAAACCGTTAGTGCTCTAGATTCGGACTTTGAAAAAACTGTCTTACAATGGTACGATGAAGCAGAAAGCGATTTGAAGACAATTTTACAGAAAGTGACAGTGAGGACGAGGTGGAAGAGTTGTCGGAACACAACGATGACACTTCTTCTGAAGATGATGAGTTTGAAGAACGTCCACTTCAACGTGAAGGAATTTTGAAGGGCAGAAATGGTTTTGCATGGAGTTCACGAGAACCTGCAAAAAGCAGAACGCCTTCAAGAAACATCGTGGTAAAGGTACCTGAAATAAAGAGTGCACGTGTAATTACCACAGAAATAGATGCTTGGGCCATTTTATTCACTCCTACAATTTTAAATGAAATTATAACTCATACAAATGAAGAAATAGAAAGACAAGGTGTCAAATACCAGCCAGGTATGAAATACGTACATCCTACAGATAATGTAGAAATCTATGCCCTATTAGGCCTTTTGTACATAGCTGGTGCTCGAAAAGATGCACATCTATCTGTAGAACAAATGTTTTCTTCACAAGGACCTCTAATATATAGATGCATTATGCCTGCAATACGTTTCAAATTCTTATTGAATTGTCTAAGATTTGACGATAAAGAAAAAAGAAATCGTGAAGACAAATTTTCACCGATAAGGCAAATATGGGAGGATTTTATAGAAAATTGTACAAAGAGTTACTCTCCTCACTGCTACGTAACTATAGATGAGCAGCTACTTGGTTTTAGGGGCAAATGCCCGTTTCGTGTATATATAGGATCTAAACCTGACAAATACGGAATTAAGGTTGTATGTATGTGTGATTCGCGTACATATTACATGATAAGTGCTATTCCATATATTGGAAAAAACACCAATCCAACCAACGAATCTGTTCCAATGTATTTAGTGAAAGAGTTATCCAAATCTATTCATGGAACAAATAGAAACATTACAATGGATAACTGGTTTACGTCTGTTCCATTAGCCAAAGAAATGCTTAGCAACAAAGGTCTAACAATCGTGGGAACAATAAGACATAATAAAAGAGAAATACCACCTTCTCTTTTACCTTGTAAAAACAAACCCGTACTAACTTCCGAATTTGCTTTCTCAGACAATTTGACGTTGGTTTCGTTTACACCAAAGAGAAATAAATCTGTCACACTAATCTCGACCATGCACGCTGACAAGAATGTTAACGAGGTTTCGAAGAAACCAGAAATTATTGAGTTTTACAACTCCACAAAATGTGGTGTGGATACATTCGATCAGATGGCTCACAACTACACCGTATCCAGGAAAACAAGAAGGTGGCCACTTAGATATTTCTATGGGATGCTTGCTCAAGCCGAGATAAATGCCTTTGTGTTATATAATGCGTCGGGTAACGCTAGCGAAGCTACCCGAAATAAATTTTTGCAATCACTCGGACTGCAACTAGCTAAACCTTGGATGGAAAGTAGGCTCTCCAAAAAGATATCCGGTAAACTGTAAAGTGAAATACGAGAAGTACTGGGACTAACACATATTCCAGAAGAGGAACAGCTTGGTCCAGGGCCAAAAAAACTCAAATCGTCAAGATGTTATGTATGTCCTCGTTCACGTGATCGAAAATGCAGAGTTGTATGTTATATGTGTTCCAACAATGTATGTAACGAACACCGTACTGATATTTGTCTAAACTGTAAGAGAAATACTTAAAGTTGCTATTGGCTTCACTAAATAAACGTTTTCAAAAAATTTTCTTTTATTTTTCCAAAATTAATTTCTGGGGTAACTGGTGACCCCAAGTATACGTTTTCATGTGTTTTATTTTGGTATACCTTCTAGGGTTAATTAAATATTCATTTAAATAAATATGTAATGCGGAAAGACCGGCCCGGCAGGAAATTGCTCCCCGTTCACGGGAACTGAAATCATACTGGGCACCTTGATGATGGAAGATGGTCTCTTGAAATTTGGAGTAGAAAATCACGATGGAAGCGAGCGCAACTGGTAATTACCACGAAAAGGATACTAGAGGTATTGCTAGAACTCCATAATGATGCTCCTGAGGGACATTTTGGTGTTCATAAAACGCTGTAAAAAGTGCGCCATTGATTTTACTCGGTAAATTGCTCAAGAGACGTGAAAGAGTGGTGCGGTAAATGTGTTGATTGTGCAGGGAGTAATGGACAACAAAGCTGTAGACGTGCCCCTATGCGGAAATGGAAAATGTGGAAAGTCCCTTCGAGGGAATCGCCATTGACGCCGTCGGAAGTTCACAGAAAGTGAAAAAGGAAATAAATATATTATAGTGGTGATGGACTATTTTACTAAGTGGCTCGAAGCTTATGCCCTGCCTAATCAAGAAGCTGGAACGGTAATAGATATGATCGTTAAAGTGTTTGTTAGACGTTTAGGTGTTTCCCTGGAACTCCATTCGGATCAGGGGCGAAATGTCGAACCCAGTCTGTTCGAAAAGATGTGTAGCTTCTTGGGCATTCGAACGAGAAAAAACAACTGCCTTTCATTCACAATCAAATGGGATGGTAGAGTGAATGAAGAAGACCATGATCACAGACTTATCTAAAGTGTACAAAACTAGGAGTCGTGCATTTTAATCGGTTAGCCCCATACTCTGGAGTCAATAACGACGAAGTCACTGATACGCGCCAATTGGATAGCCACTACAAGGAATTAACCATCGAAGATTTTATGGAGGAGTATTCTAGTTCAAGAAAAACTCGATTTGGGGTGACCATCTAGAAGCAGCAAGATCTGTTTATCGTACCGTCAGACTACGCGCTCGCTTATTGCATAGCCCGAGATCTGCGAATGTCCAAAGGAATTGCCAAAGAATTTAAAGAGAGATTTGACAGAATCCGAAAATTAAGGCAGCAGGGACCGGCAATTGCGAAGAGTGTCAAGAATAGCCCATACTTAGCTATTCCATTGGCTATAACCATTACTTGGTCACGAAAGAACTGTCAAGACCGAAGCCAACCTATCGTGCCTTATGGGAGACCCTGGTCTATTTGCGTGGACAAATGTTACAACAGGACATGTTGGAATTAGCAGTACCAAAATTGGGTTATGGATTGGAACGTCTGGACTGGAGAATTGTAAGAAGTAAGTTTAAGGTGCTATTCCAACATACTGGTATGTAAATTCTGGTCTGTAATAGAAGGAGTAAGCCAGACCGTTCGGAAGGAATAGCATTCATTCAACGAGCAATCGCCGTCGGGTTGATATTGGAAAACAAATATTAAAATAAATAGTGTTATTATTAATTATTAGTTATTAAGTGTATTTAGTGCGTTTCATCATTAATATAGTGTGTTCTAAATTTTCGTTAGTTTTATATAAAAGAACCCGGAAAGACAAGTATTTCATAATATTTTGTTTCTGAGAAGAATTTCGATTATTCCAACTTTATTGCTTGATCTGTCCCAAAAATTCGGTACAAGAATATTATAATAATTCTAGAGTTCATTACACAAATCTTCAATTGATGGAAATACGTTATGGGCGACTTATCTAACGTAATTCGAAGCAGCCACAGAAGCAAACGCATGGTCATTCTTCGAAGAACGCAAAGTTTAATCCCAACTCAATAAATGGTCACAGAAGAAAGGCGAGAATCTTCAGGAATTTGACGCAGATATTGCCCGTCAGGTTCGACTTGCATATCTAATGGCACCAGATAATGGAACACATGGATGGCACAACGGGGCCTATCTCCAAAACACTAAAAGAATTAGGAGGGGCCATACGAGGTGTTGAAGCGGATTAACAACGTAATATATATCGTATAAGGCGAACACCTCATACAAACCCAAGAGTCGTGCATTTTAGTAGGTTAGCCCCATACTATGAAGAGAATAACGACGAAGTCGCTGACCTGCGCCGATTCGATAGCCTCTACAAGGAACTAACCTACAAAGACTTTATAGAGGAGTATTCTGGTTCAAGAAAAGCTCGATTTGGGGTGATCATAAAGAAACAGCAATATTTGTTTACTGAGTCGGCAGACTACGCACTCGCTCATTGCGTAGCCCGAGACCTGCGAATGTCCAAAGACGCCACCAAAGAATTTAAAGGGAGATTTGGCAGAATCGGAGAATTAAGGAGGCAGGGACCGGCAATTAGGAAGAGTCCCCAAATAATAAATAAAGAACAGCCCATTTTTTGTTTGGTCACGAAAGAACTATCAAACATGAAGCCAACCTATCGTGCCTTATGAGAGGCTCTGGTCCATTTGCGCGAACAAATGTTACAACAAGACATTTTGTAGTTAGCAATTCCTAAATTGTGTTGTAGATTGGACCGTCTGGATTGTAGAATTCTAGGAAGCATATTAGAAGTAATATTTCAATATACTGGTATGAAAATTCTGGTTTGCAGTTACCGGCCTTAATATTCCCTTACACCCAAGCAAGATGAGATCGTGGACTTTTACTTCGATATTATGTCACATAGTAGAAAAGTAGAAAAGTAGATTTCATCATCGCTTGAGGGAACCAAAGTATGACATGCTTCAGGGCGAAATTTTTTTATTAAGAAGGGGGCAATGTGATGTGAGTCATACGATGACGTCCTCGCCGTGCACTTCAGCATGATCTAGAACAAATTAGAATACGAAAGATTCTAGATCGGGTAATGATGATATATAAATAAATACTGATCTATAAATATTGTGAAATAAATACTATTATTAGTTTTTAAGTGTTCTTAAGTGTTTTTAGTGACTTTATTATTAACTTTCGGATATCTTAGGGGGTACAATTATACCCCAAATATTGCCTTTGTATTAGGCATACAATGTAACCAAACAGATTGTGTTTAAAAACGCATTTGTGCTACATGGAAATTTTTGTATTCAACATTTAATGTCAATAGGTTGTTTTCATTACGATTTAGTTTAATAAATACTAAATTTAAAATTAATGACATGCATTACGTACCAGAACTAATTTAAAAAGGATATAAAAGAACATTTACCGTAGAATAATTGCATGACCAATATGTATAACAATAGGTATTCCTTCATAGAATGTTTATTGTTCATTTTGTATCCTAAAGATATATTTAATCTCAAATAGTAAGGTTTCTTGTGAAACCGAATAAAACAAACATATGCTTCGATAATTTAAATTAGTGCAAACTGAAAAGACATCAGAAATCTTGTAACAAACGTAATATGGTGTAATATGTGTTTTAAAACGACATTTTATTGTACCTGCCTCTACAAAATACCAAAGATAATATTCGATATCCATTTAAAACAGGTGTAATTAATTGATAAAGGATCCATAATATTTATAGAACCCCGGAAGACTTTACAAAGTTTAAATAAAAGCTTTATATGGTATTTCGTGCCTATAAAGAAGTCGTATACCCATTCCAAGACGATGTGAACAATAGAAACGTCAAAATTTTACTTTACTTTCGGAGGTTATGTACCATTTAAATGCATGATGTCGAACAAAGGAAAGAACAGAATAGTACATTAGAAAGAGAGAGGTTATTTGACTTCAATAAAAGTATTAACGCAGTCGTCTTAAAGAATGAGAGGACGTAGAGTGAGCAGGACAAAGATGGAAATGTACGATAAAAATATGATATTTTTATTAAATATATTATGTTATTTAAAAACCTAATGAAAGTACGTTTTATGACGTTAACATGATAGGATAGATCTGATTGGATTTTAGATCATAATAAATAAATATATTTGAAATTAACGAAAGAAGATGAGTTCTGAAATATAAAATATAAGAAAGAGGGGCTTAAGACTATTTTACATCTGAAAAAAGTGTTGGCGTCACCAGCCATATATAAGGACAATGGTACTAAAATAGTGAAGAATTTCTTCGAATCCATCGAAAGCAGCGGTCACAATTTATTTTTGCATTCGTTTAAATAAATATTTTAAGTTGAATTACTCGTTGAGAATATATATTTTTATTTAATTTAAATTAATCATTAATTTTATGTTAAATTCATTTTCTTTATTTTGTAAACAATAAACATGTATCACGCTGAATTCGACAATATGTACAACGAACAAAGGTCTGTATGAGATACCGAATACGGTAAAACTTTGAAGTTCATAGGTAATTAATTGAGATTATTAAACGTATACGGATTATTAATTAATAGCAAATTTATTTAATTTCTGTTATAAAACAGAAACGGACAACACATACACTTTCGAGCGCCAGTAGGTCTCGAGTAGGCGAGAGTAGGTCTCACGAGCATCTGAAGATATCTGGGTTCTAAATTTGTGATTAAAGATTCATTAATTAAAAATCGAAATAAAACTTATAGTGGGAAGATAGATATCTAATGTGCTAGGGATTATTTCTCGTCATGTTAATATTAAATAGCACAGTTTTCTTTAAATACAACAGTATCGGGAGAATTTTAAAATCTATAAGCCACGTCTTTTTGTAAATTAAATAAACACGTTGTGTCATACTTTGGTAATTGGAGAGTATATATTCTCAGGGCTGAGATAATATACAAGCGTGATTGCAAGATATATAAAAATCTAAATAAAGTTGTTTATATGTATATTTTTGATCATACACTAAGAATTATATGTTATGTTTCCTTTTAAAATAAATAAATAATTAATAATATTCATTATGATTCGTATTCATGTGTGTATTACAAGGAGTGAACAATAAATGTATTAATCTATGTCTTACATCTTGACCTTTTACATTGGATGCTAGGCCTAGTTGCGAAACAATCCTGTTTAAAACAAAGATCCTGATAACAATACATAAAATTCTAGCATTATATATGCGTGTGTGACGATTCATATTTTAAGATATTTAGAGCCCATTTTAGAATTAAACTGCACAGCAATATGTATACGAAAAACTAAAACTATTTTAATGTATGTAATACGTACAAAACATAGACTAGGTACATATTACAGATAAAATGTACATATACATATTATTACAACATATTCATAGGAAAAAACATAATTTGTTAAGCTTTTCTAAAGTATGGTTCAACCTTTGTTTGCTTTCAATTTTTTGCTTCGATTTAAAAACTACAGTTTCACATGTAAATAAAATTAGAGAAATATCCATAAAAATTTCACCATTGTTATTGCACAATAAATAATTCTGTATCTCTCTTAATTTCGCACACACTTCGCTCATACTAGATAAAGAAGATTTTGGAGTTTCACATTCGTCCGCATCATTATCATTAGAGTTATCGAAATGAGCTTCATTTCGATACGCTGTTTTTCATTTTTCAATGTTGGCGTTGTTCGAACACAGAAATAAATATCATTGCTGTCATTTGACTTTAAGAATTTAAGTACATACATTTGACAGATATGATATATTTACATACTCTACACAAACAACGTATATTGTATACAATTGGCAACAAGATATATTAGTTTCTATGTCACTCATGTTTACATTTTTAAATAAAATATTAAGTAATGTTAACGAAAATTAATAAATAATATGTAATATAATATACTTGGCGGTTAACAAGATTTAAATTTGAAAATGTCAAGGATCAATGTGACCAACTGCATGCTATATATAAAAATAAATCTCTATAAACTTATTCATGTCAAAAACGTAAAATAGAAAAAATAGTATAAAAAACTCGTTTTATAAGGCCTTTTGCCGCACTCGCTCTTTAGAAAACTCGCTGCTATCGCGGCTCGTTTTCTAAACTGATCTCGCACGGCAAAATGATGCCTTATGAAACTTGTTTTTTAATATACTATTTGCTACCTTCTTCCCTGCACAATTCTCATTTTTTAATGTAAATGTCTTATTTGTCATGGCGCGGTAATGAAGATCTGTTTCATCAGCATTATAGACATTTCGAGGAGAATAATTCCTTAAAATAAACGGTAACTTGGTTTTCAAATCGTTTTTATTGTCCAAATTAACCTCTGCGGGCGCACAACAAATTGATTTAAAACTTATACTGTGTCACCGACAGAAGCTTTGCAGCCATCCTTTTGATGCTGCGAAACTTTCCATCTTTAAACTCCTTGCTTCCTCTAGTGCTTTTTGTTTAAATAGCCGCCCGGATATTGGAATTACTTTATTTTTGGCTTTGCAAAACCAATTGTAGACGACTTGATCCACTATCAATCCTTCCGACTTCGGAAATTTTCGTCTATGCTCCAAGTTAAGACCTTCCTCAACCATCTTTTTTAATTCGCTTTTATTTTTCATAATATCGCTAATTTGTGTTTTCCGACCCTCCATTTTTCGGCCAACTTTCGCGAACATGACAGATACTATTCACTTTTTGCGACTAATTTTATTTTGTCCTTTAGCGACAAACGTTTTCTTTTTAGCGACATACTTATTTAAGACTAATTAATTATAAGTTAATTAATATTTACCTTTCAAATACGGAGATAACTTTAAACTAATTAAGCAACTGAAAGAATCTTCTGACTAACTAACCAAGTAATAGAAAGACCACATTATTTCAAAACTTGTAGAAATGAAGGCGATCTCTTTTTGATAAAGCTTAAACATGCACGTATTGGGTCGGAAATTTGCTTTCGGGTCGTGTTCAGAGCTGAGATAGCATTCATTGCTACAGGCTTAATTTAATTATGTGTATATACTAGAAATACATCATTATGGGCAATTTCGCACAAACCCGAAATAATATTGGGTATTTCCATCAGTAAAAATACATCATAAATAGTCCGGGCAATATCGGCAGGTAAATTTCTATGAAGGCCGTAAAAATTTTGGTTTTTAGTTTTAGAGGTCGTATTATAAGGGTGGCCGTAAATAACGAGACGAAGAGAAAACTTGAAGCTTAATGTATTTTATATATCATACTTTTATAATGCGCATCTAAAAACAATAATACGGCAATATAATTAAAAAGTAGTATAGAGAAAATGAAAGCAATGTGAAGAATAAAACAATATTAAAACGTCAATTAAAACGTCTTACTTGTGGTCGTACGTACGTCATTATTTTAAGATACAGAATATAGTACATAACTTAGTATAGAAATGAATGCAGTATAGCTAGAGATATTTAGCCTTGTATATAATTCAACTGTAAGAATAAAAGTAAATACATGAAAAGCGTATCCAATAATGTTTTACTAAATTTGAGGAGCCTACTATACTCCCAAAATGGTAAGTTGTACTACCATAGGGAAAACGTTGCATCGACTACAGATATTAATCGAATACTAATATTATAACTTACATTTCTGAAGTCGATAAGTTGAGTCACTAGCGTGCCATCAGAACGTTGAAACTCCAGGCTAACTGTGTCTTCACTAACATTAGCGGAGACAGTTTCTTGCAATATATCACCTCCCTGAAAAAGGAAAGATATTCAGTATTGCTTATATAAACTAATATTAAGGAAAACCAATACCACAAAAACACATACCGAACGGCAGCGTAAACGAAGAGATATTAGTTTCATACTAACGAAATAAAATTAAAAAACAAGTAAAAACAAAAAAAAATATTTAGCCACTGATATATCTCAATTAATATATTTAAAATACATACAGTAAGCTGAGGCTTAAATAAGATCAATCAACTTGGCACGAAGTTGGCCGAATGCTGAACACTATACTACGCTATAAACGGCGAATGTGGTTGGATTCACATAAGTATCAAACATCAAACAATATTTCTTCGATGCTCATGGAAATGTTGACTCGTCAGTAAATAGAATATTTTTAATAAGACCTTTATTTCTATTGCATTTTTCTCTCATTATGTGATAACATTCCATGTTAATTTTCTGCGTTTTTCAAATTTTGTATGAACGGTACTTTCTTTTCTAAACCTTACGTACAGTTTTGTTGCAAATATCAACTTGATATGCAATTTGTTTGGTTTGGTTCAGATTTACTTTTATATTCATTAAAATTATTTAAATTATTATTTCTAGCCCTTTTAGGCTACTAGCGTGAAACGTAACCAAACACGATGTAAAATACAGATAGAGGGTCGTTTTATAAAATTGTTTTTTCAAAACATTGCTAATACCACGCAGAGAATGTGCACGATAATATAATTTTATTAACATTTTTATCGTGTTTGACGGTACAATTCCTAGGTTCTTATATAAAGCCCCACTTATTGCATCTCATATTAACACGTTTAAATAAACAAATGAATTCAAAGTCACATAAGTTACTTAAAATAATGTTTAAATGTTAACAAACGCTTTGACAACGATTGCAAATGACATTGTTATTTCATAATATAGCAAATAAACATTGTACAAATCATTTAGAATTTTTTTTATATAAGAAATTGCAAAGAAAACTTTATTAATTAGGCTGGCAAAATACGGCAACGGAATTATCACGGTATTTTATACATCTAGCAGTACCTCTACTTTTCGATAGAGGGCGTTAGGATCATCAAGATTAATGCGTTTAAAGAAGTTGATGACTCTAAATTACATACCACAGTTCTAGTAGGTATATCAATAGTACTCCTTTTTGAGGATAGAAGACGTTACTGACTCAAAAATAGAATACCATAGGTTAGTAGTTATTGTCTTACATGGTTCCAAAGCAAAGCAAGTTCGTAATTTATTGTGAACATTGAAAAAAAAACTTTCGTGTGTTGATAAAATATTACATTTTGAGTAAAAAATTATCTAAAAACCTAAAAGAAGTTAAAAAAGTATTACAGAATTCTGCCCCTTCGCATGAAGTAGTTCAAAAGTGGTACACTGCATTTGATCGTTGTTATAATAAAACAACACCTAATAATAATAACACTAATTTTTAATTGCAACCTTGTGCCTTTCCAACTTAGCCTAATACCCTATTTACTTACTGCTTACCGAACACGAATGCCCCGGAGATTTTAGGTTGAGACGCTAGCCAGTTAAAGGACGAACTAAGGAGAGGTTCTTTTTAAAATAATCGCCACCGTGTTTGTGATCTCAACCCGTACAGTTACCGACGGTAAGCCAAATAAATTCACAGGCATTAAGCAGAAAATATCAATAGAAATAAATCCCAAGGTTGGATAACAATAACAAAATTTGCTTTATTATATCGTTACAAGCCAAATATGACTGAACAACTTACGATATCGTACAATCATAAAAAAATTTAAATAACTGCGTAAGTACCTATATTGAAAGAAACAAAAAAAATATATGAAGTAATTCAATATTTAAACAATGGCCAATAAGCCGCAATTAATACTCAAAATAATTTACAAGTGACCAATTTGCTTAAAAGTATGCATAAGTTAATAAATTATGTTGAAAATTATATAGTGAAAATTGATACTGGGTTATGAATCACCCGGTATGGTAAATCATTAAATAATTGGATAATATAAAAGAAAAGAAAAATAGCTTAATAGAGTTTAAACTGAATTAAATTAAAATTCCAAAAATCAGATGAATTTTAATTATACTGCAAGACACCAAGAATGTAGTGATTAAGTAATTGATCCTAATATTAAAATTCCTTAATATATATAACAACATATAACAAAAATGTAACTCACCCCAGATATGTAGAGAATTTCACATAAAATTTTCACACATCCAGTATATAGTATATCAATTAATTAAAAATATATATGTCAAGAGAAATTACAGTTTAAAGTCTTATGAAAAAACTAGTTAACACGGTAAACTATAGAAATTGAACTAGTGGAATCATAGGTCTGAATGATACATACAGTATATATATGAAATTTTGAAATTTGTGAACGATAGCTATTGGACATTTGGACATAACCCTAGTGCAATATGAAGTTCGATCACCCTGTGTATAGCAAATCAGGGGTTATCGGTGATTATAATTATAAAACTTTGATATTTGACACTAACGTCAATTATGATATAAAATTTTGATTATTAAATATAGACGTAAAGCGTTGTGCTCGGATGTCTACAATTCCTGATAGAAGGACAATGCTGAATTAAAGAAAAAGCGGACACATATGGCGAAGTCAAAGTTCTATTTTAACATCTTAACATACCAGCTCATTCGTCTGCAATTATAGCCACTAATTTGGTCGAATTATATTTCAAATCGCTGTCCCACTCCCTCTTGGTCTAGGCCGCTATGTTTTTTTTTAATTCTCGAACCCAGGGAATAATACAACGGGCGGGAATTCCATCGAACGAGGTGAGCAGTATAACAGAGACATATTTTATAGAGTTTAAAAAATCCTAATTTTTTGGAGGCGTAAAAAAGAATATCGTTTTTCTATACGTATAGATTTAAAAAGGTATATAACCCCTTACCACAATTATTAGTCGTATCCTAAATACGTATTTCGACAACTAAGTTGTCATCATCAGTAGGTAAAAACTACTAATTAAAAGTCACACATGGGACACAGTAAAGTAAAATAAACGCTTCCGCACAACTACTATACACTGCAACCCTGTAAAGACTAAATTTAACATGCCAATCTCAAACTACGAGACAAACACTTGCCTCTTAAGGAAAAGGTTTTTAAACATGTGTTAAATAATCGAACAAAGGAACGGCAGAAATTCTTCTCTAAAGAAGGCGCCTACTAAAAACGATTTTTAAAGCTACGATGATCTACTATTCAACTAAATGAAACACCTTATATTTTCACAAAACACTAGTATATTAACTATATGAATATTTCATGTGCATTGTACACATCTGTAGTTATTATTTAAACGTATTATTTCGAATACAAATATAGTGACAAAATCTATATTGGGTAGGGGTGTAAAAATTTTCCATTACAAATGGTTAAAAAGTATGGTCGTATATTGTAAAAGCCGAACTCTCATTGCAAATTCTGAGAAAGACAAAATTAAGAAGGGGCGTTACATGTGAAAAAACAAGACATCCGACTAAATAAGAATCAATTCACGTGAAAAGGGTCTATGAATAATTAGATATTCTAGGTATATAATTTGAAAGTTAATTATAAATAGGTGACATGTCCTAGTTAAGGAGTTAAGCAATTTAATATAATGTATAGAATTCACGGTAGGCTCTAGGTGAAACATGATAAATAATTTAATAAACAAAACACCCGGCACATCTGTTCCACAAAACGCGAAACATTTTACATTTCGTGAAACAAACACACCGAGTGCTTCATTCACCAAATCATTGTTAAGGAGGTAATTTTTTGCATTCTTTCACGAGTATGACAGAAATAATCAATAAATTAATTAGAAAAACTAAAATAAAAAATACAATCCGCGAATCCACGAGTTTGATACCCCAAAGTAACCAAGAGAAAAAGTACATATGTCTACCATACCACCCTGTCACGAAAAACATTAATAAAGTTGTGAAAGAAAGAGGTCTCCAGGTAGCCTTTCGGTCCGAAAACACCATCAAAAGTCTGCTAGGGAATACTAAAGATAGAATTAATTCCAACTCGAAATCAGGGATCTATGAAATTAGTTGCGCGGATTGTAATTTGAAATATATAGGCCAAACTAAACGACCTATAATAATACGTTTTAATGAACACATAGCACATATCAAATACAATAGACCGGATAAATCAAATGTCGCAAATCACGCTTTGAGCACACTGCACAATGTACCGATTACAGGTTTGAAATTGATAAAAGGAATTAATAAACCCCATGAACTTGATGCTTACGAAAGTATATTTATCGCGAAAAATAAACATACCTCCTTGAATAGCGATAAATCTCCAATACCGTTCAGCTGTCTATTCACATTTTTATAAGGGGGTGGGGGAGGTAACAGCAGAAATATAGACATGTGGGAATCCATACACGTGAAAGAATGCAAAAAATTACCTCCTTAACAATGGTTTGTAATCGGTACATTGTGCAGTGTGCTCAAAGCGTGATTTGCGACATTTGATTTATCCGGTCTATTGTATTTGATATGTGCTATGTGTTCTTTAAAACGTGTTATTATAGGTCGTTTAGTTTGGCCTATATATTTCAAATTACAATCCGCGTAACTAATTTCATAGATCCCTGATTTCGAGTTGGAATTAATTCTATCTTTAGTATTCCCTAGCAGACTTTTGATGGTGTTTTCGGACCGAAAGGCTACCTGGAGACCTCTTTCTTTCACAACTTTATTAATGTTTTTCGTGACAGGGTGGTATGGTAGACATATGTACTTTTTCTCTTGGTTACTTTGGGGTATCAAACTCGTGGATTCGCGGATTGTATTTTTTATTTTAGTTTTTCTAATTAATTTATTGATTATTTCTATGTCATACTCGTGAAAGAATGCAAAAAAATACCTCCTTAACAATGGTTTGGTGAATGAAGCACTCGGTGTGTTTGTTTCACGAAATGTAAAATGTTTCGCGTTTTGTGGAACAGATGTGCCGGGTGTTTTGTTTATTAAATTATTTATCATGTTTCACCTAGAGCCTACCGTGAATTCTATACATTATATTAAATTGCTTAACTCCTTAACTAGGACATGTCACCTATTTATAATTAACTTTCAAATTATATACCTACAATATCTAATTATTCATAGACCCTTTTCACGTGAATTGATTCTCATTTAATATAACACGACACAGTCGGATGTCTTGTTTTTTCACATGTAACGCCCCTTCTTAATTTTGTCTTTCTCAGAATTTGCAATGAGAGTTCGGCTTTTACAATATACGACCATACTTTTTAACCATTTGTAATGGAAAATTTTTACACCCCTACCCAATATAGATTTTGTCACTATATTTGTATTCGAAATAATACGTTTAAATAATAAATACAGATGTGTACAATGCACATGAAATATTCATATAGTTAATATACTAGTGTTTTGTGAAAATATAATGTGTTTCATTTAGTTGAATAGTAGGTCATCGTAGCTTTAAAAATTGTTTTTAGTAGGCGCCTTCTTTAGAGAAGAATTTCTGCCGTTCCTTTGTTCGATTATTTAACACATGTTTAAAAACCTTTTCCTTAAGAGGCAAGTGTTTGTCTCGTAGTTTGAGATTGGCATGTTAAATTTAGTCTTTACAGGGTTGCAGTGTATAGTAGTTGTGCGGAAGCGTTTATTTTACTTTACTGTGCCCCATGTGTGACTTTTAATTAGTAGTTTTTACCTGCTGATGATGACAACTTAGTTGTCGAAATACGTATTTAGGATACGACTAATAATTGTGGTAAGGGGTTATATACCTTTTTAAATTATTATTTAACCACAGTCTCCATTGAAAGAATTTTTATACGTATAGAGTTGTTTGTACCAAATATTCCTGATATTTTCAATAAAATAAATAAATAAGCTAGTACAGAAAGACTGGAGAAAATATTTTAAAGATTAGTTTTCACGAATGCAAAAATACTTTTATTGTGAAGTGGCATATTTAAAAAATTCTTAATGAATATGTTTTGTCAAAAAATATTGTTCTATTTTACTAGACTCAAATAATAATTATCAACTAGTAAGCTACAGATGCATACCATATAAAAAATCAAAACAAGACATGAACGTAATGATTAAAGACAGGACTAAAAGGTACCAAAGAAACAGAAAAAGGCACTTACGAAGGCATAGAATTGCGAGAAGGCATAAAAATGAGATAAACAACACAACAGTTACTATACCTAACTACCTAATATCTTTTTATTTTCACCAAATATGCATTTCTAAACCAAACTTTTACAAAAAAAACAACTAATCCAGAAAACAACTGATTATTAAATACTGCCCTAATGTTCCATTGTAAAGTCACTTAACAAATTCTTGTAAGCCGAAAAACTTCTCTCTACGTCGACATTTCTAATTGGTGCATATTTGAATTTTGTAAGTAATGCGGGATCCATAACAAAATCGACAACAATTTCACCATTAAAAAGTGATGAATATTGTCGTAATGTGTCAAATCCTTCATTCTTACGCAGAACGTCGTTTAATTTATTCATAATTATTTAGCCAATATGTCCTGGTACAATATACGTGCTTTCTTGAAAGTTTTGAATCATCTGTACTGCAGTAACTAAAGGCAAATTATGCTTCTCAAGTTATTTTATAGAGTCACTCACTTAACTGTAATTTGTTTTTATAAATGCCAAATTTTTTTGAAATTATACTTCTTTTAATACGACCTGACAATCTTGTATTATGACTAGCTGTAGATGGCAATTAATAAATTTCTTGAAACTATGTAGGTATTGGTGTAGTATATTGCGGTATCTAACTATATTCCCCATATTGGTAGAACTGGTTGTGGGGGTAATCTGGTATTTGGTAATCTGTCTCTAAACATTTCTACCCTTAAAGGATCTCTAGAAAATATTTGTTTGCCACACGTTATTAATTTATTTACTAACGGAAACTACAATCTTATAGTTTCAGCTAATCGGTAAGTCCACGCCCTAAGCTAGTGTAATGAATTAAATTCGGATAAAAAATCTTCGTTTTAGATGCAGCTTTTACCATATCGTAGTCGACAAACTTTAATTTCTGTTTGCGTATATAGTGTATGCTTGTTATATCCAACGCTGCCAGCTTTCAAACAGTGGAGGGATAAGCAGAGTAGTGAACACACATACACATTTAACATGCCCTATTCCCTAGCAAACACTTACCGGGTGGACAACACTTATTTCTCTAGGTGCGTATATTAATAGTCGATTTCAACATGCATACTACAACTTAAGCATAGACACAAATCATAAAATGGTATTATGCCGGTAGACACCTCAATGTACCTGTACGTACCCGATATCCACAAAAATTAAATGTATGGGCTGGTATTTTAAATAATTCAATTGTCGTTTCTTTCTATAGGGACATATCAGTAATGGCCGCCAAGAATTTTATTATAGGTTGGCATACTGCCAAGAACAATGTGGTGGATTATTTGAACCTTTAATTTAGAATATTTATTTTTTATTATCATCGGAGAAGAGTTAATTTATTTTCTTTTCTTAAGAGTTACATTTCTTATTGTTTACATAATTTAGAATTAATATTTCATTTGATTTTATTTATACGCGCAAAATATAAGCTTTGTTGTACATCCTCATAAAAGTAATACAGCATGAAATAAATATTTTTCTGCAAATATTCGTGGCTAATTTTATACGTACTTCTAAGATGCGTTCTACAACCCTTTAAAGTAATAGACTTACTGACTAGCTATAATCTGACAACCTTATCATACTTATGCATACATTCATTATCAACTTCGCTATATGTTTTTCTTTACTTTTCTCTGTCGCGCTCTTTTCATCTTCTACTTTCGTACCAGAAATAAAAATTTGTCGATCACGGTATATGCGGCTGCGTCTGACAGCATGAGTAAAATTTCATCACTCGGTACCGGCTCCGGTAAGAAACAATATGTTAACTCGTCGTGAATCAATCTTGTTATTGTATTATTATTTGTTTTAATTAATTCTTTGGTATTTATTAGAAAACTTTTTGACGAATTATCATCACTTAATATTTCGAGTATTAAATTTGCCCCTTATCATTCACATACATCTAGTTTTTCATCTACACATATTCATATACATTTATTTCCAATAATATTTTTTATTTCCTGAATAACTTCTTTGTACATACACTGAACTAAACTTTTGCGGAGATGACTTCCAGCAGGAATGTACATTGCGAAATATGTTTCTAAAAACGTTTTGAAATATTTGTTTTTCAATTTATAAATGAGGATATTTGCTTTTATCAAAGTTTTGCAAATATTAAAATTAAATTATGATTGTTCAGTTTAGACGGATGTTGATACCACAGATTGCATAGCTGTACCTATAGTTCGTTTTTCCTTAGTATGACTTTTAGTTAGTTTTAGTTTTCCCTGGCGCAATGACGTTTTAACATTCTCCATTATGTAGTACTTCTTGTCACATTTAATCTGGAAAAAGGAATTTATTAACGTCAATATATTTTATAATTTTTACTGCAAATAAAACTTACGATTTTTGAATACACTTAGCGAAATAATTGATTGCATTCATATTTCAATTCTTTGCAATTTTTTATAAACGTGGGCTTTTGTTTCGGCATTGTACTACAAATGCACTTCACACTGTCACACGAACAACTTTAACACAACTAAATGAATTGATGACTCGAAATCACAAATCACAAATTTGACTCAAATCAAATCACAAAGTACAAATTCATTCACGAAGCAAATGTGCAGTGGCGCAGCGAAAATTTCTTTTCTCAATTACTTTACTCTTTAATTAGATATTGGTTAATATTCTGGCCTCACTAACAAACATTTTTTTTGAGAGATTCTATTGTACACAAACTCGTTACCAACTCTCCTGCTGTTTATTTACTGGATATTCTCAAAATTATATTATTAGAATTTTATGTTATTCAATTTTAACACGAACACGTTTTTTGTCGTTTAAGTTTACATCTAGCAAGCCACATATGTAATTACATCTTTTTTGATAAGTTCCAGTTTTTGTTTGATAGGCCGTTTTTCTATCCAACATCTCTCATGAAAATTCAATTACTGAAACAAAGGCTTCTTTCAACTAAATCAAAACCAGCACAAGAAATACTATTCATTCAACCGTAGCTCAGGGATATGATAATGAAAATCAAAACGTGGTGAACGTAGTTTTTTATGAGTTCATGCTAGTGCAGTAGTATGTGTATCCTTATATGTTATGCATGAAAGGAGAATTACGTGATACAAAATAAAGTAGATTTAAACATCGTTCAAACAATGGCGTAAAAAAGTAGAACACAAGACTTTGATGTCGTTGCTAAAAGGGGATATTCAATGGATGAAACTTCTGCTAACTCCGAAATCCACCTATGCATGTGTCTATTACATTGGAGAAGGTATTTTACCATTTCACGTTAGCATATTTGCATAAAGTGTAGCTTTTAAATTAAAATTCGCAATGCATTCTAATAAGGATTGAACGGTTTTACAAAGAGATGCAATTTTAAGCCTAGATTGAAATAAAATCTGATTTCACACATATGCATAAAAATTGAAAAATTAGAACTTTTGTTGGAAAACTATAAAAGGATTAGATCTGTCATATTTTCTCTTGCGGGTGTTTCGTTTGAAAGTAATAATTTCGTTATTAGGATAATGAGAATATTTCTTCGAGGAAAATAAACGTAACGTGTAAATATAGAGTATAGTATAAATATAGTAAAAAGTATCGTCGAAATTTTCAGGTTACGAGGGTGATTTAACGGCAGAGTGACTTTTCAATGAAATACTTATTTAAGGGTAAAAAATATATTGAATTTTTCAACATAATTTCCTTACAAGTTTCTACGAGTTTCTAATTTTTTGAAACCATCCAAATTGTAATCTTTCGGCAAGTCTGGAAAATATGTATTTGTCTCGGTTATCGCTTCTTTATAAGTCCGAAAAATCTTTCGACCGAGCGATTTTCTTAAATTCGGAAATAAAAATAAATCACTGGGAGCCAGATCTGGTGAATATGATGAATTAGGAAGCCATTCGTAGCGCAATTCGACAAATTTTGTTGAAGCAACACCGGACGAATGAGACGGTGCATTGTCGTGATGGATACTTTCTTCTTCAACAGATGCGGTCGGTTTTTCTTCATTTCTGCATCAAAACGTGTCAACAAATCAGCAAAATATTAGATAGTTATCGTACTTCCTTTCTAAATAGGCAATACAGGTTATGCCCCTGCAATCCCAAAAATCGTGGCCACCTTCTTATTGAGCGAAAAAAACTGTTTTTCTTTCGAGCACGTTCGCTGGGAGAACTCCAATGTTTCGACTGTATATTCATTTCTGGAGTATAATGATGTATCCAAGTTCCATCTCTTATTATTGTGATGAAACTACAATCTTTTCTTCAACAACGGTTGTGTTTTCTTCAGTTCTGCATCAAAACGTGTCACCGAATCAGCATAATATTGGCCAGTTGTCCTTTTTCTTTTTTTAAAATAATTAATAAAGATAATGCCTTAAGAATTAAAAAAAATGTAGCTACGACCTTATCGACCGATGAAACGGTTTTTAACTTCTTGGGGTATGTTCCTCGGGAGAAATTGTTTCGACTCTAGTTTTGTTTCTGGAGCATAATGATGTATCCAAGTATCATCTACTGTGACAAATCTACGGAAGAATTCTCTTAGATTACGCTTAAAGATAGCCAAACATTCTCCTGATAATTGGATTCGAGCGCTCATTTGATGAGCATTAAGCAAACACGGTACTCATCGCGCGGATAACTTTTTCACATTTAAATATTGAAGCAAAATATTGCATACCTGTTCGGTTACTTCATTAGCTATCTCAGGTACTTTCAAACGACGATCGCTACTTACTTTATTAACAGTTTCTGAAATAGTTTCGGTAAATAACTATCGGGCGTTCTGCATCGTCGGTGCTCATATGACCACTTTTAAAAGCAGAAAACCACTTTACAACTCATTCCATGGAACAAATCATATTCACGATAATATTTACATACCTTTTCCTTGGTTTCTCTAATTGTTTTTCCACATAGAAAATAATGTTTAATTACACTCGGAATTTTTTTCTTTCCATATTTACACAACGAAAACAGTTTTCTTTAAATGAGTATAAAACACAACCTATCTGTCAGATTTGTTTGAAATTTTGACAGTAGGCATCAGAAACATGCGCAATCACCATAGCGAAAGTGCTACTAATCTTTTAAAAGGCACTCTTCCATCAAACCTCCCTCGTATGTAGAAACTTCCCTAGAATATTGCATTGAACTTTACTTTAACCCACAGTTAATTTTATATTATTTCTAGTATTAATTATATATTTGATGTTTATTTAGAAGACGACAGGCTACATTTCTCGGCTGTCTTTCTGGTGACAAAGACCAAAGCTCAACATCGTAACGCTGTCGTAGTTCAGAGGTGTTTATGAATAGTTCACCTATCTCCACATTGCACTCCCGCATGTTGCTCCAACAATCCGAAGCTACTCTTATGACATGTACATTACTTCAGGAAATTTTATCGTATTTTAGCATTTTTATATCTAAATAATTAACATGTGGTCGTATTTAGTGTTTATTGGGACTGAGGAGTAGGTGTCACAGTTTACTCTCATAATTGCGAAAGAATACTTGTGATATATTACTGATATCTATATAAAAAGACTTAATTTTATGCTGCTATTTTGAAGAATAAAAACAGTCGCAGTAATTGAAATATATACCTAAAGCAGAAGGGGTTTATACGAAGTAAACTGTTACAAAGTCAAGAAAACAGTAGCTGACTTTTCAAGTCATGGCAAGTAACGACGGAATAGCAAAGAGACATGATAATAATAATAGTACTTTATTATAAACATAGTCGAACTTCAATTTCATGCAATTAAAAATATGTATATACTCTTTTCATAGTATAACATAAGGATAAGATTAAAAATTAAGCAAAAAATAAAATTTTATCTAAAATGTTTCTACAAATACTATAATGTTTTGGGATCAAAACAATTTTAGCGGAAATATGTTTATGGTATTTTATATCATATGCCTTTCTGAAAGTATTTGTTCTGGCTTTAGGTAAGTAACAGGAATGTGTTCAATATATACATAATTGGTGTAGCAAGATGCTCATGTAACAATAATACAAGAGAATGTATTTCATTATAGATTAAACTTAAAAGAAACTTCGCACCGATGATCTTGCTTCTGTTGACTAAAAACCGGTTTGCATATCTTTCAAGTAGCGTTGTAATTGGTGCCGATAAGAAGATAGACGCCATTGCTCTTGTAACTTAAGTATTTCAGGAATTGCTTTTGAATCCTTTCCAGACATCTATGTTAATATAGATTATAATAATACTATATAATAACATCATATTCAATTGTACTTCTAACACAAGCGCAGTAAATCGAGTTCACGTAATTCGAAAAATAAACTAACTTATTAACTTCTTACATTGTAACGATAGGACATATGCCCACATTTTAGGAAATTTTGTTAAGAATAAATCAATCGTATATAGTTTCTAACTTATCTTGCACAATTGACGGCAACATTTATTTACAAAAAATACTTTGGAATTGCGTCGAGTTAGGCGTAATTGCCAACGTTACGTCCACTGTTACAAGGGACATCTTCAGGGCTGTACATAGATGTTCATCGATTCGCAGTAGCTTAAAGAAATGAAAGAAATAATTTCTTCAAGCTACTGCGAATCGACGAACATCTAGGAAGGGCCAATAATTTAACGCTTAGTGACTCTATACCAAACCGTAACGTTTGCGCTGCGTTCATTCAACTGACGGGGATTGTATGTTGCCCAATATTGGCAGTTCTGCTTGTTTAAATCGCCATTTCGGTAAAATTGCGCTTCATCGCTCATCATGGTCACCGCATTTTCGTTTTCCTCTAAAACGGTTTGCATGGTTTCTGCGTACGCAACTCTTTGCGGGTAGTCATCTTCATTGAGGTTCTGTACCATAGAAATCTTGTAAGGATGAAATCCTAGATCTTTATGAAGAATGCGTCTTACTGTGTGTTCATTAATTTGCAGTTCTGCAGAATGACTTCTCAGAATCGCCCGTCTCACAGTTTCTACATTTTCTGGGATCCGAGCACTTCTCTGTGGGCCTGAAGACATCCTTTCATCACAGTTCCTCTGGTTCTGAAGCCGGTAACTCAACGCAAAATGGTTCTGTAAGATTGAACATTTCTGTGGCGCCCGATGTTGAAATGCCGTCGTAATTCCCGCTTTGCGTTGACTACTGACTCGCCCATTCTGACCTACGTATCATACGTAAAAATGTGATGTTCTGACCTCCACATAATTTTGGGTGCCGACTACTTTAATCGCGAACGTAGTAGAGTTGAAGGATCGTTCTCCCACTTCTCTATCACCTACCCTCTCAGAGTACTATCAAAATTAAAAACTGACTATTCCCGAGTCGAACCCTGTATATTACCTAATCTTCTTTAAGAGTTTGCTGAGATTCACTCATATTTTGTCATATATTGTATATCTTTTATTTAGTTTTTATTTAGACATAGAAAGTTTAAAACCTCGATTCCTTAATCTATTCACACAAAATATTCAATTTACTTTAATAGTATAATTTAGTATTCTCTCTTTATATATTATCGCCTAACTATTTTCTGTTTTGGTGGGAGTATTTCACTATTCAAACCGCTACCAGAACTACAAAAATATTTCAAATTCAATATTACCTGGTCAGAGTACTTATAAAAGTTGACATTTAAAAATCGTTGCCATTTGTGCCTAGGTATATTACATAAAATGTCGTATCGTACAAACATCAAATTTTTTGTTATTATATATGTATTTCCATTGCATTTACAAGGATGATTTGACAGAAGGCGAGACTGAAATTAGGGCAACGATTTACCAGATATACCAGTTCGAATCGTAATTCATAGACTTTTTCCCGAACGACTGGCGTGTGACAGGGCTATTCCAATAGAACAACATGATGGAATAGCAGTTTCATTCGAGCCATGGAGGATTTTCTGTAATGGCAACTCTCACTTTGTCCAGAAGGGCAGCATAATATGTGTCGTTAATAGTTTGGTTATTTGTGAGATAGTCGAGAAGAAGTATCACATTTGAATTCCAAAATGTTACCTTTCCAGTCGAAGAAAATGTCTTGGCCTTCTTTGGCTGAGGTGCCACGATGCCTCCGCTGCTGAGATTGCCGTTTAGATTATGGCAATAGTAATGAAGGCAGGTTTAATCGACCGTAACAAAGCTACATAAAAAATCTACTGGGTTGATGTTAAAGAGCTTCAAATTATCGCTGGAAATTTGCTTTCATTTTATTGATCCACGTTCAGTAAACGCAGCACCCATCCGGCAGAGAACTTAGACATGCCTAATCTGGCAAGAAAAATGTGTAGTAAACGTACGGCTCATAGTCTTGGCAATTTCTTACACATTCACTCTTTGGTTACGTAACACAATATTATGAACTTTCCAACCATTTCTGGAATGATAACAAGTTATAGTGGTCCAGAACGTTCTTTATCTTCGAGACTTTCTCTCGCCGACCATCCATCGGTCGCATATGATCTGACAGATTGCGAACCCACGTATTTGTAATTATCTAAGCGGCAAATAGAAGGCAGGCGCTGCGCCTACAGGTATCCTCTTGTTAATATGTAACCAATCGACAGTTGCATTTGTGGTCCCTTATAATTCAGTTTCTTGCTTGTAGTAGCGCAATGAATCTGTGAGATTCAATGCGCGTTTTGACAACAAGAACCCGTGGAGAAAGAAGAAAATACGATAAACTTGCACCCATCCGCGAAATTTTTACGGATTTCACAGAAAACTGCATAAAAACTATTCACCTGGACAAAATATTACAATTGATACTAACTGGATGTAGAGGAAGATGTCCTTTCAAAGAGTACATACCATCCAAACCAAATAAGTACGGCATCCAAATTTTCACACTAGTAGATGTCAAAGTTTGTTATACATATAATTTAGATATATATCCGGGGAAATAGCCTGGGGGACCTTTTGAAATTAATTATAAACCTGCCGATGTTGTCAAACGCCTTGCAGAACCTATTTTTAATACTGGACGTACAATAACTGCTGACAACTGGTTCACAAACATTGAACTAGTACACTTTCTTGAAACTAAAAGCAGTCTTACGTTGGTACGGTAAAAAAGAATAAGCGGCAACCAATAGATTTCGATGTAATGAAAAAGCGACCAGAAAGAACAAGTGTGTTCGGCTTTCAAAACAACGCTACAATCATGTTCCATATACCTAAGAAAGATAAAAATGTGATTCTAATATCAAGTATGCATTTTGATAATCATATAGACGAAAGCACAGGTGAACTAAAAAAACCTGAAATTATCACATATTATAATGAGACAAAATCAGGAGTCGATTTAGTTGATAAAATGTGTGCATCGTCGAATGTTCAAAGTTAAATTGCCAAGTATTACGTACTGGAAATGGTAACAACGTAAAAACGCGCCGTATATTTTTGAAGCTGCTAGGTACTGAATTATTTTCAGATCAATTAAAGCGAAGAGCAGTAAAACAAAGAGGAATTGCTTTAGATCCTATGCGAAAATTACAAAATCTTTATCCTAATACCGCAGCAGCAGAAGAAGTAGTCCCTGTGAGAAATAAAAAAAAACGATGTGTGGGTTGCGAGGAAAATAAGAAACAACGGTACTCAAAATTCTGCAAACAATTTTTGTGCTTAGAACACGCTCTACAATTTGCTAAAACTGTTTCAAAACAAAATTCGAGGAATACGATCCTATTATGTAGACTGGGATTAGTTTTAGGTTACATGGTTATTTTTTATCATTCTTTTATATTCATTTCCATATTTACGTTGATTTATTTTTTATAAGTATTTTATTTAAAAAAGGTATATAATCCCTTACCACAATTATTAATCGTATCCTAAATACGTATTTCGACAACTAAGTTGTCATCATCAGTAGGTAAAAACCACTAATTAAAAAGTCGCACATGGGGCACAGTAAAGCGAGAGAACCGCTTACGCTATAACTACTTTACACCGCGTCCACGTATAGACTAATTCTAAACATGCGATTCTAAACTACGGGGGGTCGAAGAAACACTTATCCCTAAGGAAAATGTCTAAACATGTGTTAAATCTCCGAGTTGAAGTATGTCGAACCGAAAGACGGCTAACATTCCATCAAAGGGAACGGCAATAAATATGTCCCAATAACTACAATTTTAAAAATTTTAAAAACGACGATGACACAGTTAGGGTAATAAAAATGAAAAGAGGCAGCTGAAAGAGATCGGTGACCTGTCGCTATTCATTGAATTATATTTATTTTTCGGGATATGTATACTTTCATAAGCATCAAGTTCGTGGGGTTTATTAATTCCTTTTACTAACTTCAACCCTGTAATCGATACATTGTGCAGTGTGCTCAAAGCGTGGTATGCGACATTCGATTTATCCGGTCTATTGTATTTAATATGTGATATGTGTTCTTTAAAACGGGTTATTATTGGTCGTTTAGTTTGGCCTATATATTTCAAATTACAATCGTTGCAACTAATTTCGTATATACCTGATTTCGAATTGAAATTAACTCTATCTTTAGTATTCCCTAGGAGACTTTTGATAGTGTTTTCGGACCGAAAAGCTACCTGGAGACCTCTTTCTTTCACAACTTTATTAATGTTTTTCGTGACGGGGTGGTATGGTAAACACATGTACTTTTTCTCCTGGTTACTTTGAGATATCAAACTTGTGGATTCGCGGATTGTATTTTTTATTTTTGTTTTTCTAATTAATTTATTGATTATTTCTATGTCAAAGCCATTGTATGTCGCAATATTTTTAATGAAATCTAGTTCTATTTCATATCTCTCTTTTGTTAACGGAAAATTCAATAACCGATTTACTAAGAAATTAAAGGAAGCTGTCTTATGTTGATAACTATGGTTTGAATCCGCGGTGATGAATCTATTAACATTGGTTTCTTTCCGGAAAATATCGATTTCTATTTTATGTTTATTTCTAATCAGTAAAGTATCCAAAAATGGTATCTTGCCGTTGTGTTCCTTTTCCACTGTGAATTTAATCGTCGGAAATTTCAAATTTAATTGATTAACGAACATGTCTAATTCGCATTTTCGTGTATCAAAAATCGCGAGAATGTCATCTACATACCATTATTTTAAATTCTACTTCAAATTGACTCATGAATAAATTGGCTATGAAAGGAGATAGGCAGTTACCCATTGTTGTGCCTTGTTTCTGTTCATAAAATTTTTCTCCTACTTGAAAACAATTTTGCGTCATGCACAGGGTTGTCAATCTCATGTATTCTTTTATTTTTGTAGGTTCAATGTTATTCTTGTGGAGCAAGCTTTCTAAATATTTCATAGTCTCTGGAATAGGTACCGAGGGGAATAAAGACGTTACATCGAATGAAACTAAATTTCTCCGGTTTCCAGTTCACAATCTTTAATTAATTTAACAAATTCTAAGGAATTACTGACTGACAAATTTTCTGGTTTTACGGGTAGATTTTTAAATTCATTCACTAACCATTTGGAAAACAAGTAAGTCGGTGAGTTGATACCTGAAACTATGGGTCTCATCGAGTTACTTGGTTTATGTATCTTCGGTAAACAATACATTCTTGGTACTACAGGATGGGCGATAGTAAACTCGGACGCTTAACAGAACATGTACTAATCCCGCAGGTAAACTGGGCCTGCCAGAAATTTTCTTTCATAATCTTCATAGGTAAACTCGGGCGGTAGATACTTGGGCCGCCCAAATACTTACCTGGTATTTTGACCCTAATTAGAGATTAACATTATTTCATCGTTTCATATTTTTCAATAAAAGGGATTAAGAAAACAAATATCAAAAGTTGATAAGTGCACCTATCTATACGTTCTATTGCTTAGCTAAACAAAGTCATTACTTAAATCTGTGTCATACATATTTTCAAAATGAAATATATGTAAAGTTGCAAAGTATTCACCAGCTATATGTACCTAATTCGGACACTCGGAAAAGGCAAAAATACCTTCAAAACAAAATTAATGATTTCAATAATGGGAAAGTGTCAACGTTAGAATTTCTTAAGTTAACTTCGCATTATTATAGTTACACTATGTAACTATCTAATATTAAAATATATTTTGAATTTGTATATATAAATAAATTTTTATGATGTCATATGCATTTGTGATTTTATTTAACAAAATTAGTATATAGAGTTATTGAGGAAACCTCAGCCGCTTTAGATAAGTGTACTATTCGGCTCAAATTACTTATACAGCTTAAAACTTATTTTGACCGAGGAGGATTAAAATATCTAAAGCGGCCGAGTTTACCTCTGCCCGCTTTGGGGCAGCTTGGACTATCAGGCCGGGTTTACCTAGACAGCTTAAAACTCATTATGACCGCGGAAGATTAAAATACCTAAAGCGGCCGAGTTTACCTCTGCCCTACAGGATTACTAACATTCAATTTATACCTTTGGGTAGAAGTTATTAAAATTGGACATTTCTTAATCGCGTCTTTTGTGTCACTAATCATTTTAGGTAACGGATTTCTCTTGATTTCTACATACGGACCTTCGGCAATTAAATTTTTGACTCTTTGAAAATAGTCGGTTTTGTCCATAATTACTAACTTGTTCCCTTTATCTGCTTTTATGTAAAAGCAGTCTTTCGATCTAAGAGTTTTAATGATATTCCATTCTTTATTGACTGACTTCTGTTTGTGCGGCTGCAAATTCTTATCGATTTGGGTTTTACAAGCTTCTCGAATAAAGTTTTTTGGCCCTTGTTCAAAATACTTAATCGAAGTTTCAATACTTGCAATCACCTGTTCCATAGGAATCTGACGGCTTGGCAAACAGTATTTTAAACCTTTGTTTAACAAATCTATTTCTAACTCACTAAAATTCTCGAATGATTGATTGATCACTATTATCACTTTTATAGGAATTCTATTAGTATCCTTTTTAGGTGGACATAACTTTCTGAATTTCTTGTTAATTTCAAGTCTTGCAAAATGCAAATTTTGTAGTTCTAATTCTAATTTACTACGTTTACTGTACAGATATTTCATTTCTAGGTTCAACCATATCATTTTTGCATATGAAATGACCTGATCGTTATTTCTACAATTTGTCGTTATATTTACGTTCATGAATTTAGGAAAAACATTGTTACTTCTACACCGTTTCAGGAAATTGATATCTGTACATATAAGTTTAACTTTAATATATAACTTATGAAATCTATTACACTCCTTTGACCGGGAAGTCATTGTGAAAATTCTTTCTTTGGAGACTGTGGTTAAGTAAAAAACTTAAAAAAGGTATATAACCCCTTACCACAATTATTAATCGTATCCTAAATACGTATTTCGACAACTAAGTTGTCATCATCAGTAGGTAAAAACCACTAATTAAAAAGTCACACATGGGGCACAGTAAAGCGAGAGAACCGCTTACGCAATAACTACTTTACACCGCGTCCACGTATAGACTAAACTAAACTAAACTACGGAAGGTCGAAGAAACACTTATCCCTAAGGAAAAGGTCTAAACATGTGTTAAATCTCCGAGTTGAAGTATGTCGAACCGAAAGACGGCTAACATTCCATCAAAGGGAACGGCAATAAATATGTCCCAATAACTACAATTTTAAAAATGTTAAAAACGACGATGACACAGTTAGGGTAATAAAAATAAAATGAGGCAGCTGAAAGAGATCGGTGACCTGTCGCTATTCATTGAATTATATTTATTTTTCGCGATATGTATACTTTCATATATATGTATACTTTCATATATTAAAGTTAAACTTATAAGTACAGATATCAATTTCCTGAAACGGTGTAGAAGTAACAATGTTTTTCCTAAATTCATTAACATAAATATAAAGACAAATTGTAGAAATAACGATCAGGTCATTTCATATGCAAAAATGAAATGGTTGAACCTAGAAATGAAATATCTGTACAGTAAACGTAGTAAATTGGAATTAGAACTATATAATTTGCATTTAAAATTAACTAAAAGCATGAACAATAATGAATTCGAAGAGTGGTGTAACTTTTATAGGAAAATTACGGAAATTAAAGACTATAAATTGAAAAAGAAATTTTTAAAACTTAACAAGAAATTCAGAAAGTTATGTCCACCTAAAAAGGATACTAATAGAATTCCTATAAAAGAAACACTAGTGATCAATCAATCATCCGAGAATTTTAGTGAGTTAGAAATAGATTTGTTAAACAAAGGTTTAAAATACTGTTTGCCAAGCCGTCAGATTCCTATGGAACAGGTGATTGCAAGTATTGAAACTTCCATTAAGTATTTTGAACAAGGGCCAAAAAACTTTATTCGAGAAGCTTGTAAAACCCAAATCGATAAGAATTTGCAGCAGCACAAACAGAAGTCAGTCAATAGAGAATGGAATATCATTAAAACTCTTAGATCGAAAGACTGCTTTTACATAAAAGCAGATAAAGGGAACAAGTTAGTAATTATGGACAAAACCGACTATTTTCAAAGAGTCAAAAATTTAATTGCCGAAGGTCCGTATGTAGAAATCAAGAGAAATCCGTTACCTAAAATGATTAGTGACACAAAAGACGCGATTAAGAAATGTCCAATTTTAATAACTTCTACCCAAAAGTATAAATTGAATGTTAGTAATCCTGTAGTACCAAGAATGTATTGTTTACCGAAGATACATAAACCAAGTAACTCGATGAGACCCATAGTTTCAGGTATCAACTCACCGACTTACTTGTTTTCCAAATGGTTAGTGAATGAATTTAAAAATCTACCCGTAAAACCAGAAAATTTGTCAGTCAGTAATTCCTTAGAATTTGTTAAATTAATTAAAGATTGTGAACTGGAAACCGGAGAAATTTTAGTTTCATTCGATGTAACGTCTTTATTCCCCTCGGTACCTATTCCAACATTGAACCTTCAAAAATAAAAGAATACATGAGATTGACAACCCTGTGCATGACGCAAAATTGTTTTCAAGTAGGAGAAAAATTTTATGAACAGAAACAAGGCACAACAATGGGTAACTGCCTATCTCCTTTCATAGCCAATTTATTCATGAGTCAATTTGAAGTAGAATTTAAAATAATGCTAAATATTTCCCGAGAGTCTGGATTAGGTATGTAGATGACATTCTCGCGATTTTTGATACACGAAAATGCGAATTAGACATGTTCGTTAATCAATTAAATTTGAAATTTCCGACGATTAAATTCACAGTGGAAAAGGAACACAACGGCAAGATACCATTTTTGGATACTTTACTGATTAGAAATAAACATAAAATAGAAATCGATATTTTCCGGAAAGAAACCAATGTTAATAGATTCATCACCGCGGATTAAAACCATAGTTATCAACATAAGACAGCTTCCTTTAATTTCTTAGTAAATCGGTTATTGAATTTTCCGTTAACAAAAGAGAGATATGAAATAGAACTAGATTTCATTAAAAATATTGCGACATACAATGGCTTTGACATAGAAATAATCAATAAATTAATTAGAAAAACAAAAATAAAAAATACAATCCGCGAATCCACAAGTTTGATATCTCAAAGTAACCAGGAGAAAAAGTACATGTGTTTACCATACCACCGCGTCACGAAAAACATTAATAAAGTTGTGAAAGAAAGAGGTCTCCAGGTAGCTTTTCGGTCCGAAAACACTATCAAAAGTCTCCTAGGGAATACTAAAGATAGAGTTAATTTCAATTCGAAATCAGGTATATACGAAATTAGTTGCAACGATTGTAATTTGAAATATATAGGCCAAACTAAACGACCAATAATAACCCGTTTTAAAGAACACATATCACATATTAAATACAATAGACCGGATAAATCGAATGTCGCATACCACGCTTTGAGCACACTGCACAATGTATCGATTACAGGGTTGAAGTTAGTAAAAGGAATTAATAAACCCCACGAACTTGATGCTTATGAAAGTATACATATCCCGAAAAATAAATATAATTCAATGAATAGCGACAGGTCACCGATCTCTTTCAGCTGCCTCTTTTCATTTTTATTACCCTAACTGTGTCATCGTCGTTTTTAAAATTTTTAAAATTGTAGTTATTGGGACATATTTATTGCCGTTCCCTTTGATGGAATGTTAGCCGTCTTTCGGTTCGACATACTTCAACTCGGAGATTTAACACATGTTTAGACATTTTCCTTAGGGATAAGTGTTTCTTCGACCCCCCGTAGTTTAGAATCGCATGTTTAGAATTAGTCTATACGTGGACGCGGTGTAAAGTAGTTATTGCGTAAGCGGTTCTCTCGCTTTACTGTGCCCCATGTGCGACTTTTTAATTAGTGGTTTTTACCTACTGATGATGACAACTTAGTTGTCGAAATACGTATTTAGGATACGATTAATAATTGTGGTAAGGTGTTATATATCTTTTTTAAGTTTTTTTACTTAACCACAGTCTCCAAAGAAAGTATTTTTAGTATTTTATGTTCATTTCGTTTGTTTCATTTTCTTTTAGACACTCTTGTTATCAAGGCCTAATAAATATACTGTTTTTTTTTATAAAATCTGCATTTTATTATTTCCATCTAGTAGATGCGTTGTGCTCGAAGTGAGAATTTTTAGCATTCCGCCCGACGGAAGGTTAAAACGAACGACAAATCGTGGCCTTCGAAAGGGCATCGTTGCCCAATATTTGCTGCATATCCGCCAAAATATTACTGTATTCACTTCTTAAAAAACAAGTACTGAATTGCGCCACAAATAGCGATTTTGTCCATTATACAATTTTCCCTAAGCACGTCTTCTGTCAAACTAAAGGTCAAACAAAAGTGCAATTTAAATAGCCTCTTGTAAAAGCATGGCCTACTCAAAAATAACACAACCTTCCAAATTATTTTCGTAATAAAATAAGAACTAAAAAATTAATGTAATCCTTTTGTATGCGAATTGGCAGGATTTCGGATCCTTTCATGATTTGCAATAGTACAATGTGTTAAAGAACTTTCGATCTTAACCAATTTTACGATAACAAAATTTATCGGTTAACTAATATAGCGACATCAAGCGTAGAAATACATTTAGAAAATTGCCGACCAATGTACATACATATACGGTAGAGTGCAGGTTTTATCATAAGTAAAAACACAAGAGCTTTTTTTTTATCGGATAAATTTCTCTTTGTAACGAAATTATTTTGCCAATCAGTAATTTGACGAGAAAAACTTACATGAAAAAATCGCGAGACGATAGTCGAGCGATTTTTTCTAATGTAAGTTTTTCGAGCGAAATTACTGATTGGAAAAATATTGAGTTAAAAAGAAATTTATCCGATTGAAAGAAAAGCTCGAGTGTTTTTTGGCAAGATAAATTAACGACATGAATAAAACTTTTTAAATTGTCTCCATATTGACGATTTTGTATTTCTTGTGTTTTGCAGTATTGATCTTTTGATATTTGTTGAAATTTCCCCAAACCGACTCGTATTTTACGTTCAACGATACTTAATAGTTATTACCTGTCAGCTGCCAAAATAAATTAAGTGATGCAGGGCTACTAGATATGTAACAGGAAGAAGCATTTTTATCGGAGGAAGAAGCATTTTTATCGGTGATAAAAAGCTATGTAGGTTTTTATCGCTGTCAAAGTGACAAAAATGTCACCCGCATATGGACATTTTTATATAGGAGTTAATTTATCAACGTAATAATGTAAAATATAAAGTACACAATCAAATGCGGTGATAGGGCACGTAACGTATAGCGCCTGGGGTTATTCTTGGTTATAAACTCAGGTATACAGTATATCGCAGTCGACTAGTGAAGAATATTTCTAATACTAATAAAAGTTTCTGCTGTTATATACTACACTTTAATATGCTGGCAGGTATTTTAAGCTTTAAACAATTCACAGAATTTATTTCCGCCTTTCTCTTGTAGATAAAGTCCTGAGTTTCAATTTCATTTGCTTTTCACATTTATAATGTCAAAGTTTACAAATTTCCTGCCATATTATGAATTGTGATGCATGTTTTATATAAATTGTTTTATTTATTTTAGTGCTTCGGGCGTTTTAAATACTTTGTTTTTTAGTCATGCACTGAATATTATATCAACAGCAAATTTAATAAAATAGTAGTTAGTTTATCTTTAATGATTGCTTCAAATATATAAAAAAAAAACTGTCAAAAAGGCAGGACAGGGTTCCTAATTTTATTACATATAATTCAAATCCGTATTTAATTCTAATCGACATTATGTCAAACTATATATAATCTGATATTTACTTAAGTCAAGAAAATGCAGTATACCTACATGAGATGAGGTAAACTCTTGCCGTTTTGTATCTATTTAGAATTTTTTTCTGAAGTACGTGTTCTGAGAAAGGCAAAAACCGTTTTTTTCGGCCGATAAGACTATATATAGCCACGATTTTTTGTAAATTTAAAGGGGTAATCTTTGTTGACCATTTAGAGAAGTACAATAACTGACAGATATTATGTTTTTGTACTAATACGTTTATATGCAAAACCGAAAAAAAAAGATTGCATTTATTCATAAAAAAAGTTTTGTCGCATTAGCATAACGCGTCCTCTTACTCATGCGCTATGGCAACCACTAAATTGGACGAATTAGGTTAAGAATTGCATATATCATATCTGTCAAATGTACATAAATTCTTAAAATCAAATGACAGCAATGATATTTATTTCTGTATTCGAACAACGCCAACATTGAAAAATGAAAAAAAGTGTATCGAAATGAAGCTCATTTCGATACTGTTTTGGGTTTCATAATGAGTTCATTTCGAACGCAAAATAGAAAAATACTATTTTCGTATTCGGAAATTCGCAGCAGAATAACTGGTGCGTCTCTAATATTGTGATAATTGCATAAGTTACCAGTAATACTATAAACTGCGACAACTCAGCCACTAACATCACCAACTAATGTAATATGTAATATAGTTATGAATTTGGTGGTATTTTTTTCATTATGGCAAATAGTTGATAACATGTTTCTTTCTCTAAAATAAGAAACCATTCCTCTATCTATGATTCATTAACTATATGCTTGCTTCTAGAGATCAGCGAAACTTTTTTGTTTATTTAATTAAATAATTTGCTTCAAAAATTAAAATAATTAATTGATATAGGACCAACATATTTGCTTTAACAAAGCGTCGAAAAGCTTTGCATGCATTTATTAGTCGAACTATCTATTGCAAAAGTTTGCAGTACTCTTTAGGAATCAACATAATATCAGTGTTCCTATTATTCAGTTACATTTTTTAAATATATGGTGAAGAAAGTTTGGAGAGTTTGGATATACATATTCGAATTCCGTTCAATGTTATTAGATGCACGAAAGATAGTTAAAATTTTATTATATTTGTTATTAACAAGATTTTCTGAGGATTTCAAAATATTGTCGTCATTATTATTTCTGTAGGAAGGATGACCTTAAGCCTACTGGATAAGCTGAAGAGATAAGTAGTAGGTGACATTTAAATTAGATTCGTTTTGATAAAGCGCTTTCGTAATTCCTAATTATTCATGTGGAATTCTGAAAACCGTAGTTTCTGGAACTTCCACTGTAATTGATAAATATTCCTTCTTCAATTCTGCATTCTTCATGACCAAATGCTAATATTTTTAACATCTAAATTTATTATGTCATCAGAAGGACCAAATGCGAACGATGATCCGATAATAATCTAACTAGATTTAAACAGTTTTATGACCAATTGCGAATAGTTGTAATGAAAGAACAAGCACTCCCATATACAGCCAGATTTCTTGAAGAAAAGTTTTTGGTGTTGTTTCTTGTTTTTTTAAGAATTTTTAATACATATTGATAAATTAACAATACGTAACCTAAAGCTGATATTTAATAAAATTAGTAATACTACAATTCTTTCATAAATTGGCATTTTAGTTACCAAGGGTATTATGTGGTCCAAAATAAATATAATGGAAAATTTATCAAAATATAAAACTGTCCAGTCTGAGAACATAAAAGCGAGCCCGCCTGTATATGACAACAAGTTATAATGACGGGTTGTTACAAATAACTTTTTGTTGAATTGCCAATTAAATTAATAGTAAGCCCAAAGATTAACAACAATTTTCAAAATATGATAATTATTTTTCTGGTTTATATAGAATTCAAAATTAACAAATATGTTTTATAATAAAAGTCAATAGCAAGAAACCTATCGTGTCAACTTTTAGATTCTAATCTCAGGCAAAATTTGAAAAAGCGTTGAAAAATTATCTGTTATAAATAAATAAAATTTTCTTAATAATTACTTACTTTTATTAAATACTTTTGGAGTAATCTGTACATTAATTAAATATTTAACGTTCTGCGGTAGGTTTGACAACATAAATTAATTTATTGGTGCTTATCTATGTGATGTAATGTATTTCGTGAATAGCTGAAGGCCATATGGTAAAAGCTTCACGTAATTGAATAAATTCTTGGAAATGGTTAAATCATTAAAAGGTTTGGCCAAATGAAGATTTTTCAAATACTTTACAGTAAACACTAGTACTTTGAATATATTTTAAATCAAAAAGTTTTTGGTTAGCATGATTCTTCATATTTAAAATTTATCAAATTCTGATTTTAATTAAATTAATGAAAAACATTTTAATTATTTTATTGCATGAAATTATGTATTTTTGTAAGTACATCTTTCAAGTTCACACTATAGTTGTAACTATAGCACTCATAAATTGAAATATGTATTTAATTTTCTTAACGGCTGAACAGCGCAAGTAGCAAGAGCATCGGATAATAAGAGTTAGTGCCCTGTTAGTCGAGGGTTCAAATCTCGGTACCAACACATAAGGGTTTGTTTTTTTCGGATTCTGTTTCTCGTCAGTTTCTCTTGTGGTGAAAAAGTATATTAACAAAGCCGTAGAACACTTTACACACACCACATACACTTTAAGCGTTACTAGTTTTACAGATACAAGTTCTCGTGTTCTTCCTTCACGTTTTAGGCGAATTTCGACAGCCAAAATTGTTAAGTCATTCCACAAGCACGCCCTAATAATGACTTATATATATTATTATATTATTCATACTTTATAAATGTTTTAAATAGGAAAATATCCAAGAAAATTATTTTTTTTAATAATTGCAACAAAATCTTTTTCTCGCATCTTAGACTTTATCCGGCTAGATATAATAAAATGAAGTAATATTTTTTCTCTTAAAACAATTTCCGCGTTTGTCACTTGCGTTGGTTTACAACGACAAGGAAATTATTTTTGGTAACATTCTCTTTAGCGTCTCTATAACAAACAATTGGGCCATTGTATTTAAAACGTTAGCATTTATAAATATATGTAGGTGTCCTTGAAATAAAGAAACAACATATGATAATTGCAAAGATGTAATTACCTAGAACATAAATCTAAAACATTGTGAGTCAATTATGACGAACTCCGAAACTAAAAACAACCTGAAAATTGCGGGAACCCGAGTTGTACCACGCGATATCAGGTAGATATAATGCTACCGTCTAGTTGTACCAACCAATTTTTGGGAGGATTAACCGTTTAATAATAAAATCTTATATTAAGCTTAACAGTTTTACTATGAAATCCATGTAACACAAAATACATCTATATTTAAAATTTATTTTGAAATGTACATAGTCAAATTTACATTTGCAATTTAAAATGTTTTAGGTACTACTGCGGCAAATCATGATAGCTCAAAGATCTTACAAAATCGAATTTGGTAATTTTGTTTTCTTTTAATTCTTTTATTTTAGAAGTTATATACTCATGTTTCTTTCTAATAACAGATTTTTTTTTGTATTTGTTGATTCGTTAGCAGTCTTATTTTTTGCAAATATTTCATTTTGAATATTTATTATCGTTATCTACAAAAATAAATATTTGGGCGAGGAGAATAAAGACTGTTTTTTTAGCAAAGATGAAATGATTCACACGCGTTGGTAGATCGATACGTACTATTTGTATTATATGGTTAAATTTTTGAAGGAAATTTAGGTTCCTCGGATATCTAATTGCTAATTATGTAATCACAAAATTGTATTACTCTCTCACTAGAACTAGAAATAGATAGCAAGTAGCAGTAATAAATATTATCTCCACTTTCTCGCCAGAGAATTACTGAAAATTAATATTATAATTAAGATAATTTGTGGTACAAGTCGGTGATCAACAAGGGCAACCTTTTACTCTGCCCGGATTAACGCAGGTAACGGGGTACAACCCGGCAGTCCCCGAAAATTGTATTAAGTGACGCCTAAGAACTCAAAATATTCAGAATGTGTTTAAATAATAAATATAGTTTTCGTGAAGATCACTTAAAATAACTACAATTAACGCTAAGCAGATTATAAGGAGTACTTGCTGTGAGGTTACCTGTGGGACATGAAATATTTAGAAATAGTATTTGTCTATCAGGAGTGTATTCCGAAAAATTGTAAAGCGGCAACAGGTGCTGTTTTAAATAGTCAATATTGAAAATATTAATCATGGGAGTTTATGATATAAATGAACATTTTATTGGGAGAATTATGATACAAGTATATCTTCCACAATACATCATTTTAATATAATACAGTTTATTGATATTAATATAATTAATGTATTTGTCAATATATTTTTGTACCGTGGGTACAATGTAGGAATAAAGTACAGTAGAAACAAAAAACAAATACTGTAAATACAAGTACAAAATACATAAGGAACAAAACAAACAAAAATGAAAGTATAAGAAATATGAATAGGTAAAATAGAAAAGATATATTAGAGAACATTAAAACATTTAATACTTTCTAAGAATCGTATAAGCAGGTACAATAATTAAAATCGCATCCAAGCATAGTTACAAGCGTTTTAACTATTTGGTAAATTAAAGGGAAAATTCCTAATAAAGGTAAACAATTAATCGGGAGCAACATATTTATCAAATAATGAATTTGATAATCAAAAATCAATTAACGGGATTATTACTTAATACACATTTTTATATTTTTCCGTCCCTTTTAATCTGCCCGAATACTAATCAACAAATTATTTTTTTTAAATATAAAGGAAATACATATTGTAAAATCGGGCTTAAGAATATTCCAACTTGATGCGACCCTGCTGTGTTTACTAGTACTACTGCTTATGAAGGACCCTTTCGGATTATCTTTAAAATCTCATTAGCTATATACAAGTTATTTTAAATTATCTTGACGAGAACTTTTTTTTATACTTCATACACGCACACATTGCAGCGTATGTTTACATACGTAACAGCTGGATGAGATGAACCATCCTTTTCGTAATTGTCGGTCAACTTTAAGATATCGTCTTTTATAATATAGTCGGTCGCACAGTGGCGGGACAAACATTTTTTAAATACCTTTGTCATTTTTTTCTCGCTTACGATATGGAATTTTGAGAAAATATTTTGGATTTATAAGAGTATAAATCCAAAATATAAATCCAATAACAGAGATATATTTACTTCTTTCCATTTTTCATACATTGTCTTTTTCACTTTTTTAGACAATATTTATACAAATGCATACAAGCCCACAAATACTCCGAAACAGACAAAATTGCTTTATTTACACAAAAACTGCACTGCGATCACCATTTCGACTTTGAAAACACAGATAATCGATAAAGAACAACACACAACGAAAAAGGAAATTAAAAAATTATTAAACAAGAAAGAAATTCAATTAACAACACAAACAGTATATGCTATAACTTGAAGATGATCTGCAATTTACCATCATTATGCTATTTAAATTTCCGCACAGTGGGCTACAATGCTTGCAGTTTCGAGTTTAGATTCGGGACTAGGCTGTCCGAGTAGGTTTTCGTAGTTTCCCTTTGCGTTCTAGGCGAATGCCGACAGCTGACGGCGCTCCACGGGCGCAGACATAATAATAACTCATGCCTTAACAATGTCCTCTGTAATTGGCATCAAGCTTTTTGGAAATACTAGGCATGAATTATTATTATTAAACTGGTATGTATTTTTGAATAATATCATTTTTATCCATGGCAACTTTACATATATAAATATGACATTAATATCTGTAATGGAGCACCAGGCGCCACTCCGTAGTATTTAGCCTTGCCGTTGTAATGCGGGGCTCTGCGGCGGTCGACAGGTAGTTCCCTAGCTACTCGTGGGATGAAATATAGAAAATGAACAAAACTTAAAGTATAAAGAAAAAGAAAAAAAAAGACAAAAAAAAGTAGGGGAAATGGAGGAGATGGAAGACGAAGTTTACCGTAGGAGAGAGTCGCTGCAGAGAACTCCACCAGGAGTTCAAAGACCAGAACTGAGCGAGGACGTAGTGCCAGCAGAAGAGAGGACGGAACAAATATGTAGAAATAGAGCAAACGGATGCCCAAGCGTAGTCGTAGAGAAAGGAGAGAGAACGGAAGAAAATAAGACCATAAAGAGAACACGCGAAGAAGGGGATGCTGAAAACAGAATGCAACACTTAAGGAGGGAAGTAGAAAGAATGACTCGAACGATAGGCGAATTGGCATGCATTACGGAATCGAGCAGTAAGACAAAAACAGAAATTAAAATGCTTGTACAGAGACTTAAAAGACAAGTAACAGATGTTAAAAAGGAATGGAAGGCATTAGATGAAGAAGAACTAAGAACCAAGAGAACAACAGAGAAAAAAGAAATGAAGACTGTTGCAGTGCAGGTGGTAGTGCAGGATATCGAAGACGAATACGAGGAAAAAAGGAAAAGAACTGCCAGTAAGATACAATCAACGATAGAAAGAAATGGAGATTTCGATAGTCTCGCAGAAATCTTGGATGAGAAATGGCCGCAAGAAACTTATAAGGTCACAGAAATAGATGCAACAAGCCAAGCAACTTTAGTCGGACGCCAGGGGGACTATGCAATCCTAATAGATCCCAGTAGGACGGGGACTAACAAGGTCGTGGAAAATCTAAAGCTGAAGTATAACGGTTTAGAGAAGGTAATGAGCAGTAAGGGGGAGCAAGTCGACTTCCTCGTCCAGACTGCAAGAACAAAAACCAGGATGAACGAGTCTGAAGAGATCAGCAGTGCTGTTTATGTCATTCCTATGCAAATAGATCTGGCAGGCGTTAATGACATGGAGATTGTATACAACCGAAAGAAGGAACTTATGGAGACTTCTAAGGTGCATCCCACTGGAATCATTAATTTGGTAATTGGGGATGGTCTAAAGGTTGGATATGTCAGGAAAATCTGCGAACAGGTCTTTGCGAAGGAGAATATCAAAATAAAATTAATGGTACAAGGAATAAGATCAGATCCACAAAAACAAAAAATGAAAAAGGAAGAGAGCATAGTGACGGTTAAGGCAGGCGACAAGAGCTATGTCGACGTAGTCAAGAAACTTAGAGAAGAAGTGTATATAAGAAGTATAGGCGTTAGAATTGGGAAAATCCGTAAAACTGGAAAAGGGGACCTCCAACTTGTAGTAGAGGGTGGACAAAAAATGGCGGCTATATTAGAAAAGGAAATAAAAAGCAAAATGGAAAACATCAATGTGGCGACTAAAGCAGTAGGAACAACAACGCTATATATAATGGGTATGGACTCCGTTACAGGAGAAGAAGAAGTGAGGCAGGCAATTTCAAGGGAGACAAATCTGAGAGAGTCAGAT
The DNA here is from genome assembly GCA_935421215.2 of Melolontha melolontha. Classification (NCBI taxonomy): domain Eukaryota; kingdom Metazoa; phylum Arthropoda; class Insecta; order Coleoptera; family Scarabaeidae; genus Melolontha; species Melolontha melolontha. The sequence goes on from OW285238.1 coordinate 83,741,011, forward strand.
ATAAGGGTAATAGCAATCAGGAAAGGAAAATACGAAGAACAGACAGCAATTATCGAAGTTCCAAAAAGTCAAGGAATGGCCCTGATCAAACACAGAAAAGTGAGAATTGGATGGGTGGAATGTGGAGTCAGGGAAAGGATACACATTGTGAGGTGCTTCAAATGCTTGGAACATGGACATAAAAGCCACGAATGTACAGCAGGGATTGACCGCAGTGGAGAATGTTTTAGGTGTGGGCAGATGGGCCATAGGAGCAAGGAGTGTAAGAATACTCTGCGTTGCATGAAGTGCGGAGTAGAGGGCCATAGGGCAGACCAAATCAGGTGCCCGTATTTTAAAGAAATGGTTGAGAGGAAAAGGAAGGAGAGGATAGCTCTGATAAATGAAAGAGCCCGGGGAGACAAGAAAGAGAAATGAGTCTAAGAATTCTACAAACGAATTTAGGAAGGGGGAGAGCAGCCCACGATTTGGCCTTTGCCACAGCCAGACGCGAGAAGGTGGATGTCCTCACGGTTGGGGAACCAAACAAGAAAATTGTCGAGGGAAAAGAGTGGGTGAAAGACTCTAAGATGGACGTGGCAGCGACATTTGTTAATAGAAAGGTGACGGTAACAAGTGTGAGGGTGGGGAATGGATACGTATGTGTTGATCTTGGAAAATGGGATTTATACTGTTGTTATATATCGCCAAACTTAGATATAGAGGAATACATGGAAATAGTCGACGGAATAGCAAATAGTGTAGGAAGCAGGAAGAGGGAAGCAGTTATTGCTGGAGATGTAAATGCAAAGTCTCGCATGTGGAAATCTCCCATTACCGATAAAAGGGGTGAGTACTGGGCAGAGTGGCTGGCGGCTTTGGACATGGTAGTTCATAATACGGGAGAATTGCCAACGTTTGTGAGAGGGACCTCAGAGTCCTTTATTGACGTGACGTTCTCCACACAGGGGGTGGCAAAACGAATTACAAAATGGAGAGTAATGGAGGATGAAACCCTAACAGAGCACCAATATATCTGTTATGAGGTAAAAATGGATAAAGCACCAGAGCGAGCTGTCGTAAAGACGAAAATTATGACAAAATGGGACAGCTTTACAGCTAGCGTACAACTTAGACTTGCTAACATGACGAATGAGGAAAGAAGCTCGTACAAATTATGCACAGAAATAATAAGAGAGGCATATCTGAATAGTAGCAGTAAGGGTCCAAGAGGAAAGAGGGGTATACCATATTGGTGGAATGAGACTATTGCCGAGAAAAGAAAGGAATGCAACGCGCTTAGGAGGCAGTACACAAGATGGACGAAACGCACCAAACAAGGAGAAGGCCAGGAGGCTTCGGATAAATACAAAATAGCGAGAAAAGAACTGCGAAAACTAATAAGAAACTCCAAAATACAACATTGGAAAAACCTATGCGAAGACTTGAATAGGGACATATGGGGAGACGGCTATAGAATAGCAGTCACAGGAATAAACAATTTAACACCTTATCAGATTCCAGATAAAGAAAGGAAGGAGATACTGGGAGAGCTCTTCCCTTACCCCAGGAGTGAGGCACAAGAACATAGAAGGAGAATAGGTATAGCCCCAGCTCTCACTGAGGCAGAACTGAAAGTAGCTGTCGAAAGCATGAAAACGGGCAAAGCCCCTGGGCTAGATGCAATACCTCCTGAGGCAATCAAGGAAGCGGTAAAATCGAACGGGGAGTGGATCTTGGAGGTGCTAAATAAACTCTTGAAGGCACAAAGATTTCCAAGAGAATGGAAAAACGCCAAAGTTATCCTTATACCGAAGGAGAGTAGGTCAGGGAAAAGAAACTCCTATAGACCAATCTGTTTGTTGAATACATTCAGCAAACTGTACGAAGCCCTGATAAGACAAAGGTTGGAGGAAGAAATAGAAAAGAAGGGGGGACTGGCCAAACACCAATATGGATTTAGAAAAGGGAAGTCGACGCTTCTGGCAATGGAACAGATTAAGAAGATATCAGAAAACCTGGGAACAAAATGGAACGTACTGATAACGTTAGATGTACGAAACGCGTTCAACACAGCCAGTTGGGATTTAATCCTTCGAAAATTAGAAAGGAAAGGAATATCAAGTTATCTTCTCAATGTTATATCAGACTATTTCACCGAAAGATACATTCAAGTGACCAAACGAGAAAAAATGGAAGTAAAGGCGGGCGTACCGCAGGGCTCGGTCCTCGGCCCTACACTATGGAATATCCTCTATGACGATGTGTTCGGCATAGAATTGCTGGGACAAGCTAAAACTATAGGTTTCGCGGACGATCTGGCGTTGATAGTCTCTGCGGACAGCAAAAACGACCTCAGAAGTTTCACAAATGAGAACTTACGGCGAATAAAGAAATGGATGGGAGAAAACCAACTAGATCTAGCACCGGAAAAAACGGAGGCCCTTATCATAACACGGAAAAGAAAAAGGGATGGGTTGACCTTCAACATAGGCGACACACACATTGAGCCAAAGAAAAGTGTTAAGTACCTGGGGGTGTATTTTGACAATACAGGCAGTTTTAGAGAACACTTGGTTAGGGTGACCGGGAAAGCCGAAGAAAGAGTGGGACGATTAATTCGAATAATGCCCAACATCGGAGGACCAAATATCTATAAAAGAAAGCTACTAGCTGGAGTAGTACACTCCATAGTCCTCTACGGAGCACCGATATGGGGGGAGGCATTGAGGATTCGAAGAAATTGTCTCCTAATGGAGAAGTTACAGAGGCGAGTACTAATCAGAGTGGGAATGGCATATAAAACAGTGTCCACAGTGGCCCTGCAAGTTATTACGGGAATTCCGCCCATAGACCTGTTGGTGAAGGAAAGGGTGCATATGTACGAAAGGGAAAGCAAAGAACCACTTAGGGAGGTAAAAGATCGGACGCTGGACAGCTGGCAGGAGAGATGGAACGAAAACACGCTTAAAGGACAATGGACTAAAACGTTGATACAAGACATAGGAGCGTGGGTCAAATGCGAACACAAGGAAGTCGACTTCTACCTTACACAGGCGCTAATAGGGCACGGGGTCTTTAGGGCGTATCTGAACAGAATGCAACTAATATCCGACGACAAGTGCATATACTGCGGCGATATCGACACGGCAGAACATACGATTTTTATGTGCAATCGATGGAATGCGATAAGAGAGGGAACTGAAGCGAGCATGGGACTGGAAATAGCGACAAGCAATATCGTTGACAAAATGATAGAATCCAGAGAAAACTGGCAGAGGCTGCACCACATGATTAAGACGATAATGAAAACAAAGGAGGAAGAAGAGAGAAGAAGACAGCGCAGCTAGATGTGAGATATGAGGGTGCTCGATATGCTTTCATGATGCGAAAATCTACAATGGTGGTTCCATGAAAGCAAAGAGAGAGTAAAGACAGGTGGTTTTTAGTGGGTATACTAGACTAGGAGTCCCACACTACCATGCAATGATGAACAGGCATGGTGTTCATAAAGAATTTTCCACCTATTAAAAAAAAAAAAAAAAATATCTGTCATTTATAATTTACATTTCTTTGAAAAAGGCCTTATATGCCGAAACATGTAAGATTATTTTAAATATATACATATCAAAGTAAAACAGACCTTAAATCGCCGACTAATTAAATCTACTATATATTGTAATAAGCGGGTATCGTTAAATAATAAATGATAAGTGATAATTTGATTGATATCTGAATTGATATTATTGAAATTTTAAATATAGTAATTAAAATGCAACAGTGAATTCAAAAATGCATTAATAACTGTTAAATTAGCTTTGAATTAATGTTTGTAATGTAATGAAATGATTTTACAATGTTGTATAAATTCTAATTATCAAAGATACTTTTTTCTTCAATTATAAAGAAACCCTCGTATATTTTATTTATTACACTTACCAGTAGTATTTTTTTAATGTAACTACCAGCTAGCACTATAGTCGTAAACACGTTGTTGTCTCTCTCTACAGGTGCAGTTCTGAATAAGAAGAACACTAACAGATTTTGTCCTATTTTAATGGTATGATTTTTAGAAATTACATATAAAAGAAACTATTTCGCCATTGGTCATAAAAAATGTAAGTTTTATTGTATATGCCTTCACATGTATCTTTAATTTTTTATTGTATTTGATCTATTTCTTTTCAGATTATTTATATTTCTTAACACAGATAAAGACAACCAAAAGGACCATACAATTTGTATATTAATAGATTTCGTTATTATATCACTTCCTATTTGGAAAATAAACTTCGATTATAATTATTAGAGCTGGGGATGTTTGCGGTGTGCCAGGATAGTATTCAGTTAAACGCACGAATATAATGACCTTGTTTCGATCGGTGATGCATGCGTGATTTTATTGCTTTACATGCATTCGCTATTTATATCACTTAGGTATGTCAGTTATGTGTACTGTATATAAATAACACACTTACCTTATTTACGATTATTATAGCATAGCGCCAAGTGGATAAGACTTGCAGTAAGTTTGTAGCATTAGACACGTTTCCATATTTGTAGCGGTGAGCGATGTACGCCATGATGAATAAATTTTTTTATATTTTGAGAAAGACCGCTCGACATCTACGGATGTAACACACGCACAATTAAAATAATCTTTATAGATAGAAACCGAATCTACACTTGCACCATTACTAATTTGTTTTAATCTGGTAAAATCAAAATCATTGTTTATCACACTCTCGAACTTTTCTATTACATTAACATTTTTGTTGTCATTTACTGCGCATAGCTGGGCGTGTACATCGTCCAGTATTTGCAGTGACTCCGCTAACGATAATGCAGTATTTTGAAATTTCTCGATTGCGTTAAACAATCCTATATGATTGTTATAAATAGTTTGTAAATCTGCATCAAGGGAAGGGTTTTGAAAGAGTCTCTGGCTTTCCTTAATGGCTACAGCTTCGGCAGGATTGAATTGTAGAACCACAGATTTTATTTGTTGGAAATACTTGGCATAATAAAATGCCGCCTTTAACCAACTTCCCCAACGTGCAAGGATTGGCTCTGGTGGTTCGGGAATACCAGGGCACCGACTGTGAAACTCTCGAATTCGTTTGGGAGATTTTAGAACACACTTTTTTTGTGGTTGCTATTAATGCATCCACCTCTGGATAACATTGCCGAATAGTTTGTGCCACAAGGTGTAAAGCATGAACTTTACATGTCACATGCAAAAGTCTCTCACAATCTGCTTTAAGAGAACGGCCTACAGAACGCATTGTCGCAGCACCATCGCTCATAAACATCAGGAGTTGATTAGTTGAAACTTGAAATTTTTGTAGCGTATCGAGCACTACCTTCGTAATTACTTCGCTAGTGCACTTTTCCAATCTTTTGCTGGCTAATAAAATGGGAAATGTTGATTTGACAGGATCTAGTACACGCACTATAATATTCACAATAGAATGTTTTTTTCGATCTGTCGTTTCGTCGACACATACCCATAACTGTTTATCATTTACTACTGCTTTCATTCTGTTTTCAATGTCCTCACGCACAATTGGTAAATAGGTGAGTAACGTTCTCCGTGACGGTAGCTTTATGTTGGAATTGTATTTATTCCAAAAGTCGTGAAAGGCTTTTTTATCTAGCAGGTGAACTGGCACATCGCAGACGAGTAGCATTGTCAATAAATCGAAAATGAATTGCGTTTTAGACAGCACATTATTTTTTTTGTCTTTGTGGTGTACACTTTCAACATGTCTTTTACAGTCGTATTTGTCCCAGCAAAGTAACTGTTTATCGCATAATTTACAAACCACTTTTGCTCCATTATAATACAAATCGGGAAAGTCTCGGATAAATTTCTTCACGTCGTTATACAATGGGCGCTTTCTTGGCTTGGGCACGTCCGTCATACTTATTAAATAAAGCTCAAGACAACACACGATCACGTTGCCAGTTCACGACTAACTAAAGTGTTTCGCTGCATCGTGTTTATACGCTGGTGGGGATGCACTACATACGGTCCAGCCGTACCGCAAACATCCTCAGCTCTAATAATTATCAAATGAAAATTGTTAAACTAATATACTTTTTTTTATATACTTAATGAAAAAAATACGTTAAAGACAGATATTTTAATATGCAGTACATGGATACCTTTTCTTTCTTTTTATAATGGTCCAGTATCTTCATATACAGGATCGTGTTGACCTTAGGATGACAATACAATCTCTTCGGAAACTCCTTTGATGATTATAACGTATGAAGTTTTGACGATTGTTTCTAAATTTCTCCGGAATACTGGTACTGGTTAATGGCTAGATACAATATTTAATAGAATATACTTGCAATATTATTCAACCAAATTCTTGAGAACTACATATTTAGATATTTTCTCCGCAAAAACAATAAATATGAGATATTATCTCGGAAGAAGTATATAATTGGGTAATTTTTATTACACAAATGTTTCTACGACCTTGGTGGTACGAAATACGTTTGGAAGTCCTCAATTGGAAATAAATATCTCTCCAGATATTTATATTTTGGATTTAATTTATCTATTCTCTGTGTAACTAATTCAAGTGAGTATATTCCATTTTAAATAAATTATTTATTTTTCGCAGTATTTTATTGATATTTTATGACACGAGTAAATTTTACCTCTGACTCTTCAGAGTAAAATTTTAATTCTCCTCACAAGGGCTATATGTATACTAAACTTTTCTCTGTTTTTCCTAAATCATGTCTATCTCAATTTTTAATATATGTATATGAATCTAATCTGCCATGGAAATATAATATATCAAATACCGGATATGTCAAAATTTTATGCCAAGATTATTAATTTTTACTAAAGACATTCGAATTAGAATTCTTTTCCAAACATAATTTAGAATAGATTTGACAGGTCCTTTTTTACATTAGATTACAATTTTTAAATCAAACGTTGTCATTTGTAATTCCTACATTTATATAGGAGTACATCATTTTTAACAACTTCCTTTTTTTTAAAATACCAAATACTACAGTTTTCTTTTGAAATAATTTATAGAAATGAAAGATAAAAATTGAATATATAAGAGCATAATTATAATCTACTTTAAAATATAGAAATCTCCATAACAAGAAAGTCATATCTAACTGTTATTTCATTAAACTGATAATACTTTAAGTTTATCTATTACTTTGAACATTATCATAAATAATGTCAACCAAAAATATTATTACAATACATATATATATATATATATATATATATATATATATATATATATATATATATATATATATATATATATATATACAGGCTGACTGAAGTTTCATTTTGTTTTTTTTTGGTGGGATATTCTAAAAAATATAACAAATAAAATAGTAAAAATTTTTTCTAATAAAAGTTGTCTAGAAACGCCAAAAAAAAATTAAAAATTAAAAAAAAAAAAAAAATTTTTGGCGTTTCTAGACAACTTTTATTAGAAAAAATTTTTACTATTTTATTTGTTATATTTTTTAGAATATATCCCAAAAAAAAAACAAAATGAAACTTCAATCAGCCTGTATATATAGTAAATTCAATTTGTTGGCAATTTAAGGTCTGGTTTTACTTCAAAATGTATATATTTATAACAATCCCACATGTTTCGGCAAATGATGCCTTTTTCAAAGAATATAAAATATATATATATATATATATATATACCTATATATAAATAATTATATAGTAAGGGTCTATTATTTACGAGGGTGTAGAACGTCAAATAGCAAATATTGTACTTGACATTAGATATTGCTCATAAATTTAGGATTTAAAAGCTCGTGTATGTCCACAAATAAAATCAAATATTGATGTTACTATTTATGCTACGTGCCAAAGCGAAAGGAATTTTATCGACTTTTAAGAAATATTGGCTATAACTAACGCGGAATAATTTTTATCCTTATAATACATATGTGTCCGGGATGAGACAATTACATGATAATAATCTAAATTAATTTAAATAATTATTCTATAAAATTATAAATTCCTTAGCTTTTACATGCTTCTGTAGTCAAAGAACAAGACAGAATTGACTGCAAGTCTGTTATGAATCAACACGGCCTTTAGCTCTGAAATACAATTTATAATGAAATCAGCGCCTTCTTCTAAAGTATTGATAATGAAACTAATATGTTGCTATTCGAGAAAGTTGGAAATCTATGTAAATTTATATGTTTCACGTATAAATTTCTTCAAAAATTTCTAGCAAGTGTTTCAATTGTCATGGCCAAAAACAAAATAAAACTGACTGCAAGTGTTGAGGAAATATATATCTGGTTATACATATATATAAAATATGTATTCCAAAAATGTATGTTACAAAAAATATTGTCGAACTAATTCTATTCATAAAAAACGCCTGAAAAAAACTTCTTTTAAACTTCTGAAAGTTATGTCATGCTCTTGACAATTGCAACATTGACTAGGGGTTTTTGAAGAAGCGATCAATTTCGTGACCAAATTTGGAGAAAAAGATAAAACTCTGTAGAGATAAGAAAGTTTCGTCAATATTTATAAAGAAAGTGCCGTTTCTATTATATATCGTATTTCAAAGTATTAAACCCATTCTGATTGCAAACACACTAACAGTCAATTCTACCTCGCTTTTGACTGTACAAATATAGTCTTCTATAATTCTAAATGTCAATAAACTTATAATACCCCATTGTATGTATTTTAGTTTTGTTCTAAGTAGATAACACACTGATTTTCTTTTCCTGCTCTGTCATCACCTCTTTGCAACTTAACTTAATCACAAGTACTTCTTTCTATTTTCCAACAGTTGTTTATTTGTAGGTGTGGACAGAAAAGTGATTTATTTAAATCCTAGAATTGAATAGACTCGAATGTCTATGAATAGATTATTAAAGAACAGTACATTCCTTAATGCTTTATTTAACAAAAATTATGGTATATATACAAATTTTATATACAATTTAATTCCAACAGTTCTAAACATTTTAATTTTATATACATTAATTAAGCGTAATTGAATATCGAGGACATTTAATAGTTGTTGTGGCCTCGCTGATATAACCTACTTTAATTACGGTGTGTATACAGATGCTTATAATGCATTTTGATGTCCTCACAATTCTTGCACTTCATTATATTTATGCGATGACGATATTTAATATTAAACTGGTTTATTTTAAATAGCTGACCTATGATTGTTTCTATATCAGCAGTTTACTGACCTGTTTTAGATTAAATACCTGACTTGTCTATGTAAATTATTTGATTTCTAAATATAATACGTAACTATCTTATTTAGATTAATCTACTAAATTATAATACGTCATATGTGATAATTATAAAATATGAATTACACTATTTTATTTAGACTAAATGATGTTGTTTGATCTGAGATTAAACAAAGTGCCGACTCTCAACAAGGGAAGTTGCCTGTCTTCATCAAGATGTGGTCGCCTTGATGAGTCTCGGCTTAAGTTTGGTCGGCGTTTGTCGCCGTCTATATCTAACTATGGATGTAGCGTTAATTTTTTTTCATCTTTGATCACCTCTTGTTCTGGTTTGATGGCCAGTGGTACAATGTTCGTAATTGGCCTTTTTACGGTGTTCTCTCCGGCTTTCTGTAAGGACACAACTCTGATTTTCCCATCTGTCCCGGGGTATACTACACGGCTTATACCTTCTTCTGTATTCATTGGATAGATAGGCTCTAATTCTATGATTTGTTGTTCGGCGGTAGGTTCATCGTTTTTTCTATTGTGCGATCTTGGAGTTTGACCTTTGCTTTGTCGACATCGTTTTATTCCTTGATACTCAGCCCATGTCACTTGCATCTTTTTTTTCTTTTGCGAGCCAATTGTTGATCTTCATCCGTTCGAGATATCAAACTTAGGATTTGACTACTTTGTTGTGGAATGTTGTTAATCTTTCCTGAAACGATCCATCCAAACTCTGTGTTTTGTCCTAGAAGACCGTTTTCTATTTCTCGGATAGCATTTGATATGATTTGACTATATTGGCATGCAATTGTATTACTGGGTTGATGTGGTTTCTCATGGTTAATCACTGGACTTTTCTTCACGTTGGATATTGTTTCTAATGACTCAAATCTTGTTTCTAGAAATCTTAAAAGTGTTTGGAAATCTAGTATCTGATGAGGATTTTCTAAGAATTGTTCGCAAATTCGATTTGTTTCTGGATCCCATTTTCTTCTAATGATTCTGCTGATGTAGGGTCCTCAAGTTTCCGTGTTGATGTCTAAATTTTTTAAGGCTCTCAGACATTCGGATGAAGGTGCTTGATCTCTTCTGCGGATTCTTGGTGAATTTGCGGTAGATCCAAAATTTTGTCTATTAGATATCCTTTCTTTAGCGGGGGCGTACCGATGAACCTGTAGAAAGGTGAAATACGTATCTGCGTCTCTGGGGAGGGATATGTTCGGACACGTTCACAAAAAATATTAATAGTGAACCTGTATTTGTGTTCTTCACACCAGATTTTTAATAATATTTTATATTATTAAAAATACCTTTGTATTCTCTAACTTCCCCCTGGTCTGGTATTGTGATATCTTCTCTTCAGTAGTTCACAAGCGTCTTCATAATTTGTCTCGTTGATTTGGAGATGTTGAATTACTCGGCTTGCTTCACTTCGGACATGGGTTTTCAGATATTGGATTTTCTCGGACTTACTCAAGGATGGATTTGAGTGAATGATTCTGAGGAAGATATCGTGGAAGGTAGTCCAGGAATCGTAGTTACCGTAGAAGATGGGGATGTTTATTTGGGGAAGGTTTATGTTTGGTTTCTTGCAGGTAGTGTAGGAATTAGCTGTTGCTTTTTGTAGTACTTCCATGATGTCTTAGTAGCTTAAGTAAAGGATAAACACTGCTAGAGAGCAGCCTCACTTTCTACTGGTGGTCAAAGGGTGGCTTAACGACACAGTGCTTAATAATGATAATATAATAAATAGGATAAAATAATGATAATAGGATTGTTATGCGCTACCAAGAGCAGCCTCACTCTCCAGATTTGTGGCTTGGACCATAGAGCTGGTAATGATCAGACACTACTAGAAAGCAGCCTTACTTTCTACTATGGTCAAGGCTGGCTTAATGGCGTAGTGCTTTTGGTTCGAAGGACCATGAATAGACTCGAATGTCTATGAATAGATGATTAAAGGACAGTACATTTTTAAATGCTTTATTTAACAAAAATTATAGTATATATACAAATTTACAATTTAATTCCAACAGTTCTAAGCATTTTAGTTTTATATACATTAAGCGTAATTAAATATCGAGGACAATTAATATTTGTTGTGGTATCGCTGATATAACCTACTTTAATTACAGTGTTTATACCGATGCTTATAATGCATTTTGATGTTCTCATAATTCTTATGTTTCACGATTTATGCGATGACGATTTACTAATAGTGGACTGGTTTATTTTAAATACCTGACCAATGATTGTTTCTGTATCAGCAGTTTACTAAACTGGTTTAGATTAAATACCTGACTTGTATGTGTGAATTATTTGATTGCTAAATATAATACGTAACAATCTTATTTAGAATAATAATACTAAATTATAACACGTAACATATACGGTGTGATAATTACACTATTTTATTTAGATTAAATGATATTGTTTAATCTGAGATTAAACAGAATATTCAACATAAAATATTAAAAGCGGCTATATACAATACATTTAACAAAATATGAACGAAATATTGAATACACATCGACATTTTAAAAGACTAAATTATAATCTACTGAGTGTTGTCAATTAGCAATTTAATATTTCTGATAATTATTAGTTATTCTTCCAATTTCAAACACTTATCCAACGAAATATTTCACAATAGCAAATGTATATTATAGTTTTCACTTAAGGACGTCGAATTTATTTATGCTACTTTAGGGTGCTTTCTGATTGTGAGTTAAAAGTAACATGTAAAGATTGTTGGCATCGTAACTTATTGATTTCTTCCTGAGTTCAAGAATTCATTAACATATTCGTTTAAGGAATCAAAATTGCTCTAGCTGAATCTGGCACTCTCACAGAATGAACTACATAAGTTTAGCAGTTAAAGTGTTGCTTTGGTTATAAGTTTTTTTACATCTACTGACAGGCTACGAAGTTACGCCATTCCAATTCCGCCAATTTGTCTTGATGATACTGAACACGATTAATAATAATTTTACACACCCCAGGGCTTCTATTACAACTTGGTTGTTGGTTGGAATTTTTCTCTAATTTGTGTCTTTCAATGTCAAGACCAAATACAAAATAGACAAATACAAAATAGAATTGACTGCAAGTGATCAAGAATTAGTATACTAAATATGTCATCATGTACATAAAGTATATATGAAAAAAATGCATCTAATGAAATTTTGACAAACTAAATATATTCACAGTTTTAAGAAAACCCCTAAAAATGGAAAATTTTCTTTATCCATTTTTTCAATAGGGAAGCAATAGTAGTTTGAAAGATAGTAGTTTATAATAAAATATTAAACCAAAGTTATTGTCTACCACAAGTCTACCACAAAACAAAAAAGTTATAATGGGTGTCCCATTAAGACCGCCTATTTTCAAATTTGAAAAATACGCAGTGTTTATTTCAAAAGTTCTAATGTTTTAATTGTAATAAAGAGTGTAGATATGGAGTTTACATATAGATCACAACAATTTATAAATGACCTCCTTGTGACTGATTGCACTCGTTGGTCCTTTTGATGAAATTTTCGATGACATTTTAGCATAGTGCCGGCTGAATTTCATCAATGGCGCGACGAATCTCGTCTTTCAGTTCAGGAATTGTTCTTAGTTTTGGTCTAGGTGGCCAATTCATATCACCGAGGCGCGAGATAACTCTTCCTTCAAATTTCGACTTCAAAAATTCCATTATATCGTTCGCTGCGTGGTAGGTTGCGCCATTCTATTGAACCCACGTCTTCGAGATCCATTTCAGCAATTTGAGGCCAGAAAAAGTTGTTTATCATCTCACGGTAACGAACGCCGTTGACGGTGCTCGCATTGCTAGCCGTATTCTGGATGAAAAACGATCTTATCACTCCACCAGTCCAAAATGCTCACCATATAGTGGCTCGTAGTTGTTGCATGGGACGTTTAAGGATCATTCTAGGATTCTCAGCTTCCAAAATGCGCCAATTATGTTTGTTGACAGCCATCAAGTTCGACATCAGCCTCATCCGCGAAGATGATTTTCTTCGAAAAATCACCATTCACTTGTTGCTGTCAGATCCATTCTGTGAACGTTCTACGCTGCGCATGGTCTTCTGGCTTCAATTTTTGTGTCAACTGAATCGTATAAGCCTGCAAATGCAGAACTTTAGTCAAAATTCGCTGTAAACTGCTTGATGAAAGTCTCAATTGCAGAGAACTATGGCGAATTGCGGTGGATGGATTCTGGTTAATATTTTCACTAACTGCTGCAATATTTTCATAGCATGAATACGAAAACCTTCTGGATTTAAACTGACCTAATCGCCCCATTGATCGAACCACTGTACGACGAGAACGTGCGTTATGGTGACCGTAAAATCCACGACATTGTCGAACCGTCTTCCCAAAACTCTCACTATTTCGGTAGTGGATTTTCATAATTTCTATGCGTTGTGGGTCCATGTAATTCTCCATGACTAAACCTCAATGTTAACATATGACAGCTGTCAAACAACAACGCTATACGATCAACACAAAAAGATACGCCAAATAAAAAATAGGCGGTCTTAATGGAACACCTGTTATCACTGGCGATACCGTAGTTATACACAAGATATCAAGCAATTATATATAACTATATTATAACTATAACGTTGCTATATCAACTATTTGAAAGTCAACGGCGTATATTACCAGTTAAGTTACCAACGTAAATTGACCTCGTTATATTTGTGTTGGTTATCAACTTCAAATTTCATCTGTAATTCCATCAATTTCTTTTTATCTTCTAACTAACGTCATTAACACGTCGTACTTCTCGAGCTCCAAATAAAAACGTGCAAAGTGCAGACATGTTCACACATACACTCACGCTCAGAGCGAAACAGCAGAGATCGAAAGGTCAGTCAGCGAACTGTGTAATTTTAAATCAATTACGAATCACGAAAAATCCGTGTAAAAACGTTAGCATTACTCAAAACTTGTTTGTCGGATTCCGGGATGGCACATATGCTCTTACATAATTACTTTAATCGCAGAGCATTTCAATCGATGAACGACTATCAACTCCTCTCATTCCATCTCCGCCTGTATCGTATGCCTATGTGGAAGAGCGTTGTTATGTGAAATACACAAACGCTGAAATATAGAGACATGCATACGGTCGTTAATTTCAGTCGGATGAAGCGATAAATTTTAATGAAAAAAAAATGGGAAGGACGTTATTTTAAAACAGTACTCTTAAACCAAGTGTATAATATATAGAATACATTTAAAACAATTTGAATAAACGAAGAAATAAGGGAATGTATAGTCTAAAAATATATCTACTTAAAGTAAGTATAAGACAGATAGAAATTTAAATACAAATTATATGAACGAATCAAATTTTTACTATAATCAGTCTTAATTTCCAAACACCTATTGCGTTTTGGGTTAGCAACTAAGTAATTATGGATTTCATTGATAGATGACTTTAACGCCACTTAAAGTTATGTTTTCCTAATTCCAAACCCAGATTTTTGTTATATAGTTTAGATTGCTATTTGATAAAGGAAACTGCATCGAGTGTATTTGCTATCAGTTAAAAAATGGCAAATCAACACATTTTCGTTACATTCTCTTTAGCTCGCAAAAAATGATATAGTATCCATGGTGACAAAGCTTTTAAAAAACAAGGATATCAAAATTGGTTTGTTAAATTTAATTCAGGCGATTTTTTCTCAACGGTGTTCTCAAGTTAATGACAACCAATTAAGAGCAATAATCGATGAGAATTGTTATAGTATAACACGTGAGATTATCGAGAAGTACGATGGAACACATATATGCATTAAAAAAAGTTTAAAACAAATTGGTTTCGTAAGAAATTCGATTTATGGGTCCCCATTAATATATGAAATTTATTCGTGAAACATAATGAAAATTGTCAATTTTTGCAGCTAATTAACGACGAAATGTAGTTTTTAAAAGAATGTCAATCAAAAAAAAAATCGTGGAGTAAACCAGTACAAAGAACATCCAAAGTTTATATCAATCAAAAGAAGATTATGTTATCAATTTGGTGGGATTATGAAGAAATTGCCTACTTTGAAATTTTATCATGCAACTGAACGATCAATTCTGATGTGTACATTTACTATATTATGTCAAATCACATTAGGATCAGCGGAATTATGACACAGGCTGAAAAATTGCAAAAACTCATAGATAAAAATTGCGAATACATTACTGAATCAAGATATTTCGGTCCATGTAAAAATGTCTGTTATTTTCCTTAAAAAATTCATAATTACTAAATTGTTCAAGCAATTTATGAGAGTGAGTCAAATAAAAACCGGATTTTATTTTAATTTACTGTTACAGAAAAAAAATTGAATATATATTATTTTTCTGCTTAATCTCCACTTTTATTAATTCATATTGCACACCGGGTTGGAACTTTTTTAATTCTGTCATAGAAGAATGACTTTGTACAACGCATAAACGATTCCACATCTTGATTGTTGTCAAACTGGTGTTCTCCTAATTCTTAATTGAGTGATGCATATATATTGTCACACGGAAACAAATCTGGGCTATACGACTGGTGTTGGAGGGTTTAAAAAACATTCCTTTCAAAAATTTTCTGGGTCAAAGCAGCTATGTATAGGGTTTCATTTCTGATTGTAAAAAAGCGTTAAATATAGAAAATGTACTTTATTTTCTTCTATTAAGAAAATTGTATCAAATAGTTAGGCCGTACACCAAACATAACTGCATAGTTCGGCTAAGGATTGAGCTTTTTTTTGAATAAATTTTATCTAGAAAGAAGAAGTATTCATATTATTTCAACATCTCATTTAAAGGATAGAGTTACTAATAACTATGAAATATAATTTTTGTTTGTATTTTGCAGGCACCATATACGATCATCAATATTACTATTGCAAACAGTTACTTCACTAAATTTTAGATCGCTAACTACTAACCAAAAATATTAACACTTGCAATGTTTATGTTTTTGCGTATAAACATAAGGCCTAAGCAATGTGTCCTAATACTTTCGACTATATGTCGAATGGCGCAAATAAAAGAAAGTTTGGAGAAGTAGTACTGAACAACTGTAATTTCGCATATACAAGACGAGATTATAGCTTGGCGTTGCATTGTCAGCACCCAGAGCGTGTGTTAAAAGTTCATTTCAGCGCTCAAGTAGAGTCATTAACGGATAATTTTACAAAGTTTCATTATGCACCAGCATCGACAATGGGCCTTAATTAAGCGTACATTGCGCGCAAGTTTAAATAAAGTCCGATCCATTTCAAAAATGCATGGTGTACAATGCACGTATAGCGTTGCTGTTAATTCGATGTACTTGGCTCGAATAAACGATCCAATAGGGACACACAACACGACGATTTAAAACGTACAGTTAATTTTAATTTGTGGTGTTTTTCAGTGAGATGAAAACAAAAAGAAATACATCTGCAATACTCTTTATAAATAGACAATTTTTATGTAGCGATGTTTATGTTTCCCTATATACACATATGGTGTCGCCACATTTCATATACATAAAGTGTTTCTTTCCAGTCACATGACCAAATTTAAGGCATAAGTTTCCATTAAAATTACTAACGTGTGTAAAAAGATAAAGTACAATTTGTGGTTCACACTTGGGCGGTACGAACTGCAAAGAAACACTTTATGAACTATATGTATGTGCATACATTATATATACATTAGCTTCTATACTTTTTTTTTCATATTTCAAGGTGTGCATATGATATAAAACTATTTTCATATTTGCGGTGCATCGAAAAGTGTGGATTGTTGTTCACCAAGCTGGTCCATTCTTGGGAAACTTTTTGTTTAAACATTGTCTTGTCGCACAAGTATATATAGATAGCAGACTGCCTTTGCTCTGAAACGTGCCCAAATGTTCATTTGCTGTCAGGTGATTGTGACGGTCTTGCTAGTGATCGTATAATATTTTCTTTAAAACAATACATTACCTCACGAGACTTTCAAGATACGTTTTATTACTGCAAACATTAATTTGTTTTAATTTAAATGTAAATGATATGAATTCTTAATCCGCTATGCTTCCATTATCAAATTTAGCTTTAGCAAATATTAAATGTATTATGTCGTATATGCTGAGAACTGAGAAATCCAAACAGATGCATACATCTATTGAACTTGGCCACTGTAATTATAAATCTTGAATATTTTAGTTGTCCAATCGTATTACATTCGTCGAACCATATTATTCAATTAAAGTGATTTCTAGCTTTAGTAATATTTTTTCTGCTGTTTGGAAAATAAGTGATGTCTGTGTCTTATATCTACCTAAGCGAAATTTTACAAGTCTTCGAACAGTGTAAGCAGATATGTTAATATTATGTAAACAAAACAGCCTATTGGCAAGCTCTTTAGTCTCTTTTATCTGGTCTCGTAGAGCTATCCACTGTAATACTTCATCATCTCTGCTAGTTATTTTCCTTTTCCGATCGACCTAGATCTATTCACATAAGACCCGATCTTCCTTGGTTATCTAAAAACAATAACAATAAACTTTCCAGTCAATAAAACGGTCACCAGTAATAGTTTACTGCTTTGATTTTTGTTCCGGTCTACGTTTCGTGCATGGTTATAAATCGACGTTAAGTCTTGAAGATTAAGATTTAGACAGTGCTAAACACCGACTGTGCTTTCACATGCGTTTTTGGTCATGCATTTAACTTTTCCATAAGCAATTTTTCATACTGATACTTTGTATTCATTCAGTTGAAATATAAAGTTTTAGCAATATCACTAGGTGTTCCATAATAATATCATGAACTTTATCAACTTTATCGACGATATATTGATCTGAACAGCTGTCTGGTTGTTCAAATAAAAATATTTTGTCACTAGTCACAATTCATATTTATCCATTATTATGGAAACCGATATAATTCTCCCTTTAAAGGTTTGTAGAAAATAAAGAAATTGTTACTTTGTGTGAAATTTGGACTGCCCTAATTTGAAGAATAGCACCTTTGAGTAGTGACATTAAACAAGTGCATGTTTTATATTAGTACTGTTGGAATAAAATAAATGAAAAAATATAATATAGAAATAAATGAAAAAAATGAAGCAAATTTTACATAGGTATCTGATATTTCGAACATTTTCTTTATCTTCGAAATGGTATGTACTTAAGTTACATCGATTATTTTCCAAAATATTCACAAATTTACATAGGTATACATTGGCTTTTGATGTTATTTCTTACAAAAAGATTCCATCGGCATTAGGTAAATACGTAAAATTTTCCATCGGCACCATTTTTTTACGAAAAAAGAAATACTTTCCATCGAAAACGCATATTTACTCTTGTAACGAAGTGTTAGTGTACGTAAGTTAGTGCCAACACGTTCGATCTGAAAAGCGCTAGTAAAATCGTTGATTTGCAAAGCATGTGTGTGTATGTTGATGTTAAATCTCTCCGAACGAGCTGAATGACGGTGCAAAATATATTTGTTCGTCTCTTGAAATCCAGAATCACTAAAACCTAATAAGTTTCGAGGAGAACGTTTTTGAGAATTTATTTTGTGTGTTCAGTGAATAAACTGGGTTAATATTAAAGCAGCCGTCTAACACGTTCGGAATGGATAAATCTAAATATCTATATATTTCTGTGAACTTCGTATTTGATATAATTTAAATATAATATGCTTTCGTTTTTCTGTGCTTTGGTACATAAGCATATACTTATTAAGACCCTGTCAAAATTTGCTTAAGTATCTCAAGTGCAAATTTGATTCTCTTTTATTAGGCCCAGCATCCAAATTGTAAATACTTCAAGATAAATAATACATGAAATATTTATAATTTGTTTAAGATCCATTTATTAAAATTTTAACTTATTTATTAACAACTATCTAAAAACAAATCTATCTTATCCTTTAATTCTAATCAACATTTTATATGCGAATTTGATAATGTAACCAATAAACTATAACTTTATTCAACTTTAAATACGGTTTTCTCTGCTTGATTATGTTGATTAAACTTATATTATTGAAGTCGTTATATAATTCGTTAATTAAATTATCGCAACTTAACACGTAAAAATTGCTCACTTCACCGAGGAATGTGTGATACTGCAGGATTAAGTAAACGTTGTAATGGGTTGTTCCTTCTTACTTGTATTTTTAGTCCGCTTAGTACCGCATTTTTGATGACCCTATATCTTGATAGAATTTCTGTGGTTGATTCTGTGGATGAACTCTATATGATGGATGTTTTGAGAACTACGACTTTAGGGGTTAAGGGTTTCAAATTGTGATTGTTCGTTCTTCTTGGTTCAACAGCCACCGAAGCCACAGGTGTCACACATGTAGGATTGTTTTAAATATATACATTTTGAAGTAAAACCAGGCCTTAAATCGCCAACAAATTGAATTTACCATATACATATATACCGTGTGTCCCAATTTCGATGTTCACCATTGGTATCTCGGTTATTAGAAGATATAGAACAACGGTTAAATGGGGAATGTTTTGCAGAATTCAATACTCGCGGCAAATCTCATTTCAAATTTGACCTAACTTTCTAAATTTTTAAAATATTTTGAAAAAACAAAAATTTGCCGATTTCGTTATTCCTCAATAACTCGATAACGCTTAGTCTGACCTCTTTTAAAGTTTTACATTGTTCAGACACTTTTTTAAAACAAATTATTTGATACAAACAGAAACCCCCGATTGTCAGTTGTTTTTAAGTTATTACCACTATTTTTTGTTTTTCATATGGCGGCCATATTGGATTTTGGGTTTGTTAGGTAGTCCTCAAAATGTGCTTTTCAACGATGTATAACATGCCTGAAAAATTTTTATTTATAAGGAAAATATTAATAAAAACGTAAATTAATCTTTAATATGAAATTAGTAGGCTGAAAAATTAAACACAAATGTCAAATGAAAGTGAAAAGATATTCTAAGTATAGCAAATGCCAATTAAGTTGGCGCGAGGAGGGGTAAGTTCGCGCAGGATTAAAAGTAGTGGGGAGATTTGTATTTGATTTTACATCAAATGTCAGATAATTCTAACCTCTGAGCGTGTATCACTAACAAAGACATTATGTTCCGTCAAACGTCAATGACAAATGTATTCTGACAATTAAACAAAACGATAACCTGTCAAAGTACAATTAGTGCTGCAGAGGTAAGTTAATTAAAACTACTTGTAGTTAGTGATAAGTAATTATTGTCAAGTATTAAGATTTATAAGTATTGATAATGGCACATACATATTCAAACGAAGAAAAAGTTGATATGTTGGAACTATATTTCAAAGCAAACAGAAACACTAAAAATGCGTGCACGAGTTATGCAGAGCGTTTTCCAGAAAGACAACAGACACACAGGACAATTTTTAGAAGACTAGTTAGCAAATTAAAAAACTTTGGAAGCTTCGAACAAAAACGAGCTAACTATGAAGTTAATGATGCTGATACACGTCGAAATAATATTTTGCAGAACGTTAGGAACAATCCCAGCACATCAGTTCGTCGTGTGACACGAGAAACAGGGATTTCAAAATCTACTGTTCACAGAACCTTGACGAAAAACAAGTATCACCCTTACAAACCAACAATTGTACAAGGTTTAAGTGATAATGACAATCTCCGACGATTACAGTTTAGCAGGTGGTACCTTCAAAAATGTGAATATGACGCTAATTTTCCTAGGAAAATACTATGGACAGATGAAACACGATTTACCAATTGTGGAGTGTTCAATAGGAATAACTATCATCATTGGTCTACTGAAAATCCACATTTGGTAAATCAAAGAAGATTTCAAGTTCGATTTGGTTTTAATGTCTGGTGCGGTTTAATTGGTATGACATTTTGTTTACTTTTTTTTTGTTTTTTAAACTCTTTTTTTCGTTTTAGATAATCAGTTAATAGGTCCTTTCATCTTTGATTACAATTTAACTGGTAACAGATATTTGGAGCTACTAACAAACGAGATAATGCCTGCTTTGTGGCAAATTATTAATCCCGAGAACATGCAATACATCTGGTTCCAGCAAGATGGTTGCCCGGCCCATAACACTCGTAACGTGCAACATTTTTTGAGAGAAAACTTTAATGAGAGAGTGATTTCAAATAATGGACCCGTGCAATGGCCTGCGAGATCACCCGACCTTACCCCGCTTGACTTTTATTTATGGGGTACCACTAAAAACGAAGTATTTGATTTTGAACCGCCAGAAACTCTAGAAATTTTAGAACAAAGAGATGTGCTACGATCAGTAAACGGAAACACGTTACGTAGAGTTTGTAACTCTACTCGAACAAGGTGTCAAAATTGTGTGGAACAGAATGGTCGTCATATTGAACAATTTCTTTAAGTGAATGTGAACTTTAAGTTCTGTATCTTTACTTTTTATTTCTATAATTTTTTTATCGTTTCGTTTGTTTACAGTATTACTTAGAATATCTTTTCACTTTCATTTGACATTGGTGTTTAATTTTTCAGCCTACTAATTTCATATTAAACATTAATTTACGTTTTTATTAATATTTTCCTTATAAATAAAAATTTTTCAGGCATGTTATACATCGTTGAAAAGCACATTTTGAGGACTACCTAACAAACCCAAAATTCAATATGGCCGCCATATGAAAAACAAAAGATAGTGGTAATAACTTAAAAACAAATGACAATCGTGGGTTTCTGTTTGTATTAAATAATTTGTTTTAAAAAAGTGTCTGAACAATGTAAAACTTTAAAAGAGGTCAGACTAAGCGTTATCGAGTTATTGAGGAATAACGAAATCGGCAAATTTTTGATTTTTCAAAATATTTAAAAAATTTAAAAAGTTAGGGCAAATTTGAAGTGAGATTTGCCGCGAGTATTGAATTCTGCAAAACATTCCCCATTTAACCGTTGTTCTATATCTTCTAATAACCGAGATGCCAATAGTGAGCATCGAAATTGGGACACACGGTATATATATATATATATATATATATATAGAATTTAATTGTAGTGAGAAATAGCAATTATTCAAATCTCCTCTCACATGTAATTAAATTCAATATAATTCGTATATATACACGAGAGTATAAAAATAAAATCATGTCCATGTTAGAATATCGTGTACTGATGATCTGTAACGACAGTGAAATATCGATATATGCACGTTTCTGGACGGATGTGGTTTTTTTTATACAATTTTCATTATCCGCACAGGTGGATGGCTAACGTCGCGACGTGTTTGCGTCTACATTCTTCGGCAGGGGTAATCTTGTCAGATTGTAGAATCAATTGCACAAATTTAGCGACAATTACATGTGAGAGGAGATTTGAATAATTGCTATTTCTCACTCCAATTAAATTCAATATAATTCGTATATATACACGAAAGTATAAAAATAAAATCATGTCCATGTTAGAATATCGTGTACTGATGATCTGTAACGACAGTGAAATATCGATATATGCACGTTTCTGGACGGATGTGGTTTTTTTCATATATATATATATATATATATATATATACATATAGTTATAGAAGGAATTTCTTATTTTCTTGACCGTAATTATAATACGAGATAAAAGTAGTATTTTTTTTCGATAGTACATATAGTATCTTTTTCAAAAACTGCAAAATTTATTTAAATGTTAAGAAATGGTAAGAAATGATATAGTTAATTGACGAAGGAGGTACTTGTTGAAACTTCATTATAACACTAAGAAATAAGTAATTAAACTTCTAGTTTCAAAAACTCTTTTATTGTAAATACACTACAATATTGTTTCGCCATACAATAGCTTCATCAGGTGGATAAAATACTGAATATATACAATACAAGTTTGAATATTTATGTGAAAATTATTGAGGAAATGGAGGGGGAAATTTTTTTTTTACAATCTTAAATTTAGTAGAGGGGAGTTGTTTAAATCTAGTTGGTCATTTAAAGCTAATCCTAAACTATTGTATCTAAGTATATATCTAAGTTTTCTAACAGGTTAAGTTTTTTACTTTTTTCTTGAATGTGTAAAATTTTGAAATCTCTATTAAATCTATGATTAATTTCTAAACAATCATTTGCGAAAGTTGAATCTGTTTTCTTTTCTTTATGGCTTCTCTCGTGTTCTTTCATAATAATTTTGAATTTCCTCTCCGTTTGTCCTATGTATACCTTATTACAATCTTCGCATGTTAACTTATATACACCAGAGTTTGATTCTTTGTCTATTTTATCTTTGTTGTTTTTAATAATGTTCTGTATAGTATTGTCTGTTTTAAATGATATATGTTCGTTATTAAGTTTTTTAATGAAAGTACCAATTTTTTCCGAAATTTTTCCTAAGTAAGTGATTGAATTGTAGGAATTAATTATCTTATATTTTTATTTTGGGTAAACTAAGGAAAAGGTTTTAGATTTTTGTTGGCTATTCAGGATGTTATTGTATATATTCAGTATTTCATCCACCTGATGAAGCCATTGTTTGGCGAAACAATATTGTAGTGTAAAGCGTAAAGTTTAATTACTTATTTCTTAGCGTTAAGAAACGATATTCTAATAAATCTATTTACATTAAAATTTTGTGGTGTTTATATATGGTTACGTATTTGTTACATATTTCTAAATATAACTAAGCTTTTTGTATTAGCAGGTAGACTGTTTTTGGCCATATGTTTATTTTGACGGCTGGAAAAAATGCTAGCTTTGTCAGCACTTTGCGCGGCAAGGGGTCAACTGTTCTCGGACATGTATTTTTTTATTTTATTTTTGTGATGTTTATATTGTTATTATACAATTGTTTATATAATGGGTAGGTATATTGTCGACAAGTTATTTAAATCCTTTCGGTTATTTATTTAATTAGTATTTTTTGTATGTAGGTACTTTCGTGCTTTATTGTTTTTTTCAGATGTAATTATTGCGGTTTTATCGAAATTTCAAGTGTGTTTTGTTTATTTGATATGTTTTTTAAAGGCAGTACTATTGTTTGAAAATTTGTGTCCATTTAGACGTTCATGTAGACATTGTGTTGTTTGGCCAATGTATACGCCTTCGCAGTCATTGCATGGAATTTTAGAATATAACGAGACTGGTATTTTAACTAAAATAAAAACTAACATATATATACATATATATATATATATATATATATATATATATATATATATATATATATTGAATTTAATTAGAGTGAGAAATAGCAATTTTTCAAATCTCCTCTCACATGCAATTGTATAATTGCATGTGAGAGGGGATTTGAATAATTGCTATTTCTCACTCCAATTAAATTCAATATAATTCGTATATATACAGGAAAGTATACAAATAAAATCATGTCTATGTCCGAATATCGTGTACTGATGATCTGTAACGACAGTGATATATCTATATCTGCACGTTTCTGGACGAATGTGTTTTTTTTTCATATATATATATATAATATTTTCGTGACCTTGGTATGATAAGGTAAACTTAATAAGTCGGCGATTAAAGGTCTGGTTTATTACTTCAAAGTATATATATTTAAAACAACCCTACATGTTTCGGCAATGATGCCTTTGTCAAGTGAATAAAAAATATAAATGACACAATATTCTGTCATTTATATTTTTTATTCCCTTGACAAAGGCATCATTGCCGAAACATGTAGGGTTGTTTTAAATATATATACTTTGAAGTAATAAACCAGACCTTTAATCGCCGACTTATTAAGTTTACCTTATATATATATATATATATATATATATATATATATATATATATATATATATATATATATGTATATATTTCGTCGAATGTATATATATACATATATATATATATTGTAGTAGCGTTGATGGTGTTAAAAATATGCCACCATGTTCCAAATGTAAAAGCGCTGATGATCTGAGAATAATAATAATAAAATAATAATTTTCAGTGATTTTAATTGATATTAATAATGTTAATTGTATATTGATAGATATTAATTGAATAGTACGGGAATTGTACTATGGGTTGGGCGCCTTGGTTTTAAACCTATTACGTTCGATCACCAGCCTTTCTCATGTAATGTCTCAGGTTGCGGCTAGATGTTGGAGAACAAGTATTATATTTTGCAAAAATTGGAAATTATCTCAGCATCCTCGTCGGTCGGTTTACCCCTATGTATAAGATGGAAGATTGTTTAATAATATAACAAAGTTATCTCTAGCTACGCAATGATAAATAAAAGAGTTTGTTTAAAATAAAAAGTGTAAATATATATTGCATATAAGTTATCTGTGAACAATGAACAAATAGCGTGCCTAACGACAAGTTATGGAATTAATATAGAGTGCACGTGCGAATTAAAGGTTATGTGTTAATAGCAATGTTATTGTAAAGTGTATTGTAATATAAATAAATAGACAAACAAATTAAGGGTAAGTACTACAGTTCTTAATAATAAATTTCTTTTCACAAATTCTGAGCAAGTTAGAAATGTAATTTTAAAGTAAAATCATGAGTTTAGAATTTAATAAAGTTTTGTTTTGTTGGAAAATAGTTTTATAAGACTTTTTTTAAATAAATTGACTTAATTAAACCTGTTTCTTGTAGGATGTGGGCAGGTATCTAGGATGGTATCAGCGTTGATCAGGAATGTCGAAGTACGGGATCAAATAAGGTGTTTTCGCTTCTACCAAGCCGGTATCGGCGTTGTTCGAAGGCGTTGGTATTGCTCGTAGCCAGTGCTCCAAAATGATGCTACTTGCCGATCTCTGGGATTATCGACTCCAAAAATGGTTCTAAGGTTGCTCCAAGTTTAAAGGCTTCCTTTCTGAGTATTTTTAGAATTCTATCACTGGTGTTTTAGGTTTAATTAAATTTTGAAACTGGAGTAGCTCTTTTTCCTGGCAATCGTTATAAAATTTTTCTACTGACGCTCGATAGCAATTATTTCTTTCAAAGCCCTGTAAGAAATTATGAAAATAGCCTCCATTTTTACTTTAATTACAAGGATAATAATTTAAATATAAATGAAATATTAATTCTAACATGAAAACAAAATTAATATAATAATTTACAGTTAGTTGTAACGGGTTTTTCAATGTAAGGTTATGTTATATGTGTAGAATCAAAATATCCTGTTCGCGGGTTTTAAAAATTCAAAAAAGTGGGCGTGTCTAATTAGTATCGATACAAAATTTGAATGTAGATAAATTAGCTATCTTGTTAATTTCGCGCTAATGACTTTAATTATGAAAATGATAATAAAAATATAAAAAGTAAATTTTGAAATAAATATAAATTAATTTGAAATATACAAAGTTGTCGTAATATTAATTTATTTACATTTCGATACTAATTTTACAAATTATATATATATATATATATATATATATATATATATACGATAATACAAAAATATTTAAAACATACAGCAACAATAAGCTGTGATGTATAGTGTAATTGATTTATAGTATAATTTATTCGAAGTCTTTGTCTCCTGTGCCGACATCATGTACTGAAAAACGATCAGAATTGACCGCAGGATTAAGCTATTCACTCTTATTTCGTTGTTTAAGGGAAATTTCGGTTGTAGCAGAAATTTATTCCAAATAATTTAGTAGATGCTTTTTTGTTGTTTGTTCATTATTAATTTTTATTTATATTTTCTTATTTTTGAAAATCTTTGATTGACGAGAATACTTTATTTGGAGTGTTTGTAATCTCATGGAAAGGTTACTATTTTTATTATATTAGTACTATGTTACAAATGAAACAGACATGCAATATACATATCTGTAACTGTACACATGGACAATACACCTCGTATTTTCAGCATTTACTTCTGCTTAAGACACGTGTTTCTGCCATCTATAGGCGTCATCAGTCAAGCTAGTGAAGCAATGTAATACAAATGTATATACATTTACGCTGAAATCGCCTACATGATATAGCAAATTTCGTCCTATAAGGTGGCACTATTTAATAAGTGACATCTGACGGACGAAAGAGAGTATGCCGAAAAAGGCGTCCTTTCGCTTGACCAGCTATGCTGGTACATAAGCGAAAAAATACGTATAGGTGTAGTCCATTAACACGAGCCAGATGGCGGTAAATATACAAAAAGGTTTAAGTATATCAATACGTTATGCACGTATTACGCATTTATTACAAATGAAACAGACATGCAATATACATATCTGTAACTGTACACATGGACAATACACCTCGTATTTTCAGCATTTACTTCTGCTTAAGACACGTGTTTCTGCCATCTATAGGCGTCATCAGTCAAGCTAGTGAAGCAATGTAATACAAATGTATATACATTTACGCTGAAATCGCCTACAAGATATAGCAAAATTCGTCCTATAAGGTGGCACTATTTAATAAGTGACATCTGACGGACGAAAGAGAGTATGCCAAAAAAGGCGACCTTTCGCTTGACCTTTTTCGGCATACTCTTTTTCGTCCGTCAGATGTCACTTATTAAATAGTGCCACCTTATAGGACGAAATTTGCTATATCTTGTAGGCGATTTCAGCGTAAATGTATATACATTTGTATTACATTGCTTCACTAGCTTGAGTGATGACGCCTATAGATGGCAGAAACACGTGTCCTAAGCAGAAGTAAATGCTGAAAATACGAGGTGTATTGTCCATGTGTACAGTTACAGATATGTATATTGCATGTCTGTTTCATTTGTAACAAATGCGTAATACGTGCATAACGTATTGATATACTTAAATCTTTTTGTATATTAGTACTATGATGTAAGAGTATGAGTTATATAAAATCTTGAAGTTCTTCATAAACACCAATTGCATTCTCATCGTGTTACAATTTGGTATGTGCTATCCGTGAATAGAATTATTAGTTCATTTTCTTTCAAGATTGTACCTGCAGAGTAGCTAAAGTTACAGGACTAAAATATTGCCAAATAATTGAAACCTCCTGACAATTAAAAATACCAAACCTGTGGTTGCCGCAGAGTAGCGTTTCGAGTCATATAACTAGAGAGGCAATAAACCTTTGAAGGAAATTGTGGCGACTGCCGAGTTGTACCACGCTTACCTGAGTTAATCCGGGCAGAGTAAACGGTTGCCCTTTTTGACGACCGAGTTGTACCACAAAGCATATTACCCGATTATAATATTAATTCTCAGTAATTCTCTAATGAGAGTTGGGGGTGATAAAGTGGGGAGAGAAAGTTTATTACTGCTGCTTGCTATTTATTTCTAATTTTTATTATTAAACCGTTAATCCTATTTAGAAATTCGTTGGTACAACTAGACGGTAGGACTATATCTACCTGATGTCCCGTAGTACAACTTTGCGATCCCGGAAATTGTTTCCTGATAGAGCTTCCTCATTTCATGAGATGGCGACAGTGACAGGCCGCCTAGATCTCTATATTCGTTTGTCTAAGATTCTGTTTTCAAGGACCACTTGAAGGAGCACACGCCAATGTTTAATTAATAGGTGGCCAAATATTTAAAATATAAAATAATCTTTAAAGTATATTCTTTTTTCCAATAAATTTAAAATCAGGTTCCTGCATTTGACTACAAAGACAAAATCCTGAATCTAGGAATATAACGAAAATTATGTTATATGTTACGATGTCATAGCTATTCGACAACATTGTGTATATGACCGTATGTGTGTATACACATTATGCGTTAATGATGAGCCTACATTTTTAAACAAAAGGAAAGCTTTTAATAACTGAAACAAAATATCGCTGCTATTTTGTATCATTTGATTCATTTAACGATGTCGTTAATTAAAAATTAAGGGACAATCTCACAGACCAAAATGAAAATTACACGGCAAAAAAAAATAACGGTACCTCCTCATTCTATCTATTTATTCTGTGCGGCGCATGTTCCTGTTGTACTGTTTACTTAAATTCTCATTTAATTATATCTTTTTTCTGAGTTTAATTACGTACCGCTTTTTTATTAAATAACAATGTTTAATGTAATTACTACTCTGTGTCCCCCATTTGGCTCCTTCTCTTTTCGTAGACGTCGTTTTTTTTTCGTATATTTCGTTCAAACCCTGACGCTCGAGATTTGTTAGACAACACGGGGTCATCTCCGGGTTGCTCTTTTTTCTCTGAATTCGGAATAACGAAATTTCATCACAGGCATTTACATAAAATATTCGACGCGACAAGGACGCTCTACACCAATGAAAAAAGTGCAAATGTTACTTTAACTGCCAGACAAAAAAGTAACGAAACGTTAATTTGCGAAGATTCTGGAATATTAAATTGAGATATAGATGTTGTCATGACAAACAATTTATTAAAGGAAATGAATTTTCTATCACTGCACAACTTTACTAACACGTTTACTATAGTTATCAAAATCAAATTTTGGCTGAAGAAATTAGTCACATAATTTGGAAAGCATGTTTTATTGTTCTCTTAACTACTAATTATCATAACCAAAGTTTCAATTTTTACAACTCTCCCCAACCTTCAGTGATTATTTTTACATTTCTTTTCTATACAATGAAATTAATCTATTACAAAAGAATACAAACGTACACTGAGAAAAATGTACATATTATATAATATAGTATAGGTTATTACAATTACAAGGTTATCTAAAGTGGTTGCTTGTACAATGCAGTACTGCTCCGCAAAATAGTACTATATATAAATAATCTTCCTTTCGTTCTTTATCTGCTGAGCATAGTGTAACTTTTTTTAATGGTCACCTGTCCAGCAACTGACTACGGAAAAGTCTGTTTGCCTCTGCCAAATTGTAATTCCGTTACCTTACTTGTCGGTACTGAATTATCCGTTGGCGTAAGAATTTATTACTGAAAAATTACGCAACTATAACATAATCACACTTATATCGCCTCTGATTTACCTGCCAGCATAGGAATCGTCACCGATGGGCAAAATAGTTCTATGTATAGTAATAAAAAATGAAGAATTTTATTATTACATCGTATTAGGTACTTATAACAAACAATACTAATTATCTCGATTTTAATAATTTTCTGGGACAAAGATCGAATACCCATTCTTCCTTATACAACAAATAATGGTTCATGTTTCTTCTAGGATGACAAAATTTGATATTCACATTTCCCTCTTCGACTACTGTGTTGTGTATTATCGCAACACACTTCAAAAGTATTGTTATGTTTGCATTATGCTCATATAAAAACGTTTGTAAAATTTGCCAAATATCAAACTACAAAAAATTATTTCTAGTACTTTAACTCTAGTTGGATTTAATATTCGTTTTTGTTTACCGTCTGTTGCAGTGTATATATTTCTGTAATACATTCAATACAAATACCTTTTGTTCGTTGTACAACTACGCTAAGAACGTATAAATTAATTAAATGTTAACTGAATAAACAAAGAGAAATTAAAAAGAAATCAACCGAGGTTGTGTCTTTTAAATTCAACTCGTATATAGTATTCGAATTTAGTATTAAAAATTTAAATGTATATTACTAAGAATTTATATGTAAATAATTTAACGATATGTCAATCAATTTTAGTGTAGCTTGATTATTAAGCACTTAGAATATAAGTAAATTAATAATAAAACATGCTGTACGTATCAGTAATATAGTAAACGATTACAAAATAATCTTTTTTTGTACATTAGTAATATTTAGTCATATTTAATTTCAATTAATTATATTCTTATAAGTAACCTCCAAGACGGATGAATCAACATAAAATATAAATGGCATTTTAAAATAAGAAAAACAGTTATATAAGCCATCCAAACAGCAAGATCAGGACCAGGAAAATCTTAAAACAACGGAAGTATTAGTACTAAGAAGCAAACAAACATTGCAAAATACAAATAAACCAATCAATGCCATTAATGTTGCGATGTAAACAAAGCTATGTATTAAAATGGAGCATCTGAAAGGGCCCATGCTCAATGACAATAACGTGTAGTTAAGGGACACTCGGATGAAAGAAAAGGAGAAGGAAATGCCATATAAACAAACCAAGGAGGAAGAAAAAGAAGGAAACACTACGAGAATTTTTGAATGATACGTAGGCAAATTTTCCGCGAAAACTTTTCCTGTTCAAACGAGCATAAGAGTCGATCCTGGAAATAACGAGATTCAGATTTTTCAATTCTATACTAAAAATTACAAATACCAAAATTATGATGAAAGAGAAAAAAATATAAATAGGGAGATAGCGCATGGGGATGGAAAATACAAAACTACCCATGATAGATAAAAATGCACAGGGCTAAAAATGTTAGGTAAATATGAAAATTAGACAAAACAAGAATAGTGATTTGGGGTGGAAACAATATTCTGAGAAGCAAGGATCACAAGATGTAAAAGAGCAAAGCACTGCAAAATTAGGAGATTCATCGATTTAACTTCGAGATTCACTGATTTATTTTGCAAAATTAATTTTCGACATAATTTAAGCCTGCTGGTATTACATTTCTTTAAGAATAAATAAGAGTTCAAATTCATTTCTAATTATTATTATTAGAGAACGGATGCAATTTCCATAAAACGCAATCGGCAATTGGAATTGTGTATAACGTCGCTCAGTACATCCCGGCGTAATTCAATGAAGTATTTGTTTGACTTACTCGGACACCTGGTCTCGCCGCGATAACAATGGACAAGCCAGCTATTGTATTCGGAGAATATAGTATTTTTTAAAGTGTTTTCATGAGCGTAGATACAAGCGGGGTTTTTATAATGTATTTTATTTATTAGTTTATATTTCGTAAGATAAATAAAGTGCTGTGAGTAAGTTTCTTGTTTTCATAGTTTTAACTGTTAATTACATCGTAATTTTTGTGATAGATCCTGTTTAATATCGTTTGATTGAATCTACTTCTCCCAATTATTTAGACGTAAGTGTGCATTGAATTTCGTTCAATTTCAATAACTTACGCGTACATTAGCTTTCATTTATTTAGACCTAGAGCATTGTTTAAGTTACTTTTTCAGATATGATACGGAAGAACATCGAGAACGGCATCGTAAAACAATGGCGAGTTGGATTGACGGTCATACTGATTGTATGTCCATTGTCAGTGATTCCGAAATTTATTACAAAATCCGTAAAATTTCGTCAAAAATTCGTTACTTAGGATCGCAAACTCATCTGAACTCTGTAAAACTTTTATAGCGGCTAATATTCCATTAAATAAACTTAGCAATCCCAATTTAAAATATTTCTGAAAAAATATACTGGTCGAAATGTTCCTGATGAATCAACTTTACGCAAATATTATGTTTCTAGGTGCTATACGAGAACAGTAGAACGCATTAGAAGCCATCTTTTAAATCAATACATATGGATAAGTGCCGACGAAACGGTGGATATGTTAGGACGCTGTGTGGTAAATGTTGTAGCTGGTGTACTACATCCAACTATTCCATATAACGCATATGTAATAACAACAAAAGTTATAAATACAGTTGATGCGGAAACAGTTGCTAAAACGATTAATGAGAATATTCAAAAATATACTTCATTCCGACGACAGGTACAAAGAAAAAGTACTTTTATTTGTAAGTGACAGAGCTGTATATATATTAAAGGAAACATATCCTAATTTGCTGCATATTACTTGTGTAGCACATGTTCTCCGCAGAATCTGTGAATATATCAGAGACACTTTTCCGGAAGTTCATAGACTTGTATCCGCTTTTAAAAAGGTTTTCAGAAAAGCACCATTGAGAGTAGCTCTTTTCAGCGAAAAATTTCCATCTCTGTCACTGCCTCCCACTCCAGTTATAACTAGATGGGGAACAGGGCTGGAAGCTACTAGTTATTATGCTGAGAATTTCGATAGTCTAAAACATTTCGTAACACTGCTAAAGGAGGATCCTAGAAGTATTGGTGAGTGCAAGGAGCTCACACAAATCCCAAATTTAAAAAATCAGTTGTACTTTCTTCACGAACACTTTGGAAAATTGCCAAAATTAATCACTTATTTTGAAAATCGAAATCTCAAATTAAATGACGGATTAACCACATTAGATGTGGCTGTTAATAATTTGAAAAGTATTCCAAGTGACTTCGGATGTGGCCTTCGGCAAAAGTTTGAAGCAATTCTTAATAGAAATCCAGATTTAATTACATTGCAGCAATTATGTATGGAGACAATTCCACAAAATCTAACGGCTAAATATGAAGAAATAAAAGAATATTTCCAGTATGCACTTATAACCAGTTGCGATGTAGAAAGGACGTTTTCTATTTATAAGGATGTACTTAATTCAAAGAGAACAAAATTGACAGAAGAAAACCTTGAGAAACTATTGCTAGTCAATATTAATACTCCTTTACTCAACTTGAACGACAAAATGAACAAATAAAAATGTTCCAATTATAGAAATAAAATTAAAAACTTTAAAAATACAACTTTTCAACAAATACATATGTATTTCGTCATTTTATAGATCACCACCCGTTTGTTTTCCAATTATATAAATAAAATTAATTAATAAATATGTATTTCGTAATTTTAGATAGATAGATCACCACCCGTATGTTTTCCAATTATATAAATAAAATTAAAAACTTTATAAATACAACTTTTCAACAAATAAATATGTATTTCGTAATTTTATAGATCACCACCCGTTCGTTTTCCAATTATATAAATAAAATTAAATATTTTAGAAATACAGCCTTTCGCCAGTACTGCACTGGGCTTTGCGTCATGTGGTAAGCGTGTCCGTTCTCTAATTATTTTAACGATAAACAAAAGGCTTATGAAATACCAAGAGAAATTTGAGAATTTGTATGCTAAAATTAGCTCTGAGTAAGTAAAAACTGTACACACGATAAAATTGGAGTATATAGAGTCAATTAAATCAGTAAAAGTGCATGTGGATCGTTATTTTAATTAATCAGTCATAAATACACGATTAAAGTGTATCTTCGGCCAGATACTAGAGTCTGATGAGGAGGAAGTAAGGTTCCCCGAATACTCCCGAAATATCTGTGCCATTGAAACTTTAAACTTAAAAAGTTCAGCAATAGGCGTGGAAAACAACAAGAAAATACTTATACAGTGTGATGATAAGCATCCTATTCTGTAGGAACTCGTTTCCACTTAAATATACGCTGAATAGCACACCAGCATTGTAAAGAGATGTCATTAGAAGTTAGTGATCCACATTTCAGACATATATAGGTTTTAGTACTAATCTTAACATTAGGAGGGCAAATACCCCCTTTCATGAGTGAAATCCTCAAAAGTCATTGTTTGCGAAATTCATTTGAATCAGAATCAAAACTCCAAGGCTATACGTGTGTGATTCACAAAATAATATTGGTATATAAAATTTTCATTGATAAGTTAAGTTCTAAGTTACGAATGAAGTATCTTAAGTTACAACAAAATGAGATGTGAACATACAACCAGACAATAAAATAATTTTTAAACAGTTACTTCTTGTTGTACTATTTCTTTACATTTACTTTGGATGCTAGACCTAGTTGTGTAGAACCCAAAAAGATTGCCCTGAGATACCCAAATATTATACAGAGTCTCTACAAAAATATGCTTGTGTAATTACCCACACAATCATTAATGAGATTAAATATATTCAAAAGCGAAAATACAGAGCAATATGCCATCTGAGAATTAAGAAAACCCTTCCATTATTTAACATAGGTTTGAAAGCAGCTCCTAACCACAAGGAAATGTATTCTATTGATGAAATGTTTAATACTAACGTAAAAACCGAACGACCACATCCAAAAGCTAAATAGTACAAAGCCCTAAGTGTCAGAGGTTCATCCACACTAAGAATTATTTCCATTATAACACACGCTGCGTAAAATATGCAGGAGTTCACTGGTCATCTGAGTGAAGCAAAAATGAATAAGGATGTACAGTATATTATAGCGGTTGCAGTTATATAAATGATTTTCAAAAACTTAAATATTCCGCATTAAAAAATAGATCACAAATACCGCCCGCGCAAACCACAAGCAGCTTTTGATCCTCCTAGTCAAACACCACACTGTTTGCGACTGGAAATATTCTGCGCTCAAGCTGTGCTTCCAAGCACACAACATAAAGAGCTGCGGACCAAACTTTGTCACACACTTTAGTCTAACAAACTATGTTGGCAAAATTAATGGAGAGGATGGATACCATGCTAAGTCCCTTACCACTAGGATCGCGAAAATGTCATAATTTCTAGATCAGCATGTATTAATGCCAATAGAAGCCCCTAGTAGGTGTTCCCAACGCCTACTAGAGGCTAAATATTTCCTCGTAAACCATAATATTGATATAATGCTTATATCAGAGTCACATAGAACAGAAAGAATGTACTCTGAAATTCCAAGCAACAGCATGCACCATATGCAATATTGGCTGAATTTGACGCGGACGCTTAGCCGTTTTTATAAAGATATGCATTAAACACAACCAACTTAGGAGTTATCGTAGACCCAACATTTAAGCCACTTCTGTAAAAACAAAAGACTGGAATAGTTACGTATCAATCTCATCAGTGTATTGTCCTCCAAACCCTCCTAACTCCCAAAAATTATTTTCATGTGTTTTTCAAAACATCGGGTGAACGTTTCATCATCTTTGGGAATTACAACGGTAAACATAGTCAAGAATAACATCTTGCAGACGTTGTCAACCATATCTTGCTCCAAAGAGTGTTAACATTCAATATTTAACCACTGGCGGACCAAAGTTCTAACGTTCAGACGTTCAAAAAAAAACAGATCTATTAGAGTTATCTTTTCTCTGATCACCCTTCTATCAAACTAGACTACCTAAATATAAAAACAAAACTCCATCACTATTGAATAAAAAAAAAACAAATTGATACGTTGCAAGAGAAACAATAGCAAAAAAAACTTCAAGGGCAACTTTCGCTCAATAGGGAAGAATATATTGATAATGCAGTTGAAAACCTCACACAAATCATAGAAGAAGGAAAAGATGACAAACTACTTATAATCCAATTGAAAAGAGTATATAAGAAAAGGCTTGCAAAAACGGAGTACAAAATTTTACACCAGCAAATGATTCCAATGTGAAAAGTCACAGTAGTGAATACTGCTTCATTAGAATTATTGCCAAAGAAATCAAGAGAAAAGTACGAATATGTATATAAACGTTTTATGGACTATCGCAAGAGTAAAAACACGAGTTCTTTCTCG
The DNA here is from genome assembly GCA_935421215.2 of Melolontha melolontha. Lineage (NCBI taxonomy): Eukaryota > Metazoa > Arthropoda > Insecta > Coleoptera > Scarabaeidae > Melolontha > Melolontha melolontha. The sequence continues at coordinate 83,777,374 of OW285238.1, forward strand.
GAAAATGTTGTAATGGCATACTTTCTAGACCTTTGTTTCAAGATGAAATCTTCAACATTATGGGCGAATTATTCAATGTTGAAGTCAACCCTTGCAATTAAACACAATGTAGATATATCTACATATTCAAAACTTCGTTCTTTATTGAAACGGCAAGCTCAAGGTTATAGGGCAAAGTAATCTAAGATTTTAACGGAGGAAGAAATCGAAAAATTTATCCAGGAAGCTCCAGATAAAGAATATTTAATGATTAAGGTAATTTACAAGGTTTTAATTTTTATTTAGATTACACATTTATTTATTTTTTTAAGTGGCTTTAATAATTGGTATTTCTTACACGATGTAGAAGACCTTGAATCTAAGCTTTTAATTAGCATACCTGATTGGAAGACCAACAAACCAAGATCATTTGTAGTTAATCAGATGTACTTGAATGTTTATCGGAAGTATGTTTCGTTAAGACCAAAAAATATGAACAGTGAGCGTTTTTTCTTTAAATATCAAAGCGGAAAGGGTTGTAAACAAGTGGTAGGAATACATCAATTTAGAAAAATGCCTAAAATAGTTGCTACTTATTTGAATTTGGAAAATGCGACAGAATATACTGGTCACTGCTTTCGTCGGTCTTCTGCAACAATATTAGTTGACTCTGGTGCTGACATAACTAGTTTAAAGAGGCATGGCGGATGGAAATCATCCAACGTTGCTGAAGGATATATCGAAGAATCTTTGAACAATAAGGTTGAGGTGGCAAATAAAATTTTCACACTACAAAATATTCAACAAAATAACCCTACTACTTCGCATGTTGTCCAAAATGTTTCTCATAGTTCTAATAATGTTCCTCCAATTTTCAATAATTGTACTAACTGTCAATTAACTGTAAATATAACAAAATAATTTCAAAATGTATTCTGCAATGCATTGAGGTTTTCGAAATATAAATCAATTCCTTATAAACAACGTGTTTTCAATCATTTATGTAGAACACTAACAACTGTAACGAAATATCATTTCCTTACAGTAAGGAAATTAATATTTCCTAACAGTTAGGAAATGTTGACTTTTTCTTTAAGAAATTTTGTCAGGAATGTCAAAATTTCCTAACGATTTGCGGAAAAAAATATTACTTCATTTTATTATATCTAGTCGGATAATACTAAATTTATTTTTGTACTGTTTAGCGAATCTATTGGTCTTTTGAGACTTAAAAAAAGTATGAAAGTGATTGTGAACGTCACTATTGTAATTACAACAATGAAATTAATGAATGACTAAGTTAAAGAAAATATAATTTAATGCGAATCTTAATTCAACATGCAATAGAAGAGTTTACTGGAGGGTAATATAAAACAAAGCAAAATGACTTGATGTTTCTTAATGCCACATGTAGCTAAATTTTCTTAAGGCACGTTGCGAGATTTTGAGTGATAAGAAGTCAGTTGTAACTGCATAAATAAGATCAAAGCTACCATATAGCTTACTTTTTATTCCTTATTGCACGAGGATCATCTGTTGAAATGAAGGCGTCTCTGGTATACATTGCTCTAGCAGTGATTTCCTGAACAGGTGGTCTTTGAAGTAATTTCCAAAAGGTTCTCCACTTCCTTTGATTTAACAACACATATACCAATTCTCAGCGGGCAACTAGATATAAAGCTGCTGACGATAATTATGTATTATGTATAGCAAATCACGAAGATGGAGACACAGAAGGTCACAAAGAAAATTTACTCACGCAGTTATTCGAGGGGCAATACGACTTCGGCCTAGTCAATATCGTCTACCCAAACATAAAATTGCGGTACATTAAACTCAGTATGTCGGCGTATAAACCTGTTTTAGTGAAAATTTCCTCGATATCACATTTCACAACGACACCCCAAACAAAAGGTCGTCTGCAGTGACCGAAGCGATAAGTATAAGCGATCGAGTTCAACCACACATAAGTTCCGCTAAGTCGCGCAAGCTCATAACACGGCGCTATCGCTACCGATATCTATACATTACGGATATCGTAACAGGTTTTTTGAGTTCGCATAATTTTGAAATTTATAATAATTAGTAATGGTACACATGTTAGTCCTCGTATGCGGTGGTGTTATTAATTCAATATGGTGTTAAGACAATTGAATGTGGTAGTGAAAATGTGACTTGAAGGCAATCTATTTCAAGTGATTGAAAAAAATTACCGAAACAATATTTCGGCAAACATCGCAAGAATATGAGATTTTAATTGATATTACTAATAAAGGGTTCATTTTTACACATTAGAACAATGGCAAGTTTACTGTTAAAACAATCAAAATTTACTTTGATTAAACGACCGCCTTAAAATCGAGGTTACAAGCCTATTAGGATTTCGTAAGATTATATAAAAATAGCTCCCAAGTATTTTGAAAATAGTCGATATTGTATTGAAAGAATAATAGGATGTAGATTAAGCATTTGCAAAAATAATTATATATAAAATATTTTGTTAGTATGTATCGTGTTTTTGTATAACGAACAAAATTGCCTTATTAATGATTTTTTTTTACTTTTTATCCTTGTGAGGTTTGTGCGGTAATATAATGGTACAGATACTTTTTTTTATAGTATTCTTAACTTTGAAATAGTAAACGAAAAATATTTTTTTTCAATTTTATTCCGGATTACATTGTTTCAGTACGGTGCCTTTTTATACACACAAATTCAGAGTATTAGCTGAAATTAATAACAATTAAAGTTGTAAATTCGCTTTAATTGAAAAAATGTCGAACGTAAAAGCGGTATTATTGGAGTTTTAATGAATTCTGGAATTCTTGAATCGGCCGTCTGTTATCGATCCAATTTACCGAATCTATAAATAAACCGTATTTGTTCTCCTTTCAATTGTTGTTTGCAAAATAGTTAATGCACGGTTTTGCTTTATTGCGAAGCTAATAGAAAAAGAAACAGTTTCTCGGATCTCTCATTGTAACAAATTTAAAAGTTAGCGTGTAGACTAGAATAATTGGGCATCTAGAAAAAAATAGGAAAAGAAAATTTACTTAGCTTATTGCTTTATCGATAGACTGGAAAATCGTTTTCAATATAGTTAGATTTCTTTAACTTTTCACGAGTAAAGAAATAGGTGAGCATTTGAGGCCAATAGATGATTATGCTTCATTTCCGTAAACGGAAGATTTAGTAACTCACAATATAATTAAAAGGAATTATCGGTTTTATAATCTGTTTAGTATTGAAACGGATTTTGTTTATATTCTTAAGCAAAACCTACAAAGCTAAATTGAGCAAGGGTATTTTAACTTCTTAAAAATCGCTGGATACCATTTCCTGATTTCATTTAGTAAATCTACTAAATAATAATAATTTATGCCTTAGCGTTCACCAACAGCTTAACGCCAATTACAGGGAGCATTGACAGGTAATTGAGATACTATTGACTTGTTAAAATTGTTTTTTTGTTCATATCGTTATATTCGCAGAAATGAATCTTGAGGGAGAAGAATTATAGGGCAAAGTTAATTCGATATTAATCTGCTCACAGGAAAACTAAATCTAATACTGCTAATATACTATTGTGATGTACGTCATGGGACGGTGACCTAAGCCAGGACGTCACACGATGTACACGTCATGGCACTTTCCGATATATTCTAGACACTGATTAATCTAGTAATGGCGACAAGTATATAAGCTCTCAAGTGAAGGATGGAACACGCTGTTGCACACTTCGCCAATAAAAGCAACTATTTCTCGAAAATCGATCGATGATTCATTGAACCAGTGATCGCCGTGAAATAAACAACGTAAACACGAATGTGTAAATAAACAAATATTAATACTGTTCGCTATAGTTAGTGTTACTTATTCTTTTTATTAATAATAATTCTCAATTATTTCTTATTCTTATTTGTCAACCCATTTCCGTTCTTGATTTTCATTATTTCTACATTTCCTGTATTATTTACTACTATTTTCTGCAATCTTCGTTTTCGAATGGGTATTGTTAATATCTTGCAGTGGCAGTGGGTCTTCTCCTTAAATAATAGCCTCATATATGTATTAAAGTCAGAACAAGGAAACAATTAGCATTAGCAAAATGTTGATTTTCTATTTAAATATTTGATGTACAGAATAAAACATCTGGATATGTTGGAGGTGTAGGGTCAACTTCGACCATATCCAGATGTTTTATTACCAATCCCATGATATCAAAAATTACCATATTAGAAAATAAGTTAATTGTGCAATTTTATGAGATTGCTGTGACTTACTATTTGTTTTACATATTATTTAAGCGTTGCTTCTTAATTTTGACCAGATCTTTTTGGAACCATGCCAAAACCTTCAACTACATTTGTTGTATTTATGTATGTGTAATTATTTCCTACAAGAACGAGATAACGGCGAATCGTTTTTACTGTTGATAAGTTTTGGTGAAGCCACTGATTGAATGTGTTTGCTGTTGAATTATATAATACTAAAGCTTTTATATTCTAGAAGGTTTTTGCAGTATTAAATATTTGGTATACGAAATATCAGCAGCACAACGAAAGCTCTATAATAGAATAGCGACTTCTCTGCAATCCTCGAAAGAAACAGTTGAAAAAACCTGTCTGATGCGACTCTAACAGTTCAAGCAACAATACGTAATAATGTGTGATACGTACGAATATAGTAAATCTTTTAAAACAATTTTGAGCAAATTTTACGTCCTTTATTTCAGGAACGTTTCATGTTACATTTGAAACAAACGTATTTTATACGATTATCGACCGAGAAATTTAATGAAACAGACAGATGCCGCTCTAGAAAAGACCCTATTTTGTAGACCATATATGTTTAATAAATGTTGCTTATAAATAATAATATTATCTTGAGGCTTGGAAAAATGTAAGAAAATTAAGAACTAATGGCAAAAGGTATTGTCAAAATAATCAATCAGCTCCAGGAGCTGGCGTTTATTGCAAATGTATTTATAGATTCATCACTATACATTATGTTGGTCATATTTCTCTATATTATGTGTACCTCAGAACAGAAAATAAAAATACTATTTTCAGATGAAATTAATTGAAATGATAAAATTAATGATGCAGGTGCACGCTTCCATTAGCTCACGCCTATAAGAAAATGCAAGGCTTATTTCTCCGTACTTGGCGACTTTTTACTGTTATTTAAATTTTTTTCTGGTTATTTCAGGATTAATTCGATAACTAAAACTAAAGAAAAACTCATAAATAATATATCTTACATTAAGTATTTAAAATATTATCATATAAGTAACAAAATATTTAACTTCACCGCTGTAGTCCTAAATTTTGTTGATTTTGTTCAATATAAGACTTAAGCTCGTAGAAAAACAGGGTAGGGTGTTCATCTTTCATTTCTAACGAAAGAAGTTTTGCATTTGTCCGTCAATAATAAGCTTATTTTCGAGTTACAAATTTCCGCGAAACGTCACTCCGTAAGCTACGGGAAGACTTAAAAACTTTCATTCGCGAAACTTTATGCATTTTAATGCCACTCAGAATTTCAGATTAGGGACTTTTCGTACTGTTTATTGCAATTCCGGACGTGAACGCGGAATTAACAATTTCGCAAGGTAAGTATGTTATCGCGTTTACTAAGGATTAAATTAAATTGTGCATTTATACCACCGGTGAAACCTTAACGAAAAAAAAACAATTTCTTCGTAATTAAATTTTGTGTAATGAAATTGAAAATATCAGAAGAAAAGACAAACAAATTGTAAAATGTCCCCCAGGATCTATTAAGGCTTAGTGCTCAAACAATGGATAAAGACATTAAAATTTAATATGAATAAAGTTTATGTAAAACTAGAATTTGAATTTTAATATAAGGAAAAAAATGTGTTAATTAACTTACGGCAAGTGCTAGTTAATAAATGTTGCTCTAAAGTATTTCGATATATGCTAACTTTCCTTTTATATTTTTTATAATAGGTTACTATTAACTACTAAAAGCTATTCTCCAATCGTTAAATTGGAGATGTGTCATGGTGGGTTAGTTATACGCAGTATTTTATTTTATGAACACTGTGATATTTTAAAGTTTGCATTACTGGTTGTTCCAGCCTCTCAGTTGAATATATTATTCTTAGTTGACCCTCAATATTCACTTCACAATAATTTAGGTGCTAACTACAAATGCAATTTTTTACCAAAATTCTCTTTTCAATAAAATTCCTATTTAGTGTAACTTATAATTTTAATATAAAGTTGGCGACATTAAAACATAATCATTTTTAAGTAAAGCATTGAAAGTTGTCTTCTTAAATTAAGTCATTAAAATGCATTTCTTATATATGTAGAACAGTTATTATCATGTTAGAATAATTGTAAGACAATGTTTTTGCTGCTGAAGGATATTTATTTATTTCGTGTGAGAAATGAAATTCAAATTTAGATATTAGTGTATAAATCACTTTTATGACAAGAAAGGGTTATAAAACTAATTTATACACTAATATCTAAATTCTTTAACCAGTCGAGAGCTAAAGGAGAGCTTGTCTTGGTCAGCTCCTAAATGCCACCAGAAGAACTTCTTTTGGGGCAGCTGTTTACTCTGTGGTCATAGTTTGTTCCATATATCCGCAGTTACAGAAGCTAGTATCTGCTAGTTTCCATTTATACAAGATTGAGTTGCACCTTGCGTGGCTTGTGCGGAACCTATTTAATTGAAACCATTGCCTACGTGGGAGAGTTACACGCGACAGAGGTTCTGAAAGATCACAAATTAAATCCCTCTTCCTCAATTCAGGGTGTTGTTTGAGGAGGGCTATCCAGCAATCATTCACATTGATGGGATGCTCAATTACCGTACCCAGCCAAAACAGTCTCCTAGATTTCAGTCGGGTCCTGGGGACGCTATTCAAATCATCGTGTATGGGAAGATCAAAGTTGTTGGAAATTTTAGCCCATTCATTCTGTGTTGCATCGAAATGTTTAATAGCCGGTGAGGCAATGTCAGAAAGAATCGGCAACCAAACTTCACAATCAGCTCTCTATTTGCTTCTTTGTTACACAAATGAAAGGCAGATGATTCGGATTGGTTGTAAGCGCCATTTCTTAAAATATTCGTATATATATACTAGTACGATTATTTAGCCAGACTAGGATTCGGCTATTACTGAGCATATTCTGGATAATTTTATTTAATTTAGTACATGGAATGACTTTTCGTAATTTAACCCTTAACTGGTGAGCGTCCTTTACGTTACGTTCGTGGTAACCCAGGGTCTGACAGACCCTATGTGAAGATCTACACATATATGACTATAATATCGGTTTATCCCATATCATTCTCTGTATTTGTATTGAAATATGAACAACAAAAGATCCCTTGTATTAGAAAATATTTATTACAGAAATTCAACTAAATCGAAACCTTTTCGGAACAGAACAATTATCTGAAATGTTTTTAGCTTCCTAAAATGTATAAAGGTATGTTATATTTTGCACATAAACATTTCAAATCGAACACCATATACAAAAATAATAAAATCACAATGCTGAAAATTTTAACAACAACCTTTATCGAGAGTTTTTATAAACAGTTATTACATATATTCTTACTGCACTGCAAACAAACTGGTTTCCTACACCGTACACAATATGTTTTTGTCTTCCTATCCTTAGAATTTGGACAAATGTAGCATCTTTTCCTTTTTGAGGTACCATTTTCAACTTGCAGATTCGGTATAGTATCAGTAATGCCCAGAATAGTTCCCATGACTGTTTTTAACCCTGTTTGTATAGATGGATTGTTATATCTCGTGTGTATAAAGGGTTTTACAAGAGCATCCGCTAAACGTTTTATAAACTCAAACCGCTGTAATTTTTCACAATCTCTGTAGGATTGATGAAGAATGAAAGCGTTGCACGAAGCAACATCCACAATTGTAAAAAAAATAGCTATAGGCCATCATCTAGTGCGGCGCGAGGATGAGTAAACGCTACACTTTTGATCCAGTGAATCGACACCTCCTTTGGTGCTATTATAAAAACTTATGATTTCTGGTTTTCCGGTGGATTCATCTAAACTAGCAGTGTGGTGCATACTAGAAATAACAACAACTGCTTTATTCTTTTTTGGCACAAATGATACCAAAGACATATCTTTGGTGAAACCATACATTGTAGACAAAACTGGTCGCTTCTTTGATGCTAAAAATTGTGGCGGTATTTCTTTTTTGTTTTTTCTTATCGTACCTACATAAGTTAGTCCACGATCGAGTAGCTCCTGGAATAATTGAACAGAAGTAAACCAGTTGTCGCAGGTGATATTTCGATTCGTTTTTTCGATTGGTTTAGCAAGTCTAATTACTGCTTGCGTAGGAATATTCAATTTTCGTTCTTCTTCAGACAAAGTAGCTCCATCACTTGCCTTTCCACAGTACAAATATGCGTTATAAAAATAATTAGTTCGTGCATCAGTAAGACAAATAAGTTTCAACCCGTACTTATACGGTTTATTAGGCATATACATTTTGAATCGACAACGCCCTCTGAAACCAATTAACATCTCATCTACAGTAACCGAATTACCAACTGTATAGACACTCTGACAGATCTTGACGAATGTTGTAAAAATAAAAGGTATCGCAGCACTAGGATCTTCAGGTAAACGTTCATGCCTGGTCCGGAAATTATCAAACCTAAGACAAGCTAATATAACAAAAAAACGCTTACAAGACATAGCGCAACGAAATACATCCCTTCCTGTGCCATCTGCAGCAAACAAAGATTGAAGTCTCTCATGACCTGACTTGAAAATTTGAGTATATAAAAGTAATCCGAGAAATGCACAGAATTCCTCTCGAACAACATTTTTCAATTCAGGCCTATTAGGTTCTTTGAATTTGAGACGGTACTCGCCAAGCTTTTCATTTGTCCATGTGAGTATTTCATCGAGAATATCATCGGTGAACAGAAAGTTCCAGGCATCTATCGGGTCAGCCTTATTACCTAAATTTCCAGCAGCACCTTTTAGCCCAGGCAAATGAGTAACAATGTTGTGTGCTCGCGTTCGTACGCGTGGGTTCGGTGGCTCCTTTGACCATTTGAACCTGTTCCTACCATAATATCCTTTGGTTGTAGATTCACATTGTTCCTGCACATGTAATTCCTCTTCTGAAGAAGCTTCGTTATCTGATAATGCTGATTCCTCAGAGGCTGTTTCATGCTCACTTTCAATAACAAATTCTTCATCTATATTACTATCTTCATCACTTTCTGAACCAATTTCGTCATACCACCATAATACGGTCTCTTCAAAATTCAAATCAGTAGCACGAACACTTTTTTCTACGGACACTCTTAATTAAAATTACATTCAGTTAGGGTGAACCAGGGTCACATAGACCCTTAAACTACAATATATAGATAACTGCACTCGTAACACGTATTCTTTCAACGGCGTATTGACGAAGACTAAATATTAGGAAGCTACTTATAAGGTTAGAAAGATTTGCGCATGTCCTTAATAGTAATACTGGAACAACTAAACTCTAGGGTCTAATAGACCCTGGCTCACCAATTAAGGGTTAAAAATCATCTCATTCTTCCAGACTATGTCATAGGCCCTGGAGAGATCAACTAAAACAGCGGATGTTTTAAGGTCCTTCTGAAAACCAGCTTGCTCCTTCTTAATAATCTCGACGACGGTGGGCGCTATTCTATTGTAAATAAGCCGCTATAGAAGTTTATAGCAAACATATATAGCTATAGGTCTGTAGCTTGCAGGATCTTCCGGGGACTTACCAGTTTTTAATAATGCTAGTATTTTTGTTTTCCGGAAAATATTAGGGATATATCCAGAATCCAAAATATTGTTATAAAAGTTTATCAACCATCCTCGGCCAACAATTCCCAGATTCTTGATGAATACAGGAAAATACATTATGAACGCGAGAAGCCTTTCTTAACTTAAGCCTGAACAATGGCCCAATTGATTTCTCCAATAGGAGATGACTATTGCGAATTTCGAGGGAGACCAGAAAAGGTATACTAATTTCTCTTTTAATATCTCTAACAAAAGCTCTGTCAATAGGCACATTATTTGAAATATTTCGGAGCCTTTCAGCCATAAGTTTGGGATCCATTAGCTAAGTTTGTTTGGAGGGTAATGCTGCTGAACCTAGTTTTCTAAGCAGCGACCAACTTTTTCTACTAGAGTTAGTAAAACTCATGTTTTTGGTAATTTTTCTCCATTTGCTTTTCCGAGCCTCATCTAGTTGACTAAGAATTTGATCAGCTAGTTCATTGTCGGCACTCACAGAATATCGCTTGTAAAGTTCTTCAAGTTTATTTGACCTCCCGGGATGTACTGATTTCTATAGCCATGAGAGATGGAGTTTTAACAACATCAATCAGTACTGAAACGAATTTAGAATAGCGTTTAATTGTCGGAGGAAGATTCTGTGAACGCTGACCGACCTTATGATTAAAAGTATCCCTTCCCAGAGTGATAAGTGACAGTCTATGTAGGCTATAAACTACTGAAGATTATTTTCGATCGTGAAAATTAGGAAATTGGCAGTGGGTTTATGTAATTAATGTATGTTATGAGATCTCATTACGTGCATGTTATTGTTAAATGTCATTTGCAAGGAATGTTGACAGTGCGATTTTTGACGTTTACAGACATGGGCGTAGAAAAAATATTTTACATCACAGCTAATACCTTTCAAATAGGTTACGAAAAAAAGTCATATACAACTAAGTAATTGTATGGTCAAGATCAATATAATCGGTTTGGCGGTTAGTTGATCATTTAAAATTAATTCGTCCTTGTATTGTTAAATTTATAGTGCATTGTACTTGGTTTTGATATTCTTGTGACTTTGCTATATATTTCGTTTTATATATTTTTTTATATTTTAACTTTTACATATACATGTTCTTTGAAAGTTGATGTGCACCTTATGGCTACAGTTACATTAATGTTTTGAATTTAATCAATTTTAATATGTCTGTGTATGTTAGTTTCACTTTTTAACTCTACATTCTGTGAGTATTTTACTATTGCTTTATACAATAATTTATTTACTGTCTTGTTCACTAATCCTGCAGTATTTTCTGAAGAAGCAACAAACTCGTTGTGAAATGTAGAGATAAAAAAATAAATGACATTTAATTGACAGAACGCTTGCCCATTCTTAGTTTATAATTAATATATTAATATAGACACCACAAAAATTTAATGTAAGTAGACTTATTATATCGTCTCTTACCATTTTTTAACTTTTAAATAAACCAACTTGCATCCCCACTTATATTCGCCTATTGCTATATGTTCGCAGTAAGCGCATTTTTACTGTATATGTGTATATATATATATATATATATATATATATATATATATATGTATATATATAATAACTTCGTGACCTTGGTATGATATGGTAAACCTAATCAGTAGGCGATTAAAGGTCTGTATATTACTTCAAAATATATGTATTTAAAAAACTCTACATGTTTCGGCTGTGTACGCCTTTATCAAGAGAATATTCTCTTGATAAAGGCGTACACAGCCGAAACATGTAGAGTTTTTTAAATACATATATTTTGAAGTAATATACAGACCTTTAATCGTCTACTGATTAGGTTTACTATATATATCTATATATATAAGAAAAATAAAATTCTTAAAAACACTATATATATATATATATATATATATATAACAATTGATAAATTATTGGAGTTTTTCGGTTTTTATATGAAATATTTACAAATATCAAATTAGTATGTATGTAATTGCAAAGTAAGTGGGGATGTAAACATTGTTGTCTACAAATTACAAAGCAAATCATACGAAATTTTTAATTGAAAAATATTGTCTATGTTGGAACTTACACCAAAGCCTACAGTTTGCTGGACTGTCGCTTTTACCACTCAGACACAATAGACCTTGGTTCAAGCTATATAGAAAATGCATTATAAAGTAACAGTGTAAATGAATCAGATGTCAATTATTGAATGTAGATATCAAGTTGAAAGCAGAAGTCAGTTTTTGAAAGCTGATGTCAGTTTTGATAGCAGATATCAGTTAGTTTGCTTTCATAACTGACACCTGCTTTCAAAACAGACATCTGCTTTCTATAACTGACAATTGCTTTCACTAACTGACATCTGTTTGCACCATCGCATGTCGGTATAACAGACCTCTCTCAACGGCAGTGGAATTCAAATTTGAATTGGCTTGAACAGTGACTCATTAGTATCTATAATAAGGTATGTTATTTTACCCTAAAATTACAGTTGAGTATTTGCAGTTCGTACTACTGAAAGTGAGAGCCTTACGCCTCAAAATTTGGCCTTGGACTGAAAAGAAATACTTTATGAACCATATACGAGTATTTAAGATTATCTATACTATCTACTTATACTTTCTGTACGCGTTGTGATAGCAGAGGTGTGTTGTATATGTTCCTCTCTTTTAATTTCTTACATGCATGCTACTTTCTTAAATAAATAATTTTAATCATGTGTTTTCTGTCTTTAAAAGTTATTAAAGAATGAGATTTTTGTATATATTCTAGCTGACATTCTCTTCTTTATTTTATTGTGTATGCGGAACATGTAGAATAAAGCAGCGTTTTTTTTAGGAAAAATTTCTTTAGAAGTATTATTTTCTAAAGTCGATCCGCACTGTTAGGAAAAGTTTATTGACTTAGTCACAGATTTTGTAACGTCTTGTGTTAATCAATAAGTATAAGCACTTCATTTAGCCATTTGAGTGTATTCAGTTTTCTTCAGAGCGTTTAACACAGGCCTTTGACTTAAAATTCAAAGAAATTCTGAAAGTTTTAATATTTGCAAGATATTCCGATTTTATTTACGCATTCGAATTTCACATAATTCTGAGAAATTCGTAATTTACGAATCTTATTCTGATTAATCTGCAGAATCACTCTGCCTATCTGTAACGTACTGAATGAGTCCCCTTCTCTATTTAAAAATTATCAAAATTTTAATAGCAGCATTTAATATTCTTTTAAGTCGGATAAAAGTAACGACGCTATCTTCTTCCGTGTTTCGTCAAATAGTTGTTTTAGTAATCGATGTTTCGTAGTCGATGTTTCTCTCTTCATATAACCTGCGATTACTATAGCAATTATATGACAAAACCTAGAACAAGATTGTGTCATTCTTATAGATTCTGAAAAAGCTGAAAATATAAAAAAAGAATATTAGGGTGAGTGCATGGTGAAATCTGTAAAATTATTGTATCATTAGCGACACCGGCCTTGAAAGTCTATGAGTTTCTCTCATAAAAAAACAATAGTTAGACGGTGGTGGCGCTTTTTTATCTATGAAAAACTATTCGATTGCTATTATTTATTAGTTTTCACAATATACACAGTATGTTTCGTTAAACAAATTACAACTGCATAGCTGTATACCAAATTACAACTGTATATCTGTGCTACTGAACAGATTTGCTCCTCTCCTATAAAAATATACTTCATATATTTGCGTTATTTTCTTAATCATCATAAATCATAATCAGACTTTCATGAAACATCTTGCTTTTCTTGGAAGTATTATGTCGTAAAATGTAAGATCGTAGAGTGTACATATTTAAAGGAAATGTATTGCTGCATTTGCGAATGCGTTTACTTTTCGATTTTTTTTTGTGTAGCGGACAAGAAAACTCAGTATAAGATCTCTTTTAAAGTAGAACTAAAACATACAGTACTGATACTTACGGGCGGTCTAAATTATATTTATTTTGCTAGAGTAAACAAAATTTTTCATTTATCCAAATTTGTGTACACATAACAGTAATTTAGTTATTTTACACGAAACGCGAAACCAACTTTCCTAATTATAATTCCTTACATTCCTCATTAGGGATGGAGAATTCGATGGTGGAATATTAACTTTATTAATAACATAGGTTCAGTTACCAACTTTGAAGTTCGAAGAGAATCGATGTAATCACCATAAAACACTTTCTAAGTTATTTACAGTATATTCAACATAATGCCAAAGAGAGTTAAAAATAAAAATGTTATATTATTGTGCTTTTAATAAATATGTGAAAGCAAACATGTTGTGGGACTTAATTTTTTTGTATTACAAGTTATAATTAGAAATCAGGACTGCCTTGTCAAGCAAGAAAAGAATCTTTTCTATACAATGTTATATATGTTTTCTTAAAAATAATTTAATAAGTAAAGCTAAAAAATTCAATTTATTGATTTTCCACAAAATCCCCCTTATCGGTAATTTTTCGCAGTTGTCTGCTATATATTTACGATCTTGTTGTAAGCGCCCATATCCATCTCTTTTATGCACTTCTTGGTGGGACTCTTTAATTGTTTGGTGTCTTTGTTTCCCAGTCTTTTTTATTTATACACAAGAGAACTTAAATGTCCAAAAAATATTCGAAAGATCAACAAAGATCACAAAGATATACTTCTAGGTACTGTTAAGGTAGTCTAAGGTTTCTTATCTCATAATCGCGTAATTCTTTGTTCATTCCGCTAGAACACGAGATTATCCGAAAAATTGTATTTTTAAGCAAATGGAATCATTTCTCTTCAAACAAACTTTTTCGGAAATAGCTTTATTTAATCGCAAGGGTTTGGAAGTCTTAAAGTACTTATAGCTTCAAAATATTTTTCAGTGAGATGCATGGACACATATAGATCTTGTCTCCAAGTTTCTTTTTATATTTAAATTTTACTTCAAGGGTTATTGTAAACGAACTGTATAATAGATGTCTGATAGCGGCGTCAAATGTAATAACTGAATCCAAAATATTAAAAAAATGATATTTTTACACTATCCAATTCAATTTTACGACAATCAGCTTCTCTGTGTGCACAGGTGACTTCTGATTCTTTATAATTATCATACGAATCTTTCTTAATGACTTGCAAATACAGTGCTGCCTGAATCCAACAATTTTAGCTGGATTATTCTAATTAATGTTATTATTCTTAGTGAAAAACCGGTGTAACTTTTTCACATTATTTCTATTCATTATCGCGCTTTTTCCTCGAGTTTCATCTTTTCTTCTATTGCTTCAGCTTGAAGAATATAGTGCTTCTGACAAGACCGTCAAGGCGTCTTCCATAGCGGCGAACTTAACACTTAAAAACACGTCTGCATTCTATAAATGACTAAAGAATACAGATTAACATCGACTAATATTGTTCTTTAACACCTGCCAGAATTTGTCTGTACCTGAAAAGTAGTCATTTGCCCTGCATATGAAATTCAATGCAATCATAATCCCAGATCTTTGTAAACAGCCCTCGTATAATTTTATAAAAACTATTTATTAACTCATATATATCAGGTTGATGCACAAGTTCGTAGCGTTTTTGATTTCTAGGATAAGAGTGAAGAAGTACATGATTCTTTGATTGTAAAGTAGAAAAAACAAGCATTTTGGAAATATCCTTTCATTCGAGTTCAATTTGTGCCGTTTACGGAGAAAACGGAAATGATTTTCTCGATTTACAGAAAGTCATCTTGACATAAACTGTTTAACCTTCAGAAAGATTATCGGACTTTGATGAAGATCGTCTGAACGCTCTAATTTATAACTAGCCTTTATAATGGATTGTAACCAAGCGGCCCTAATACTACATTTGTATTCCATGGGCAAAGTTAGAAAACTGGGTGTTTGATTTCCGCATACTTTAAGCGAAAACAACAAGCCAACTTCTTCATCGGTTAGCTCGTAACTAGATCGAACGTTTTTGTCCCAGATTGATACCGGCTATGCAAAATGTTAACATTAAAAATAGAAGAGAATGTCTTAACCATAACAAAATATATACTTAACATATCTAGAAATAAAACCAATTAGACAATTACTTTTTAAGTGATTTTTAAATACGCAAGTAAATATTTTATGTTTAAAAATAAGAAACTTATCAACAAAGTGTGTTACTGTCAATTCACAGTCATTTAATATGTTTGACTAATTGCACAAAAATATTATCAATATCAAATAATTCTTCCAATAACGAGGCCATACTCTTATAAATTTATCTGTCAGGCTTGATGTATTTGTTTATTTGACACATATTTTCAGAAAGAAAAACATGTTTGTAAGTTATAATTGAATGAAGTAATAATTATTGGGCAAGAAAATATGAACATTATAATAGACTCGACTACATAAAATCAGTTATGAGATTCCAAGCAAAACACAATAATTAAAGAAAGGCAAATAAAAATGAAAGGAAAAAATGAACTTATATTTTTAGTAATAAACATGATATTTAATATATTGGATATTGTATTGTATTTAGGTAAGAAAATGTATTTTTTGACTACTTAACATTACCAGACCAGATCGATGGTTAAACTAAATGACAGATAACAATGAAATAGTGTTTTTTTAATATTTTCTTTTAAATAGGATCTATAATATTGGTGGCATTAGCTTCAATGCTAAATTTAATACAGTAAAACACGAAAACAATATATTTTTCCTTTCGAAGAAACCAGTTTTCAAAATATTTTTTTTCATATTCTTGGGATGTGTGAATCTCTTTTTTGAAGGTATTAGCAGTTTCATTAGAGAAAATTTTTGGAATTACGTGCAACTTATTTCTAATTGATGAAATAAAAAGAAATAAACAAATTCAATGTTTCGCTGGTTTAAATAGTCGACTGTTCGAATAGAAGTTTAATGCTAATATGATTACGGCAAGCACACCATTAGTGTATGTATTTATAACCCTAAAACGACTATATGAATAAACATTTTACGATAGCCAATGAAAATGAAAGAGTTGCTATGATATACCTACAGTTCAGTAGAACATTTTTTCAGATTTAATCTGTGCTGGAAGTATAAATAGAACACTGTAACTGAAAATGCTCCTTATTAAACTTCATGACTTGATTATGAAAGTATGCAATATTTGTTTAATATGTTACTTTCTTAAACTCGCAAAATACGAAATTAAAATGTTGGAATGACATTCGTGTCAATAAATCACCGCCTCTTAACATTTGTCGTTTAGAATAGGTTTATTTCCTTCTTTTCAAATTTAGATTGTCTTCAGTTCTTTATAAGAAATTAGCTTTTATGTTCAATACTTTATGTCTAGTAATTCTATTTAAAATATTTGAAAATATTTTCAGTAATCATACTTACCAGCAAAATTTGACGGAATCGTGACTTTTAAATGAAAAACTATTGCGAGTATTAAAAGAAGATAATTTTTCTAATTGATCGCCTCTCAATTTTATAGATTTATATCTGAAAATTTTTTATGACAAAAATCTTTCAAATTCTATAAAATAGGTTTCTGATTGTGAATTTCCGTTGGCTGAGTTATTGTTTCAGGTTTAGGTTTAAAAAGAATATGAGGGATTAGACAGCACTTCGAAATGTAATTCGACTAATTTAGCGATTACAAGTGCAGACGAATGACCTAGTGCATTATAATGGTGAAATAACACCTTTTTCTACACTAAATGTGACCATTCTTTCTTTAATTTAGCATTCAAATGATCTTATAGGTAAGTTTAATACTGGGATCGGTATTCACGCGGATTTCAATATGGCGAAGCTCTAACCTTTCCGGCAAATGGAAAACAGAAATTAAAAAATACCTCACACAAGAATTAAAAAAACGAAACAATTTCTTCAAATTAACAATCTTCTATTCAATAAACTGCATGGTCTCCTAAAAATCATAAAGAAAATGCATCTACAAAGCCTGTTGTCTCATAATAATAGCCTCAGTAGAGAGTTAGCTAAAAACTCAATAAAAGAATTAAATCGATAACGAATTTTCAACTAAAACATGCCATTAAAAATTCAGTAGAATTAACTAAAGTATTTAAACAAATGAAGAAAACATGAGTAGTTTCTGGTATCCTTCGAAGTGTCTAATATGTTTTCCAGTATTCCTACCATAGACTTCATAAGCATTGTCAAAGGTATGGATAAATCCCACATGAACTATTTAATCAAAACAGAATGTGAACTTGCCTTAAACCTGTACCTAAGTCAGAATTACTATCAATTTAACAATAAATTGTATACTTAAAATAGCGGCTTGGCTATGGGATCTCCTCCAAGCTCTTTACTAGCAAATATTTTTAACTCACATAGAGAAAATAAAATAATAAACTCCAACTTAGCTAAAAAATACATTAATTTTTGATATAGATATGTCGCCGATGTGCTACCTCTCTTCAAAGATGCAACTACACAACTCAACAATTTCCAGAATTATATTAATCGTATACATATCAACATTACCTTTCCCGTAGAAATCTAAAAAGGCAATCAAATTAATTTCTTAGCTTTATCTCTAAAAAGAGAACTAAATAATTCCACTAGTTCCAATATCTATCGAAAACCCAACATTCAAAGACACAATAATCCTTAAGCCCTATTTCCCACAAATTAGCAGCATAAAGCGCGATAATACATTGAGCCTTTTGTATCCCAGTTTGATATAAAAATCTTAATGAAGAATTAAACACTATCCAGCAATCGCAATCAATAACGGTTTCGAGGTTAATTAAATAATCAATAAGCTAATAAAACGTAAAAAACAAAAAAAACTACCAACAACAGTATTTTTTCTAAGATTTCTCTCTAAGATTTATATCTTTAACATATATTAGACTCATTAGTAGAGCAGACCAATTTCCGTGCGCGCCATGTGCGCCGATGTGAGGATGATTGTATTGCATCAGAACTAATAAAAAGCATTCAGTATGTGTTTGGTACTTGCTTAGACTGCATGTAAGTGTATGCATACGTAATAAAATGCCATCGACACATAAATCGAGAAAACGACCGGTGTCAGATGAAGTGAATAAGTTCATTATGGATTTCCCGGACTTAATATACGATTTTATTTATTCTTATTATTATTATTTTATTTATAGGAACATACAACGCTGCTATAATATGTACTATTCTTATTTTTCGTGTGTTTATGCATATTACTTTAATAGCAGAAAACCAAATGTATATTTAATTATTTCTGATAGAATAAATGTCTCTACTTCTATACTTATATCGGTAACAAGCTCATGTTGCGTCCCTATTCTATCGCATATTCTAATATATTATGAATTACACTCCCATACCGACGATCATGGCGCGCACGGAAATTGGTCTGCTCTACTCATTAGTGATAATATAGGTAACCTTTTATACAACCATAATTTTAGTATTAGTTTCAAATTTTAAACAAAATTATCTCATTTGTTTTTCAATAAGAAAGATAAAATTCAAAAATATAAAAAACCCAAAGTTTATAATTTGACTTGCCCAGAGTGTGATAGCTTTCATATAGGTTAAACTGGTCGTTCTCTTGAAATTATATATAAAGAACGTTTACGTTCATTTAAAAATAATAAACCGAATTCTATTTTCGTGAGCAATATTTTAGAAACAGGACATCTTATTCCTGATTTGAATAACACATTAACATTAATAACATATTAATATAAATATATACAGTGAGAAAAAAACTTTCAGATTGAATATCTTAAAAGCCATAGAGATTATATAAATGCATTAAAAATTCGAAAGATGTTATTTTTAGTGATCAGCTAGACCTATTTAAAACTAATCCTTTTAATGCATTTTTTAGTACTATACACCTCCGTAGTTATTACTTCGGAAATTCCCCATTGTCACTTAAGTATCTCTTAATTATTTTAAAGGCTAAGGATAATTTTTGGTTGTAGCTTATGTATATATGTATATATATGTATATATATATATATATATATATATATATATATATATATATATATATATATATAATATAATAACTTCGTGACCTTGGTATGATATGGTAAACCTAATCAGTAGGCGATTAAAGGTCTGTATATTACTTCAAAATATATGTATTTAAAAAAACTCTACATGTTTCGGCGGTACGCATTTATATTTTGTATACTCTTGATAAAGGCGTACCGCCGAAACATGTAGAGTTTTTTTAAATACATATATTTTGAAGTAATATACAGACCTTTAATCGCCTACTGATTAGGTTTACTATATATATATATATATATATATATATATATATATATATATATATATATATATGAGATATATAATAATGATTGCTTTGTTTCTCATTCATATTTTTAATTTCGTTTGAGAATGATATGTTTTTAATGTCACAGTATCGTTATCATATCATATCATAAAAAAGTAATCTTTTTTGTGTATAAATTTTCATCAATTTTGTACGAAACTTCAAGTTTTGTTTCGTTGTGTGTGAATTTCGAAATATTTGACTAAATGAAATATTTAAAATCATTTGAACCAGAAGTAAATATTTCTTAGTCATAGTACTTTTTACTAAATATCCAAAGATTTCTAACATGGGAAATTGATAAATGATACCAAAACCTCCCCACTAAATTGGCACCTACAAAAACCAATCATTATTATTTCCAACAGAGCTTACCCCAACAAAAGTAACAGTACACTAGAGTAAATAAAGCCGAATCCTTATCGACAAAAAAATTAATTGCCTTCTTTTCGTATTTCAGTACTATTGGGATTACTCGACAGTGATTGTATTGATGGCGTTTTCATATGGCAGCTCAAAAATCAAACTGATAACAGTACAGAGAAACCTGCAGCAAAGAATTAAGACTTTCGTTAATTAATAAATTAAATTGTTGGTAATATGTTAAGCTGATAGGGTTTTATAAAATTGTCGCAAAAGTTAAATAAAAATTGACGAAAAGTCCATTTGGATGAAAGAAATACTTGATGAGCTTTTTATTATTTATTTAGGTGATACATTCGCGTCTAAAACTCTCTTATATCGGGAAATTCGCTTAAAACTTTAAAATTTAATTTTAAATCGACAAAATTAACTACTTTCTTGAAGATAAATTATTTCTCGGTTTGGATGCTGTAGACCGAAAAATAAAAAGTTCTATAGGGAAATTTTGATAAAAATGAAAAACAATTTTGTGGAATTGAGGTAACATTTGCATTTCTAGAGGTATATAAATAGTGTAAGTGCGCAACAACTCTAATTGCAACAACTTGTAATAATATCGTTACAATATAATCTATAATTTTTTTGAAAATTGGGAGTGATTGGTAAAGTATGAATGATATTATCAATAAGTTATTGTTGTAATTGTATAAAAGTCATTTAGCTAAATCAATATAATATAAATACAGTTCATATTATAGAAAGGTATCATCTAAAAAAGAATAAGGAAATACATATCACATAGCAGTTTAAGGCAACACAGTAAAATCACAACGAAATATTCTTCAATATTATGCATTATGCATTGTTCCACCAGGCATTTTTCATAACACCATGGTCGCACCATCTTCGTCGATGTAGGTCTTTTATTTTGATTGGCCGCTCCTATAATTTAATACCAGGGTGATTGGTAGTTAATTGCGTTTTATTTATTCTGTGAAAATAAATGGTGATGTTTGTTCCATTTTTGGTATAATAATAGTGAAGATTTTACAGCTGCCTCTTTCTGAAATACTAGTTAAGACTCTGATTCTATCTTTCTGAATTTTAAACACTGCTTCGGTTTTTTATAAGAGTCTCCAAAACAAGATGCCGTATGATGCTCAACTTTGAACATCTTTAAAACAAACAGTTCTTGTCACTTCATCAGTCGCATTTGCTTCGGCCGTTTAATAGTACAAACTACAGTTATAAGACGCTGACAAAAATGGTCTTCATGGCAATTCCGTCTGATATCAGGTATATACAATTCCAGAAACTTAAGGGTTACTTCTCACTTTTGTGTCATAACTAAAATCGCTTGCGTTTTGTCTTCATTTAGTTTTAGGGAATTGCTTATAAACCACTGCTTGGTTTTCACCATACTATATACTACTGGGATGCTGCGAGGCACGTCATTTATCTAAATACGAAAAAGAAACAGAATCAAGGACCGATCTTTGCGGAACACCAAATTTGATGGGCAAAGGTCTTGAACGGTGATTGTTCCATAAAACAACCTAAAATATATTTTAAAGATATGAACGAATCAATTCATTCGCAGCTTCATAGATTCTATTTATGTAGGTCGAGTTTGTTAATTAATGTAGTATGGCGCACCCATATGCCTTAGTCATGTCACAACACATAAAAACCTCAACCTTATTGCTATCTTAAGCTATCGTAATAAAATTAAAAAACACTTGGTATAATTGTTACACTTTAATCAGAATTAACTCGACAGGTGTTTTGATCTCTCGGTCATTATCTAACAGTTTACAAATTCACAAATATATCATTCACGTACTGACCGCAAACGGAAATGTGTTTTAATATTGGAATGTTACTACTAATATTTATGTATTTCTCTTGTATTTTGGGGTATATACGTGGATGACATATTATGTATTTGGTCAGGCACTTCTAGACAATTAGATCAACTTTTAGTTTATTTAAATTCAGTGAAGAATAAAATACAATTTACAATAGAGAAAGAGGTTGAAAAACTCAAAAATTTTGGACATAAAAATTACGAGATAAAAACTAGAATTTAACATATATATAGAAAAACAATTACCATAGATTCCCGCCAATTATAGCCAATAGAATATAAAAATGTCTGCTTTTCCACAGTCTAATACATAGATTACTTAACTTGAACTGAATATTGTAAAATAATTGCCCTCCTGAGTTTTCTTAAATAAAACTAGCTGTAAATTAAATACAGACTATATTAAAAACAAAGGCACTAAATAACAATTTAAAACTAATAATTAATAATAAGGAAATTTATTTCACAATAAGTATTTATTTACATTTATACACGACGGCGATTATTCGTTGAATGAATCATAATCCCTTCCGAGCGGTTATTATCTAGTATGTAGCCCATTAGAGAGCCTTCAAGAAGCTCCTGTCTAGGAGATCCGGGAGACTTGATGACGTATACGGCGCGTGATGCTCTTCGCCTGACGTATCGTAGAATGACCTACATCACATTGCCCCCTTCTGAAAAATGAAGTTTCGTCCCGAAACATGTCAAGCTTTGGTTGACTCAATCGATGACGAAATCTACAAGTAGGGCCTATGTTGCATTGTGACGTTATATCGAAGTAATAGTCCACTGTCTTATCTTGCCTGGATGTAAGGGAATATTCAAGCCGGTAACTGCATACCAGAATTTCCATACCAGTATGTAGGAATACTACTTTCAACATGCTTCTACAATTCTCAAGTCCAGACGGTCCAATCCACAACACTATTTTGGGACTGCTAATTTGAACATGTCCTGTCGTAAGATTTGTTCACGCAAAAGAACCAGGGCCTTCCATAAGGCACGATAGATTGGCTTCGAGCTGTATTTTTCGTTACCAAATAAAACCTGGCCTGTTCTTTATTTATTATTTGGAGAATCTTCCCAATTGCCGGTCCCTGCTGCCTTAATTTTCGATTCTGCCAAATCTCTCTTTAACTTCTTTGGCAATTCCTTTGAAAATTCGCAGATCTCGGGTTACCCAGTGAGTGAGCGCGTAGTCTGTCGGCACAGTGAACAAATCTTGCTGCATCTCCATGTTCACCCCAAATTGAGCTTTTCTTCAACCAGGATACACCTCCATGAAGTCTTCGAAGGTTAGTTCCTTGTAGTAGTTATTCAATTGGCGCAAGTCAGCGGCTTCGTCGTTATTATCGCCAGAGTATGGGGCTAATCGATTAAAATGTACAACTCTGGGTTTAGTATCAGGTGTTCGCCTTATGCGGTATATTATATTGAAAGCCAAACGTGATTGCCTTCATGGTAACCACCCTTCTCGGCGTTTATGTTGTAGTTTTCTTTCATCCTGTCGCTGGCATCCTGGATATTATGTCGTATTTGGTCATGGATATTGTCCAATCTGTGTCCAATAGTACTGACATAATTTTCCCCTGCGAGATCTTCTCCAGGCTTGCTTTCAAACTTCAAGTCACAGGGCAGTCGGAGTTCGCTGCCAAACAACAAATTCGCTGGCGATTGCCTAATTGTCTCTTGAACAGATGTCCAGTATGCCATTAGGAATAGTGGCAACTGTTCATCCCAATCTCGCTGGTTTTCGGAGACCACTTTGGTTAGATGTCTAATAATGGCCTTGTACATCCGCTCTACCATCCCATCTGATTGCAGATGTAAGGAATTTGTTCTTGTCTTTCGAATGCCCAATAATCCACACATCCTTTCGAAAAGACTAGATTCGAAATTTCGCCCTTGATCCGAATGGAGTTCATGGGGTACACCAAAATGACTCACGAATTATTTCACGATCACCTCTGCTACCCTTCCAGCTTCTTGATTAGGCAGGGCATAAGCTTCTACCCACTTGGTAAAACATTCTATGACAACTATAATGAATTTATTTCCTTTTTCACTTTCTGCGAAGGGCTCGGCGGCATCAATGGCGATTTTCTAGAAAGAACATCCCACATTACATTGTCGCGTAGGGGCACGTCTGCGTCTTTGTAGTCCGTTACTTGCGGAACAATCAACACATTCTTTGCACCACTCTTTCTCGTTTCTTGAGTAATTTACTCAGCAAAATCTCTGGCTCACTTTTTCCGGGGTTTTATGAACACCAAAATATCCCCCAGAAGCATCATTGTGGAGTTCTCTCGCAATACCTCTGGTATCCTTTTCCTTGGAATCACCATTTGAATTTTTCGCTCACTTCTATCGTGATTTTCTACTTCACGTTTCAGGAGACCATCTTTCATCATCAAGGAATCTTATTGTGCCCTGTATGATTTTAGTTCCCGTGAACGGGGAGCAATTTCATGTTAGGCCGGTCTTTGCCGAGCTTTTTTCCAAACCCCTTAAGATTGCAAGATCAGGGTCAGCTTCTTGTTCTGCGCGCAAATTGTCAGGTTGCTAGTGGTCATCAACCACAGTTGTTCGACGAATATGGGCTTGATGAAAGGATTCAATGTGGTCGAGGGTTGTTGGAGTTTCCTGCTGCTTAGTTCATGACTTCTTGGTGACCCTTACACGTTTGTTTCGAAAGTAACCGATTTCTTCACCATTCCAACACCTTTATCTGATTCAGTATCCGACTCACCATTTGCTTCACAAATTCTTCATTTTCCTGGTTGTCGGCAGTATGGACTCAAGCAATAATCCTAAAAGCCTGTTTTGCAGTTTCGAACGCAAGTGCGTGCGCTAAGGCGTCAATCAAGGTCTTCGGACGTGCCAATCTTAATGTCTGCTGCATATCGATATCTAGGAGACCATTTATAAACATCTGCACAGCCAGGTATTCCATGAAATTGTCTGGTACCATCGGATACGCAAATCGAACCAGGCGGGCAATATGTGCCTCAAATTCCTAAAGATTCTCGGCTTTCTCCTGCGACCGATTCTTCAGTTGAGTATGGTATACTAACTCCAAATACGCATGCCATATCTCATCTCCAATCGTTTAATGAGTTGAGAATAATCCTTGCGTTATTCATTACCCCTCAACGCTATAATTAAAGCAGTAGCCTTTTCAGCAGATGACCTTGCCCTTGATTCTGCAGCTGCTTCAAATTGCGTCAGGTAAATCGCCCATGACATTTTTCCACCAAAAGTCGGTGGCTTGATTCTGGTCTTTGACCTATCTCAAGGACCAGAATCAGCAGCTTTTTTTAATTTCTATGGGCCGCGACATAACTTCTTTGGTGACCTGCTTAAGATCAGAATAACTCATGGTCACATGTAATTTCATCTGAGTCATTATTGCCTTTAAAAGTCTAGAATATTCTCCAATTTTCGCCTCTACAGCTATGTAGACCTTTTCCTTTAACCCCTCTGAGTTTTCCATTAGTCGATGTTCTAGAACTTTCTCCAAAGCCTTCGAATTTTCAGAATTCTTCTTTTCCATTATTTCCAGAGTTTGCTCCATTTGTTCCAGACTTTTCTCGAAAGTTCTAGAATTTTCCAGTAACTTCTTTTGCAGATTTTTCTCTGGGATTCTAGAGGTGTCCAGGTTTCTTTGTTCCATCGGGGCTTACGAATCTATTAGACGCTGTTCGAAAGTTTTCGAATTGTTTATTAGTCGTTGTTCCAAACTTTTCACACTGTCCAGATTCTTCTGCTCCATTTGTATATGTGAATCTATTATTTTCTGTTCCATTTGTTTTATTTGGGTTTGCGAATTCTCTGTTAGTCGTTGTTTCATAATTTTTACATTATCTAGACTCGCTTGTTTTATTTGCTCTATTTTGATTAACAGCGAATCCATGCCAGCATCCCCACTTGGAACATGGAAGAAATAATTCTCTGAATCCTCACCTTCCTTGGCTAACGCATCTCGAAGTCGTTGCTGGAGGATTGCCTTTTTGCCGGTTGTATCTTCATCCTCTCCTTTAATTCTCGTTTCAAACCCGTCACTTTTAAATCACAGAGTTTTTGTTTATTCGACATTACGATATCAAAAATCAACGTCCTTCCGCACTATATATTTAACGAATATTTAATTAACACTTAATTGTCCACTTAGTCCATTATTTACTAAACTCTACACCTGAACACAACTGAAAAATATTTGTGTTTCTGGGTTCTTTTAAATAAAACTAGGAGTAATTTAAATACACACTATATTAACAAGAGACGCGCTAAATTACAATTTAAAAATGAATAATTAATAATAAGAACTAGTAATAAGAATATCTATTTCACAATAAGTATTTCTTTAGATTTATATAATATCACACGACGACGATTACTCGTTGAATGAATAATCCCTTTCGAGCGGTTCTTATAGAGTGTGTAGCCCATTCGAGAGCGTTCCAGAAGCTCTTTTTTAGGGGTTGGGGAGACTTGATGACGTATTCAGCGCGTGATTCCGTTTATCTGACGTATCGTAGGACAACTCACATCACAATATCATTAAGACAATAGCTAAAAATAACGGTTATAACATACACCCCATAGATTAAATGGTTAGAAAGAAACAACAGACAAGTCTTATGAAAAATTTTTATAGTGAACCAACACTTCAACAAAATAGCAAACAATATCTTTCTATCAATTACATACCGGGTGTTAGCAACGAGGTTTCTAGCCAATTGGGTAAGTTAGGTTTGAATATTATCCAAGAAAACAAAGCCAATTTAGGAAAAATGTTAGTCAATAATAAAGAAAAAATAAAATTGGATAAGAAGTCAGGTGTTTATGAGGTGGGTAACAGTGGTTGTGATGCTATTTATATTGATCAATCAGGCAGATCCATACAGGAGCGTATTAACGAACATAAAAAAGTTATTTTAAATAACAACAAAAATACAGGTTTTGCTGAACATTGCGTAGATTGTATACATGTATTCAATACTAGCATTTTCAAATTATTATACAACAATTTAAAAGGGAAGAAACTAGACATGTTGGAAATCAATAGAAATCAAGAAATTCAAGACAGCCAATAGGAACGTCACAAACACACAATTAGACTTCGGGAACACCCCCATCATGAACACTGTAATTAAGTCACTAGACTTATAAGCATAGACTTAATAAATAGGTATAGGTAGCTCTAGATTTTAGTTTGAATTTTTAAACTCTTAGATAATGACCGAGAGGTCGAAAAACGTGTCGAGTTAATTATGATTAAAGTGAAACAATTATACCAAGTGTTTTTTAATTTTATTATTCACAATGTTTCACCAAGTGCCAATCGTGAAATCCATATAGTTTATTAAGCTATCGTTATCTAGTTAAGCTTTTTACAATTGCTCATGTTGCTGAATCGTCTTTTCAGTAACCATAATAGTCATAATTTATATTGTTCAAGGAAATTGGTCAATCTATTCTTAACGATGTTTCTAAGATTTTGTCTAAGATATATGTCTATAGATTATATATTTATATACACAAATAAATTTCATCAGAAAAGTTAACATTTCAATTAGAGTTATTGAAATTATATTAGATCTGCTACTAGGAGCTTAGTAAGTGTTAATGATTAAAAAAATACATGTATTTATAAAACCACTAAAAAGTACAAATTATTTATGTCCTTATAGCAAATAATAAAATTATTAATAAGAACATAAATACGAATAAGCATTCAATATCAGCCCTAAATAAGTCAAAAGTATGTAAAATGCAGACTAATCTAAGGTAGGACTTGAACTTGGAGTTTCATCACTTCCATCGTTTGACTTTACTAATTCTTCCATATTTCGTCGAGATTGCGCATTTTCTCTTCTTGTGAGTGTGACTTGAATTTTATCTGTAACTTCTGAAATTTTAGATTCTTGTGTCTAGGCCATACATATTTATTATTTTCTGCTTTTCTACCATAGACAAATATCCTAACTCGAATTAAATCCTCTTCCCAAGTCTACAGCTTGCCGGGCTGTAGACTTGGGTTCGAGTCCCAACGTAGACCATATTTTTCAATTAAAAATTTCGTATGATTTGCTATGTAATTTGTAGACAGCAATGTTTACATCCCCACTTACTCTGCAATTACATACATTCCAATCTGATATTTGTAAATATTTCATATAAAAGCCGAAAAACTCCAATAATTTATCAATTGTTATATTTAATAAACGGCTAAGATATTATCTAAACACTTATATATTATATATATATATATATATATATTTATATATATATATATATATGAGAAAATCCATTCATACAAAAAATCGCGGTCCAATGTTGACGTAGTAACGAGAATATTATTTTTCTTTATTCGAGATCGGCCCTGTATCAGTTAATATACGGGTGACAATACGAGAATTCACTGCTACAAACAACGCTGAGATTTACATTTAGTATGGACATGGTCTTCGCTGTTGCTAGGTACGCTCACAATGGCATTCTACACGCATATCGTATATAACATACGATTATAATTGATGGCTAAACAGGATAAAATAGTCATACGGCAAAAAACTGTACGCAGAATGTTTCCCGAATCGACGTCTTCTTTCGACTAAGACATTTGTGAGAGCCATGTGTCGACTTCGGTATACAGGATCGGTAATTCTTCGTTTCGAAGGTCGTGACCCTCAAAAATTATGCAGAGTGCAATAAACAGAAGAGTATATTTTAGATATCATGGAAACGGATCTCGGCGTAAGTATGACAACCTCTAGCACGGGAAGTAAATGTTTCTAAAACTAAGGTGCATCAAATTTTGAAAACTAATTTACTTCATGCGTATCATATTCAACGCGTGCGTAGGTTAACCGAATTAGATTTTCCTCGTCGAGTTGCCGCGAGTAGTTTCATCAGCCAGATCCTGTATCGGTAATTCTCTTTACCGACGAATTATTTTCTCCCGTTTACATCGGTATTTGTTAGTAGCGCCACAAATTTAAAGAAAAAAGAAATATAAATAATTGCGTACAAATAATTAGAAACTCGGCATTTGAGCTTAATCCCATGGACACGCTACATAGCTAAGAAATTATCGATTTTTGCTTTATTATAAATACAATAATTTTATTTCAAAGAAATTTAATTGTAAAGGCTATTATCGATACCCCCAAAAAACTTCACAATAAAAAGACTATGTGCGATTGTCTTATGAACAGTGAGCTTATTACTAGAAATTTTATCGATTTTTTTGCAGGTTCATGAACTTAAATTGTTAGCTATATTTTCCTAAATATAGGATAAAAGGTGTGGACCGACATTAACTACATTTAGCGGAAATCCACTGTACATACATTTATACGTATTATTAAAATTCGCAAGAGATAATAATCACGTAGGTGCTATTCAGCAGTAACCCTATATATTAATCGCATACATTACAAAGACCACTTAACTCATTAATATTAGTCAAATATTAATACGACTATTCAAAAATTAATAAGAAGGGCTTTATTTTATGTAGTCATTCCACATGTGTTTTGTAAAACCAATTTACTAAATGAAATAAAATACGAGAGGAGATTTTTGTATTATCTACCTAACTATGAAAGAAAGGGGTTAAAAGATAACCTATATTATATTTTTCAACATATAATATACTAACGGCTACGTACTTAGTCCAGCGTTTTTTTTAATAAGGTCATATCTTCCACAAAAATTATTTTGATAAGTCTTGAAAAAGCTCTTCCACCGCTTTGTGTGGGCAATCTTAAGCACGCAGATTCTATTTTAATTTAGGAAAGAGAATAATCACATCTTTTGAGCAAAGTTTTTGTTTTTTTTTGCTGTATAGCAGTTTTAAAATTTCGGATTGTTTTCTTATATACTTTTTATGTTCTTGTAGAGCCTTTATTTATTATTGCCATCAGTTTTCCGAATGAATTTTGCGTCTTTTTTTTTATCGTGGGGATCACTTGTAGATTCACTGTATGGATTATTGTTTTGTCGGCAGGTCCTAGAGATACACCAACGTCTCATCACCTGTTGTAATTTTCGAAATAAGGTTTTTATCGTCAGCTAAAACTCTCAAGTTTTCCTCACAAATTTGTGACAAGTATTTTAGCGAAAGCTTGCTATCGTTACTTGATTTTTTCATGACTAGGTAGATAATATAAAAACTTACTCTCGTATATAATATATGTAGTTAATTTGTAATAAACTTTATAGAAATATTTTCATTTTCGGAGACATTTTACATAAATTACTAACATGTATTTCATGGAAAACCACTCGATGAATTACCATTACCACAGGAAATTTGTCTAGAAAGTATGTGTACAGTCGTTGAAAACCCAATTTAAGTTGGAATTGGATCAAAGCAGTTCACTACCACTCGAATTTCCGAGAACTAGTTTCGTTTTAAGTTCGGGAGTATTTTAATTTGTTGAACAACGCGCATACAAGAAGAATTGTTAAAACACAGTCACAAGATTAGGCATTCTTGATTTGTTGGCTTTATGTTATTGCAATTTAGAGTACAAAGTAGCCGCTAAATGAACTACAAATTCATTAATATGATAATTAGTTAAATAATATAATAATGCAACAATTAATTATTTTAAGTATTACGCATAGAATTAATTACAAACTTAAGGATATGCTTGATGAATCTGTGTATATTGCACAACACGTTAACCAAGAAATATGCGCATTTGCAGCATTGGAATAATGATAATTACGAAGCCTTAAGTAAATGTTTGAAATAAACAAGTTATGTACATTTGTTAAATGGAAACAAAAAGTTACGCATCGAGCGGTAATTAAATACTTCCTTTTGAAAAGCTGAACATTAACTGAAATACAATAAAATAGAGATGCAATCATCACTTGGCATTAACACTCCTTCGTTCACAACAATAAAAAAGTGGGCAGTAGAATTTTCCATCGATTCATGAAAATGGAAGTTCTGAAAGGAATTTTTCGAATCTCTTAACACTTAAGTTCTATTTTTCTCCCAAATTCGCTCGAAACTTGAATTCCCTTCGGTTATCTGATACCCATACCCAAACTTTAAAGTATTTAAATTTCAAAATTGATGGTACCTATCCTCCCCATAATCGGCACCCATCGTTGATATTGAAATATGTAGTTCATTGTACTGAATAGTCACCGTATCAAGTTTCGGGAATTAGTGGACACCGTAAATATCTCAGACGACTGAGTAAGATATATTTTAATGAGTGTGTACATGAAGCCTGATGGGTGCCGCAATTGCGTACAATCAATCAAAAAATGTCAGTTTGGAATTTTTTTAATGTAAATTCCATTCGCTGAGAATATAATGGCCACCACTTTTCGAGATGCACGCGGTAAAATACTCGTCCGTTATCTGAAAAGGGATAACTATCACAGGAAAGTATTATGCAGAATTATTAGACAAGTTGGACACGCAAATAAAAATCAAACAACTACATTTAGAACGACAATTCACCGGTTCATTCATCGCCAGTTGCACAATGAAAAATGTTACATTTACATTATCAGTAACTTCCACATACATGTTACTTAACGGACTAGTGACTTCTTGTTTCCAAACTTGAAAAAATATTCGGCTGGAAGAATTTTTAGTTCAAATCACGTAATGTTTGAAACTGATACCTGTTTCGGGGTATTCAAATAATTTTACTTTTACTTTATAAAATAGCATTAACACTGCCAGCCTAAATGTGTAGTGTTGGTAGGGGACTTTGTGGAAAAGTAATAAAAGTGTACATTTCCTTGACCGGGCGGAAAATGTTTTATTGCGCCCTCGTGGACACGGTCTCATTAATCATGCCGGAAGAAAATGTTAATGAATTTATAGCTGATTTTCTCAGTAAAACAGGCAAAATATGTATATAGTTTTAAAATTTTGGAACTAAACTCAAATGTCACCAAGACACTAACTGTGTTTTTTTCGATAACAAAAGTCTTGTGCATATCTAATATTATAGTAGTATATACATCAAGACATTCAACCAGCATTAATGTTATATGTGACGGCTTATATAAATCAAGTCTAATATAGAAATGATAAATAGCAACCCCATCATTAATAGCATTCACTGCTAAACAGGTGTTTATAATTAACCTTCATACCGATAAATATTACACTCGCCACTCCTAGCCAAATATAAATATCTATTCTTAGATATTAACATTAAAATTAAAGAAAAATGATCATTGTCGGAAAGTTGTCGGAAACAAACCACAAAGCTATAAATTTGTATATTAAATCTGTAAATACACTGTAATTTTCCTTTAATTAATTAATTAATTAATCTAGTTGCAATAAATGTCAACCATACTTCGTACAAAACTAAGTAAAAACTTAATTTTTGTAATAATTTTTTATGGCAGAGGGCAGTTTCGAAAATTAAATTAAAAAGTAACAATTATTATAAAATACATGCATTTTTGGACGAATATTTTTAAGCTCTATTAATTACGCTAATATTTACACAATCAATGTTTACAGGTTGGCGCTTTTATTTTTAGTGAAAACAAGACTACTCCAATATTTTTCCGTGTCATTTAATATTTTCGAAAAACCAATTCGCCTTTGATACGAGACTACAGCGTCCTCAATTAAAACGGTAAAGAAAAGAAATATTCATTAGCAAAGAGGTATTTATGTATTGTGTTCGCAAGCTTGGTTCGATCACTGATTCGGTAATAAGTCACCTGCATCAGGGTCTGCTTTGTTAATAGCACGACGGCACATTGATCTAACACAATGGCTACCAATCACGATTGGACGGCCACCGTCGACTTGTCCGATACATCATTCTGAAGGCAGCAGTGGAGACGCCACTGACGTGCAGTAGTGGTTCGGACAAAACGACCCTCGCTTTCCTCTCACGCCTGTGTCGCGCCAAACCACCGCAATTCAGCTCGATACAATTGAACCGCTACGGAGACATTTGATATTGCGAAAATGTTGCGCCGGTAGCTAGACATGTTCTATTAAACTTGTCACAATGACATTACTCGCAGGTACGTAACGACAAAGTCCGTTGCAAGAAATGTGATTCTGTTATTCATTACAGTATTAATATTCGGTATACTAATAAAATTTAAAATAATTTTAATGTATAAAAGATGTCTCTTAAACAGTAAAACGAATATTATTTGATTTTAAAATAATATTCCCGATTACAGTTAATATATTCTTGAATTCTAAGGAACAAGGTTCAAAACATCTTTCCATGAAATTTGTTCTTGAATAATCGAAGACACTTTTTTTTTTTAATTTTATTTATTTAAAATTATAACAATTTTGTTATTTGTACAATAATTATAATTTTCAATGATCTTATTCGTTTCAGTATGTGAGTACAACTACTATGATTTTAAAGTGTTTGTATAAAGTAAACTATTGTCGACAATAAATCGCTTGTGTTTGTTGTTTCTGCGGTCGGGTAGCCCACTTGACGGACGTTGGTTTGTACATCAACATTCCTTATACAGAGTGTGATATAATTCCTCCCCACCAAGATTCAACTTATGCAGTAAGGCGAGGAAGTTGAACTTCTTGTAGTTTTAAATTTTTTTTTTTCGCAAATATAGATTCGAGGAAGTGTGTGTTTGCAAGTGTTACTTTTAAATGAAAAGTAAAATTCATTCTTTACCAGATATCTGTTATTAGGAATTATAACTTGAAACTGAATTGCATTGTAGATAGGAATTGAATATAATAGGTGATAGTAATTAAAAATGATCGGAATATGCTATCGCAAATTTTTTTTCAAATAAGTAATTTTATTGTTTAAAATATATTCAATTTTTTAGAAGTGATTCAATTAGTAATTGATTTGATTTAATTTCGGTTCGCAACTTTTGTAGTTCATTGTATAAACTTGTCGATTTCGTTATGCTTGGATGCATTACTTGAAATTTTGAAAATGTAATGGAATTCTCAATGTTTTGTATAATTGAGTTAATGATTTCGTAACTATTTATCAACTGATTTAGAGTATCGGTGATTAGTATCAATTTTGAGAGTATGTGATATTTGTTTGACAGTCTTTTCAAATTTGTTAATTATACTCGCTGAAATAAATTTTTGTATTATAATATTTGAAGTTTCAATAGAATAATTGTAATAAATATTGATTGTACTCAATAATTGAATTTTAATTAAATTTAGATCGTCAAAATGAATAAAGGTAAAATTAATATACTAATATTACTAAAAACTATAAGTATGCTTTAATGGACGTTTTAAATTATCCATATGTATTTTTTCAGCATCTTCTGTGCTAACAGTTTTCCTTTCGTAATTTACCTCTTTTATCTCAGTGGATTTATTAAACTTATTTGCGTTCTTTTGTCTAATATATTTCTTTTTGAATACCTTTTCTTCGGGTACGAATATTTCGAGATCGTCGCGATTTTTATTTAATTTGTGGATCACATTTTCTTTACTGTCTAAAAGTTTTTCGTTAATTTTTGAGTATAGTATTTTCGTTCTCTCTTTGTGATCATTGATGTAATCGTTTGTGAGAATTTTGTCAATTTCTATATTAAAAGGATCATCACTATTAATGGGTCCGTTAATGATATCTATAGGTTTTAATTTCATGACGGAATGGATTGAGTGATTATAAGCTAATATCGCCTAAGGCATTTTGAGTGAAATTGGTGTTTTCAAGAAGCCTTGTGTATTAAGAAGTCGAACGTGTTCAATTAACGTTGAATGTAACCTTTCTACGGGTGCATTTCATTGGGGGTGATTTGGTGAACAAAAGTGAATTTTGATTTTATGTAATTCCAATAGTTCTTTAACTACGGAGTTTTTAAATTCAGTTCCATTATCGACTATCATTTGTTTGGGTATACCGTGATGTGAAAAGAAGGTTATTAGTTTGTTCACTATTTGTGTTGCTTCGGCTGAAGATATTGTATACACTTGCGCGTATTTTGAAAAAGTATCGATCAATGTTAAAAATTTACATTTTTCTAAGCTGGATGTGTCTAAATGAATGATTTCAAAAGGTTTAGTTGCAGTTGGTGTGATATTCATTTTCATTTTAACAGGGTATCGCTCGTATTTACTTTGTTGACATATTTCACAATCATTTATATAAGTTTGTATTGATTGTTTCATATTGGGCCAATAATATAATTTTTTATTTTTTGGTCCGTCTCTTCAATGCCTCTGTGATTTGACTTACTTTCATGATAATTTTGAATAATTTCTTTCATATCGTTATTGTTTATGACATCAATTAATTGAATTTGACATTTTTTTAAATTTTAGCGAAGGCCATTTGAAATTTTTTTCGAACTACTTCACAGAATGGTTCGTAAATTTCGGGTGTTTCGAAATACAAGTGATATTGAACTTTGGGTACAACAAAAGTCCTAATAAAATTTATTATATCTTGTTCGAAATTATTTTGAGAGAGTTGTATGTTAAATCTCTGTTTGTTACCGAATAATTTAATTATTTTTGGTTTCATAGGTGTATGAAAAACGGAA
The DNA here is from genome assembly GCA_935421215.2 of Melolontha melolontha. Taxonomy (NCBI): domain Eukaryota; kingdom Metazoa; phylum Arthropoda; class Insecta; order Coleoptera; family Scarabaeidae; genus Melolontha; species Melolontha melolontha. The sequence continues at coordinate 83,813,199 of OW285238.1, forward strand.
CTAATGATTATTTGGTTTTGGCCATGATTAACCGGTGTTTCGATAATAGGTATTTCTACAATGGGATTTTGTTCATCGTTACTATGTATAGTAATAATTTCGTCGTATTTTTCAATCGGTTGATTGACATCTGGTGGGTCGTCTATTTGAACTTGCATTGATATATTATCGTCGTTTTGAATTTCGAGGTTTTGTGATTGATTTGGAATATCGGAAGTTTCTTTGGTATGTATCTCTATTCGTGGTAGAGTTATCCGCGTTTGTGTTAAGTTTTCCTTTTTTTATACGTTATGGTGAAATCAAACTCTTCGAGTCGGATACGCCAGCGTAATAATTTGGAACTTGGATCTTTTAATGAAAATAACCATTGAAGTGGTTTGTGATCAGTAATTATATTAAATTTTCTGTCAAATAAGTATGGTCTGAAGTATTTAGTAGCCCATACAATAGCTAAGAGTTCTTTCTCAATAGTGCTGTAATTACATTCACTATCATTTAATGTACGTGAAGCGTACGCTATAGGGAGATCTTTTCCAATAGGGCCTTGTGATAATATTGCTCCAATTGCAATATTACTAGCATCGGTAGTGAGATTAAAAGGTTTTACAAAGTCTGGGTACTGCAGAATAGGTTGGTTTGTTGATAAATTTCTACAAGTTTCAACACAATTTTGAAATTCTTCATCGTGAGTTATTTTTGCACCTTTCTTTAAACATTTTGTTAAAGGTTTTGTCAACTTAGAGAAATTATTAATAAATCTGCGATAATAACCAAGTAATCCTAAAAATGCTTTAATTTGTTTTGTTGTTGATGGTATGGGAAATTTCTTAATGGCTGAAATTTTATCGGGATTTGGTTTAACGCCTTCAGGGGTTACTATGTGCCCTAAGTAAGCTACTTCCTTGGGCAGAAATTCCGATTTGTCGGTTTGAATTTTAAAATTTGTTTCTCTTAACCTTTGAAATACAGTGCGCAACCTATCGATATGTTCTTGTAAGAACGTTGAAAAAATTATAATATCATCTAGATAAACTAGACATTTTTCGTTTTGTATACCTCTGAGGATGTTGTCCATTACACGCTGAAACGTCGCGGGATTATTTTTTAAACCGAATGGTAATCTTAAAAATTCAAAGTGGGCGCCTTCCGTATTGAAAGCTTTTTTTTCGATATCATCTTTGTGCATCTCTATTTGGTGAAAACTGCTAGCAAGATCTAGGGTTGAAAAATATTGACACTTACCTACCTAATTTGTCTAATAGATCGGTAATATTTGGAAGAGGGTATTTATCATCAATAGTTTTTTCATTTAACCTGCGGTAATCAATTACGACTCGCCATTTTTGTTCGCCGGATGCATCGAGTTTCTTTGGTACAACCCAAATGGGTGATGACCATGGTCAATTACTCTGTCTAATAATATTTTGGTCTAACATTTTTTGTAATTGTTTTTGAACTTCTTGTTTGTGAATGAAAGGATATCTGTACGTTTTAGTATATGCTGGTATTTCGTCTCTTGTGTTAATACGATGTTTAATTTGGTTTGTAAAAGTAAGGGGGGTGTTTTCTATGTAGAATATATCAGAATATTCTTTGCATAAATTTTCGATTAAATATTTTTCTTCAGAATTTAAGTGATCTGTACGCAATTTTGAAATGTCAAAATGTTGATTGTGAGAATCGTCTAAATTATTTAAGTTAATTTCTTGTAATGAAATATTATCTAATTTTTCTACTAGTATTGGTTCAGAGAAGTCTAATGTAATTGATTCTGTCGTATTATTTAGTAATGTTGTCAGGGCTTCACCATTTTTTGCAATAGTGTGTGACTCCGGGATTTCACAATTATGAATTTTGTGATGTGGAATTATTATTTCACAGTATTGTGTCGAGGTTCTCGGTTTGATTACTTTTTCTACTCTTGGTTCGATAGTAATTAAATTAAGTTGTTTCTTTACGCTGTGATAACGTAATTTCATTATTGCGTGTGGTGTTACTAACAATCCTTTATCGAAATCAAGGTTTGCTTGAAGTAATTTTATATTATCTAATCCTATTAAACCATGGAAAACGTCGTGAAATTTAAACAAATAAAATTTTAAATTCAAGGGGTACTGTAATTTAAATATTTTTGGTGTAGGTATAGATGTACTAAATCTATGCGCTGATTTTTGGAAAACAGTGGAAACTATAAATGGATCGTTTTTTATTGAACGTGAATAAAATTTTTCAGCAATAGTTGGGTCTATGAATGATTTTGTCGCACCTGTATCTATTAAGAATTTTAATTTGTGTTCGGGAAATATAATGTACGGTAGTTCATATGACTCGTTAGTATTAATGGCTATAATAGGTGGTTCTATGTTTGGGGCTTTGTGTACGAGTCTATAGGAAAATTTACATTTGAATCTTCGGTTACGTTGTCATAAGATTCCTAGTTTTCATAATTATCGATTTCTGGTTGATAATTATTTTGTTGATTCTCTGAGATAAAGGTAGAACATGAAGATGTTTCTTCGTATTCAGGCTCTTGTTCTAATTCGTTTGTTTCGACATTAAATAATTCTGCGGAATTTATTTGTCTCTGTGGTGTTTGTTGGTAGTAAGAGGGTTGATTAAAATTAGGTTGACTAGGACCGGGTTTAGAAGTTAATCTAGTAGTTACACTCATAGGAGTTGGCTTTGGAAATTGTTTAGTTTGATTTGGTCGAAATACATTTTGATTTTGAGATGGTGTTTTAAAACCTTGGGAGTTATTAAAATATCTCGGAGATGTGTTATTCGGTCTAGGGCGAATATTTATCGGTTGTGAAGTGAACGTATTTTGTGTGTGCTGAAATTGATTATTAAATTGTGGTGGATTAAATCGCGACTGAAATGTATTAACAGATTGTGGAAATTGAAAATTTGGTGTGTTTCTATAATAATTATGTTGTTGTGTATTATTTTTTGTAGGAGTATTAGTTTGTACTTTGTTCGTAAATCTTTGATAGTAATGTATATTTTCTTCTTCTATAATACATTGTAACGCTTCTTTTAAAGTTTTAGGACGCATACAACGTATTGTAGTGCCTAAAGGTTCTCTTAGACTTGCTAAAACTGATGTTAATGTTAACTTACTATATAATTCGCGTTTTAACTGTTTAGCATCGTCATCGTCCTCATTTATGTCGATATATGAACATAATAAATTTAATAGTTGTAAGCATTTGTCGTAAAATTGATGAGCGTTTTCGTTTGCGCTTTGTTTAAGTAAAACTAAATCTCTATTTAAACAAGCTTCATCGCGTTAGTCGGCAAAATTTTTATGTAATGTTTCTTTTAATTCTTGCCAAGTTTGAATATTTTAAATATTTGCAATAATTTTAGCATTGCCAGTTAGCTTACTTAATAAAGACTGTAAAAAATATTTATTTATAAAATTGTCAGGTTCATTGTGTTTATAAAATTCGTTTATTAAACTCTCACAGCTAGATAAATATCTACTTAAGTCATTTGGATTTCCATCGAATTGTGGAACACAACTTAGATATTCGGGTCTGAATTGTGCCATTTTATTTAAATTTCTATCTGAATTAATTGAATTAATATTTGAATTATTTGTTTCGTTTTCTGTGCTTATACTCAGTTTGTCAAATTACGTAAACAAATTTTCTAATGAAAAAGACAGAATTGTACTCACATTAAAAGTATGCTTTTGTTTTTCCTTGCTTATACTATAAGATGCGGTGTTTGGTTCGGCGATTTCTTTCCTCTTCCAAAAACTGCTTCTTGCGAAATAGGACAATGTAGTTCCTCTTTCCGTGATCTGCTCTCGTCGATATTTTGAGTGTCTCCAATCCTCGATGTGTGTAGGGTTACTCACATAAAATACTTTGGAGACTTTTTTCACAAGTTTGTATTGCCAATTAATAGTTGAAACGAAAATTAATTGTTCGATACAATTTAATTTTGACAATCCAATCTGACTGCGCCAAATTTGTTCTTGAATTATCGAAGAAACTTTTTTTTTTAAATTTTATTTATTTAAAATTATAACAATTTTATTATTTGTACAATAATTATAATTTTCAATGATCTTATACGTTTCAGTATGTGAGTACAACTACTATGATTTTAAAGTGTTTGTATAAAGTAATCTATTGTCGATAATAAATCGCTTGTGTTTGTTGTTTCTGCGGTCGGGTGGCCCACGTGACGGACGTTGGTTTGTACATCAACATTCCTTATACAGAGTGTGACATAATTCATGTATCTAGAGTTATGTCACATATATTTTTAAAAGCCTTGACAGCTTTACTAATTTATGTAAAAGACATTCCCTGCAACTTATCTTTGATATACACGATGAACTTCAAGAAGACAACACACTAAAATACATCATTCAGAATTAACCATAGACTTTCAGTGTAACTACTCAATTTGCTTGTTCACAACTTTTGTTGGAACATGTGTCATATGAGTATCTTCAAATTTAATCCTCTGTTACGATACTACGCAAAGATATGTGAGTAAAATGTACGAGACTAAATTTACCAAATTTGACATGATTTGCCTTTTCAACTGGTCTTAAGTTGTGGGATATCTAGCGAGCACATACCCAAATAATGGTGAAAGATGGTCTTAGTCGTCTTAACACCTATACCAAGTGCTAGTGAATCAAAAGGCTGGAAGATACTCGTTATTAAATTTTCTAATTTGTCATAGCAGTGCTTAATTAAAATGACTAACTTCAAAATCTGACAATATTTTCTCGATAAGTCGCTCTTGTTATATTTACACAAGCTTTAAAGACATGAAAACATAAAATCGTACGGATTTTATCGAAATTTTATAACTTTTGATAAAAATAAAAACAAAATAATGTAAAAAAAACAAAGACTTCTGTGAGTGCATCTTTTTATATTTGAGTAAAATTTATTCCCTTAGATAAATAATAGCAAAAAAATTAATTTCATCGGAGCCCAATATCTACACAAAATATTAATTCAATACGTAATACGTACAGTCTGTGGTACATACAAGGTTAACTCTTTGGCTTTTAATAGAAAACAACAGAATTTTAATATTATATTTGCATGTAAAATTATTAATTCAAGAAATCAATAGTTTTCAAGTAAGTTAGAGAAAATTGCCAAAAATAACTATATGAATATTTGAAAAATGTATCTTTATCGGATCCTCAATATAATCAATAGTAAAATACACATTATTTGAAACCTAGTTATTAGCACAGGAGAAAAAGCATGAGTGTCTATAAGTTTTTATCTATTTCTTAGTGAATATGACAGCAAATAATTCCAAAACCTATAGTTTGCGTTTCAAATTTTTACACACAACATGGCATTTGAAGCATACATCATTCATTTTCCATTTGAGCGTTTGTTACGAAAATATGTATCGTGCCAGTGACAAGAAAGGAATTGAATCTATAAATTGATTTCTATTATATTAGTAAATTAGAGAGCGGTTCTTAGAACGTACTTCAACAGTTTTATCATATAAATGAATACGCATCATAGACACAATAATCAAGTTGTTGGTAAGCCCCAAAAAAGATCTAGAACTATAACCATCGACTAAATTTACTAAAATAGAGGTCCTCTACCAAAATTACTTAACGCATAAATATAAGAAATGAGGTTTGCATCAAAATTTGGTAATCCACGTTATTAGGAGTTACAAGAAAAAATAAATTTTCAAAAACAAATATTAATTCAACAAACAAAATTAAATAAATTAAATTTAATTAATATTGTGCTTGTTCAATTAATATTACGTCTATAAAATGAATATATTCATATTTTGTAATGCAGGATTATAACGAATTATATTACCACAGAGAAAATCTGATTATTTAAAACACTGTAATTATATGAAGTCGATCCGAAATAGCTTTACGCTGATTAAAATCTAGTGGAAATATAATGAAATTAAGGTCTAATATAAAATTTCAATTACACACTGATTCTGTTCAATGTAAAATGTATATAATTAAAAGCAGGCGCTACTTCAGAAACATTAAAACATTTTATTTCACCAAAATATGTAATATTAAAGCTAATTCCTACTAATGTTAATAAAGTGACCAATTATCATTACTATCAATAATTTTTCTAAAATGTGTGCCCGTACTTACTACAAAGCCTTTCACAATATTGAGAACTAGTGATCACCATATTTTAAATTATTTCATTTCCTAATAATAAAAGGATAATATAGATTCAAAAATTATTGTATACTATTCAAAAAGTGAAAAGAATAAAGTATTGAAACAAAATGTGTCATAAAATAAAGAAAAAAATAAATAAACCAAAAAATGTGCAAACATTAAAAATATATCACCAAGATGTTTGTTTCTAATTTTTCAAAGAGTATATCCTGGTGCTAGTTTCATCACGTATGATATCGCAAGTGGAACCATGAAGGTATCGGCTTGTTTGGAGTTGATAGGAGGAACAAAAAAGAAAATCTGTCCAGTAGAGAAGGACAATCAATGGTGTTCATTAATAATCTTGCAGATAAACTAGAATACTCGTAAAACAGAATTTTCTGCTTATTACTTGTCACAAAAACTTTCGATTAAATTTATTTCTGATTACCGATTCTCATGTTTTACATTTTCCAGGTCATACAAATTTGAAACTTTCATTAGCTCCAAACTCAGAGATGTATATAGTACACAGAAAAACGCCAGGAATATCGTCATTACCAGAAGTCATATTAGGTTTAAATTTCTTGATTACACGCAGTACTTTCTTAACTGTAAAACTCCCAATAACAAATGAAACTGGATTCAAATTCATATCCAGCTGGTCAGGGTGTGGAAGAATTGAAGAGTTATAGTTAATAGAAAAACTATCAGCAATAGCTTGAACAATAGCAATATATATATATATATATATATAATAACTTCGTGACCTTGGTATGATATGGTAAACCTAATCAGTAGGCGATTAAAGGTCTGTATATTACTATATTTTATATTTTGAAGTAATATACAGACCTTTAATCGCCTACTGATTAGGTTTACTATATATATATATATATATATATATATATATATATATATATACAGGCTGATTCAAATTAAGTGCGCACCATTGCTATCTCTGTTATTATTGATTCTAGAAAGTAGGTTAAATTAGCAAAGTATTAGTGTTTTTAACATTGATTAGCATGCAGTTCATAAAATTTTCGAGAAATTTTGAAATTTATGATTTTTTTATATTTTTTAAAATTCTGAATGCTAATGTTCTCTGTAATGTAAAAGTTTCAATACACTATTGTCCTAAAACGAATAATAAAGTAGCTATAACAGTTTCTATTTCCTTCTAAATGTTGTCATTGCTCCGCTAACTTTTGACAAAACAGATACATATTTTGTGTTTAATGTTTATTTTAACATATTACAGCTTACAAAATTAAAAAGAACAAAGTACATGTATAATTTATAAATACTGCTCAAAGGTGTCACCTTCCTGCCCAATACATTTTCGTGCTCGCTTCAGTACACTCTGGGTAGGCTCTTAAGATTGTCCTTCTATCTAATTGGCGAAAAACTTCTCTGACCTTGTCTTGCAATTCGCGCACGTTGTCGTATCGCGTTTTGTACACCTCATTTTTTAAGTATTCCCAAGAAAAAAGTCTAAAGGTGAGAGGTCAGGGGAGTGTGCTGGCCATTGAATTGGACCATTTGTACCAATCCACTTTTCGGCAAAGATGGTGTCGAGGTAGGTTTGCACTAGGTGATAGTTGTGTGCAGGACACCGTCCTGCTGAAAGTATAAATTTTGGCGCATCAGGTAATTGGCGTTATCAAGGAAATCCTCTAGAACGTTACGAATAAATTCCAGATATCTGTTTCCTGTCAACGTTCAATTGTAGAACAGTGGACCAACGACTACCAAACCAATTAATCCGCACCAAACGTTAAAACTAAATGGAACTTGCAGCATGTGGACGAACTATTAATAAATTTTCTTAAGACCAGTAGTGACTATTTTTCTTATTAAACATGCCTCTATTTGAAAAATTTGTTTCGTCACTCCATAAAATACACTGTGCTCCATTCAAATTTTCATCACAAAAACTAACAAACCAATGACAGAAAGCTAAGCTGACAGAAATGTAATGTTTGAGAGATTCTGAACTTAAAGGGGATATACTTATGCTTTTTCAAAATTCTTTGAACTGATGAATAACTTAATGCCAATTCCTTAGTAGCATCCCTAATGGAAAATTCACGATGGGCTTCAAAATATGCTAAGACTGTAATTTCTACTTCTTCGTTGACGACGATATTTTTCTATGTTCTTTTCTTTCTAAATAAGCAATCATGCAGTCTAAACTGATTGTAAAGTTTTCGAAAGTAACGTCGATCTGACTGCTGTCGTAAAGGATAGAGTTCAGCATAATATTCGCTAGTCCCTATTGAATTTTTACGACATAAAATGTATGCTTCCAACATATCGCATTTCTCCAAATGAGGAAATAACATAGTGAAATATTGTCAAACACTAAGCAACGAAAGTAAAACCAAAATGTTTAGAAAAATAAATAGAGAACCACAAAATAAAAAAAAAAAATTTTAATAACTAAACGTGCGAAAGATTTATATTCAGTACGTTATTGACATTTACAAAGGGCATATTATTTGTTCTGTTAAAAGTGAAAGAAGCCTACTACTGATTTTAAAGAATGAAAGAGTATATTTGAGATCAACTAAATTCTACCGTAAATACTTTATTATTCGTTTTAGGACAATAGTGTATTGAAACTTTTATATTACAAAGAACATTATCATTCAGAATCTTAAAAAATATACAGGCTGTTCCATTTAAAAAAATTATAAATTTCAAAATATCTCGAAAATGCGTTATTCAATTTTTTTTTCATGAACTGCAGGCTAATCAATGTTAAAAACACTCATACTTTGCTAATTTAACCTACTTTCTAGAATCAATAATAACAGAGATAGCAATAGTGCGCACTTAATTTGAATCAGCCTGTATATATAGATAATTATTTCGTGACCTTAGTATGTTATGGTAAATTCAATTTGTAGGCAATTTAAGGTCTGGTTTTACTTCAAAAACTATATATTTAAAACAATCCTACATGTACATGTTTCGGCTAATGATGTCGTTCTCAAGGAATACAAAATATAAATGACAGTATATTAATGTCATACATTTGTAGTTGCTATGGATAAAATAATTCAAAGATACATTCCAATTTAATAATAATAAATCATGCCTTGGTATTTCAAAATGGATAAACAACAAAAACAGGGAAACACAAGACATAAGTTACTATTATGTATGCGCCCGTGGAGCGACTTAAGATGCAAAGCTGTCGGCATTCGCCTTAAACGAGAAGGAAAACAACGAAAACCTACTCGGACAACCAGACAGGAATCAAAACACGGAACAGTCAGCATGATAAGCAAATGTATAGATATTTAAATAACATGAGAAATACAATTATATAACAGCAACATATATTATGATGGTAAATTGCAGATCGTTACATAATTAAGTTAGAGCATATACTGCTTAAATTTTTTATATCACTTCTGTTGTTAATTGAGTGTTTTTCCTGTTTAATACTAATCATTTTTCCCTTAATTTCCCTTTTCATTGTGTGTTGTTCTTTATCAATTATCTGTGTGTTTTCAAAATCAAAATGGTAATCGCGTTGTAGTTTGTGTGTAGATAAAGCAGTTTTGTCTGTTTTAGAGTATTTGTGGGCTTGTATTCTTTTGTATAAATATTGTTTAGTTTGGCCTATGTAGTAACTCTCGCAATCGCGACATGGTATTTTATAGATGACATGTGTTTCTCGATTTTTTACTATTTTAGGTTTAAGTTTTGTAAATAGATATTTATTAGTATTACTAAGTTTATATGTAGTAGCTATATCATACTTTTTTAAAATGTATTTAATTTTTTCTGATAGCTTTGGAAAATATGGAATCGTGATATATGTTGTGTCATTGTTTAAATTGTTATTACTAGCCTTCATGTAATATGCACGTGCGAGGAACTGAAGGAACTCAGACAGAAATATTTCGGGAGAGATCTATTGGATCCTTCGAGTGTACTCAAACTTCCCCTGAGGAGGATAGTGGCTTTTATCAAGGACACAAGACTAACAGAGTGGAACCGAGAGATCTATTGGGGATAGTACAAAGAGCAGTGTGCTCAAGTGCCTGGACGTCCTGGCGTCCAACCCAAAACAGAAGAAGAAGAAGATATTTATATATAGAGATATCGTACAACTGAGCGTGTTCCTGTGTAAAATTTCAATTACACGGAGCGTCCGATATATATACGGACGATTGGTGACAAGCTTCTGCAAATTTGCCACTACAATCCTAGATGTCCATATCATTTTTTGGCATAATCTCAGGCACGTCCGGATGCTCATTTTTGTGATGCTTGTATAAAAATAGTTCACGGAAGTGCCAACACCATCCGTTGCCAGCGGCCAGATGTATATCATATACAAAAAAGCGGTCAGTCAAGCGCCTCTATTTATCAATCGCATTTGACTCAGATTATTATATCCACCTAAATTTTAAAGCTAAAAGAGGCAGGAACAAAATTCAAGGAAATGAATGCAATCTACTTGATATTAATTGCGATAAACCTCAGTAAGCAGTCTAAATACATATAACCGTAAATTGTTGAGGACCCTCTCTCTGCCGCTACATGGGTCTGGATGTTTAGTTATCCATTAAATCAATTTTTCGATATACACCCTCTATATACGCCGTCGCTGTGGGAATGTTTTTGTTTAGACGCTCTATAGTACGGCAGATATATATATATATATATATATATATATATATATATATATATATATGTAAATATAATTATTTCGTGACCTTGGTATGATATGGTAAATTCAATCAGATGGCGATTTAAGGTCTGGCCTTACTTTAAAGTATATATATTTAAAACAACCCTACATGTTTCGGCAATGATCAAGGATATAAAATATAAATGACAGTATACTGTGTATACTTCTAAGTATTATCGGCCGTACTATAATAATGAATAATTTAATCAGGTAAGCGGTCTGTCAACTAAGAAACTCATTTATTTAAACCATTATATTTTGCAGCCATTTGCTACTTCTTCAGGAGACTAAAACCAGAGTTAAACATTAGCAGTGGATGTCACTAAACATTTTAAGATAGAAATGTAAATCTATTTTAACATGTTTAGATAAAATAAAAAAACAAATGTCCGAGAACAGTTAAACCATCTTCCCCCTCCCCCCACACACAAAGTGTTGACAAAGCCAACATTCTTCCATTTGTCTCCAAAAAACACATGGCTCCGAAAATACTTTACCTGCTAATACAAAGAGTTCAGTTTTATTTAGAAAGGCAAAACAAATACGTCGCAATATATTAACACCAAAAATATTTAATGTAAGTAGAATGATTATATCATCTTTTACGTTTTTTTAATATTTAAACAAATTTTAGCTTTTGAAAAAGGTACTATGAATAGTACGGAAACGTCAAATTAAATATTATTTTAATTCCGCGGCCACCACTCCTAAAAAACGTTACTTTTATCTCGTATTGTAATTACGGCCAAGAAAATAAGAAATTCCTTTCTAATATAAATAAATATACATATACAAGGTGTGTATAAATTGGCGGACCCACTACACGCGGCGATGTTCTTCGTTAAATTCGGAGTCCAAAATCCTAATACGAAAATGTTATACCATGCTCCATATCTTTGCACGAGGTTCCTAAAGTTCGAACTTTCAGTCTTGAAATAAGCACTATTACTCGATATTTGTTGACAGAAAGAGCTACAATTTATAAGAAAGAAGAATTGTTGTTATTATCCTTTCGTTAAAGTTTTCTTTTTGATTTTAAAGTTTGTTTTTAATATTTGTTTATTAACTTATTTTGACGAAAAACACATCTGACAACGTTGTAAAACAATACGTAGGCAGCCTAATGTTGTTTTAGTCAAATACATTACTACTGTCAAATTTTGACACTTATGTAATCTACCTATTTCATTCGACTTGCTTATTTTTCGTGTTTATTTGTATAATTTTGATTAGTTTTCGTATTTATTTGTATAGTTTTAATCAGTTTTCGGGTTTTCGTGTTTACTAGTTGTTCTGTTTGTTTATTATGAATTTTACGTTCAACGAATATGCCGATATGTACATGATATACGGTTTCTGTCGTGGAAATGCTAGCATGGCAGGGCAGGAATATCGAGTGCGTTTTCCAAATCGGAGGCATCCAAGTAAAAATGTATTTCGAAGGCTGGACCAACGACTTCGTGAAACAGGTTCGTTTATTCCAAGAAATGCGAACGCAGGTCGACCAAGGCAAAGGCGTACCGTGCAACTAGAAGAGCAAGTTCTAGCCACAATACAGGAAGATCCCTCTGCGAGTACCCGTCAATTAGCTTCTACACTAAATATTCCCAGTAATAAGTTCTACGAGAAAACTTGCTTCATCCATACCATGTTTCTAAAGTTCAGCCTACGGAAATGATAACTTATTTCGAATAAATTATTGCAATACAATCTTAAATAGAATTCAGGAAGAAGGTGACTTTTTAAGACGTATTCTTTGGAGTGATGAGTGCATGTTTACCAGAGATGGTGTGTTTAATACTCATAATTTTCATCATTGGGCAGATGAAAATCCACATGAATTTCGCGAATACTGTCACCAAAGAAGGTTTTCTGTTAACGTTTGGCTGGGTATAATAAACCACAGGGTAGTTGGACCAATTTACTTACCAAATCGCCTAGATGCCGGTGAATATTTAAATGTTTTAGAACAAGTTATTGATGAGATACCGCTGAACGTACGCCGTAATATGATTTACATGCATGATGGAGCTCCTGCGCACTTTGCTCTTAGAGCGTAATATAAGAGACTGGTTGACTGAACACTTCCCAGACAGATGGATTGGTCGTGGCGGTCCCCTTTTGTGGCCTGCGAGATCCCCCGATCTCAATCCATTAGATTTTTTTGTTTGGGGTTTCATTAAAGGTAAAGTTTATGCTACAGCTCCTCAAGACGCTGACGAAGTTAGAGCCCGAATTGACGCCGCAGTATTAGAAATCACACCAGAAAGACTTGAGCGAATAGTACAAACGATACCACAAATATTGCAGCTATGTCTACAAACTGATGGATTTCAATTCGAACAATTATGTAGGTAATAATTACATTGATTTCTATCAAGAAGATGTACAAAAATTAGTCAATATTATCAAACATTTTTAAAACTTTGTAATATTTTCGTAATAAATATGTAATCTAAGAAACCAATTTTATTTCGTTTGTTTCTTTTTTAAATTTAAAATGTAAGGTTCACATGACGACGTCTAAATTTGTTCCGAAGATTATAACTAGCACATGCTTGTTCAATGTTGCCAAATGTATGTTTCTTTCAAATTCATTGTGAAGACAAAGGAAGCCTGATACATCGTTTTAGGATTAGGACTTTTAACTCAAAATTTGACCAAGAATGTCGCCACGTGTAGTGGGTCTGCCAATTTATACACACCTTGTATATATATATATATATATATGATATATGTATATATGGTAGATTAAATTAGTTGGAGATTTAAGGTCTGTTTTACTTTAATATGTATATATTTAAAACAATCTTACATGTTTCGACACATAGTGCCCTTATCAAAGAAATTAAAAATATTAATTTCATTGAAAATTCTAATAATACATTAATAATATATGTTAAATATTACTTACTACACTGTTTTCATCAGTTTTACATTTTACATATTTTAAAGTATCTTCCAAATTGTAGACGTTACTTTAGGTAAATAAAAAACATGTAAGGACATATTTCTAAATTCCATTTTCTTGAGTAATAGAACTTAGGAATACATAGAGGCATATCTAAATCATCCTATAGAAAGTTCAAATACAGGTCTACCACGTCTCGAAATTAAATCAAGTGATCGATGATTGTCGTCATCGCACCTTAATACCCTTCTTCCTCTTAATGTATAATTTGGTTATGTCACGGTGTCTTGAATTACTATCTGTTCACATTTTGCCATTCTCTCTTTTCAGGCCCACCCATCCTATACCGATCATCATCCACACATTTATCTAAGTCTAACGTGAACGTTACCTTCTGTCAATGAGGTTTTCGCCTCACACGCACACTCCTACAAACACACGAGCCATCTCTCAACTGAAATGTGCTGTAAAATGGGTGGGACAAATGAAAGTGGTATCGGCTAAATTACGCAGAACTCATGAAAACAAAACAAAGTCGGAAATTTTAGGAGAAGGGCCGGAAAGTCAAATAAAGTATTTCGCGAGATTTATTTACGTGATACAAACTTTTTCGAATACGCAAAATTCGAAAAACTGTAAGGAAAGAGCATAAAGCAAAAAAATATAATCTACAATTTTTTTGCATGTGAATTACTTTATCCAAATGAGGGCATAATTTGAAAAGATATAGAGAATAAACGAGAACTTATTTTTTAGAGGTAGTCGGTTCCGGAAACAAAGAGAATACGGAAATTATTTAATCGCATACGCAAACATAAGAAAATAATTACACCTCGTACAATATTAATGCAGACATTTAGAAAAGGTATCTTCATCTTAAATAAATTATGTATTGTTTCAAAAAATGATAATATGTAGTTCCAAAGTACTTGAATAAAGAATTTCTTTTATTTAGGAATTTACGATCTTTCTTTGGTTGAAAAGTAAGAAAAAAAAACAATTAATCAATCTGTATTTTTTACAGAATTATTATTAGCATTGAAGTAAAAGTGTATTATTACTAGAGTGGACCAATCCGGAGCGAAAGCACAGGCGTGACTAACGAATTGGTTCCCGCGTGCCCCATCGCACATACGATTACTTAGTATGTTGTTCACGGTCATCGTGTGTACACGTATAATAGCAGCAGGAAAATGTATTCTATGTATTTAATAATGTTGAAGGAGCGTACAGTAAAAAACCGCTATCATCAAATAGTCAATAGGTTTATTGAGAACCATTCTAGTTTATCTTACAATGGGGTAAATGTAAAATGTTTAGTGTGCAATATATATATAAACCATTTAACAAAATCAAATTTGCAACGCCACGTGCATAGCGCAACACATAAAGATAGAGACACTGGTGCCGATACAAAATACGAAGTGTTCTTATTTGATTTGTGTACAATGATGGTTGTGTGTAATTTGCCGTTTACTTTGTTACGCAATGATTCGTTTATTTCATTTCTTGAAAAATATGGCAATGTTGAATTACCGAGCTGCACCTACTTACGACGTTCTTTAAAATCTGTTCGTGTACATTTAGAAAATAAAATTAAGGCTGATCTGAAAAATAAGAAAGTGTGGTTGAGTGTGGATGAAACAACTGATGGCAAAAAAAGATCTGTACTTAATGTTATAGAAGTTATGTTATAGAAATAGAAGAATGTACTGCGCGGGTAATTTCAAAAGTGGTGTTAACTACATTGGAAAAATTTGAAATTTCCAGAGATCAAATCTTAATGTTTGTGACAAATGGTGCCGCAGCCATGCTTTCTGTAGGTTGGTCTCTTAAGGAACAGTGTGGTAACTTTTTACATATTACATGTAAAATCCATGCCCTACATCTTGTAGCAGAACGGATCCGTAAATGTTACCCAAATGAAGATGCGTTAATATCGAGTACAAAGGCAGTATTCCTGAAATCTCCAAAACGTATTCGGAAATTTCACGAACTGTGTCCCCATACCCCTGAGCCACCACAGCCGATTCTGACACGATGGAGAACACGGCTACGAGCGGCATTTTACTATCATAAATATTTTGAGGATGTAAAAAAAGTGGTTTTATTATTAAATCCGAAAGATAATGCTGCTATCGAAGAAAGTCGAAAAAAATTTCAAAATAGTCAGGTTAAAAGTGATTTGCAAACTATTCACAACAATTACTTCGGAATAGTGCAAGCATTAGAAAACCTACAAAATTCTTCGCTATCGTTACAGGAATCAGTGCTAGTTGTGAAAGATACACACGCACAGCTATGTTCGATAGAAGACGCAAGAAATGAGTGTATTTTAAGTAAGTTTGAAAGTGTTTTAGATAAAGATTTACATTTTGCCAGACTTAGACAAATTTGTGAAGGTTCGTCTACAGATGTGTTAAGTTGTTTCAAAGATTATTTTAATTATGCAAACATCACATCACTAGATGTGGAGCGATCGTTTTCTTTATACAAGCACATATTTTCCTCACGGCGGCCGCGCTTTCGAGAAATAACTTTGGAGACGCACCTTATGTTAACAATATTTCATCGCGCTTCTCCAGATTTTCAAGTCACGGAAAACGCATAAGACGGTAAGTTTTTTTTTAATCATCTAATTACATACATTTTAGATTTTATTTTTTATACCTACGTATCATCGAGAACGTTTCATAATCTAGAAAAACCGTCTTACATCTTTTTGTATCTAACATAATAACAGCACCGTTCGTGATATTAATATCTCTAGAAATTAATAATGTTTCGCATGCGGGAACCAATTCGGTAGTCACGCCTCTGTTTTCACTCCGAATTGGTCCACTCGAATTATTACTATAAAAGTGACGTTTGGTGTTGATTAGTAATAATATATTGTCCTACGTTTCTATATGTTAGAGCTATCCTAGTAGTATTTTACTTAAATATATAACTTGGAGTGTAAGAAATAATTATATATATATATATATATATATATATATATATATATATATATATATATATATATAAAATAAAAATTATTGGGGAATCCGGCAATAAAAACCTTTAGTTAGTTAATTAGAGTCCTTTATTTTTTACCTTATATTTCGCTCTGTAGATTTAGAGCTTCATCAGAGGTCACTTTAATCAAAAGAAAATACAACAATAGCTAATTTAGTCTACTAATTATAAGATTAATACTTACAAAAGCGAAACTATTTTTTGTGAGAGATATATCATTTTTAAAAAAAAACAAAACCTATAGAGAAACAAGCAGTCCACGTAATACAAATAAAACTTTATATTAATTAAAAATTGTTACTTTAAAAGCTTATTGTTTTTACATATTAAAACCATTTAAAAAATTATTATTTTTTCAACAAACACATCTAAAAAGAAACACACACGTAGTAAAGAACTACTTGTCTTGATTTAAATTACATTTTAACAATTCAAGTGTCGACAAGGTAGTGTATTAAATTTTCGAAACCAATGTCATACTCGTATATGCAAAACCTATGATAAAAGTACAGTAGGTAAAAAACAAGCAATGTCAAGGTTAACGATATATATACAGATGTTCAAAAGTTGCGTGCTTAATTTCAATAATGTGCAGGCTACAAACAGGTTAAACTTAATTAAAAAGAAATTGTAAAATTAAAATTATAATCATATGAAAAATTGTGGAAGGACAAATGTGTTAAATGACATCAATAGAGTTAATATTCTGTGTATTTAGATGACTTGAGTTTTTGATATGAGAAAAAGTCAGTAAAAAGGCATATATTGCGCTTAAATTATTTGTGTCAGATCTGAAATTCATATGAATTTCAGATCTGACACAAATAATTTAAGCGCAATATATGCCTTTTTACTGACTTTTTCTCATATCAAAAACTCAAGTCATCTAAATACACAGAATATTAACTCTATTGATGTCATTTAACACATTTGTCCTTCCACAATTTTTCATATGATTATAATTTTAATTTTACAATTTCTTTTTAATTAAGTTTAACCTGTTTGTAGCCTGCACATTATTGAAATTAAGCACGCAACTTTTGAACATCTGTATATATATCGTTAACCTTGACATTGCTTGTTTTTTACCTACTGTACTTTTATCATAGGTTTTGCATATACGAGTATGACATTGGTTTCGAAAATTTAATACACTACCTTGTCGACACTTGAATTGTTAAAATGTAATTTAAATCAAGACAAGTAGTTCTTTACTACGTGTGTGTTTCTTTTTAGATGTGTTTGTTGAAAAAATAATAATTTTTTAAATGGTTTTAATATGTAAAAACAATAAGCTTTTAAAGTAACAATTTTTAATTAATATAAAGTTTTATTTGTATTACGTGGACTGCTTGTTTCTCTATAGGTTTTGTTTTTTTTTAAAATGTTATATCTCTCACAAAAAATAGTTTCGCTTTTGTAAGTATTAATCTTATAATTAGTAGACTAAATTAGCTAATGTTGTATTTTCTTTTGATTAAAGTGACCTCTGATGAAGCTCTAAATCTACAGAGCGAAATATAAGGTAAAAAATAAAGGACTCTAATTAACTAACTAAAGGTTTTTATTGCCGGATTCCCCAACAATTTTTATTTTACATACTTGTTTTAACGGCAAAGACTCTTTGTCTACTTATATATATATATATATATATATATATATATATATACATATAGTATTGTTAAAATGCCAATTGCCACATCGTTGATGCTGACCAAATTGTTAAAAAGCTGAAGGCCCACAGGTTGGTATGTTGAAATAAAATGGAAAAGTAATGAATTAATTTGCTAAGTAATTTAAAAATAATTTAAAAATTCCTAAAGATGGAGTTAAGTTTAAATATTACAGTTGTCACTTGTATAATATTCAGAACATAAATAAATGTATATAAACAATTTATACTTAACTTTAATAGGCCTCTTTCAAGTGCAAAACTTATTGTTAAATACATTCTGTGTATCTTAATCTAAGTGCCGGATAGCTGTGTTAATATTAGTGATATTACCCTTTGATGATAATATTAAATGTGCGAGTTCGGTACCCAATAGAATATAGATATGTGTTTTAAAACAAGTTATTAAATATGTGATGCTTCTGGATGTATAATTTAATAAATAAAACGGGAGAGTGAAAGGCAAAAATAACTGGTTTAATAAGAAAATTCTATTCAAAAAGGTAAGTTTTTAACATGATAGTGAAATACATTAACCTATATATAGTCACGTGATCAGATATGTTCATGATTGTTAGGTTAACTGATTTTAATGAGATAATGTTTTAAATTTGATCTAAGTAACTATAATTATAACGCAAGGGAACTGTATTTTTCCGTTTAAAAGGTATACTAATTAAATAGTAACATAGTTGGTATACATATAAAAATATCAACGATTATGTTCACGTTTAAATAAAAATTTCAATATTTTAGGAAATGTAAAAAAATAAGTAAGTACTCAAGTTGGTTTGACGGTGGATACAGGATGTTCGAAGGGTGTTTGGATTCCTATGCTCAGGATAAAGGCCCTGGTTGTGGAAATATACTGGTATCGTCTCTTGGCGTGGGTAGATATGTAGGTAGCGTCCCTCGGAAAATGGAATTTCGTTTTAAAACGACCAGGAAGGTTTTAGGTTGTGGAAATTTCGTCGATCGTTGCCTGGTAGGTAGGAGATTCGTAGGATATGTCTTCTGGTAAGATTATAATGATTTATTTACTACTTTCTCACTAAGTTTCAGGAACACACTTTTTAAATATGTCGACGCGTGCAAAATTTTATTAATTACCCAAGCTAACTCTCCGTTGTTTTTCTTCAATATCCAAGCGTCTTATTTGTAATACTTGTTTGTATTTATTTAATCTAGTAAATAAAATTTATATAAGTGAAATCATTTACTATGACTAATCGTTTGGATATTTTACAAAAATTATAGTTTTAATTTTCTAATAGACAAATCTGTTTTTGAAATGTTCAATATTTCGCTAGATACCTGTTTGCAATTGGGATATTTCCCGCCCTATACAATTCAAACAAGGTACAGCTATATCCATAATATGTGTCAAAAATATACTCAATCAATTAAGTTAAATATCTTCGGTAAAATGATAATGTAGATGAAAATGACTTAGGCAAATGACTACAAGAAAACAAATAAGTATGTGATTCAAATTTGAGCAATTAAAAACGCGGAATTAACTTTATTGATGTCATGTGAAAAATGCAGTTCCAACAGTATCTTATATTCTAAATTAACATTATAAGTTTGAAAATTATTCTGTATTTTTATTTTAGGGCCTCTTATGTACATGGGTATGACCTACTACAATATATATAGATAATTACCTAACCATATATATATATATATATATATATATATGGTTTTACTTCAATATGTATATATTTAAAACAATCTTACATGTTTAGGCATATGATGCCTTTTGAAATATAAATTATATTTCAAATTTCTTTGAAAAAGGCTAATACCTTTTTATATATGCCGAATCATGTAAGATTGGTTTAAATATATACATATTGAAGTAAAACCAGACCGTAAATCGCCAACTAATCGAATCTACCATATATACAGTGTGTTTCACTTTTCATGGGAACATCTAAATAACTTTTTTATTTTGAAAGCAATTAATATTAAATTTTTGTCAGTTGTGTAGGCCACGTCAATGCACCTTTTTGTATGAATAGAGTTTTTATAAAGTCAATATCTAGCCAAGTATAATTAAAATAAAAAATATTGTTTCAAGTAAAGTCATGCTAGCGATTAAGATAGAGCAAAAAAGTATTAGGAAAAGTTTTTACAAATCACTCAAGAACCCGTAATACCAAATTTCGCTGAAAAATTTTCATTTTTAAATTCTTCTTAATTTTTATCCTATCTGTAGATAATAGTTTGTTATTGCAATAATAAGAGTGCCATGAAGCAAGAAAATAATTTGTCAGTTCAAGCGTCAATTCACTAAACAGTTTATTTCAGTTGTAACTATTGAACTTTGCTGAGCGATGGCCGATAGACATTTAAGTATTGCTCAAAAGCTGACAGAGAGTTCAACGCCAGACATCCTGAACGTCCACCCATCCGTCATCGAACTGCTGCATACATGAATAATATTTTCAACACTACTGGAAATGTTGCTATACCACGTCAACGAGAATTGAACAGTCGAGAACACCATTTCGATGCAGTAATATTAGCAGCGCATAGTAATAGTCCTTACACAAGTTTACGAAATATGGCTAGCAGCCTCTTAGGTGGAACGTACATTATCACCAAGAATTCGAATAATTTCTACTTTTTGAGCAATAGTTACATGTCTATCGATAGTTTTAATTGAAGTAACCTGTTTAGTGAATTGACGTTTGAACTGACAAATTATTTTCTTACTTCATGGCACTCTTATTATTGCAATAACAAACTAACATATGATCGAAAAGTCTATGGATCGCGATAGCCATGAAGTGTAAAAACCATCTATACAATTATTTACTTCTGTAGTTTGAAGTACACATATGTCACAAATAAAATAGATTTTAGGTTATGGTAATTAGTTGCATTTTATGTATATTTTAAAGCCAGCTGACTTAAAAGTTGTCAAGTAAATGTCAAAACTACTCGTAATTGAAATAAATAATTTCATAGATATCTCGTAAATTCCACGGCAACAGCGATCCAAACACTTTTTGATCATACGATATTATCTACATAATAGCATAAAAATGTAGAAGAATTTAAAAATGAAAATTTTTCTGTGAAATTTGGTATTAGGGGTTCTTGCGTGTTTTGCAAACTTTTCCTAATACTTTTTTGCTCTATCTTAATCGCTAGTATGACATTACTTGAAACACTACTTTTTATTTTAATTATAGTTGGCTAGATATTTATTTACAAAAACTCTATTCATACGAAAAGGTGCATTGTCGTGGTCTACATAACTGATAAAAATTTTATATAGATTGCTTTCAAAATAAAAAAAGTTATTTAGTTGTCCCCATGAAAAGTGAAACAGACTGTATATATATATATATATATATATATATATATATATATATACAAGGTGTGTATAAATTGTCGCAAAAGCTACACGTAGCGACATTCTTCGTTCGGTTCTGAATAAAAAATCTTAATGTTAAAATGTCGTATTATGCTTCGTAAATTCGTAAATGTCAAAATTTGACAGTAATGATTTTGATTGAACTCACTTTGAAATACAAACTTATTGTTCTACAACGTTGCCAAATGTGTTTTTCGTGGAAGTACGTCAATGAATAAATGTTTAAAACAAGCTTTTAAATCAAAAAGAAAACGTTTACGAAATAATACTAGTAAAAATTTTTTCTTTAAACTAAATTGCATCTATCTCTACTAACAGATATCGAAGAGCAAAGGTTAGTTACGCACTAAAAGTCTGAACTTCAAGAACCCCGTGAAAACAAACGAAGCATGTTACGACATTTTAACATTAAGATTTTTTATTCAGAACCAAACGAAGAACGTCGCTGCGTGTAGCTTTTGCGACAATTTATACACACGTTATATATATATGTGTATATATATATATATATATATATATATATATATATATATATATATTTAAAACAACCCTACATGTTTCGGCACATGATGCCTTTATCAAGGAATATAAAATATAATATAATAATACAATTTCATATATAATGTATATAGATAATTATTTCCAATTTGTTGGCGATTTAAAACCAGACCTTAAATCGCCAACGAATTTAATTTACTATATATATATATATATATATATATATATATATTGATGTAGGTCAAGCCTACTCATGAGAAAGCCTAGTTTATAAAGTACAGATTGTTACGTTTATATGTAAAAATTTAGAAAATAAGAAATTTTTGAAACTGAATTCTTCATCTACTTTATATTATGTTAATATTATCACGTGACATGATACATTTGATTATTCATAATTTTATTATATTGATCACTTACCTATTATTTAACACGTTCATTAAAGCCTTTTACATTATTCCTTAACTCACTCGTTTTATTTAGTAGATTTGAATAATAAAAATACCATTATTTATTGTGTTGTCATCATCTGATGTACCTATTCTATTGGAAGCACCGAACGTGCATTTAGAGTGTATTTTTCCATGCACAACCCAAGAGTCTCATTGTTCTAAGAAGCCGGAAAGTTAACCCAAATTTAAGCCCGCCAGAAAATAACTATAAGAAGTTATACACAAGTACAGCTGTTTAGGTTATGTATGCTTCGTTATTAAACGATTATGTATCTTTGAATCATACGCAAGTAACAGATTTAATATGTTAAACAACCCCATCTGTGTGTAACATTTGATATCACATTTAAAAATAGATATTTGTAATTCGTTTTATAAATATTACCTTATCAGCTATAATATATTTTATATCAAGGATATAAAATATATTTATATTTTATATCCTTGATAAAGGCATCATTGCCGAAACATGTAGGGTTTTTTAAATATATGTACTTTGAAGTAAAACAGACCTTTAATCGCCAACTGATTTAATTTACTATATATGTATATATATATATATATATATATATATATATATATATATATATATTGTAATGAGGCTAACCCATGTACATAGGGGGCCTAAAACAAAAATACAGAATTAATATTTAAATTGTTAATTTAGAATAAGACATTGTTAGAACTGCATTTTTCTCATGCCATATCAATAAAGTTAATACCGCGTTTTTAATTTATCAAATTTCTATCACATAATTATTGAATTTCTTATAACCATTCACCTTAGTCATTTTCATATACATTTTTATTTCCCCGAAGATATTTAACTTAATTGATTGGAATTATATGTCACACATTATGGTTATAGCTGTACCTATTTTGAATCAGTTAAGGCGGGAATTATCCCCAAATGTAAATAGGTATTTAGCGGAAATTGAACATTTAAAATAAACTTTTATCCATTGTAAAATTAATACAATAATTTAGGTGAAATGTCAAAACGATTAGTAGTAGTAATCTATTTTATTTTGAGAAAATTATTGACGAGATTAAATAAATATAAACAACATTAAAAATAAGATGCCTGGAGAATTAACAAAAACAATAGAGAGTTAGCTTGTGTAATTAAAAATGTTACAACTGGCCTTTTAACAATTTGGCGCCCAACGTGGGGCTGTTACAAATGGCTTTTTAACAATTTGGCGCACAACTTCAGGGCCGTATTAAACGTGTTTGATAGAATATAGTATTAAAAACTTGTGAGAAATCAAATTAGGGAGAACTGTATTCAAAATATTTTATTATTAAGATATATAAGATTTATTATACTTCTAAATCTGTATTTTTGCTTGTGGATTTGTAAGTCTATTTTTACAAGGGGTAATTGTTCTTATAATTAACACTTAAATCAAAAGTCAAAAAGTTTGAAACAAAGACAATTTTACAGGATAACAATTTATTTACCTACGATTAATTTGCAAATATAATACAAAGATTAAAATATAAACATTGAATTAATTAAATAAAAAGGGGAAAAATAAAAATAATTGTATAAGAAACAATTTATTTGCATAAAACTAATTTAATACAGAACTATAATACAATAATATCAATATTTACAATTATAATAATAAAATGGACAAACGCACCAGGAGCCAGTCAAGGGAAAACCTTGCCGAGAGAGAAAGAGAAACAGATCAGCGTGATTCTGCCACAGTTACTGCTCAATCAGAAACACCAAAAGAGGAGGTGCCTCTGACCCTCAACACTTTAACAGCATTAATAATGAATCTACAACAAACCATGACGGAAAATAATGTAAAATTAGATGCTAATAACAAAAAAATGGAATCAATAGAAACAAGTAACAAAACAAATAACGAACAATTAAATCAAAAATTAGACAATAATAACAAAAAAATAGAAACTATAGAAACTAATTTAACACAAAAATTAGAAATGAATAATGAAAATTTAAATCAAAAATTAGACACTAATAATGAAAAACAAGAAGCTTATTTAAAACAAATCATCAGATAATAATGAGAAATTAAACCAAAAATTAGACTCGAATAATGTCAAATTAGACCAACTTAGGCAGGACAAAGAGGAAATTAAAGGGGATATAAAAGAATTAAAGGAGAGCCAGATGAAAATGGAAGAAAGAATTATACAAAAAATAGATGCTTTTAATGAAAGATTAATAACAAATTTAATACCAAAAATAGATCAACTTAGGCCGGAACACAAAGAGATGTTGGGAAAAACAAGTACTGAAAATGTATGTAACAAAAACACAATCAAACCATTATCTAATCAAAAAACTTACAAATCGCTTAGATGCAAAAGCAAAGTTAACTCACATAATCAATTTCCAACAAATGATAGAGAATATCACAATTTTCTAATAAACATTACTCAAGAAAATAACAATCTTATAACATTAATAATGGGGAGAAATGAAACAAACATTAACCCAACTGCAATCAGAAATATACATCACATTTTTCCAATGAACAACATGCAAGCAAAACACAGGTACACCTACACTCAAAACACCAGTTTACATCTACAATATTCACTAATATATGCTAACATGTATAACTTAATAAATATAGAAGGAACAACACACAATTCCATGATAAATGAATATTTTGATACCAACGATTTCTTCAATATCCTACTTAAAACACAAATTAAATCTTATACACCTACTTATACAAAAACTGAAACGACACACACATTGATTATTAAAAATATGCATATCACACTAGGCAGAGGTCATATGTTCCATTCATATAATAATAGAAAAATTAACACACCTAAGGTGCGTCGAAGAAAAATTAATATATAAACAAAGATAACAGAATCTCGGTGTTCTAATAAAGAATAAGACGACCAAACGCAAGGGCCATTTAACATACCAGCACTGCTATATTTAATCAATAAATTTTGTATTATTTATTATACGCCTTATTTTACATTGCAGCTTCACTGTAATTCGCCTTTTAACAATTTGACAGCCCAACTTTGGGACAATTAGAAGTACAATTATAAGGCATAATTCACTACATTTTATTATTTGGCTTTGTAATTATTTATAAGGTCAATTCAGTTTTTCTACATATTGTCGGCGAACGTAAGGCCCTATTTTACATTACAGCTTCACTGTATTCGCCTTTTAACAATTTGACGAACCAATGTGAGGCCTTTTTAACAATTTGGTCGACCCAACGTAGGAGCTGTTATAAATGGCTTTTTAACAATATATATATATATATATATATATATATGGTAAACCTAATCAGTAGGCGATTAAAGGTCTGTATACTACTTCAAAATATATGTATTTAAAAAACTCTACATGTTTCGGCTGTATACGCCTTTTTCAAGAGAATACAAAATATGATTCATATTTTGTATTCTCTTGAAAAAGGCGTATACAGCCGAAACATGTAGAGTTTTTTAAATACATATATTTTGAAGTAGTATACAGACCTTTAATCGCCTACTGATTAGGTTTACCATATCATACCAAGGTCACGAAGTTATTATATATATATATATATATATATATATATATATATATATATATATATATGAATACACATTCTGTATCTGTGCACATGGAAATACAGCTCGCATTTTACCAACGTTCACTTCAGCCAAAGACACGTGTTTCTGTCTTAGAACGTCATTAGTCTGGCGAATGAAGTGGCGTTTAACCGCTCGCCCTTCGGAACAAATAGTAAATATCAGATGGCACCAGATAAACTCGTGACGTCTGACGGACAAAAAAGACTACGCCGATATTAGCGATTTCGTCTCGACAGGCTAAGCCTATATATAAAGAAGTAAAAATATGTAAATTGGTGTACTCCATTAACTCGTCGACAAGTGGCAGCAATATAACAAAGAAATTTAGTATATCAATGCGTAAGCCACATTAAGAACTTGTTACAAATGATACATATATGCATACATGTTCTGTATGTGTACAAATGGATATACACCTCGTATTTTACCAACGTTCAGCCAAAATCACGTGTTTCTGCCTTACGACGTTATCTGTTTTGTAATCTGCGTAATTTGGCTTCTTTTATACGATGTATGCCTTTTTTGCGTGATAATTGAAGGGCTGCTTCTGTGGTTTCAGCATTCAACCATGTCCTTCGTTATTGCTCGTACCTTCTATTTTCATTAAATATTTTATTCTACTTCGATTAAACAAAAAGATATATTCAACAAAACTACAACACTTTTATCGTACTTCTGGAACAGCCATATGCAATTTCCACTTAAACTGTTTCCGGAAAAAACAGGAGATGTCCGGACTTGTCTGGTTATTTCAAGAAATGCATAAACTTTGAGGCTAGGTAACTTCTATGTTATGTGGAAATTTTCTATCGATATACGCTACCGCTAGTACGAGTATGTAAGCTATCGCTACTAGATGACGTGCTTAGCTCAATTTTGCAATTTTTTGACATGTGTGGTTATTATGAACAACGCTTCAACTGTTCAAAACATATGAGTAAACAAACGTTCAATACAATAAATTAACTTACAATAAATGCCGATCTTGCTCAGCCAGGAATCCAATCTCTCCATTGGATATCGAAGCTCTTCAAAATCGTTAAAAGTATTTCTAATTATGGTGCATGATGCCGCAATTTGATTTCTAAGTTCATCAAAGTTCTGTATTGCAAACTAACGATTTTAGACAAATCTAGAAGAAGAGAGAAAGAAAGCAGCAGCAGGTCCGAAGTCCTCATCGTCTTATCCACCTAGTGGCGATAGTTGGCGATTTAAGGTCTGGTTTTAGTTCAAAATGTATATATTTAAAATAATCTTATGTGTGTTTGGGTATATGATGTGTTTTTGAAAGAATTAAAAATATAAATGACAGTATATTAAGTACTTATACATTTGCAGTTGTCATGGATAAAATTATTCAAAGATACATTCCAGTTTAATAATAATAAATCATGCCTTAGTATTGTAAAAATAGTAAGACAACAAAAACGGGGAATGGCAAGGCATGAGTTATTATTATATATGCGCCCGTTGAGCGGCTTAAGATGTTAAGCTGTCGGCATTCGCCTTAAACGAGAAGGAAAACAACGAAAACCTACTCGGACAGCCAGTCAGGGATCTAAACACGGAACTGTCAACTTGATAAGCAAATGTACAGATTAATCAAAATGTATCAAAAATATTTATATAACAGCAACATATATTATGATGGTAAATTGCAGATCGCTATATAATTAAGTTATAGTATATACTGTTTAAATTTTTTATATCACCTCTGTTGTTGATTGAGTTTTTTTCCTGTTTAATACTAATCATTTCTTTAATTTCCCTTTTCATTGTGTGTTGTTCTTTATCAATTATCTGTGTGTTATCAAAATCAAAATGGTGATCGCGTTGTAGTTTGTGTGTAGATAAAGCAGTTTTGTCTATTTTAGAGTATTTGTGGGCTTGTATTCTTTTGCATAAATATTGTTTAGTTTGGCCTATGTAGTAACTATCGCAATCGCGACATGGTATTTTATAGATGACATGTGTTTCTCGATTTTTTTCTATTTTAGGTTTAAATTTTGAAAATAAATGTTTATTAGTATTACTAAGTTTATATGTTGTATAACGAAAAAGTAAAAAGAAAGTATACGATTTTGATGCGAAACATTGGGATGAAAAAAATAAAGAACTGACTTAAATAATAGAGTTTAATTTTGTTGGATTCCCCAAAAAACCATTATCCTTTCCATACATGTTCTAACGGGAAAGACTCCTGGTCTAATTATATATATATGGTAAATTCAATTTGCTGGCGATTTAAGGTCTGGTGACAGTATATTAATGTCATACATTTGTAGTTACAAATGTATGACATTAATATACTGTTATTTATATTTTATATTCCTTGAAAAAGGCATAATTTGCCGAAACATGTAGGACTATTTTAAATATATATATTTTGAAGTAAAACCAGACCTTAAATCGCCAGCACATTGAATGTACCGTACATACAAAGGTCACGAAATAATTATCTATATATATATATATATATATATATATATATAGATATATATATATATATATATGCATTCTAGTGGAGTATGATTTTAACTCTAAAACTAATCGTGGTGGACAGATTTGGTTTTTGGTTATACGTTCAGTTAAAGACTGTAAGAACTTTATACCCATTTTTGCAACAGTTATTCAAAAAAAAAATTAAATTGTCGACTAGCGTAATTAACTAAAGTGCTATATGCAAAAATAGATTTTGCTTTATCGAATTTAAATAGTTTATTTTCTATTATGTTTCCCTTCACTATTATTTCCTAGGAGTGGTTTCTGACTGAGTTGAATAATAATAAATATTCTAGAAAGTAATATTAATATCGTGTCGTAGCCTATATTTGTAAGACCAAAATTATATTTATTTATACATTTTTTTCCATGTTACTGGTATCTAATAAATTGCTAAAAGAGGTTATCAAGTCGAATGTTAAAAAAGTAACGAATATGGTAGAATCGAAGTTCCAAAAGAAATCGGCAAAAATTATCTTTTGAGTTTAAAACGTTGTAAGACACTTAGAAGACGTTCGGAAAAAAAATACTTATAGTTTAATGTAATACGGCTATTACTATAAGTGTGATGGTGTGAGTAAAGCTATCTTCCATGGGACTAGAGCTCCACTTATGGTAATTCAAGGAACAATAAATACGATTCGTTACGTCAATAATGTTCTTGAACAAGTGCTAAACGCATATTTTCAACAACTGCTAAATCCAATTTTTCAGCAAAATACTGCGCGGTCACAAAACGTAAGAGTTACTATGGGGATTTTGGTTAATGCTGATGTTTTTCGATTACCATAACCCCTCCTGTTCGCCTCACTTGTTACCAATTAAACACGTGTGGTAGCTCAGAGAATCAATAATTTGTTTCTAGGCAATCAATCCCGTTGTAGATTCAAAGAAATAAATTTCTTTGCAGTAGCTAATGAATACTATCTAATACCTTTTAAACACCTTTTTCAATTGATCGAGTTATTCTTGTCTGTTTTAAATGTTTAAGCTCTAAAAAGCCAAACCCAGACTGCTTGTTTACTAAATGATTATAACATTAAAACGACCAATACATTTCACATATGTTAAGCTCAAGAATGTTAAAACGAAAAATATCACAATGATATATTTATATTATTCTTCGCTTCTTTCAAATTAATCAAGTAATCTTAATTTCTATTAATAAAAGTTTTTATATATTACCTTATATCACTTAATTCAAGAAGATTTCATTTAGGCAGTAATTTATCCTATAAAAATTACAAACTGTGATGAAATGAAACTGAAAAATATACACCATATCTGAAAAAAAAAGTCGGAGAATGTTTCTACGTATCTTGATTCTCCTACCGGAGTTTAGCTCGCTTCTGCAATTTATAAAATCGAAAGGTTGACATCTGAAACAAAGCAGTTCTGAACATTTAACGATAGACAGGGTATTATGTGGAAGGAGAGGAATATCCTCGGTTCAACCAGGCTGTGTAAAGATCAGAAGATGAAAAAAAAAGAATAGAAAGAAGAACGTAGTGTGGGAGGAAGCGAACTCCGTAAAGAAAAAGCGAGTAAATTTTCGAGGGGATCAAAGAAAGTTAGTAGAAAAAGTGAATTTACAAAAGTAAATCCGAGAAATTCAACACTGGCTGTCTACTTTAGAGTTGTTGGGGAACAACTATCGATTTATTTTAGAAAAACGATAGTAGTCTCTGAACTACATAACATGATATTAATCTGTTCTAGATCAAATTAATAATGAAATATATTCTTAATTAATTAATTTAAATTACAAAACCAACATTTTAATAGTTAAAAATTTGTAGTTTAATAATATAAGCTTGATTATATATACACATATATTTTTGCCCATTTATAAGTTAGGGTGATTCCTTCATTTCTAATATATTGCCCATTAGAAACACAACTAAGTAACACGAATAGTTCGTAATTACAGGAAAGTGAAAGGATAAGAATCTACAAAAAAATTGATTCGGAAGTTCAGGATCTAAGTAGATACAGTTGATAAACTATTCCTTTGCTCAAAGTGCGAACCGAAAATTGTACTTTATCTGTTTTTAACACACACAAATATGCGCTGTAACACTACACACGTTAATCATTTTAAGGTATCCTTATGCCTTAAATTTGGCCTTGGACTGAAAAGAAATACTTTATAAACTAATAAGGTTACTGAAAAATTGCAGACTAACCTTAGATATTTCCCATAATTTTTAAACCTCAATATTCCAGAGAAGGTTGTTAATAACTTTTAGTTTCAATTAACTGACCATATTAAGACATTTTCCGATTATCTCTTCATCATTTAATTTCATCAAAAAACTCTTAATCTTTCTCACTTATTTTTTCCAAAATTTCCAAAATAGCTATGCAACGAGAGCAGCTTGATGCCCAGACTACATTTTATACGCATAACATCCTTTATGGTAGTAGACAGAAAAGGCAAACAGGTCATTATTTGACTAAAGAAAATCTATAAATGAGTCTCAAAAGTAAATATTGTTCTTAAATAAATGTCGTAATATTATTTATAAATATGCATTTATAAATAATATTACGACATTTATTTAATAACAATATTTACTTTTCATCACAACCTCCATCCACATTTATGTATTTATCGCATTATTTTATTAGCGTCCAAACATCTGTTGTATAAACGTCCTTACGTTAAGTCATATGGGCGTCTCATGTTCAACATCATCATCCACGAAACATTACTTCACAGTACAAGGAATTTTTTGAGTTTTGCGGCTAAATATAAAGGATGTTAGCATTGCTTTAAATCATATTTTACTACGGATAGGTAGCGATGTGTCCAGGATTAATCTTCAATAATAATAATAATAATAATATTTTCTAAAGTATGTGTCTGTAAAATGAGAATATTATTATAGTATGGTATAAAGAATTAGTCAAAATCGGAATCCACACAAATCTACCAAATTATTATTAACAAAAACAATTTGAAACATACTTGAGTGGGTAAAACCTTTCCATTGTCAATGAATGGAGCTGTATTTTATGACTATATGCAATAAGGAAGCTGCTGTTCTGAATATTATCTATTCCAGAATCATGCTTTGAGTAGTCTAAAGCAGAACGAAACACGTGCCTGCATGCTCGTATTCACACAATATGTACTTGTACTGTGTTTTCCACACTCGATTTTTAATAATGTTTTTAATATTATTAAAAATGTTTTTGTGTAAATAATTATTATTTATGAGTTCTCATTACCAAAATTCTCAATTGATTAAAACCATACCATAATAAAATCTGAACAAAATTTATTTCTTTTACAACCACTTTAGGCTTTTTCATGCAAATGATATCGTTCACTTGTATTCGAGCAAAATGCCGGTTATGAAACATAAAATGAAAGTATTTTTTTGCCATTTGCTTACTGAGTCATCTACATTTTTACGGCGCCGCCCTCTTGTGGCGCTGCTGCAATTCTTGTTCACCGCAATATAGGAAAGACGTTTATAGCCTCAAGGGCACATATCGACTGTATATATTTTTATATTAAAGTAGACAAGATGAGGGGATCTATATTACTTCAAAAGTAAGAGGCGACAATAAAAACTCATCCTGTCAAAATAAAACATCACAAAAGTAGAATTGCGAGAGAACCGAATTGAATGAATGTCTATTTCGATGATATTTTTTCGATATTTTATTTTTACGTTCTGTTTATTTCATGCATAATAAAACTCAAACGCCTTTCGCGATCACTTCCGACGAAACTCTTGTTTGAATATTTGTGTGACTGAAATGTCAGGATTCTCTGGCAGTGTTCTAGAATTTATAAATTATTTCTAATATTACTTTTTTCAAACACAGAAATCTTTTAATAATAATAATAATAATAATAATAATAATAATAATATTTATTGAATTGTCCAAAAGGTCACCTCAACACAGACAATATAAACAAAAAATAAATAAAAAGAAATTAACAAAGTATAATTCAGTAAATGAGCAAGCTACCGTAATATGGAAGAATAGGGAAAGAAAAGAAAAAAAACATTATACGAAGAAACAAATTAGGGAAATATGTCGGTGGAATTATTTAAACTATTAAAATTCTTGTCAGAATGCACCAGCAAAATATTCGTTCCAGCCGTTGGAAGTAAACGCTTCATTCGCTCTTGAGCTTGCACGAGGTACTCGAAAATTCACTTCTCCAAATAAGTCAGCTGGACCGATCTTATAAAGAATTGCATTTTTTATAATGTTTGAACTAACTAGGTGTCATCTTGTTCTACCGAATCGACTCCATGGCGATCCAAGAGCAACTTATAATCCAAACCACGAGGAGAGTACGCTCCATCAACTTAATACCTTAAATACTCTAGAAACTTGCGCAGTATGGAATCAATCGCATTAATATAGCAATCATATATTGGATACCACATGACAACGGCATATTCTAACTTGCTAACAACCACCGCATAAAAATGCGACTTAAGTGAAGCTATGTTGTCGAAATCCTTACACGTACGGATAATTAAACCCAATGATCGATATGCTGATATAGTGACTTGGGAAACATGACCAGCAAAGGTCAGCTTTTCATCAAAAATATCTTCAAGATCATCCGCAGAATAATCTACAGAATAATCTACAGAATAATCTACAGAATAATCTACGGAATAATCTACAGAATAATCTACAGAATAATCTACAGAATAATCTACAGAATAATCTACAGAATAATATACAGAATAATCTACAGAATAATCTACAGAATAATCTACAGAACAATCTACAGAATAATCTACAGAATAATCTACAGAATAATTGGAAAAAATCTATTGGGTTTTCTGGCGAAAGATATGAAACAGCATTTGTCGATGTTTAAACTAAATTTGTTTGAAGAGCACCAATTTGTAACACAATTCAGGTTCTCTTGAAGAAAGGCAGCCTCTTGAGCACCACCAATTTGATAAAAAAATTTTAAATCGTCTGCAAAAGCTAAAACATGAAAATTGATAGATGTTACTAAATCATTAACAAAGTTGAAAAATAATAAGGGCCCAAGATTAAAACTCTGGGGCACTCCCCGGAAATAAGATACGTCAGATTTTGTATATAAAATTCCTTCTATCAATAAGGTAAGAAGTAAGGAGCATTATTAGCGAGTTGCTGAAACCGAACAAACTCATTTCACGCAAGAGAGCAACATGATCAATGCCACCACTGCCAGCACCTGATAAGAATACACCAAAGAAAGCAGTTGCAAAAGCATCACAAATCCGCTGTGGGTCGTCGAATTCAGAGTCGCTGTTATAGAGTTTCCAGGAATTCGCGAGCTACTACGTTTGGATAGTACAAATCTCTAAAAGGATTTAAGGTCAACCACAAGGGAATACTGAATACTGCCCATATAATTTTGATAGGCCGTAGCTATATCATCCTTAAGAGTTCTGTGCAAACGCTGAAATTTACGTTTATTGTGCCCGGTCCACTTCCATCTCCGACGATAATAAAGCTTAAAGCTCATTGAATTCATCCCTAACTTTTCTATAAAGCTGCGACTCCATTGGTGTATGGTCGGGAGTTATAAATACCCTAGCAAATGTAGGGTTATGTTGCAGTAGTCGACTCTTTTTCAAAACCTTCACGACACTTATTCTCAAGTTCTGAAGAGTCGAACCTCCCCAATTTCGTCAGTTCAGGGTCATCAACCCCCACACCAACAATCTGTAATAAGTCCCGAACCTTAGTGAAGCTAGTTACCAGCTGAAACATTCTCTGTTCCAGAACCATAATTAGTTTCCGGTAAACCATGAACGATAACATTATCTTTACGACGTTCTCTCCCCAACACTTCTTGTATAATTTCCTTGGTCATCAACATAGTAGACGGAGAAAAAATAGAGTAGAGAATAACATGCACAGGTAGAATTCATGACTCTTTTAAGTTAAATCAATGCAAAGGAAAAAAGACCAAGGACACTCTTCTGTTCCAGCAGGGTTCATCGCAGCGACTTCAAGACACACAGGAATAGACCAACGGATATAAAACATACAAGGAGTACACAGGAATACATGATATTGATTCAACGAAATAATAAAAGAAAATTGTGAGAAACGCACTGCATATGAACAGATATCAAATTTACGAGGAACAAGAAATAATAAAAAAATGAGAAAAAAGAACTTTAAAGAAAATACACCAGCAAATCGCATAAGAAGAAAAATATGACAATCATAGATAATCGTAATTGCACGCAGAACCAATTAAAAAATTTGCTCCAGAAATTAGAAAAATTTAAAAAAGATACTTAAAAAATTGGTGTTCATACTTTTGCCATATTTTGACAATTAAGTTGTCATTAGTAAGTAAAAATAATAATGACAGTGTTGAACAAGTGGCGCTGTAAAGCGAGCACAAAAATCGCGAAGTATTTTACAAGACGTCCAGATATACAAAAGTTTTAAGGAACTAAATTTAAGGTTACTTATCCCTCTACCGAAATAACACACATCAGTTTGTTGTCACGCCCTCTTCCTGTGTCTATTCTAAGTGGTCATATAAAGGGAAATGGACGTTGTAGATGTTATTTTCGTGTTTAAATATTTTGGTACATCTCAAACTCCCTGAAATTGTTTATATTCTTAATAATAATGATATGATCAACTCATGAACTTTTTGTCACGTTTTTGTTGAAGTAACAAACGATTGGAACCGTGGATTGTCTTTTTTAAATTAGTTTTTTTTAAATAATTTATTAATTTTTTCTGTGTCAAGATCATTGTATTTCACAATATTTTTAATAAAAACTAATTATTTTTCGTATTTCTCTTTGGTTAGAAATTATTACTATATTTTCATGAATTTCCCTAAACTCAATATCGAAATTTTTTTGCATTTCTGTATTTTTCAATTTTTAGTCTTAGCCAGTTCTAGTATTCAAATCATTCGTTCAAAATTAATCAAAGATTTAGTTTTAACGACAGTCAAAGTCGTAGCGCTGACAGAAAGAGTTTTACATGAGCCGTGGCGGTACCTTGCACTAGTTACAGTCCTTTCCTTGGCGTTTCTAGTACCCGAAGTTCGAAGTAATTTAATTTGGAATTTTATTTCGCTGCAGATACGCTATATTCGAAGCAGATAGGAAAATGTGTCGGTGCACTTTAGTTGCAGATAAACATAACTAACAGTTTTTCGTGATTGCGAAATCGTTTTACGAATATACACATCAAATACAAATGTATATACGATGAACAAATACCAGTTTATGTTGACAGAAGTACGTTGAAAACAAATATTTAATTAAATTGCATAGCTATTCACTATAGTTACGTCACTAGAAATTTTTAACTAAAGTAATTTTATAGACCCGATTGTCGGTCTTTTCTATGGACCTACTAATTACTATATCATAGTTGCAAATACATAACAAAAAATGCATTATTTGATATTATATCGGGTTTTTCTTTTATCATTACATAAGGTATAATGCATTGATTTTTATTCTTTTAGCTTTACACATAAATGTATAAATTTATGGTGACACTAGGCAACCAATTATACACCAGTTACATTTTTCCAATTGTCGAATGTTTTTCATTCCTACTTAAATCTTAAATTAAATATATTTTATTGAAAAATATATAATTTATTCAAAACAGTTAATTATCCCAACAGGCGTATATCTCGTGCGAAGACGATTTTAAACATTTTTAACAGATTCAAAGAAGATGGTTGTTTACTAAATTCCTACAAAAAAAAATAAAATAAAACCAATCACGTCTTAACAGAACTTATGGAGCTGAAATCCTGTTATGTAGGAGAACAGTTTGTAGGATCGCTTTTATATGTAGCCAGGCCATTTTGAAGTATCGTACAGTTCGGCGTGCGAAGCGCTGAAAGAATTAAAATATAAGCCATATAAGAGCTTTTCGAGGAAGATAAAGTAAAAGAAACTTATTTTTGTGATATAATGTTTAATTTGTTAAAAGAAAACGAATTTTACAGAAAACAATTTTAACTGATAAAGTAAACATACGTAATAGATTTAAAGAGTTTCAGGTATGGCAGTCTAAATAATTTCCCTTTGAATGCTTAAACATACATATCTTTTATAGTTAGAAAGCATAGTAAGGTGAAACTTATTGAGTTATTTCTTTAGCTAACAAGAAAAGGTTGGGTGTAATTTTAATAAAATAAATACTTAGGTTACTTATTAATATTTTTAAATTTTTTATTTAGGGATATTATCATATTAACATTTTTCGGTTTTAGTCTTGCACACCTTTGTTTTATTATCAAACGAGCTGTACTATACACTCTTACTTTCTGCTGAACTCGCTTGAATACAGAAGTATTTACTAGAACATTGTTTTAATGGTTTCAGCTCCATTCCTGTTACCTAAAAGAAAGTCCAAATAAAAATTGCAATTGCAAAAAAGTCTATTATTTTATATTATGACACGGCCAATAAAATAAATAAGAAATAAATTTTAATTCTTATTAACACTAAATATTAAAAACCATGGTTGAAAATATGGTAATAGAACAAGAAAAATGGAGTTACTCCAAAATAAAGGAACACCTTGGACAAGAAATATATACGAAAACTAAGAAAATAAGCAAATTAGAGAATAAAATAGCAAGAATGAAAAACCGAAGAATATTTTTAGTTTCATGCAAAATCAACAAACTAACACCTATATTTCTAAAACATAAATTAACGCACATTTTGTTTAATGATAAAAAACTCACGAATATTTTCGATGATAAAGTAAGTAATTTTACACATACTATCTTGAATTATTTGATCACAGATACTGTAAAAAGCATAAATATCCTACAGAAGGAAATTAATATACAATATACAGAACTCAAAAAACAAATTAATCTCAAAACATACAATAAATTGATAGAATGGATAAATTATAAACATATTAATTTCTTCAATAATATAAAAACTAAACAAAAACAGAAACTGGAAATCCTAAAACTAAAAACAAAAACACACCGAATTTCCTAAAAAATGACACATATAATATAGAATGGATAACAAACCTAACTAATGACAATATACCCAATAATGTTAGGAAAATATTAAGTCTAGGACCAAAATTCACAATACAATACCAAATTGACAATAAAAACCAAAGTAAATTACCTATAGACTTAATAATTGCAAACGTAGAATCATCAATAGACAACATCAAAGAAAATGACAAAAATCATATAAGGTCAAAAATCTGTAACAGCCTCTTAAATTACAAGCAATCAAGTAAAACAGTTAATAATAACGAAACAGACAAAACATTAAATAAACACATTAAAGAAACTAAAACTTTCCTAAAAAACAACAGCCATTTAATAGTACTACAATCAGATAAATCAAATAAAACAGTAATAATGGAAAAAAGACATTATATACAAAACATGGAAAAACTCCTAAATGACAGTGAAACTTATACTAAATTAAAGAATGACCCCACAACAAAATATCAAAAGATGAACAACACACTAATTAAAGAATGGGAAAATAAACAAATCACCTCACCAAAAACAGCTAACAATTTAAAATATACAAAAAAGGTTTAACTACATCAATACGTTAAGCACGTATTACGCATTTGTTACAAATGAAACAGACATGTAATTGTCCATGTGTACAGTTACAGATGTGTATATTACATGTCTTTTTCATTTGTAACAAATTAAAGATACATAATGCACTACCATCCAAAATATATGGCTTACCAAAACTACATAAAAATAATATTGGTATAATGAACCCACAGCTTCTTTTCGATATATGAATTAGCACTCAAATGCTCCTACAGTATTCAATAAAATGATTATAAATAATCTGACTGATAGAGCAGTAAAATTATCACATACTCAATACAGAAAAGATAACATCAAAAAAATTAAAACAATCTTAACAGATAATAATTATCCACCACAACTTATAGACCAAACAATTAAAAAAAGAATACACCAAATATGCAACAATGCAGACACCAATAACAATTTAAACAATGATACAACATATATCACGATTCCACATGTTCCATAACTATCAGAAAAAAATAAATACACTTTAAAAAAATATGATATAGCTACAACATATAAACTTAGTAATACTAATGAACATTTATTTTCAAAACTTAAACCTAAAATAGAAAAAAATCGAGAAACACATGTCATCTATAAAATACCATGTCGCGATTGCGATAGTTACTACATAGGCCAAACTAAACAATATTTATACAAAAGAATACCAGCCCACAAATACTCTAATACAGACAAAACTGCTTTTTTATTTACACACAAACTACAACGCGATCACCATTTCGATTTTGAAAACACACAGATAATTGATAAAGAACAACACACATTGAAAAGGAAAATTAAAGAAATGATTAGTATTAAACGGGAAAAAAATTCAATTAACAGCAGAAGTGATATAAAAAATGTAAGCAGTATATACTATAACTTAATTATGTAACGATCTGCAATTTATCATCATAATATATGTTGTTATTATATAATTATATATCTTAAGTTATTTAAATATCTATACATTTGCTTATCATGCTGACAGTTCCGTGTTTTGATTCCTGTCTGGCTGTCCGAGTAGGTTTTTGTGGTTTTCCATCTCGTTTAAGGCGAATGCCGACAGCTTTACATCTTAAGACGCTCCGCGGGCGCATACATAATAATAACTCATGTCTTGTGTTTCCTTCTTTTTGTTGTCTATCTACTTTAGAATACTAAGGCATGATTTATTATTATTCAATTGAAATCTAACTTTGAATAATTTTATCCATAGCAACTCAAATGTATGACATGTTACGTATAAAAAATCACTCGGCGTTGTGCTGGTGAATTCTTATTCTTTTTACTCTTATTCTAGGCTCTTCAAGTCATCGTGATCCGCTTATTTTTCAATTGTTTCAAATTACTCTATTTTATATTTTTAGTTTATTAATTATCATGTCGTTTAAGCTTTTCAAAAGTTAAATAATTCCTAATTCTAATTTCGGGTGCGATTATTTTGACCGACCCTATATTTTCTGTTATATAATTCTGGTTCCGATATGGTTGGAGTTGCTATATCTGACGCAGTACACGTCTTTAAAAATTCTTTTTGCCGCGTTAATCTTTCTGACAGTGTTTTCCGATTTCCTCGAGTCATGTATCTCCGTTACTTTATTTTGTTTTGTGGGAATTCGCTTTTTGAATTGTAAGATCTTCTTGTCGCAGTGTCTTCAATTTTGGAACTACTGTTTCAGTTTATTAATTATTAACGCTTTCGCTAGAGCGCCCTCTGTTCGGAATTTTGTTTTCCTTCAGTTACAGAATTCTACTTTGAATGTATAATTACCTTGATTTTGATATTTACCGTTTCCTAAAATTTAATTATTTTCAATGTGGGCTCGTTTGAACTCTTTAGGCGTACTTTAATTGTTGGAAGATTTTGAGCTTCGTTTTCTTTTATTTATATTTCCGAATTTTCTGATGACGTATGTCGGCCATTGTGTGGAACACGCGGGTTTCTGCCATTACTTCTTCCCAAGTCATCGCCACGATAACGTGTCTTTTTTTAATTCGAAGAAGCTTGTTAGGCGGTAAGAGATATTTTTAATATATTGAGTATTACTTATTTCGAATTTTTCTTCTTAGGATTTTATCGGGTTATCCGATTAATTGTGGTATAATTCTGGAATTAATTTATATCCTGTCGGAATGGCGTGATTGTCCATTTTGAACTCGTTCCGTTAAGGAAAAAATACCACGTGGAGACCGAAGGCCTTCTAGGACCAAGTTTCCTGTATGGTGATTAAAACCCTTACATTTCGATTGTTTGATGAATTTTCCAGGAAGACAGACTCCGGGGAAAACGTTTCATCATAGTCTTGGAGCCAGCTAAGTGTGCTTTAGAATTTATTTTCGGTGTCTTAAGAGACATCTTTTGTCTGGAGGCTAATTAAACTTAGCATTTCATTTAAATCATCAATAGGGTGATAGTGTAATTTTGGATTTAATATTTTTATTTAACTACAGAGAGGGGCTTCTCCTTTCTCCATTTTCTTTTTTTGTTGTGATCCTTTCACTAGAATAATCAAATTAAGGGCTTCACCCCCTAAATTAATTTAGTTTGGTAATTTTATTTAGATTAACCTCATTTACTTTTATTATCATGAATAGTTTATGAATCTTGCAACCATTTCATTGAGCAATTTTATAATCTTGAGGCTCGTACCTTGAGTGGAGCTTCTGTTTAATTAGAGAGCACGTCGAATTTTAAATCAGTGATTACTGTATATTTATGTAAACATTTTGTACAGGACCATAGTAAGAATTCTCACTTCCGTTCTCTCGAAGTATCTAATCTTTGTAATTTGACGTTTAGATTTAACTTATATTTTATTATAACCTGATATACAGGGGGTTGCGTTCACAATTAGAGTATCTGTGCTTGTTTTACTTTCGAGCACATTTGATTTGTTAGATTCATATAGCGTTATCTATGATAGATATTTGTTTTATATTACCTTATTTATACTGAAATTTTATATACCCGGTGTTCAAATATTTAGTGGACATTTGTAATTTTGATCACGTCACCTTAAATTCTTACAATTTTGTTTGACATTA
Source organism: Melolontha melolontha (assembly GCA_935421215.2). Classification (NCBI taxonomy): domain Eukaryota; kingdom Metazoa; phylum Arthropoda; class Insecta; order Coleoptera; family Scarabaeidae; genus Melolontha; species Melolontha melolontha. The sequence continues at coordinate 83,854,733 of OW285238.1, forward strand.
CATTTAGAGAGGCTTAACCTCGTACGTAAGATAATTTTAATTGGCTCAACCTTTTTTTTGTATACTTTTGTTAGTTATATACTTAGCCATCTTTTCCAGTGAAGAAACGTTCACCTGTTGGACCATTTGTATTATTCCGTTATTGTTGATAACTCCCGGTTGTTTTCTATTGTGATAATTGTTTTTGGTGTTAACCTGAAGAGTAAATTATTTTGTAACGCATAACTTGTTTTCCACGCTTTAAATCTTGTGTAATAAATAGTTTTGATACTGATATCATTGTTTCGTGTTTGATTACCTTTCGGTCCCTGACAGGCGTGAGAGTTTATGTATTTTATTGTTGAGTGGCCGAACACCCCTTGTGTTACGCCCTTCAGGCCGTGGGTGTTCTACGTTGGCCAAAGTCTTGCCAGACAAACGTAGTGGTGCCCGCCCTAACATCGATGCGTTGTGTGACCACATGACGCCTCCGCTATTTTTTTTTACGATCTGAGCTAGTCGGCAAGTCTTTCGAAGGGCCTTTTGGAGACCAGGGGCGGAATTAGGACCCGTCCTAGTTCCCACTGGGGTTTGCTGCCAACGCGGTTTTGAGAGGTAGCAGACATTAATATACTGTCATTTATATTTTATATTTCTTGATAAAGGCATCATTTGCCGAAACATGGACGGTTGTTTTAAATATATATATTTGAAAGTAAAACCAGACCTTAAATCGCCAACAAATTGAATTTACCATATATATATATATATATATATATATATATATATATATAATATCTTCGTGACCTTGGTATGATAAGGTAAACTTAATAAGTCGGCGATTAAAGGTCTGGTTTACTTCAAAGTATATATATTTAAAACAACCCTACATGTTTCGGTAATACGCCTTTGTCAAGAGAATACAAAATATAAATGACAGAATATAAATGTCAAATAATTAAGTTGCTATGGTTTAAATTATTCAAAGATACATTCCAATAATAATAATAAATCATGCCTTAGTATTCCAAAAAATAGATAGCAAGGTGTGAAAATATGTGTTGTTCGCTGCCAGAAGCTTGTGTCTCTTTCTGGGTATGAACCTGTGTGTTGGTTGTTGCTGGCAGCTTGCGTCTCTCTCTGGGTGTGTGATTTTGTATTTGTGTGACCGCGTAAGTGTATGGTTTTGTATGTTAGTACGCTCGTGTGTGTGTTTAGTGACCGGTCGCGTAAATTTAGAGAGATCGGATAACCAGCCGTTGCGTAGGGCCGCCAACCCTTTCCCGGCAACTTCTTTACTTTTCCGAGCAGTACTTCGACGGCCCGAACCCCGCCCCAACGAGGCAAGGCGCAGACCAGCGAAGCGCACCCTGCACGGGGTTGCTCATCGCCAACCGAGGGAGCACTCTTAGTGGCTACCTCAGTCGACGATGGTCACACTTTACTAGGACCGGTCCTGGGCGGCAACCTGGCTAGGCTGCTGTTAACAGCACACACACGTTCGACGTGTGTGCATTGCCCCCGCTTCTGCGGAAATTGTTAAGATGGCACAAAGTGTGACCATCGTCGACTGAGGTAGCCACTAAGAGTGCTCCCTCGGTTGGCGATGAGCAACCCCGTGCAGGGTGCGCTTCGCTGGTCTGCGCCTTGCCTCGTTGGGGCGGGGGTCGGGCCGTCAAAGTACTGCTCGGAAAAGTGAAGAAGTTGCCGGGAAAGGGTTGGCGGCCCTACGCAACGGCTGGTTATCCGGTCTCTCTAAATTTACGCGACCGGTCACTAAACACACACACGAGCGCACTAACATACAAAACCATACACTTACGCGGTCACACAAATACAAAATCACACACCCAGAGAGAGACGCAAGCTGCCAGCCAGCAACAACCAACACACAGGTTCATACCCAGAAAGAGACACAAGCTTCTGGCAGCGAACAACACATATTTTCACACCTTGCTATCTATTTTTTGGAATACTAAGGCATGATTTATTATTATTATTATTGGAATGTATCTTTGAATAATTTAAACCATAGCAACTTAATTATTTGACATTTATATTCTGTCATTTATATTTTGTATTCTCTTGACATAGGCGTATTGCCGAAACATGTAGGGTTGTTTTAAATATATATACTTTGAAGTAAACCAGACCTTTAATCGCCGACTTATTAAGTTTACCTTATATATATATATATATATATATATATATATATATATATATATATATATATATTTGTGTGTATGTGTTTGCGTGCTGTACCACGTTGAGGGACAGTCCTGAGGAAAACTCTTGGTGTCCTGATGATTAAATGAACGTCAGGACCTCATCCTCTTTGGAAGTTAAAAATATAAAGAGCCGTACTACGATGTGATCCAATTATTTAGTGAATCATTGGCCACATTGGACAGAATATATGTTGGAGTCCCCTTCTTGACCTTCGTTTTCAGAAACCATGAATGTAGCTCCATACATGGAGTTCATGCGGCGAACTAGAATGACATTCGCTCCAGTACAAAGGGGCAGTCAATATTGTGTTTGATCAGTTAAATGAAGTTTTTCCTACAAATATTCTCCCTACTCGCGTTTAGAGATGACATGTTATGGCGTAGAAGCAACACATCTTGAGATGTACCTCATTCCGGGTAAACTCTATCAATTTTGATTGTGAGAACCTTAAAAAACTTATGCTGAACATGGTCCAAAGGAAAAGAAGCCCAGGCATAGACGGGATACCAAATTAATGAGGCGTATTCAATATTACTTAATATGGTATGTGGTGCATGGTACAATGATTTAAGCAAAATGATATCTTTAAGGAAAAGGAATTAAACCTCATTATTAAAATTACATACATTAATGTTAGATATATAGTAGCTAATGTATTATCGATGAAAAACTTATAATTCGAAATAAGAAAGTATTGGTAAAAAGGATATAAGAAAGTAAATGGTAAATGAAAAATACTAAAAATGAAAAATATAAAAACAGTAATGGAGAGGAGTTAAAAAAAAAGTTGATAAAGCTTGAAACAAGGATTATGTATAAGAAAATAAATTATACAGTACTATTATATGAATTCAAGCCAAGATAGAAGAATTGGAAAGGAGAAAGCAAGTGACATAATTTTAACAGTTAGGGAAGATTGAATTATTTGATACATGACGTACTGAAGCAACTATAGAAAAGTGATAGGAGTTTGATGACAGAAACATTATTCGAAACGAACAGGTTATTTAGTTTATAAGAAATTATTTTTAATATTGCCCTCTGGTAAATATAGGACAATTCGTATTTATTAATTTCTCTTTAAAAGAAATAAATTTAATATATGTAGTTAAAATAAAATTTAGATATTGTATTTGCTTAAGTTAAAGAATTCCAAAAGAACTATAGATCCTGAGTATAATATTATTTTTGGCATCTAACGTGGTATAAGTAACTTCATCTCAGTTCGTAATAATACTTATTTATAGTCATCCAATCTAATTATTCGAGCATTATATATCATTTACTAAGCTATGGTGATTTATCATCTATTTGTAGTCAATAAGTTTTTTAAAATTGCTTTGATACATTCATCAAATAACAGGAAATGTATGACAGAACATTCATGTAATTTTGAAGGTAGTGTGATCAGTCCTCCTCTAAAAAAATTCCAATACAATTTATCCCTGGTGAGAATACCTCTTAACATTAATTATTATTATACTTTATGTCCCTACATTCATATATTTAGAAACAAAAGGCACTGCTACTGCATAATTAAGATTATCTTATTTTTTTTACTTCACTACGTTAAAGAAAAACTATGTCATCGCCATTTTAGACAGGTGTGTAAAAGTTCGAACTCCGACTGGGATCACTTTAAATTCGGTATAGGATCAAGGTTTGTTTTTTTTCTCGTCAGCTGGGACTCGTAAAAATCGACATCGTGATAAGATAGCGAGTCCAGCAGTCCTACATTAAATCAGTGACCACACCTCATTATTACTCCAACGAGAATGGGTCAACGATATGAGACAAGCGAGAGGACCTGCTGTGCTAGCAGTATTTCGTATAAATGATTTTTTATTAACTTTTAAGGGAATTTACTTTTGACATTTTCCTTTGGCCTTTAATGTACAGGAGATTGAAATTTTAAATTTAGATTTTATTACTAGGCGATGGAATGACGTAAACAGTATCTAATATGGTAATGGTTTTTCATGATAAAGTCATTTTACTATATAAGACGAACTGAGGTCAAATGACATTATACACATTTTTATTATATATTATAAACGTTGACAATTACACTTTATACATAGTTCAAAATGTAATTAAATATACTAGAATCTATGGTACATTTTATAAAGATTATGTAAAACAACAACATAATAAGGGAGCTTAATAAGATACATATACATATTACGAACCACTCCAAAAATTGTGTTTTCCTATTTTAAATACAAAGATTGACAATTTCAAATCTATACAGTATCTAATTTGTTCCTAATTATATATTATAAATATATTTATATGGTAGATTCAATTAGTCGGCGATCTAAGGTCTGTTTTACTTTAATATGTACATATTTAAAATAAAATGTTTCGGCACATAATGCTTTTTTCAAAGAAATTCAAAATATAAATGACAGTATAGTAATGACATATTTAAATATCTGTAGTTCTCATTGACATAATGGACGTCTAGCTAGATGACGAAGCTTATATTCTCTTTTTCGACCTTACTACCCGCCAAGAGAGTCATGTATGGATTCACGAAGATGAGGAAATTCCTACAATGACTAAGAAGCAGCGGACTATGAAAAAAGTTATGTATGCGGTATTCTTTGGAGTCAATGCAATTAAGCTAGATGGGCAAAAGACAACGTTTGCTTGAAGTGTTCAGTAGAGTTCCAGTCAAGGGAATTATGCTCCACCATGATAATGTATCGTCCCATATGGCAGTTCTAACTCTCCAACATTTGGCTGGAAAAAATATAAAAGTAATAGAATTTCTCTCTTTTTCGTCCAGGAATATGGTCCAGACAACTCTCAATCTACTAAATCCTACAATCAACAAATACAGTTCACACGTTAATTAAAATGTGGTCACACTCAGAAACTTAGATAGTATCATAAATCTATGAACTAAATTTCTCCTCTAGCCCATCATTAACTTTATAATACGCATCCCTTATGTTTGCACCCTTACAATATTATTTTTTAACAAATGTTATTTTATACAACGCCTATGTTGAAGCTGCTTTCTTATATCAATTCCTATTGCTTCCATTTGTGGAGATTTCCCTTCAGTTTTGAACCCGACTGTTATTTTTAACATGTGACTTTTAAATTGACATTTTAATATTTCTTCTCATTGCCTTTTAAAATGTTATCAACTAGTGCATGTGACCTTAAATGTTTTTATGGACTGGTATGACAAAAAATATTTAACTTATAACTGCAGGTCACGAAAATCTGATCACTAAGATAGTAAGTAAATTTTCTTCTTAAAACTACTAAGTTCGCCTATTGTGTAATACCCATTTTTATTTTAATTATTACTATCAAATTATTAAATGAAAATTTAAACTAATATAATAATTGTGTTACTAAATCCATTTTTCACTTGGATTTATTTGGAATATTTGGAATATTTGGAATATTTGGAATATAAATTCTCATATTCTTTGAATAGCTAAATTACAAAAAGTAAAAGTATTTCGATAAAAGCATTACACGAAAGTTGTGAGGTATTGTGGGACCGACTAGTTGGTTAATGTTGTACACCACTCCATATAACCCAAAATGGAGTTTTAAAATGACAACTGAACAAAATGTCCCTTCCAAGTTTAACAAAATAAAACTTCATTAATATCCAAGGGCCTTCTTCGTTTACAGTAATGAAAAATAATCAAAATTACAAAATCATACATCTGCCTAAGATTTCCAAATAAGAATAGCCTGCTATCTTGGGGGTAAGTTTCTTGCACCCAAATTATATCGCACTTTCTGATAAAGCGGCTTGGTCATTTTAGATTTCTTACTCCTTTTTGGTATTTTTCCTTTTCGTCTTTGAACTGCTTCTATGCTTTTTTCTAATTCACCCTTTTGTGGGCATAAGATAAGGACTGTTGGTCTTAATTTTTTCCTTTAAGGACCACGAGCAGACGTTGAATTTTCGGCACAGGTGACATATCCCAAGGTGTCGGTCACATTTTTTATTGATCCAACAATAAAATAGGTTTCTGAAAAAATGTTTTTGTTGCTGCTTCAATGACTCTATTCGTTTCCTATTTCCTTACTTCTTCTCCTTTCTTAATATTTGCAAGTGATCTGTTATAAAGATAAAATCAAGAACAAATCCATATATATGTAACAGGTAATATAGAATAGTATTCTAAAATGCTTTCCTTAGACTATTCCACATTAATCGATACACTAAAAATACGTCAAGAAAGAAATACTCGACTAACTGACTAAAACTAAGCGTTAGAATTTTTATTTTCGCACGCTAAATAAGAAATAAAATGTAAATATACTACAAACAACCTTGAAATTACATCCAAAAAAAGTCAATTGTACTGCTTAATACTTTTCAATCGATTGTCACAAAACAATAACAAAAGCGAACCTATTACAGTTTGTAATCACAGTACTAAAAGTGCTAGAAGATACCCATTAGTTTTCCTAGAATGTTACATGTCTAGAAGGCATATCTTTTAGAGAAAACGTTTGCCCGGTCTGATGTGATCGCTCAAGTAGTTTCAAAACTTTTTTATTGACTAACTGTTATCTGAAATCTTTAGTAACTTGCACAAGTTTTCCTTTAATATAAAAAGTTTACATTCAAAGAATTTAAATTTTAGACAAAATAAATGTTATATTAATACAATTTTTAACAAAACAGTAAGGCTACAATGAATGTTTTCATTTCTTATATGTACAAATATTATAATTATTTTTTTAAAACACAATTGAACGGCAATCTGTCTTCATTGACAATTAGCGTTTGTTGGGACATGTGCACTATGCTTCTATAAGTACACTACCTAAATATGTATTAATAATTTGTAAATCGATTAGGATTTAAATTAATGACTTTTGTTAGTTAGTTAAAGCCAATTATACGAGATACTACTCAGAATGTGAAAAAAAAACAATAAATTGTTCCTATAACCTATTCACTACCATCCCCTTCAAACACTTTCCTACCTTTGAATACACCGATACTAGCGAATTGCCCATGACTGGAAGCAGTGCTAGAAGTGCGATTCTGCGAATATCAGAGAGCAATTTCGTGCGTTCTTAGAAGCTTTGTTCAATTTATTATTTTCTGGTATTCCATTTTGCTTTCATATTTTTCTGAAGTTTCTCGTCATATTCATTTGTATTTTAATCGATGGAGCTAATTCTTTTTTCGTATTTGTTTTATTTGTAGATGGGGTTGCATACCAGGCCGCTGTTTGAATATCTGTTATCAAATCTTATAGAGCTGCACCTGTTTCGCATTCTGTCTTCAGTGATATATTCAAAGTTATTAATCTGTCTAACCAATATCTAAATATATTTCACTCAGTATTTTCATTATACAGGAAGGCGATGGTTTCATTTTTGTGTAATTATAGTATCGTATTTCATATTGCAATATTAATCTAGAATCCCCAAATATACTAATTGCAAATTTTTGTAATTAAAATTTCACATTAATTATATGACTAAATTGTAAACTTCTTAGACTTAAAATGTAACTGATGTTTGTCTCTAATATGTGCTGAAAAATGGCCCTAATCTCTTCCCTATGATCTACTCTCGCTCATGTAAAAAACGCTTAATGTGTAATGAACTTACTGTAAATGAGAACCAATGAGTATTAAATCTCACATTACATGTAAATGTAGCTTAATGCTGCGTGAATTTCTACATTTCGATAAACTAAGTTCGTACCAGTATGCAGAAACGCTACATGTCGCGGAGTAACCTTCCTGGTTGTTAGAAAAATGTCGTGAAAAGTCACATCTATCCTGGAATATGTGGCTGCAAGTGTGGATGTTTGTTGATGCGCTGCAATAAGAGCGAAATGCATGCACACACTCCAGGATAGATGTGACTCTTCACAAATTTTTCGTTAATGTTTAAGGTGATCTTGAAGGTCTATGTATCTAGGATATGATACTGATACCTCCTTTCAAGCGAACGGCTTTATATTGTGCTTAAGAAAACTGGTTGGCTCGGACGTTTTTGATTCTTTGACCGAGTAGCACCGAATGGTATTAAATCATCATGTAGATTGTACTTATAAAATTGAAAGTATTAAGTTTAAATAATAAAGTTCAATCAAGTGAAATTTGCATCTTAGATATAATATATATATTAGTGTCCCTTATTTTAAAATTTTTTGAAATGTTGAAACGGTACCCTCTCATTTTTTTCCATTGGAATAGAAAATAAATCACGTAAAATTTTACGCCCTCATGACCACGCCTTCCCTAAGCGACGGGGCCTTAAAATGCGAAATATGCATTTTTTCTATGATCGAGCTATTTTTGGACTTAAAAATTTTTGTTTTGTTTATTTTTATGATAAATAAAAGAATTAGAAAAAACGAGCTTTACTTCTATTCAATCGGAGAAGAAATAAAATTATTACTACGATTACTTAGAACGATAAGAACGTCACCAAAGCTACAGCTACAATCCAATTTGTGGATTTGTGTTTTTCTTTGGTTTGTAAACTTTGCATGCAACAAGAAATGATTAAAACAGTCAAACAAAAGAAAAAGAAGAAATAAGAAAGGGGTTTCCCCGAAAACGACACAAAGCAAAAAATAAACTTGGCATTACATAAAGCTCAGTGCGGCAGAATAACTGAGAGCAAACAATAAATCTGCATTTTGAGTAATAAAGTTAATAATTTGTGGTTATAAATTTAAAGAAAAAATAATGTCGCAAGACTTACGTAGCAGTAATAAATATAAAGTGTATTTAATTGGAAATGTTAATCACCGAATCACGGGCACGAAACTTCCTTCAAACCGACAAGTGCTTGCTGTTTTATTTTACAATATTCGTCAAGGAAAATTAACAGTGCAAGAAAGTGCTAATCTAACTTTAAAGGAATGTATGCTCTTCTGGGAAAAAGTTAGAATACCCACTAAAATATCCAGAAATAGTGTGGAAAAATTAATTAAATTACACGGAGTTTGGAAAAATTTGCAAAAAAATTCGAAGAAGACCACTCAAGTTCTCAAAGATAAAGAAAATTTCTCTCTGCATACATTGGACAATCTCTTCGACATAGCGCACGCTAATGCCTAAGAGATAATGGAAATCGAAAAACGAAGAAGAATCGAATCGAAGGATCGAAAACTTTTTTGCAAGAGCAGCGGGAACCTGGTAGACCGGGTTCTTTGGTAGGAGTAGATTACAATCTATGGCGAAGAGAAGAGAGAAAAAAATCGCGGTTATTAACAGAAAGAAACAGGCAGCTAAAGGAAAATGAAACAACAGCCAAATCACCTAATTCTAGTTTCTCATCGGATTCGTCATCCATGAATTCAGTTGAAAATCTTCGAGATCACAGTCCACAGCATAGGGAAGAAAATTTATTGCCTTTGCAAAAAAGGGGAAAAAAGGATTTTCTTTCTCCGAAACTTGTGGCTGCCCTCGATAGATGTCAGTTGAGTATGCGTGACTCCGTCTATATTCTAGAAGCAGCATAAGAAGCTCTTGGACAGAATGTAAACGAATTTATAATAAATAAAACTTCCATGCGAAGAATCAGAACACAGATGAGAAAAGAACGTGCCGAACAAATTAAGACAGATTTTAAAAATAATGTTTCTGAAATGGTCACTATTCATTGGGATGGGAAATTATTGCCTGCAATAAATGCACAAAATGTTAAAGAAAAGCGGCTTCCAATTGTGATCACACATGAAAATGAGGAGAAACTTATCGCAGTGCCTAAATTAGATCATGCAAGTGGAAAAGAACAGACTGCAGCTGTACTCAATGCAATAAATGATTGGCAACTCTCCGATATAGTTCAAGAATATGTGATGTGACACCACAGCTTCTAACACGTGTCACTTTAACGGTGCATGTGCTCTACTGGAACAATCTCTAAAAAGGGAACTTATTTTATATGGGTGCAGGCATCATGTATACGAGTTGGTGTTGAAAACTGTATTTGAAACCAAAATCCCTCTAGTGACGCTTAGCGCTGATGTACCGATCTTTAAAAAGTTGAAAAACAATTGGAACAATATTAAGCAAAAGAATTTTCAAAATGGTACCTCCATTTCAAACCAGCATTTTCAACCATTGCAAATTGACAGCTTGATTAGCTTTTTATCTTTCTGAACTCGAAAAACCAATTGTGAGAGGTGATTACCGTGAATTGATCGAGCTTTCGATATTATTTTTGAGTGGAAATTATAATAACAAATTTAAAATAAAACCTCCTGGCGCTATGCATCAAGCACGATGGATGGCAAGAGCTATTTATGCGACAAAAATGTTCTTATTTCGCGATCAGCTAAATTTAACCAGAAAAGAGAACGAAGGATTGCAAGAAGTTTGTCTATTCATTGTAACAACTTACATTAAACCATGGATGCAATGCAACTTAGCCATAAAAGCTCCCCACCAAGACTTGTGTTTCATAAAAGCTGTTAAGAATTATGAATGTATTGACCATTCAATTGCACAAGCTGTTTTAAAAAAAATTTGCCAACATCTTTATTATTTAACTGAAGAAGTCGTCATTTTATCTCTTTTTGATGATATGGTTGATATCGAGGCAAAAAGCAATATTGTGGCAAGTTTAACAAAAGAAAGCATATATGAAAATGCAAAGCGATATGTTCCATCGAAAGAAGAAATGCGTTGCTCATTATATGGTAAGTGTTTCCTAATTATTGGGTTCTTTGTCATTATGTTCATTTCCTTTTTAATTTTACACAGATAAAAAACTACATGATTTTGTTTCAATAAAAAGCAATGATATGTTTTATCGATTGAAAATAAACATCGATTTTCTTACCGAAGACCCATCAACTTGAGAAGTGCATCCTTTTTAGAAGCTGAAGCAAAAGTAATTCACTTGAAAGCAGTAAATGACAACGCTGAAAGAGCTGTTAACCTGATGCAGCAATTCCACGGATTTCTAACAGTTCAAGAAGAACAAAAGCAATATTTATTGCAATGTGTACAAAAGCATAGAAAAATATATCCAAATTGTTCAAAAAGTACCGTAAAAAGAAAATATGCTGCTGCCTAATACAGCGGTTTCAACGCTCCGACTTGCCCCGTTCAAAAATGTTGTATGATCTCGAAGTAACGGCGTCAATTCTTCGAATTGTGTCGTTAATATGACAATATTTGTCGAAATTTGTTTTTTAACACAAAAGCTTTAATTTTAATTTTATACTTTTTTTTTTAGATGAATTTCTTATTTTTAATTATTATCTTAATGTTACGTTTTCCTCATGAAATTGTTTAGTTTTATTTAAATAAAAACTTGTTAAAAAAAAGAAATTTAAAAAAAGTTATAAAAGAATAAAGGAACATTTTAGGGCCTGCACCATAGGTAAGGCGTGGTCGTGCGGGCGTAAAAATTTGCATGAGTTATATTTACGTCAAATAGTAAAAAATGGTAGAGCACCGTAAAAATTTTAAAACAAAAAACCTAAAAATACCTAAATTAGGTCTACTCCAGTGCTTATAAGCAGATCCAACCGATTTTCTTGTGTAGCGAAAATTGACCTGCAGGCGTCATAGCCCACTCCACATGGGGCTACCTCCATCTATGTTCTACTAATTTAAATTTCTTCATCATAGCAATAAACAAAAGCATTGCAGATTCAAACATATCGAAATCATACGAACATTTCATAGTGCTATCTTCAGAGCCCCGTCGCTTAGGGAAGGCGTGAGTTGTTTTCTAGTCCATAGAAAAAAATGAGAGGGTACCGTTTCAACATTTAAAAAAATTTAAAAATAAGGGACACTAACATATATATATATATATATATATATATATATATATATATATATATATATATATATATAAGATAAACTTAATAAGTCGGCGATTAAAGGTCTGGTTCATTACTTCAAAGTATATATATTTAAAACAACCCTACATGTTTCGGCAATGATTCCTTTGTCAAGGGAATAAAAAATATAAATGACAGAATATAAATATCAAATAATTGAGTTGCTATGGTTTAAATTATTCAAAGATACATTCCAATAATAATAATAAGTCATGCCTTAGTATTCCAAAAAATAGATAGCAAGGTGTGAACATATGTGTTGTTCGCTGCCAGCAGCTTGTGTCTCTTTCTGGGTATGAACCTGTGTGTTGGTTGCTGCTGGCAGCTTGCGTCTCTCTCTGGGTGTGTGATTTTGTATTTGTGTGACGGCGTAAGTGTAGGGTTTTGTATGTTAGTGCGCTCCTGCGTGTGTTTAGTGACCAGTCGCGTAAATTTAGAGAGATCGGATAACCAGCCGTTGCGTAGGGCCGCCAACCCTTTCCCGGCAACTTCTATACTTTTCCGAGCAGCACTTCGACGGCCCGACCCCCGCCCCAACGAGGCAAGGCGCAGACCAGCAGGAGTGAGGAACCAAGCTACGCGGCGCAAATCACGGCGCCGCGTAATGCACACACCTCTAGGACCGGTCCTGGGCGGCAACCTGGCTAGGCTGCTGTTAACAGCACACACACGTTCGACGTGTGTGCATTGCCCCCGCTTTTGCGGAAATCGTTAAGATGGCACAAAGTGTGACCGTCGTCGACTGAGGTAGCCACTAAGAGTGTTCCCTCGGTTGGCGATGAGCAACCCCGTGCAGGGTGCGCTTCGCTGGTCTGCGCCTTGCCTCGTTGGGGCGGGGGTCGGGCCGTCGAAGTACTGCTCGGAAAAGTAAAGAAGTTGCCGGGAAAGGATTGGCGGCCCTACGCAACGGCTGGTTATCCGATCTCTCTAAATTTACGCGACTGGTCACTAAACACACGCACGAGCGAGAGAGGGAGAGAGGGAGAGCGGGAGAGAGAGAGAGAGAGAGAGAGGGAGAGAGAGAGAGAGAGAGAGGGAGAGAGAGATCCATAATTTAAAATAAAAATAAAACTACGGTTCTAATCTTCACTTTTAATCTTTAATCGCAACACGACAATTGTTTCGCCAGCACAGTGGCTTCTTCAGGTGCTTACATCTAAAGAGTACGTACAAACTAAATTAAAAAATATATATATAAAATCAAGAAGGTTGGTGTTTTTTTGCAATGTTTTTAAAGAAATATATGAATTTACACAAGTATTGTCGGTAGTGAGAAAATGTGTCAAACCTGGTCGGCCCTAACTTTTATATTATAGGGTACTAAACTTGTTGAATAAACTACATATACATACACGAATGTATAATGGTGTAATATCGGAATGTGTTTATATAATGAAGGAGTTAGTTATGTATTGGCCTCAAAAAATTCAAAATGATGTAAATTATTTGAGGAAAAATTATATATGATTATGAAATATAATACTAAAATAAATGTTATGTGTTTTATTTTTGAAATTTGTAAGGAATTAATCCCGCAAGACAAATTTCCAGTGTTTTTAGGGATTAAGTGAAATCGACAAATAAATATTTGTATATATGGTAATTGTAGATGCAGTTTTTGTCATTTAGATTGTTGATGTTGACTGAGATACTTTAATATATAAGATTTGAATAAGGCACGCAGAAGTAAAGGTGGTGGATTATTGAATACTGTGATAAATAAGCTCCCAGTAGAATTGCATTTACCGGGTTATAGATTTTATAGTCCAGGAACGAGGTTAGAAGAACGATTGAAAACAGGTGATAAGGGGGTGAATATTTGGATGTGGCTTGTAAAGGGCACAATATATCATATTCTCAATCAAGTGAATCGTTAAAAAAGGCACGAAGCGGATGAAAAATTGTATCAAAAGGCTATGAGACGAGTAAAGAGTAGAGGCGCAGGTATAGGAGAAAGATTAGCTGCAACTGTGGTTTCAGCTGCTATGAAAGCTAAAACAAAATTAGGTATGGGTTGGAGTAGACAACGGAAAGAAATGAGTAAAAGTGGAAGGAAGGGTAGTAGAAGAAGTTCCAGGAGGAGCAGGCAGGGGTATCGATTAGGTGGTGCTATATCATTTTTGCAAGGAATGAAGAAAGCATGGAATGCAATAAGACGGATTGGTAAGAAGAAGGGTGTTTTAGAGAATGCTAGAGTTGCATATCAAAGTTTAATAAAATCTGGAAGAAGAATAAAATATCCGCGATCCAGGGTAATTGCAATATCAAAAAAGGGTTTTACCATTAATCCCATTATTTGGAGCATTAGGTGCTTTAGGATCATTATGTGGTGGTACAGCAGCAATTGCAAAAGCATTAACTTCTGCAAAAGCTGAAAGGGATCAATTAGATGAAGCAAAGCGACATAATATTGCTATGGAATCAAAATCTGGGAGTGGTTTATATGTAAAACCGTATAAATCTGGTTGTGGTATTTATTTACCAAATAGTGCTAGTTCAAAAAACTGATAAGCAGTTTACCTCGAAGACCTTTAACAGAACAAGATTTGTGGATGTATGTTCAAGGGTGGAGAATTGGTAAATTTCGGGGTATTTTTAGTATGTGTGACCGAGAATTAGACGTAAAAGAGAGAATGGAATAGTAAATTTGGATGGTGATGTTGGGGAAGGGAATCATTGGGCGTGTAAGAAAAATAATGCTGTAATAAAGTATTTTGATAGTTATGGTGATTTAAGACCTCCGATTGAGGTTGGAAAGTATTTATTTTTCGAATAGTGGTGGTGTTATACAGTATAACTATGAACATTGTGGGCGTGGTTGTTTTATTAAATATTAGTGCAACGATATTGGAAAGTTGAATTTAAATTAGAAATGGAAACAGATGGTAATGGAAGTGTGCATAACTTGGCTTTCGTTTTGACAGTGAAGGGATCTGAAGTGGGTTGTGTGCTGAATTCACCTATACACTTAAATGGTGAATATGAGATGTGAACGGAAGTGATGGTGACGGTGACGCCGACATCTAGTCACCGTTTACCGATGCTCAAAGTATCGGTGTCGGCGGCGATGCCACCACCAACACCACAGCCACCAACTCCAACACCCAAACCGCCACTGTATTCAACATTGAGAGACAGATTTCTCCCAGTTTCGGATGATTCCGATCATCTGATGATGAAGAGCCGGAGACGCAGGCTCCGAAGCCCCAAGTTCCGCACACACCAAACCAAACCGGTGCCGAAACCGGCACCGATGGCATCAGAGAGGGTCATCAAGGAATTATTGACGAGATATGAAGAAAATAATAAACAAAATTAATCGATTTTTGTTTATTATTTTCATATCTTTTCAATAATTTCCAACGTTTGTCTATTATTTTCATATCTTTTCAATAATTTCCGACGTTTGTCCATCGCAATTTCCAACGTTTGTCCTTCGCCATTTTCAACGTATGTCCTTCACCATTTCCAACGTTTGTACTTCACCATTTTCTACACCTTCACCATTTCCATCAGGAATATGACCGACACCAAAGCTTGTGTACAGCTCGTACCTCCGAAAATAATAAATTGTAAAAATTTAATGAAATTTGATGTCATTTAAGATGTAGAAATTTATATATATAAGTTATTTAATGTAAGATTTATATTTAACAAATTAGGAAAGATCTGCATTTGTTTTCTCAATTAATAGCGTGAAAAACTAATATGGTTCAGTATACATCGTGAATTCATGAAGTGCAGTATGCAGGTAGAAGCACAACCATTATCGTTACCTTTATACAACTACGATCCTGTATTTAATGAGAAAATTTTTAACCGACACAGCAATCTATTCGGTAGTACTTGTAAGAGGGCATTAATAGTGGGCCCTTCAGGACGTTGTGAAACGAATGCCCTCCTTACTTTATTATTACATCCTAATGGGTTGCGCTTTAAAAATATTTACATATGCTGTGGATTTCTTCATCAACAGAAATATGATTATCTTAAACATGTAATGGAAAGTATTCAAGAGATAGGTAGGATAGGACACCAGATTAAGTTGCCGACTATTCAGTCGTTATATTTGACGATATACCCACTATTAATATGAATATTGTAAAGCAGTTATTCTCTTTCGGTAGGCATGGGAATTTAGATTGATTTTATTTAATTCAAACATATAGTGCTGTTAAGCAATTGTTGAGGGATAATACAAATCTCTTAATTTTATTTCGACAAGATGGTACTAATTTGAAATATAGATTTAATGATCACATTCATGACTTAAGTTTTGAACAGTTTTTAAACGTATGCAGAATGTGTTGAAAGAAATCATTTGCTCTATTATTTATTGATACTGACTGTAAGTATAATGAAGGAAGATACCGTTTGGGTTTTGATACTTACATACATTTACAATAATTAGTTCCTGTAAAAACACCATTAAAAGGAATCTACTTTAGTAAATCTACATCAGCGTGTAAGTATTTGTTAAATAGAGACATGGAAGATAAATTAATAAATAATTTAGTAAAAGCTCGCAGTTTTAAAAGAAAAATTGAGAACACTAAGAGCTGATATCGCGAAGTCTCAAAGAGATATTGATATGCAGTATGCACCTATATCCAAACCTTTGCAACCAATTGCCATGAAATTAGGTAGTACCATTCCGAAGCAAGGTGGAACTCATTCGAAGGACGCTATGAAGGATACACCAGACACATGGTCTGAAATTTTTCCAGAAAAGTCCTATGCAGCAGTACAAGGAACATCTATTATACGGCAAGGGACACCTTCACGAAAACATGTGTCCTGGTTTAGCCCATACACTCATTCTTCCCCGACCAAGCGCAAATTGGAAGGAGTTGGTACTACATCTCGAACATTTAAAGTTCTAGCAATACCAGAGTCTGAACTAGATGCACCAAAACCTCAGATGTCACCGTCATTCGCGCAGAATGACGAAATGGATACAAGTGAAAGTATGGATTTAGATCAATCAATGGCGCATGCCGTATCACTATTGAGTACGCGGCCAGCTAAGTCGACAGATAGTTGCTAACAAATCGTCGCATAAAGCCCTTCTAGAAACGAATCAAGTTAAAGAATCATTGAGAGATTACTGATCGTACTATACAGCCATACAGGGTTTAATGACCGATGAATTTGATGAAAAGTTTGGTGTTAACGGCGGAGATTTAAAAATGGGAAATGCTGATGTTATATTTGATGGACCCAACATTATCATCTGTCAATTCACTAATAAAGCAACAAAAGGTTTACTAGAATTGCGTTTCAAGAAGAAACCTGAGAAATTTTTATATGCTGATGTAAAAAATTATAAACTCATTCTCAGTGATACAAACTCTCATCGAGTGTATCACGATCCTGACAGGAAGTTTGCAGCCAGGAATGGATTTAAATACAAATCAATTATAAAACCTATTATACAAGGGAATAAACTTGAAGTTTGGTGGAGTCTAACTTGGAAGTAAAATTGAATATAAGTACTGCGACGATGTGAATGAACTGTGTGGTAGATTGAAGCTACTAGTAGCATCGAAGGATGCCGGTCACTCAGGGCACCAGAACGAGATATTCTCAATAATAGAGGAGTTGAAAGAGTCAAAAATTATAAAATAGTCTTTCTGTATACTCTGTAAAGTTTTGGTTGTATAACAGTTTACATTTCGACACCAATGATAGGTAACGATGACACTAGATATATTTGGAAGACACATACACAAGCATGTTCTTAAGAGACATTTAATGGATGTCGACGTAGTCTCAGACTTTCTCAAACATCCTAGATTTCAAGAAGTATTACAAGTGCATAGAAAAAATATCCCTCCTCCCAGTGCAACAGCAATTTCGAAGTATATTATTCAAGCATATAGTGACAGTTCCATTAACCTCTTGGATTTTTATGAAGGAATGTCATCTTCGAAATATACTTATTTATATAAGAATAAATTATATCGGGGGAAAGATATAAATCTCCACTATTCCAAGGAGAAATTAACAACACTAGAAATTGATAAGGAACTATTTAATACCAAGAAACCGATAGAATTGACAAAAGGAACAACGTTGCTGAAATACGTTGGTACCAAACCTACACCGTCAAATGCAGAAGTAGTATTTGCAGAAATAGTCATCGAAGGAAATGTCGTCAATTAGGTGGGATGTTGTAAATGAAATACATATACCAGTTCGGAGGAGGTTTACTCGACGTCGGGTCATCATAAAAGGATTGCGGGACTTATTTCAAATCGATTTGGTTGAAATGATACCGTATGCAAAAGAAACCGACAATTTCAAATACACTTTCGTATGTATAAACACATTTTCGAAATTTGCCTGAGCAATTCCAATAAAAAATAAGACAGCGATTGAAGTAATGAACGCCATGAAATCCATACTCTCAACTGGGAAAAAAAATATTCCGAAGAATGTTCAAAGCGACCAAGGAAAGGAATTTTTCAACTCTCATTTCAGAAGCTTATGGATCAGTACAATATTAATCACTACACCACCTATTCCAAACTAAAAAAGGTCCATTGCGGAACGTTTTAATAGAACACTAAAAAATAAGATGTGGAATGAAATCAGCTTCAATGGGAATTATTATTGGATAGATATGTTGCAAGGATTAGTTAACGATTATAATAACACCGTACATCGAACAACAAGGCGCAAACCTATAGCAGTTAATCAAGAAAATGTTAGAAGTATTTTGAATTCAGTTTATAGTAATATTAAAGTAGATGATCTAAGAATTTCAAATTTTAAGGTGGGAGCTTTTCATATAGTTTAAAATAAAAAAAAGTACTAAATAAGTTTGAAATGTTTTTTTATTTTATAAATAATTAATACAAATAAGTAGAATTAACTAATATCAAGTAGAACTAAACAACTTACAATTATTCATAAGACACATTTACAAAAGATGCATATAATTTATATCACTGGTAAATGACTAATACATTTACAAAAAATTATTAGATTTCTATGTCAGAGCATTTAGTTCTAGAAGAGTATTTTGTAAGTTTTCTTCCCGTGTAATACCTTCGATTTTATAATGACCCCATGCAAAAGTATTGCTTTTATCAGGAAGAATATATCGTTTATCATCTTTGGATGAGAGAGCAACTTTATTCCTCAATTCCGTATATATTGCGTGTAATTCAGAACGAAATATGCACATTCTCCTCATTATATTTCCATCATATTCCACCACATTTTTATAATCAGTTACTGATAAATTTTTATCAATCACGTATTTCTTTACTCCCTTTGCAGTTTTTACAGTTTTATCAAGTAATTTTAGACAATAAGCTTTAGCACCTGTTCCACAAAAACACTCAATAATTTTGCCAGCGTATCCATCCTTCATTTTCCCCAACCTGGCTGATGTGGGAGGTATTCCATGTATATTATCGACAGTAAAATTCGATGTATCAAACATATGTAAATGTTCTTTTATATCATTATATACATTATAATTTTGCACACTTATAAGCAGTGGCGGCTCTTGATGACGTACGATGTGCGCTGCTGCACGGATGAGACTACTTCGAACTATTTCGGAAGATTTCGGTACGGTTACTTGCTTCTCTGTATATATGAAAGCTTAAACGAAGCAGTCTCATCCGTGCAGCAGCGCACATCGTACGTCACCAAGAGCCGCCACTGCTTATAATCAAAGAATCTGTATCTGTGTACAATAATGAATCGTTTGTATCATACAAAAGCTTTAAGCAACCATAGAAAAAAATTACATTACTCCCTTAGTTAGTTCCAAAATTGTGAATCCCACATATATAGGTTTTGCGTAATCTACACATACCTTTGTTAATTCGATGGCTGTAAGAGAGTCACAAAAAATTTTACAAGATTTTAAATTTGGTTTTGCTATATATGCCTCTGCGCCAAGCCTTTTATGAATAGTTTCCCAATGAGAAACCAATTTTATATTTACTCGATTTTCTACATTTTCCATCGTCTTTCCAAATATACTATTCACAATTAATTTATAAAACTGTTTAAAAAACTCGTTGGTGGATTCATTTCGTTTTTTGGTATTAAAATCCATATATTTCTTTAACCAATTACTTTGTTTAAGTCTAATTCCTCAACGTATTCCTCGTAATATAAAACCATTATTAAAATACTGTTTCAAAGTTAAGTAATGTATGACGTAATTTGATTTATCGACAAGGTGTGGAATCAATTTCCCATATTTTGAATTAGGTGGGATAACATGTTCGGGGCAAAAAGGAAAGTCATCGTACTGTTCGTGAAGATTTGTAGCATATTCTAAATCTACTTCGAAAACATAACCATAATCTCCATCGTTTTCCAAGGCTTGTATATCCATCGTCGGTAGTTCTTCATTTACTAACTTTACTATGATATGATCAATTCAATCAGTTGGCGATTAAAGGTCTGACTTTACTTCAAAGTATATATATTTAAAGCAACCCTACATGTTTCGGCAATGATGCCTTTATCAAGGATTTAAAATATAAATGACAGTATACAAATGTCAAATAATTGAGTTGCTATGGATAACATTATTCAAAGATACATTCCAATTGAATAATAATAAAGCATGCCTTAGTATTCCAAAAACAGATAGCAAGGTGTGAACATATGTGTTGTCCGCTGCTAGCAGCTTGTGTCCCTTTCTGGGTATGAACTTGTGTGTTGGTTGCTGCTGGCAGCTTGCGTCTCTCTCTGGGTGTGTGGTTTTGTGTTTGCGTGAGCGCGTAAGTGTAGGGTTTTGTATGTTGGCGCGCTCGTGCGTGTGTTTAGTGACCGGTCGCATAAATTTAGAGAGATCGGATAACCAGCCGTTGCGCAGGGCCGCCAACTCTTTCCCGGCAACTTCTTTACTTTTCCGTGCAGTACTTCGACGGCCCGACCCTCGCCCCATCGATTCAAGGCGCAGACCAGCGAAGCGCACCCTGCACGGGGTTGCTCATCGCCAACCGAGGGAACACTCTTAGCGGCTACTTCGGTCGACGACGGTCACACTTTGTGCCATCTTAACGCTTTCCGCCAATGCGGGGGCACTGCATATACGTCGAACGTGTGTGTGCTGTTAACGGCAGTCTAGCCAAGTTGCCGCCCAGGATCGGTCCTAGTGGGGTGTGCATTGCGCGGCGCCGTGTTTTGCGCCGCGTAGCTTGGTTCCTCTCTCCTGCTGGAAAGGCGGAATGGCACCTGTCTGCCCATCGGGCAGACCCCCTAGAGTTTGGTAGCGCATATGTTAGGCTACAACCCAGTAGAGGACCACATCAGCACAAAACAGAAAACGGGGAAAAACAGGGAAAAGCAAGACATGAGTTATTATTACGTATGCGCTCGTGGAGCGACTTAAGATGCAAAGTTGTCGGCATTCGCTCAAAACGAGAAGGAAAATCACGAAAACCTGCTCGGACAACTAGACAGGAATCAAAATACGGAACAGTCAGCATGATAAGCAAAAGTATATGATATTTAAATATCATATACTTTTATCATATACTAGACAGGAATCAAAATACGGAACAGTCAGCATGATAAGCAAAAGTATATGATATTTAAATATCATATACTTTTGCTTATCATGCTGACTGTTCCGTATTTTGATTCCTGTCTAGTTGTCCGGGCAGGTTTTCGTGGTTTTCCTTCTCGATTTGAGCGAATGCCGACAACTTTGCATCTTAAGTCGCTCCACGGGCGCATACGTAATAATAACTCATGTCTTGCTTTTCCCTGTTTTTCCCCGTTTTCTGTTTTGTGCTGATGTGGTCCTCTACTGGGTTGTAGCCTAGCATATGCGCTACCAAACTCTAGGGGGGTCTGCCCGTTGAGCAGTCAGGTGCCATTCCGCCTTTCCAGCAGGAGTGAGGAACCATGCTACGCGGCGCAAATCACGGCGCCGCGCAATGCACACACTACTAGGACCGGTCCTGGGCGGCAATCTGGCTAGGCTGCTGTTAACAGCACACACACGTTCGACGCGTGTGCATTGCCCCCGCTTCTGCGGAAATCGTTAAGATGGCACAAAGTGTGACCATCGTCGACTGAGATAACCACTAAGAGTGTTCCCTCGTTTGGCGATGAGCAACCCCGTGCAGGGTGCGCTTCGCTGGTCTGCGCCTTGCCTCGTTGGGGCGGGGGTCGGGCCGTCGAAGTACTGCTCGGAAAAGTAAAGAAGTTGCCGGGAAAGGGTTGGCGGCCCTACGCAACGGCTGGTTATCCGATCTCTCTAAATTTATGCGACCGGTCACTAAACACACACACGAGCGCACTAACATACAAAACCATACACTTACGCGGTCACACAAATACAAAATCACACACCAAGAGAGAGACGCAATCTGCCAGCAGCAACCAACACACAGGTTCATACCCAGAAAGAGACACAAGCTTCTGGCAGCGAACAACACATATTTTCACACCTTTCTTTCTATTTTTTGGAATACTAAGGCATGATTTATTATTATTATTGGAATGTATCTTTGAATAATTTAAACCATAGCAACTTAATTATTTGACATTTATATTCTATCATTTATATTTTGTATTCTCTTGACAAAGGCGTATTGCCGAAACATGTAGGGTTGTTTTGAATATATATACTCTAAAGTAGACCAGACCTTTAATCGCCGACTTATTAAGTTTACCTTATCATACCAAGGTCACGAAGATATTATATATATATATATATATATATATATATATATATATATATATATATATATATATAAGAATATTAGAAGGAATTTCATATTTTCTTGGCTGTAATTATAATACGAGATAATAGTAATATTTTTTATTCCAAATAAATTTTATAATTAAATACCCGGCATTAACTTGTTCAATATCATAAACAATAAGTGTATGGTCTTCATTCGGACTTCTTAATCTAACGTTAATTACTAACATTTATGTTCTTTTCTTGTAACAAGACGAACCACATCAATATATATATATATATATAATAACTTCGTGACCTTGGTATGATATGGTAAACCTAATCAGTAGGCGATGAAAGGTCTGTATATTACTTCAAAATATATGTATTTAAAAAACTCTACATGTTTCGGCTGTGTACGCCTTTATCAAGAGAATATAAATGTCAAGTAATTAAGTTAATTACTTGACATTTATATCCTGTCATTCATATTTTGTATTCTCTTGATAAAGGCGTACACAGCCGAAACATGTAGAGTTTTTTAAATACATATATTTTGAAGTAATATACAGACCTTCAATCGCCTACTGATTAGGTTTACCATATATATATATATATATATATATATATATATATATATATATATATATATATATATATATATATATATATCAAATGAGTTCTTCGGCTTACATCTACATTCAATAACCGACGTCTGAATCATTAACAGTGTTACTTTATAAGGCATTTTTAAATAGCTTGAACCAAGGTCTATCGTGGCATAAGTGGTAAAGCAACATTCCAGCAAACCATAGACTTGGGTTCACGTCTCAACGTAGACAATATTTGAAAAAAATTGGTATGATTTGCTTTGTAATTTGTAGACAGCAATGTTTACATCCTCACTTACTTTGCAATTACATGCTCATTTGATATTTGTAAATATTTCATATATAAGCCGAAAAACTCCAAGAATTTATCATTTGATATATTTAGTGAACAGCTAAGAAATTATCTAAACAGTTATATACAGGGCAATCCAAATTAAGTGTTCACCATTGGTAACTTTGTTATTATTAAAGATACAAGATTGTTTAAATTTGCAAACTAGTAGTATTTTTAACGCTCTTTAAGATGGAAGAATTAAAAAAAAAGAGCAGCGCGTTTTCGAGTTTTCCCGAAAAATATGTTTTTTTCAAATGGAAACCCCTGTATATTATATCATTTTCTGTTAGAAATTCAATTTTTAAACAAAAAATCCTATAAGAAATTTTTTACTGGTATTAAAAATACTTGAGTTATAGTGAATAAACAAAAACAGCTAAGTCAAGTGCATTTCTATGTTTCTATGATAACGACGTTAATTCTTTCTAGTAAACGTCAAATATTAGTACAGTTTTATTAGTCTTTCACTCATAAATTTCATTTTGCTAGTTATTAATTTGACAAAAAAATGATTTTTACCCATGCAGAAAAGTGTTATATGTTAGAATCTTATTTAGTGTGCAGAAAATCCTCTACGAGGGCAAAAGAACACTACGCTGACTTATATCCACTCCGAACACAACCAAATGAGCAATTTTTTCTGAGACTGTACCGAAAATTTAGAGGCAATGAGAGTGTTTTTGCCAAAACAAGAACAAGAAGGACTTTTATAATAAGCTAGGCCACGGAAATTCTAGTTCTTGCATATTTTGAGGCCAACCGTGAGAATTCCATACTAGATATTATCAATGAATCTGATTTGAGTCACGGTACTGTGCATAGGATTCTGAAGAAACACAAATTCATTCCTTATAAGTACAAACCAGTTCAAGTTTTCTTGCCAGGGGATCCAGAGAGAAGAATGTTTTTTTGCCACTGGTATCTTAACTTTTGTCGCCAAAATGTAAACAACTTTCGTTATATTTTATGGACCGATGAATCAAATTACTCAAATTCTGGAATGTACAATACAAGAAATCATCATTACTGGTCAAAGGAAAATCTTCTTTTAGTACATCCAAGACGCCCGCAAGTCCGTTACAGTTTTAATGTTTGGTGCGGTTTAATTGGTTCAAGGATTGTTGGTCCTTTCTTTTATGAGGGCACTCTAACTGGTGAAAGGTACATAGAATTTTTGACTGAAATTTTGAATAATTTCTTAGACGATATTGATCTCATAAGTAGACAGAATCTGCATTTTCAGCAGGATTGCGCACCTGCGCACAACTACAGAGGTACTCATCAAATTTTAAATACTATTTTTAACAATTCATGGATAGGAATAAATGGTCCTATTCAGTGGCCTCCCCGATCGCCAGATTTAACACCGCCTGATTTTTTTTTATGGGGTTATTTAAAGACAGATTTATAAGCAAAGGTACGAAAACGTAAACGCCCTAAAAATTGCAGTTAGTGAAAAGATAAACCAAATAGATGGTAGAACCATACTAAAAACAGTTCGACAAGTTCAGAAACGTGTTCAAAAATGTATTGAACAACAAGGTGGTATTTTTGAACATCTTCTATGAAAAAATCAGTGATTTTTATTTTCTTTTAATGATATGTTTATGTATAAAATAAAGTTTATAAAAATTATTTAGCTGTTTTTGTTTATACATTATAACTCAAGTGTTTTTAATCCCAGTAAAAAAGTTCTTATAAGATTTTTTGTTTAAAAATTGAATTTCTAACAGAAAATGATATAATATACAGGAGTTTCCATTTGAAAAAAACATATTTTTCGGGAAAACTCGAAAACGCGCTGCTCATTTGTTTTTTTTTAATTCTTCCATCTTAAAGAGCGTTAAAAGTACTACTAGTTTGCTAGTTTAAACAATCTTGTATCTTTAATAATAACAAAGTTACCAATGGTGAACACTTAATTTGGATTGCCCTGTATGTATATATATATATATATATATATATATATATATATGAAAAAAACCACATCCCCAGAAACGTGCAGATATCGATATTTCACTGTCGTTACAGATCATCAGTACACGATATTCGGACATAGACTTGATTTTTATTTGTATAATTTCGTGTATATATACGAATTATATTGAATTTAATTGGAGTGAGAAATGAGAATTATTAAAATCTCATCTCACATGCAATTGTCGCTAAATTGCACAAATTTAGCGACAATTGCATGTGAGATGAGATTTTAATAATTCTCATTTCTCACTCCAATTAAATTTTATATATATATATATATATATATATATATATATATATCAGGTTTTTCTTCTGTCATTACACATCTGACATTTTTCATTTACCCTTACACATAGGAATTAATGTGTGGTGGTGGTATAGTAGGCAACCAGTTATACAGCAGTAACATTTTTCAAATTGTCAAATATTTCTGTTTTTCATTCACACTTAACTCTTAAATTAAATAAATTTTATTTAAAAATACATAATTTTTTTAAAACAGTTAATTATCCCAACAGGCGTATACCTTGTGCGAAGACAATTTTAAATATTTTTAACAAATTCAAAGAAGATGGATAGTATTTCCTTAAGGTTGAAATATATCTAAGATAGTAAAATTAGTGTATCAGAAAAGGTAGATAATATAACATAAAAGTACAAATAGATTTTACCACATAATGAAATTGTAGAATGTCCTCACATTACTTCTACCGAACGTAACCCACGCATTGGGGGCATTTTAATAACACGATAAAAACAAATAACACCTCGTGGTATTTTACGAATAAGTGGTTTTATAAACTGAAGAAATTTATCTAAAAAAGAAGTAGCGTTAAGTTCTTGTACATAATGAATATGTTACTATTTCTTTAGCCCCAGAACTACTGAGGGGGTCCAATGAACCCGAAACGATTTCTAAACATTGTTTTATCGTACTTATGGTTGGGCTAATTTACTGGTATTAATAGACTTTTTAAGTACGAGTTAAAGGTTTAAAATTTTGACAAAAAAATTATTTTATAAAGAATGGTTTTGGAAGTGTAAAAATACTTTCGCGATTTACCAACCGGATGCGTTGGACCCATAGTCGTTTACTGAATAAATGTAGGTAAAGCGAGTATGTTGCGTGTTGGAAATCGCGAGATCGATACACCTGCTTCTTCTTTTTTGATTTATTTTCGTAAACTTGAAATTATCCTAAAGTGGATGAATGAAGAAGGAGAGATTGTTTTCGGCAAAAATTGGATAAAAATGGATCTCAAAGAATTGAAGAAATTCATTGGAGTTTTGGTACTAATAGGTGTATACAAATCTTATAACGAGGACGTAACACAACTTTGGAGCAAAAACAATGGTCGAAAAATCCTTGTTACTATTATCGCTCGAAATAGATTTTAAAATATACTTCGTGTACTTAGATACGACGATAGAGCGGAAAGATGAAGAAAAAGGAGTAGCGCCAACACGGGAATGCTGTGAGTATATACATATATATATATATATATATATATATATATATATATATAATATTTTCGTGACCTTGGTATGATATGGTAAATTCAATCAGTCGGCGATTAAAGGTCTGGTTTACTTCAAAGTATATATATTTAAAACAACCCTACATGTTTCGGCAATGATGCCTTTATCAAGGATGTAAAATATAAATGACAGAATACAAATGTCAAATAATTGAGTTGCTATGGTTTCAATTATTCAAAGATACATTCCAATTGAATAATAATAAATTATGCCTTAGTATTCCAAAAACAGATATCAATGTGTGAAGATATGTGTTGTTCGCTGCTAGCAGCTTGTGTCTCTTTCTGGGTATGAACTTGTGTGTTGGTTGCTGCTGGCAGCTTGCGTCTCTCTTTGGGTGTGTGGTTTTGTGTTTGTGTGAGAGCGTAAGTGTAGGGTTTTGTATGTTGGCGCGCTCGTGCGTGTGTTTAGTCACTAAACACTACTACTAATACTAAGGCATAATTTATTATTATTCAATTGGAATGTATCTTTGAATAATTTAAACAATAGCAACTCAATTATTTTACATTTGCATTCTGTCATTTATATTTTATATCCTTGATAAAGGCATCATTGCCGAAACATGTAGGGTTGTCTTAAATATATATACTTTGAAGTAAACCAGACCTTTAATCGCCGACTGATTGAATTTACCACATATATATATATATATATATATATATATATATATATATATATATATATATATATGTATATATATATATATCTTCGTGACCTTGGTATGATAAGGTAAACTTAATAAGTCGGCGATTAAAGGTCTGGTTTACTTCAGAGTATATATATTTAAAACAACCCTACATGTTTCGGCAATACGCCTCTGTCAAGAGAATACAAAATATAAATGTATATATTTATATTTTGTATTCTCTTGACAAAGGCGTATTGCCGAAACATGTAGGGTTGTTTTAAATATATATACTCTGAAGTAAACCAGACCTTTAATCGCCGACTCATTAAGTTTACCTTATATATATATATATATATATGTGCCACTATAATTTGTTGTATTAATTTCTACAAATGACAAAGTCACATTTGCCTAAGAATGCAGATACAACACGTTGCCCGGACAACCTGGGCGATTGGCGTCGCAACGTATTGTATTTGCATTCTTAGGCAAATGTGACTTTTTGTCATCTGTATAAATTAATACAACAAATTATAGCGGCAATTGCATGTAATGTGGGAATTTAATAGTAATTAATTCTCATTTACATCGAGTTTTTTCATTCAATTCGTTTATATACACGCAGTGTAGAAATGAAAGCCATATCTACTCCCGGATAATGTGTACTGATGATTAGTAAAAACTATGAAATACCGGTATCAGCACATTCCGGAAGGATATGGCTTTCGCACATTTTTCATTTGCCCGGACAACCTGGACGGTTGACGCCGCGAGGTGTTGTGCATGCTTTCTCAGGCAAATGTGATTTTGGCATTTGTAGAACTTAATACAACAAATTATAGCGGCAATTGCATGTAATGTGGTATTTTAATAATTATTAATTCTCATTTACATTGCGTTTTTCATAATTCCTATATATACACGCAGTATAAAAATGAAAGTCATATCTACTTCCGGATAATGTGTACTGATGATTAGTAAAAACTATGAAATACCGGTAGCTGCACATTCTGAATGGAAATGACTTTCACACATTTTTCATTTGCCCGGACAACCACGACGGTTGGCGCCGCGACGTGTTGTGTCTGCATTCTTAGGCAAATGTGATTTTATCATCTGTAAACATTAATACAACAAATTATAGCGGCAATTTCATATAATATGGGAATTTAATAGTTATTAATTCTCATTAACATGGCGTTTTTCATAATTCGTATATATACATGCAGTATAGAAATGAATGTCATATCTATTTTCGGATAATGTGTACTGATGATTAGTAAAAACTATGAAATACCGGTATCTGCACATTCCGAATGGATTGACTTGATAGTTATTAATTCTCATTTACTTTGCGTTTATGTATATATATATATATATATATATATATATATATATATATATATACAGGGCAATCCAAATTAAGTGTTCATAATTGGTAACTTTGTTATTATTAAAGATACAAGATTGTTTAAATTAGCAAACTAGTAGTACTTTTAACGCTCTTTAAGATGGAAGAATTAAAAGAAAAAAAGAGCAGCGCGTTTTCGAGTTTTCCCGAAAAATATGTTTTTTCAAATGGAAACCCCTGTATATTATATCATTTTCTGTTAGAAATTCAATTTTTTAACAAAAAATCTTATAAGAAATTTTTTACTGGGATTAAAAATACTTGAGTTATAGTGAATAAACAAAAACAGCTAAGTCAAGTGCATTTCTATGTTTCTATGATAACGACGTTAATTCTTTCTAGTAAACATCAAATATTAGTACAGTTTTATTAGTCTTTCACTCATAAATTTCATTTTGCTAGTTATTAATTTGACAAAAAAAGATTTTTACCCATGCAGAAAAGTGTGATATGTTAGAGTCTTATTTAGTGCGCAGAAAATCCTCTCGGACGGCAAAAGAACACTACGCTGAATTATATCCACTCCGAACACAACCAAATGAGCAATTTTTTCTGAGACTGTACCGAAAATTTAGAGGCAATGAGAGTGTTTTTGCCAAAACAAGAACAAGAATGACTTTTATAATAAGCGAGGCCACGGAAATTCTAGTTCTTGCATATTTTGAGGCCAACCGTGAGAATTCCATACTAGATATTATCAAGGAATCTGATTTGAGTCACGGTACTGTGCATAGGATTCTGAAGAAACACAAATTCATTCCTTATAAGTACAAACCAGTTCAAGTTTTCTTGCCAGGGGATCCAGAGAGAAGAATGTTTTTTTTGCCACTGGTATCTTAACTTTTGTCGCCAAAATGTAAACAACTTTCGTTATATTTTATGGACCGATGAATCAAATTTCTCAAATTCTGGAATGTACAATACAAAAAATCATCATTACTGGTCAAAGGAAAATCTTCTTTTAGTACATCCAAGACGCCCGCAAGTCCGTTACAGTTTTAATGTTTGGTGCGGTTTAATTGGTTCAAGGATTGTTGGTCCTTTCTTTTATGGGGGCACTCTAACTGGTGAAAGGTACATAGAATTTTTGACTGAAATTTTGAATAATTTCTTAGACGATATTGATCTCATAAGTAGTCAGAATCTGCATTTTCAGCAGGATGGCGCACCTGCGCACAACTACAGAGGTACTCATCAAATTTTAAATACTATTTTTAACAATTCATGGATAGGAACAAATGGTCCTATTCAGTGGCCTCCCCGATCGCCAGATTTAACACCGCTTGATTTTTTTTTATGGGGTTATTTAAAGACAGAGATTTATAAGCAAAGGTACGAAAACGTAAACGCCCTAAAAATTGCAGTTAGTGAAAAGATGAACCAAATAGATGGTAGGACCATACTAAAAGCAATTCGACAAGTTCAGAAACGTGTTCAAAAATGTATTGAACAACAAGGTGGTATTTTTGAACATCTATGAAAAAATCAATGATTTTTATTTTCTTTTAATGATATGTTTATGTATAAAATAAGTTTATAAAAATTATTTAGCTGTTTTTGTTTATACATTATAACTCAAGTGTTTTTAATCCCAATAAAAAAGTTCTTATAAGATTTTTTGTTTAAAAATTGAATTTCTAACAGAAAATGATATAATATACAGGGGTTTCCATTTGAAAAAAACATATTTTTCGGGAAAACTCGAAAACGCGCTGCTCATTTGATTTTTTAATTCTTCCATCTTAAAGAGCGTTAAAAATACTACTAGTTTGCTAATTTAAACAATCTTGTATCTTTAATAATAACAAAGTTACCAATGGTGAACACTTAATTTGGATTGCCCTGTATATATATATATATATATATATATATATATATATATGTATATATATATATATATATAAATATATATATATATATATATATAAATAATAAGCTTTTTTTTGGTTTAGCGACTTTTATTGATATTCAATTTATTTATCTAACGACGTTTCGACTTTTTTGTGTATAATTAAGTCTTTTTCAAGTGATTTAGAATTTAAAAAAAACAAAAAAAATACAAACGAAAGGCAAGAATTATATTTACATTATATGAATGAATTAAACTTAAGATAATGATTAGAGTAACGAAAGTTAAAATTTAAATTTAAAATTTAAAAATTTAAAAATTTAAAAATTTAAAAATTTAAAAATTTAAAAATTTAAAAATTTAAAAATTTAAAAATTTAAAAATTTAAAAATTTAAAAATTTAAAAATTTAAAAATTTAAAAATTTAAAAATTTAAAGGATACAAAACTCACCAATTTATTTCGTGTTAAAACACATGCCCAGTGCAAGTGCATGGTCGGAAACATGTCGACACTTCATTACAGGGTCCGACCGCTTATCTTGGAATCTTAAGTGTAACTAATGTCTTGTTATAGAAATGAAATTTTTATATTATTCTGTTTTAAAATTTGTTTGGTCAGGCCATGTGTTTGGGAAAATACAGTGTGTTTACAATGGGAAAAAAGATTTATTTGTTTTTTTGTGTGGGTGGGGTTGTCTTCTATTGTTTAATGAGCGGTTAATACAGTTTTGAAAGTCAATCAATCTCGTTGCGGTCGTTGATTGTTTTGTTATTTTTGAAAATGTGAATCATTTCTAATACCTCTCTAGCCTTTGTATTTTTTTGCTTGGTTATTATTTTTGTATTTTCAAAATCAAAATTGTGTTTTAATGTTATCTGGTGTTTTTTTAAAGCTGTCTGATTTTTTGCATATTTGGGTCCTTTTAATCTTTCCTGTAGTAACTATTTTGTTTAGCCTGTGTATACTTTGTCACAGTCTTTGCAGGGTATGTTATATATTGTATGTGATTGTTTAAGTGTTGGTGTTGAGTCTTTTAGTTTTGTGTGTAGAAATTTTAGATTCTTTCCGCTCTGATGTGCTATTTTAAAATAAAATAGTTTAACTGTATTGTTTAATTTTTCGGATAATCCAGTTATATAGGGTGTAGGGATATATGTTAATTCATTGGTTGGTTAAAGCCATTTAATTTTAAAATAGCACATCAAAGCGAAAAAAATCTAAAATTCCTACACACAAAACTAAAAGACTCAACACCAACACTTAAACAATCACATACAATATATAACATACCCTGCAAAGACTGTGACAAAGTATACATAGGCAAAACAAAACAGTTACTACAGGAAAGATTAAAAGGACACAAATACGCAAAAAATCAAACAGCTTTAAAAAAACACCAGGTAACATTAAAACATAATTTTTATTTTGAAAATACAAAAATAAGAACCAAGCAAAAAAATACAAAGGCTAGAGAGGTATTAGAAATGATTCACATTTTCAAAAATAACAAAACAATCAACGACCGAAACGAGATTGATGGACTTTCAAAACTGTATTATCCGCTCATTAAACAATAGAAGACAACCCCACCCACACAAAAAAAAAATCTTTTTTCCCACTGTAAACACACTGTATTTTCCCAAACACATGGCCTTACCAAACAAATTTTAAAACAGAATAATATAAAAATTTCTTTTCTATAACAAGACATTAGTTACACTTAAGATTCCGAGATACGCGGTCGGACCCTGTAATGAAGGGTCGACATGTTTCCGACCATGCATTTGCACTGGGCATGTGTTTTAACACGAAATAATTGGTGAGTTTTGTATTCTTTAAATTTTTAAATTTTAAATTTAAATTTTAACTTTCTTTACTCTAATCATTATCTTAAGTTTAATTCATTCATATAATGTATATATAATTCTTGCCTTTCGTTTGTAATTTTTTGGTTTTTTTTTAGTTCTAAATCACTCGAAAAAGACTTAATTATACACAAAAAAGTCGAAACGTCGTTAGATAAATAAATTGAATTTCAATAAAGGTCGCTAAACCAAAAAAAAAGCTTATTATTTTAATATTATGCACACGGCCAATAAAATAAATAAGAAATAAATTTTAATTCTTATAAACACTATATACAGTGTGATAACGAACTTCTTAAGGAGCAATGAAGTATGAGTAGCCCATAGGGATGTAAACAGCATATAAAAAAATTAGGGTACTTTATGTATACAAATTGTGCAGAAATTTTTTTTAATTTAGAGTGTGTATAACCGTTTTGAATGGCAGTGTATGCACACAATGTTATTGACGCTTTCGTATGCACAATGAAATAACTGATGCACTGTTACACGTGCGCTATCCGATACAATGATCAATTGATGTCTTTAACCTACCTCAACGTCTGAGAATGCGAAAAGCAAACAGTCTAAGTTAGTATAAATATAACCAGTGAAGTGAGTGCATGTGTTAAATAAAACTATTAATTTGTCGGGGTGAATTTTTCTTACGAATTACTATACCGTTCTCGCTAGCGTAATATACTTTTTGTTTATGAAAATGGCTCATCGTTATACGCACCATGAATATCTAGATATGATTGTAATGTACGGAGAGTTTCATCAAAATATGGAGGCTGCTGCACGTGCTTATTATGAACGTTTTCCTCAGCGACATCGGCCGAATGCTCGAACAATTTTAGCTGCTGTGCAGCGTGTTCGAGACACTGGCAGTGTAAAGCCTCAGTTCGGACGAGATGGAGGTCGCCAGAGACCCAGACGCATAGCGAACGCCGAAGAGGAAGTGCTGGCTTTGATTGAAGAATCTCTTGATACAAGTACTCGTCAAATTGCGCGCCAAACAGGTTTATCACAACCGATTCTGTGGAAAATTCTAAACGAATACCAATACCATCCCATACCACGTGCAAAGAGTACGAGCATTAACAGCAGCTGATTATCCACTACAACTTAGGTTTTGTCAATCACTTTTGAATATGCAACATGACAATCCTAATTTTCTAGCCGATATTTTATTTACCGACGAAGCCGGTTTTACGCGAAATGGAATGTTCAATATGCACAATACACATCAATGGGCTGTGGAAAATCCGCATGCAATACACAGGCACTACAACCAGCATCAATTCTCGGTAAATGTATGGGCCGGAATCATTGGCAATGCAATCCTAGGACCCTTTGTACTGCCGCAGCGTTTAAATGGTCAAGCGTACCTACACTTTTTGAGAGAGGACTAACCACAGCTTCTCGAAAATGTACCAGTGTGACGGGGCCCCGGCTCATTTTGCACAAGCAGTGCGAAATTTCTTGAACAATCAGTTTCCGGGAAGATGGATTGGCCGTCTTGGACCCGAAGCATGGCCGCCCCGATCTCCAGACCTAACTCCGCTGGATTTCTTTGTATGCGGACATTTAAAAAATATTGTTTACGCAACCCCAGTTAACGACGTAAATGAGTTGAGCAATCGCATCTAAGTAAGCGCACAATTAATCGGAGACAGCATCAACATGGAACGCATTCGTGAATCATTGACACGACGATTAAACCTTTGTATTGAAGAGGGAGGTGGCAACTTCGAGCATTTACTATAATAACTCCCCACTTCAGCGGTTTCCGAAATGTGGATCTGCCGTGGCGATGTGAAAAAATGTACGTATAAAAGCGCATTTATTTTAACAGCGCATTATCTATCCGTTATTTTCTTTTCGCATTCTCTTCGCATGTATCGGATAGCGTACGTATAACAGTGCATCAGTTATTTCATTGTGTATACGAAAGCGTCAATAACATTGTGTGCATACAGTGCCATTCAAAACGGTTATACACACTCTAAATAAAAAATGTTTTCTTCACAATTTGTATACATAAAGTACCCTAACTTTTTTATATGCTGTTTACATCCCTATGGGCTACTCATACTTCATTGCTCCTTAAGAAGTTCGTTATCACCCTGTATATATATACATATATATATATATATAAATCTATAGATTTTTATCTTCGCGCATTAGTATATTCGTATATAATCGTGACAAAGATTTTCTGGATGCTATCCGACTACATTAAAATTTGTCAATACCACACGTATAACGTAATAATCTACGTATGAAGGACAATTAATTTATACCAAAAGGACCTCCAAAAGTCAGTATGAAAATGGTTTGATAGGAATAAAACGAATGCTAATTGCAAGAGCATAATGATCCGAAACATTGTAGTAGAGTGGGCGTGGCGTTCGCAGTCGCCGAAGAAATCCGTTTGAAAACATATAAGCCATAATGAGAAACGTGGTTACAGCACCAAACAGCTTTCTCAAAATATTAGAATGATATGCGATCTCTACCAACTATACATGCGCTGCTAGGCAATAGCATCGCGTGATAGCAACGACGGTAAAGAATGGATACTTTATTAATTATTCACCACATTAGTGTTTTATGTATATATGTTAGTAAGAAAAAATTTTGTGGTTTTGTCACATACTTTTTTATGTCGCCTCTTTTTATATTTTGTGTATTGACTTATCCGCTCTTAATTTTAGATTTTCTAATCTCCTCTCAGTTACTTAAGTTAACGATTATCTTGCTGTTTCCTTTAAGTGTCGATATCCATGACACATCCATAGTTGCACATCAAATTGCTTAGTAACAAATACCTCCGGCCAAATCTCGTGTCACACTGGACGTACGCCTTCTTAAATAAATTGTGAATGTTCACATTTATTTAACTCATTCTATTTCCATCTTATGATATATTTAACAGATCGGATAACTTCTAGAGCTTTTAATAAAGCAAGTAGTAGAGAAGCACCTAATCCTCTAGAAACAAAACCACAACCACATGTAGCGTAGTCAGAGTTTTACATTTTAGTTTTAAAAAAATCATGTAAAGTTTGTTGCCTTGCATTCCTGTTACGCATTGTATTAAGATCTTTATAGCACTGAAAATCTTTAGAAACAGCATTCATAAAATTTTTGCTTAGGTTTTCATAGCTATCATGGTCAATAAAAATCTCCATAGATTTATCTATCAACGAGAATGCTTCTTCTAATTTTTGATTAGTAATTTCTTAACTTTTTCTGTATGTTCAATAATCGGTTGCAGCAGTGAAATTTTGTGACAAGTCATCGAGTATTATGTATCCTTTATTTCGACTTAAAATATCTTGAATATCGTTTACCTCCATCCCTTCAAAATGTATGTCTTGTGCGAAGTGAACTAAATCATTTACAAACCCTTCGGCGTCATGAATACCTACTGCTTCGAATCATCAGTAGATTCGGGCCATAGTTTTTGCTATACGCCTTTTAAACAAGTTATTTTGACATCCTTCCACGACGCTCCAAAATTTTTGACTGCTTTTAAAATATTAAACTCTTTCCATATTGTTTTGATGGGCATTTCATCATTTAGATTTTTGAAAAGTTGTTTAAATGCCCGACGTAGATAATAAGTTTTAAAATTGGAAATAGCACCTTGATCCATGGGCTGTATAAGAGCCGTGGTGTTAGACGGCAGAAAGACGAATTTGATGTTTTCGCAGATTTCGTCTAGATCTTAAGGCTTGTACAATAGAATTAAAAATTGAAAATCTAGACTTTCTTTCAAATAATAGTCTTTAAGTTCGGGCACAGCAATATCTCTTACCCACTTTCGGAACAGGTTACTGTCATCAACCCTTTTCGGTTCCATCTCCAACGAAATAGTAATAAATTTCTTCGTTGGTTCTTCCATGGATGTAGTATATATGGATTGCCTATGCGTATTACGAATTGACTCTAACATTAGAGAGAGAAAATTGTGAGCGAGATAGAGTTAGTTCTGGCTAAACATTCCGAGTTCGTATTCTGATAGCGAATTATGTTGAATAGTTAAATCAGATTTATTTTAAGCACGTAGTGAAATTGCATTAAGTAAAGTTACAACTGTTTGTATCGATCATTAATATAAACAGTAGTAGTTTTATTTTGCTTTATAGATTGTGTAAAAGATGGTCCGTGTTCCGCTTACGGTTGCACAAACCGTTTTGTCAAAAATAGTAACATAAAATACCATAGGTAAGTGTACTTATTTTTACATTTTTCTATCATATTAGCATATATTTTAAATTTTTAGATTCCCTTGTGATCCACAGTTACGGAAAAAAAGGATTATAACATTAAAAAGAAAAAAGTTTGAACCTTCAAAAGCAGCAGTAATTTGTAGTTGTAGTACCCATTTTAGTGCAAATGATTACGAAATAAATGTCCATGGCAATAGAATCTTGAAGATAGGTCCTATACCAACGAATTTTAAATCTAGACGAGTCATTGGACGCACTTCAAATACAGAAAGTGGAAACGAAATTCTAGATCTACACAATAGAGTAATTGAAGAAACACAAAATACAAGATTTTAAGCACCTGCGGAAAAATTGATCGTTGAGGCTTAAAGCTTCCAATGTATCTAAAAGGAAAATTTTAATGAGAGGAAAAGTTAACAAGTATATTATCAATTATACAAAATATAAATCTTATATTGTAGGAAAAGAAGAGAACCACACCACTTTAGAGATTTTAAGGCTTACAACATTTAAAATATCTCATAAAAACAAAAAAATATTGGTTAACATCTCAGAAAGTAGTTAAAACACTGAAACATAAATGTAAATATTGCTTTCTACATTTTACGACGCTGATTATTCGAAATTTTCAATTGAAAAAATTCGCCAGGGCGAATTTTTTTCTATTAAAAAATTCGAATAATTAGCGTCCTAAAACGTCGAAAGCAATATTTACATTTACATTACTTCGCAAAAATGCAATTAATTTGCATCTGAAACAGAATGTTAAATACTTTGAAACAAAAACAAGAAAATTGAAAACTAAAATTAAAACGTTATTAAATCTAGTTGAGTTTTACTACCCATGTGTTTTCTATTGCAATCTATTGCTAAGTAACTATTTAATTATTTCATCCTATAAATACATGTGTATTTAATTCATACTCATTCGGATTTTTTAAAGCTGTACTCTGTATATTCCGTATACCGCATGTTTAAATTAAATTAAAATTGTAATTCAGAAACAAAATATTTATTTTATAAAGATACAAACAAATCCACGAATATATTTTTGAAGTAACTTGATAAATGTATTACAGTTAAACAGCCAGGTAAGTATATGCCGCAGGCATATTTACCTGTCCCGGTCGATCGCCCATGTATTTTAATAGGGAACGCGCATTTTCTTGCCAGTACTAGTTCTATCTCACTCGGTAGTTTCTCTCTCTAATGTTGGAGTAAATCGAATGGACTGCTTTGGTTAGATGTGCGCTATCCATATATACTACATCCATGGGTCCTTCATTGCTTTTATTTTTGTTAGTATGAAGTAACAGAGGCCTTAGTCGGTGATCACCTGCTGCATTAGCGCCGAGAAGCAGCGTCAGTCTTTCTTTATTAACCTTAAAACCTGGCGCATGGTTTTCTTGTAGTGAAACGTAAGTTCTCTTTGGCAGCCTTTTAAGGTAGAGACCAGTTTCGTCTACGTTGAAAATTTGCTTAGCAGAGTATGCACCATGGGCAATAATGTTCTTGAGAACATTCCTAAAATCTTCGGCCACTACAGTATCTCCACTGGACGCTTGTCTCTTTAAGGTCGAATTGTGGAGTTTGACTTACGATTTAAATTTTTGGAAATCTAAAATCTAAAATCTTCGGCCACTACAGTATCTCCACTGGACGCTTGTCTCTTTAAGGTCGAATTGTGGAGTTTGACTTACGATTTAAATTTTTGGAATCAACCCCGACTTGCGTGAAAAATTTCGTCATTATGAACATGTTCTGGTCTTAACTTTAATTCTTCGAATATGGATATAGATTTTTCTTGGATAAGGACTCTACTTGGTTGTACTTTATGTTGATTTTGTTGCTCTATCCACGTAGAGAGGAAAGATTCCATTAACACGATTAAGAAACTTCTTTGGCCTTTTACGATTTGTTGTCAATGAATTTGCATTTTTCGCAACTTCTCTGATTTTTTTCTGGATCGCGATTACTTATTAATATCTAATAGAAGTGACGGGCGCATAAAGAATTCTTGCAATATCTGCGGATTTTTCTTTTTAGTTAGAGATTTCTTTGAGATTTTTTCACTCTTGTTTGATTTATAAATAAGAGGTACCCATAAAAAATTATCTGTATTAACGCAAGATTACATAATTGTTCAAAGTAATTCTGAATTTGAAATCTTCACTAATACATTTTATTAATTTCTGTTTTTATTAGATATAAACAGACACGGATAATGAAAATGTAACATAATATGTATTTCATATTTACCTCTTGGTCAATGCGTATTCACACTTTCACAGTTCTTGAAATACTGCCGCTATCATACCTATACCAGCCTACACGTACGCAGTATATGCGAGGAAATTCCCGATTTATTTCAGCAGTACGGACGCATATCGAATCATAAAAACGCAAACAAGATTTACTGTCTTATACTTTTGACTCAACCTAAAACGAAATAACGCAAACCGGGTTAACGTAAATCGAGAGCCTAGTGTACGAGTATATTATCAATTTCATCCATTAATCTTTTTATAGATTAAACAAATTTTGTATCAACTTTTCGATACCTCGTCTCGTTATATTCTTCACGCAAGAGACTATATTGATCGATAAAGTATTCCGATTACAATACTCTAAAAGTACTTAATCGTTAAGTAAATAGCATTAACATGGAAAGTTAACTAACTTTCCATTTTAATGCTATGTACTGCTTCAACATTTTGAAGTAAAAGTTTACACCCACCAGTTGGTTTAAACTTTTTAAAATTTTACTTCAAAATGTCGAAGCATATCCACCCAATCAAATTTGAAAAAAATCATTGCATATTTACGTTAATATTAACAATCCTAAAACATTGAGGTATATTCTTTGAAGGAAAGAAAAAATAGGAAGAGACTGAAAATTATATATTTTGTTAATTAAAACATAATTATAAATTATGTTCTTTTGCTAGAAAAACAAATATATCATGTGCATCAATGACGTGTTAATATTAGTTTAGATACAAGCAAAATTTCCACAAATCTGATGCAAAGCCCTCAATAGTGAATTTATTTATTTAGCATATGGTTAACATGGATTGAAAATATACATCTAAAAGATAAATTTTAAAATCAATACCATTGTCCAGTCCAACACGAAGTCAGTGACTTCAAAGAAGTCACTCATTTCAGTTCCATATGCTGTCAAGGGACTCGCGGCTGTAATATGGTGTACAGTCTGGTGAGGTTCCCCGTATTCGCAAGTTGGTGTCTCAGTCAGTCCCCATTTATAGAATGAATCACGAAAAATTCCATGAGACGTTTTCATTCTATCCAGTGTCTTCCATTAATGGCGAAGCAGCTCCATTCCTGGTAAGGGTACGGTAGGATCGACGATATTGGCCGCTTGAGTGGGTTTCAAGGCTTCCCAATACTCTCTCCATCTATCATCTGGGTTGACATCTTCTGCCACAAGCTTTTCTGCTAAGAGTAGTGAAGGAGATTTAGACTTCAGTCACGACAGGCCGGCAGCAGACAGGTCAGTGTACTGGAAAGTGGGGATTCGACAGTATTTTACTATATTCTCTTACCATGCTTTCCTGTCTCTGGATGGTGGGAGGTGCAATGTGGCTTAGAACGGGAAGCCAGAGTAGAGGGGTACTTTTTAAACAACCCCTAGTTATTCTCATGATCTCATTGAGTTTGATATTGATCATCTTTGCGTAGCAATTGTTAAACCAGACTGCGGCGCAGTATTCAGCAATCGAATAAACAAGGCTAAGAAATGGCGGAGGGCGTATGCGTTCGTACCCCAAGCAGTACGGCAGAGCTTATGGATTATGTTAATTCTAGTGTTTATTTTAGCTGCTGTTCTCTGAAGTTGTTTTTTATATGAAAGTGTTCGATCTATTGCTATTCCTAATATTTTGGGCAAGGATTGTAACGTAAGAAATTGTTATTTACTTACACTTGCGACTCTAAACGTGTTTGTTTATTAGTGATTGATTTATTCATATTCGGGATTAGTCTCCAGTCGGGGAAGTATTTTCCCAGCACAGACAGGTCCTCTGAAATGATATTATTAGTTTCTTCTATGATTTTACTCCGGCATGCAAGAGCCAGGTCATCAACGTATCCAAACCTTTGTAACTTTCTATGCGGTATGTCAGAAATATACAGATTAAACAGGACAGGTGTAAGTACCGATCCTGGAGGTAGTCCTTTATTAAGATGTCTCCTTTTGCTCCTGCTGTCCCGTTATTATTTGAAAGGGCCTGGCGCAAAGCATATCTTTAATAAAGATGCTATTCGGTTGCATGGTACTACGTTGACAAATTTGAAGAGAAGGCCTTCTCTCCAACATGCATCAGTTGTTTTCAGCCGTTTTTGAAACCCTGTCTCAATATGCGTTATTAGCCTGAGCACCTGGTCAGTACAAGTACGGTTGGGTCTGAACCCAGCCTGCTCAACAGGAACATGCTCCAATATTAATGGTCTAAGTCGATTTAATAGCAATCTTTCCAGAAGTTTGTAACGGGTTATTTTACTCACCTGTATATTTGGTCCGCTATGTTATTTTACTATTCGATGACTCGGTATATTTGTAATTGGAACTTCCATAGGGTATATTGTCATCCTATATTTAATTCCCTAACCATCAATGTTTTTCATGAGTGTGTGTTTAGACATAGGTATTTATTGTTCTTTCTGTAAAGAAAAACTATATTCCACGAGGACTTTGTTTCTGCATACGTTGTTAAATTCAATACGTACTATATATTCTGTCGTATTATATCATCGTACACAAAAAATATCTTCTCATTCTGTCTATTTATATTGCTTGTGATTATCTGAAATGCAGAAATTAATTAATTGAAGGTTTTACCATTTTATAGCTTTTACCTCAATATCGTATTTTTTTCGTACAAGTTCCAACAATTTATAAATTATCTGCATTACATTGTTATCGTACGAAGTTAAGTTATGCCATTTTTGTTCATGTACATTTCTGACAGCTACATATTCATGCGTACGTGTGCTTGCGCATTGATTCTTATAGGAGCGTGGCTAAATTTTTAGTAGATAATATAACCGTAATTCAAACCATTTTCTTGCTTGTATCTGTTAAGGTAACTGCTATAAGTTTAAATTTATAGATATTTTCTTTTAATTTTTGCCTTCCTCGTTGCAATTTTAACGACAAAATTTTGCCTATATTCAGGCCGGTGGTATTTAATGAGAAATTTTGAAGGGAAATGTAATTAATTGTTTTTCTTCAGTATGTTTACTTCTTATTTTATCAGCTCTATTTTTGTTTAGCTAAAACTATTTTCGCATGTGCTCTTCACCTTTTTTACGTTGGCTATATCTGACGGATGTTTTGAGAACTACGAATTTGGAAATATATTCCAGGATAGATTTAGCCTAGCCCTTCTTCTTTAGTTTTGACAGTCACTGACGCAATATGAAAACTCATGTTCATAGATCAATATTGTACATTTATATGGCTTTTAATTAAAGTGCTTAATGTACTACGGAATCCCGGATATAGGGCCATAAATTTACTAAGTGAAGCAGTATAATTGGATTTTCGATAATCAGGTTACTGTTTAACGCGCATGCGGATAGAAAATATTGGTGAACATGTGGTCGTCCCTTAATTGTTGTTTAAGCCAGGCCGTTCCTTTTTAAATAAAGCTAAGCTTGTTTTGTGTTATGTTTTTACTGGCATCGCATACTTAGCTAGAAATTTTGTTCTTTTAATGGTCCTTGGAGTGTGTTAAGCCTTCTACCTATTGTTCTTGTGTGGTAAGGAGCGTGAAGCTTCTAGTGTGTTACGTAATCATATTGGTGTTCATTGGATTAAACCATTTTGAATCCTGAATTGGAAGAGAGAATATACAAGGAGGATTCATACTTCAACTTTTACGAAGGAGATATCTACCTGGAATTTCGGCTTTGGAAACACCTTTTTTTCTTTCTTTTAGACAAACTATCAACAGAGGTAGGAGTGCAGCATTTTCGTTCTTGTGGAAATTATTGACACCCGA
Organism: Melolontha melolontha; assembly: GCA_935421215.2. Taxonomy (NCBI): domain Eukaryota; kingdom Metazoa; phylum Arthropoda; class Insecta; order Coleoptera; family Scarabaeidae; genus Melolontha; species Melolontha melolontha. The sequence continues at coordinate 83,897,901 of OW285238.1, forward strand.
AATAAACTCTCATTCGTCAATTGTTTTTGTGCTCGGGACATTATATCATAAATAAGATTTATTGTCAAGCTTAACAATTAAAATTTAAATGCTATCGATAATACCTGATTTTGCATATACTAAGCGTTATCGAATGTCACTTAATTACCTTAGCGTCATGTCAAATTATTGTTTTGATTTTGTTTAAACTTAGTTGCTATCGCCTCTAAATTTCAAATTTTTAAATTTTTCCATATAAACTGTATGTGCTATTTCAAGCCAATAACAATAGTTTTATTTTATAATCTATATTTCATCTATATTTTTTTCAATAATTTGCCATAGTTTTAAGTTATCATTTTCTTAATTGATTTCTATAGATTTATTGTGCAAGTTACCGTTTGGTTGTTACTATCATTTTAAACTGAAATTTCCAGTCATATTAATTATAATTTAGTAAGGTTATTGTGTGGGTAAACCGTATGTGGAATTCTATATATATCTGGGTCGACTTACAATTATTGAACTAGGTTAAGACATATCGAACAAATCTTGATGCTTTAGAATAAAACTTAGAATTTATCTGATTCGGTATGTTAAATCTTTAATGTTAATTTTTGCTCAATAAATTAACGATCTCATATACTGGATGTTTCATAAACGAATCAATTTGCATAATTTTACTTCCAACTCAATTTATTAGCTTCCTTCAATTCTAAGCAAATTGGTTATTGGGTAATTATTTTGATATTATTTAAATGCAGCTTACAAGCCATCTGCTATTCTGATAATCCTTATTATTATTTCTTTCAATATACATATTTTTTTTAGTTATTTAACGTAATACATACCTGGCTATAATATATATTTGGACCTATTTATAATAGAATAAACCACATATTGATATCGTTATCCAACCTTGGGTTTTATCTCTGTTGATTTTTGTCTGCCTGATCCTTTCGGATTTATTTGAATTGCCTTTCGGCAGCTTCTGTGTTAGCTGTACAGGTTGAGATTACACGGTGCCGCCTATTTTAAAATGAACCTCTCCTTAGCTCGACTCTAAACTGGCTAGCATCTCAACTTAAAATCTCCGGGGCAGTCGTCTTGGGTAAGGAGGTAAGTCATAAGGGTTAGAGTTAAATTGGAAAGGCGTGCGTAACAAGCATATAACATGAACCTAAGAAGGCCATCGGACGAAAGCTTTCAGGAAGGTTCTTGTGTTTGTTCGGTTTCAAGACTGTAATTATTTTGAATTTCTTGAGCTCGGTTGGAATATATCCTGTCTGAGTAGAATTTACTCATCCACATCCTTGCATACTTCCCACAGTTCTTAAGGGATTCGGGTGGATTCCGACGAGTCCAGGTGCTTTGCCGAATTTAGTGTCATTCAGTGCTTTATCTACCTCCTCTATCGCGAATGATCTGGAATATTCAGGATGGATTGTTGTTTGGCGGCGGAGCGTCAGTTGTTTCTCAACGTCTGCGTTCTGTTTTTTTTTTGTACTTGGAACCTTAAATAGTGTTATAATTCGTACAGCGATTTGGTTAGCTTTATACCTCCAGTTGTCCACGAGCGAGTGGGTTAGAACTACCTTGTTTTTTCAGGAGGCTCCAAGCTTTCTTATTTTCCATTTTTTTACGGCGTTCTATATCCAGACAATTAAGGAGCCCATCCGCTATCTCAATAGTGAAGGCATCCAATCTATATTAGTTTCAAAGATAGTAGATTATAAAGCCGAATCGTTATCATGAAAATGCTAAATTTCTGCAACCCAGAGACAAAACAACAGTCGATTATTTTAAAATTTCGTAATTTTTGTGTAAGAGTATATAACTATAGCGCAATAGTACAATAAAATTAAGCATTACCGACAATACTATCTAGAGAAAGAGTCAAATATAGGATAATGATGTGGTTTTTTAAATATACCGGAATTATTTTGCTGCTAACATATGATTCAAATAAATACTGAAATTACTAAGGCGTTTATTATACAAACATTTGGTGAATGCCTTTTGCGTCCACACAGTTCAAAGATTTCGATTTCTTTTTTAATTTTGAGGTAGTTTATACTAAAATAGTATATTGCATTAAGTTGACTTATTATGTAAATATTTTGACTATATCCTGATTGTTTTATTCACATACAAATTACAACTGCACGCCGTTGAATATTATTTAGTTAGAAATCTCACTTCTCAACTTCACAATCAGAGGGTAACTGAATAGTGGGCGATCTATGTATAACTTAATGTTAATGTTATGATTAATTGTACTTTCCATCTAGAAGAGTAATTACAATGCGATTTTAAACTGGACGATTCTATCGTTCTGGAACATCAATAACGCTTCTGCGAACGAAAAGAAAATTATCTAACAACCGGACATTATAGATGAATTATGATCTGTGCTTGCAAAAGTTCACGGCATCATAGAACTTATTTTCACAGATCCATTCCTTAATGTATAGACGGCAAGCTTGCTATTGCAAAGTAAGCTCGCATGTACGGACCTTATAGATCACCGGATCGCGGTGGTAGTATTAGCGAGACAAAACTGGGTCACCTAATAATAAATGTTTCAAACACATATATTATCTACCTGTAATTTAAAAATCTCACCATTACTGTGGGAAGTAAACAACGACAATACATGCCTGCATACGTATTATTATTATTATTATTGTCTTTTAGGGTTCGTTTAAATAACAGTATAAAAACTAACAGTAATTAAAAACGCCATTAATTAATTATTCATTAATTAATTATTATTAATTTAATTATTAATAATTAAAAAATACACTAAAAGAATACCTAATAACTAATAACAGTATTTATATTCACAATATTTATTACAAATTTATATATATTATATTTTTATATTTTAACAACACTGTCGTTGCTTGAATGTCCTCTTCCTCTTTGTCAAGTGTAATTTATAGTAATCAGTTTTCTCGAATTTTCTATTCGAGTAAGTTCGAGGACGCACGCGTCTGGTGACATCATCCATTACGGTCATCGCGTTACTCACCCCTTTCGACGTCATGTGGAAGTAGCAGTCCACGGGCTTATCTTTTCTAGGCGAAAATAAACATTCAGGCCGATAATTACAGACCTGGATTTCCATAAAAGTATGTTGGAATATTACTTCTAGCATGCTTCTTATAATTCTCCAGTACAGACAGTCCAATCCACAACCCAATTTTGGAACTGCTAATTTTAACATGTCTTGTAACATTTGTTCACACAAATGGACCAGGGCCTTCCAGGCACGATAGGTTGGCTTCAGGCTTGATAATTCTTTCACAACCAAATAAAAAATGGATTGCTTTCTGTTTATTGTTTGGTACCTTCCCAATTTTCGGTCCCTGCTGACTTAATTCTTTGAGAAATCTCTCTTGAAATTCTTTGGAAATTCATCTGGACATTTGCAAGTCTCGAGCTACGCAATAAGCGAGCGCGTATTCTGACGACGCAGAAAATAAATCTTGCTGCCTCTCGGTGGTCACCAAAAATCGAGCTTTCTAATTCAAGTTATAACTCAATTTAAAAAGAGCAAGCGCGTATAATTTTATACGTACGATGATGCTATCTTAGGGAACGTAACGCCACTGTAAAAGAGTACTCTCATTATTAAATCGCGGTTAACCTTCTCAATAAAGTTTCTGAAGTAGTACGTAATTATTCTATAGACCTTTAATTAATGTCAGATGAACTCATTAATGTCTATATACGTTTTTCAATATAAAAAATAATTTAATATACATTTTTATCTATTTATAATATCATAAAGAATAGGAGTTTGGTATGTCTACAATGAAAGTAACGATTTCAAGTGACATCACACGGTCTGTAATGCATTTGGACATCATGATAGATACCGTCATCAAAAGAGACTGTTATGAGGGGCATCTTTAAAAGTAGTTGTGAATAACATGCTTCTTTTGAAGTATTATTATTATTTAGCATATGACTAACATGAATTTAAGTTTAAAGTTACATATATATTCACAGAACTGAGTTAAGTTTTAAAATCAAGGCCATTGATCCAGTCCAACATGGAGTCGGTGGCTTCAAAGAAGTCACTCACATCACCTCCATATGCTGTAAGGGGGCACTCAGCTGTAATATGCTGAATAATCACAGGTGAGGTTCTCCGCATTCGCAAGTCAGTGTAACAGTCAGTCCCCATTTATAGAATGTCACAACAGATGCTGTGGGACGTTCTATTCTATTGAGCGTCTTTCATTAGGAGTGAGGCAGCTGCATGCTTTGAATGGATCTCGAGGCTTCCAGGCTCGAGGCTCTCTTAATTTATCATTTGGATTTAAATTTTCTGTTATAAGTTGTTCTGCTAGCAATAGTGATTTAGACTTCAGTCTCGACAGGCCGATATCAGATAGGCCAATGTGTACTGGGAGGTACATGGAGGAGGGATTCGATATTATTTTATTATATCCTCTAACCACGGTTTTCTGTCTCCGGATTGTGGGAGGTGTAGAATGGATTAGAACGTCGAGCCAGAGTAGAGGTGTACTTTTTAAACAACCGCTAATTATTCTCATGGTCTCAATGAGTTTGATGTTGATCATCTTTGCGTGGCAGCTGTTAAGCCAAACTACGGCAGAGTATTCAGCAATCGAGTAAACAAGGCTAAGAGCTGACGTCTTGAAGGCGGATGCATTCGTACCCCAAGCAGTACCGCAGAGTTTGTGAATTGTGTTATTTTTAGTATTTATTTTAGCTGCTGCGTTTTATGCGCTGAATTTGATTACCGTATTGTTTTTTTGGACAGCGTGTAAGTACTTTGAACTGTCTGGTATAATTATATCTTTAAACTAAACCTACTTGTAATAATTGCTTTGGGTGTCATTTTCTTTCAAATATCGTGGAAACTTGATATCATATTATTTTTCCTACATCTAGGTCGTTTCTGTTTGTATTTATTTTCTACATTTTTATTAAAGACCTTTGCAGTATAAGTATTTCGATTTTTGCTATGTGTAACATTGAAATGTCATCACTAGCGATATTGTTCTTCCATTTAGTTAATTTTATTAAGTATTATTCTAGATCGTTATTTAACATTGTACTTCGAGTATATTATTTAAACATCTTAGTTTTCGTTAGGCAGCTTCTGATTAAGTATTATTTCCACAGCATAAAAATCTTAGGTTGCGTCACTACTTTTACTTTTTCTCGTTTAATATCTTGCATATGGTTCCCTGAAATGCTATCTTAATTAGAGGGTTAGCTGGATATTGTTTTATAAATTACCTTAGATTCATTTTTTAATATTGTACGGTTTTTATAATTATAAAATTTCTCTTGTTGTTTTGGTTTGTTGTCATTGACTAGGTTAAAATACATGATTCTGACAGCTGAGTTTTACACGTACATGTCCTGGACTATTCTCCTTTTTAATTAGAAATTCTTTATGCCATGTATCTAGTTACAATTTCCTATCAATTGAGGTTTGTTTTGCTTTTTCCTTCTCTATCTTAATTGTGATGTAGCGAAATGATTTTCTAATTAGCCTTTCACCTCAAACTTTTCTCGACAGTGTCTACATCTGTTTTGGATTTTTCGTACAAACTAAGCAGCTTCTCCTATATAAGATTGAGCCTGCTATGTATTCGGTCCTTTTGATTGTGATAGTGCTAGGCCCAGAAATCATTTAAAAGTTTTCTTTAGTGATTGTACACGTTGCCGTTGATTTCGAATTCCTTTCAACCATTTACTATGCATTAGGAAGCCAGTAGAGACTACATTTGTCAGTAAAGGCTACGTTTGCTGAATCTAGTAGAGGCTACAATTTCCTACAAGTTTTTGCTAGGATGTGGTAATCTGGCTAGCACCAGTTTAATTTTAAAAGCATATGTTCAGATTTCATGTCCAAGGCGGATAGAAAACTTGCTAAGGTAGGAACTATTGTTCTCAATTTTACCTGAAGACTGCAGGCAGTTTAATTCAACTCCTTACGACGAACTGTTTTATGTAAATTGTGCATATTATCGTAGACTAGATTCTTTCATTTTTTTTGTATATAATTCTTTAGTCAAATTTAAGAAAACGACACTCATAATTTTGCATATACAGTAGACCGTTATAGCATATGAGGCAGAAACTGAAAGTTGCTGCGATCCTTGATTGCCGGGCCGAAAAAGTTTCTATTTGGCCTACAAGCCTCCAATAAAAAATTAGGGGCCGATCGGATAACGCTAAGGTCTGCCCAAAGTTCATTGAAGAATTAAAACACACTTTATATGGTGAAATATGGGGTTTTTAATCAAAATACGTATGTTTAAGCAACTAAAAATATTTTTTTTTGGATAACTAGACTTGACATCGATTTTAAATACAGTTTCTATTCTAACAAGCCATAAATGATCAAAATCGTTAGAGAAACAAAAAAGTTACAACAATTTGAAGATTATATTAGATCCGACTTGTTGTGTGAGGGATATTTTCGACGATATGCTTCAATGCACTGTAAGATAAATTGATTCTGTTCTTCGTCTTTCGTAAGGATCCTGTTGTAATCATTCATAAATTGTAGACCGCGTTCAGCAGCGTCGTTAACAACAAACAGATCACGACAAACATCGAGAGCATCTTGATAATCTACTTTCGTTTCCCAAATGGATGGATCGTGCTTCAAGAATTCAGTGGTCAATCAGAAGGCATCGAAAAAATGTTTGGTTTTGTATGACACGAAATCGCTCAAATTATTGTACAGCAATAGTTTTGGGTCGGAGAATTTTCGATCATCATCCAATTTTACGATTGGTTCTGTTGATTGCAGGCGCCTAACCACGTTTCGTTTCTCTTCGTGTGAAACATCCGAATCGAAAAACGCTAAAGCCATTGTTTCCGGTGCCAAATACCACAAATGACTTTTCCATTTACGTAAAACCGCTTCAGACACATCTGGGTCGGTTTCTGCATATGCGATGGAGTCTTTCAAAAAATGTATATCTTGATTTGGCTCGTATGGCATTTGTGCATGTAAACCACGCTTTGACATACAGTCGCACGAGAAAAATACATATATCGCGTAGTCCATTCAATTCTCGTTGTGTCAAAGTGAATTGCTCCCGAAAGAGGTATATTTTCAAGGTGTATATGCCTTTTCCCATGAACCTTGCGTGGGATGTTGGACCAGGTGTACGAAAGCTTCCGCCGACTTCACCAAGGAACGTTATTGTTAATTGTAGTAGTTCCTTGTAATTCGCGCGATTTGTGTTTGTTGTAGCTGTTGGTTGCAGAAATTCTTAATGGCTTCGCAGTCAGCATTACTAATTTTTGAGCGTACAACTGGGTCTTCGAGTCCGCTTTTAAACGATTTGTGGTCGAGATTTTGCCAAGTGGCAGCAAAACGATTAAAAATAGGCACTTCAGGCCCACTTGTTTCGGAATGTTTGGCTTCAAAGACGTGTTTCAATACGATTTCCAACATGTGATGCCGACATGCGAACTTGATTAATTTCCGATCGAGTTTGTGCTGCAACAAAATGCATGCGCCAGTGTTTTGGCCTGTATTTGATGAAGTGGTATCGAAACACATGGCGGAAACTTTATTAAAAATATCCCATTTGATGAGTGCATCATGAACGACCTTGGCCATATTTTCTCTTGTGCCAGCAGGGACTTTGGGAGCGCCCAAAAATTTAGATGTCCCTTCATAACTGGCGAGAATTGCGATTCGATCAATTTTGCTTCTGCCAAACAGGTCCGGCAACAGTTTTCCGTCCCAGTGAATAACCAATGACTGTACGCTATTGATCTACGTATTAAAAATAAAATAGAAATTGGTTAAGATTAACATTATTCAGAACTTAACAATCAATCTTGTAAGTGAAATTATTGAACTGTTTAAATTGCTTAAAACATGAATCATCAACTGATATTTTGCAGTACTTGATACAGTTTACATTGGAAGTGAAGACGAATATGAATTCGATGATAACAGTACGGGTACGGATGCGGCATGCGAATTGCATACCGATGATGACGGTGATCACACCAAACGTTCAAGAGGACGGCATCATTGGATCTCGCCACTTCTTACTGTAGTAATACAAAAGTATTACTACAGTAAGTAGTACTTGATAAGGCCAAAGTTAGCTGTTCAGATGCTGTCCATATTTTGATAGCATGCGCAGATAATGTAATAACTGTCATGAATAATGGTGTGACGCCTCTGACCTCTGTTGGTGAGCTTGTGATTAATCGATCTACGATCTATGAGTTACGAAAAGAATATCGTAAGCGAGAAGCGGAGGAGACTCAAACATAATTCATTACAAAGGTAATTTAGCTTTGTAATGAATTATGTGTGTGGTGGACCATGTACCCTGGTCTACCTTTCTGTCTTTGCATCAACAAAAACTTCTTGTCTTCTTGTATACGCATCTCATCCACGGCGTTTGCACTAGCGATATCGAACAGATCCTCCATTGTTTCCTTGAAAATGTTCACGTTCGATTTTGATGTATCCGATCTGCTGTTTGCACTTTATTTGTGGACATTTCTCCAGTTGCCGTACAATTTTAGCAATTTACCTTGACATTTATATTTATCACGTATTGGTATGCGCGCCTGTTGCCAAAAAATTATAGCTGCACCCACTGCTAGCTTAGCACTTTCTTTTGCACAATTTCGTCTGCCAACATTTACAAACCGCATATTGTAAAAAAAAAAATTGCAGTATCTGTCTGTTTGACGGCAGTTTGGCTCCAGATATCAGGTGTGATACATGCCCAATTGATTCCACGGAGCGCAATTTATCACTGAATCGAGTAACCATCATGGATGTAGTCGATGGTAACTCAGAAGCTGATGTAGATGGTAAATCCGACATCGAAACAACAATTTATATTTAATTACTTAGATATGGATAACGTCCTATATATAGGATGGCAAGTGTTCAGAATAAACACGACTGAGCTGCTTGATTGTTTGTAAGACACTGTTTTCTATTTCAAAATATGATCTCATAATAGCAAACAAGTCAAATAAATCTTAACCTATAGTAAATTTAAGAATGAGAGCGAGAAAGGACTATATAGGGGTGGTTTTCCTTATCACCAACCATCTACTCAAACATATGAGAGCGTCAATACAATTAGCCAGACGAACATATGTGTTGTTGTTGTTGTAGGCAAACAAGTAACGGGACACAGTTACAACAAAAAACAAAGAAAGAAAGAGAATGTGCAAAAGTTGATAAGTTACTCAGCATGCATGTGCACATTGTGCATGCCATGTAAGCTACAGCATTCAATTGACGTAAAATTCAAATTGAAATCGTTGTAACTTTTTTGTTTCTCTAACGATTTTGATCATTTATGGCTTGTTAGAATAGAAACTGTATTTAAAATCGATGTCAAGTCTAGTTATCCTAAAAAAAATATTTTTAGTTGCTTAAACATACGTATTTTGATTAAAAACCCTATATTTCACCATATAAAGTGTGTTTTAATTTTTCAATGAACTTTGGGCAGACCTTAGCGTTATTTGATCGTCCCAAAATTTTTTATTGGAGGCTTGTAGGCCAAATGGAAACTTTCGGCCCGGCAATAAATACAAAAAAAATAATAAATGGTTTAATATACAGGGTTATCGAAATTTTCCATGTTGTACTAGTCATGCCCGATTTTGTATTTGTTAAGTAGTAGTTCTCATAATAATCATTTCAAAATTTTTATAAATTCAGTATCATTTTGTAGAAAGGTATAGACCAACGCATATCATAAAATTATAGTATATTTTAATTTTAATTTTCTTATTACAATTGAAACTGTCGATCATTTAATTTTCATATAATATTTAACAATTTATGAGTATACTGTATGTACAATAATCTCGATGTGAGATTTATTCAAGATCTTAGATAAATTACCAACCAAATTATTCAGGTTAAGCCTATTATTTAAATATTTATGACTCAATAATTTAAATATTTAAATCTTATTAACTATTTGATTTGTCTAAAATTCAGTTAACTTAATTTAGTAGTCAGTAATTATTGGTGTTAAGGCATATTTTATTGTACACGATTTAGTAGTTTTCTTTTTTTTTTATACAACTTACTATGCTGGGTGAGTTTTTAACTCATGTCCAGTTATCACTTTTGAGTCAATTTTACTACATACCTGTTTGCAGTGATTTATCAAGTTGGTCATTGATATATTGGTTTTATTAATTAATTACTGTGACTCGTCAGCTTTATGTAGATTCTTTTCTATTGCAACATTTTAGTCTTGTGATTTTTATATAATTCACCGTTGTTCCGATATATGCTTATGACTTTTCCTTATTTTAATTTGTTCATTGTTAATTAACTCTTAGTTATTGTTATTATACTTGTTGTTTGATTGTCATGGTAACAACTGTCCACGTATATAGCTATGATTAGAGTTTAAATACGGTGGCACCTTCCCTCGCCCGCCTGTTAACTAAACTGGTCTCTCAGCAGAAGATCCCGGGGCGATCGTGTGTTGGGGTAAGTTGATAAATCGTAAGAAGGTATTACGTTGAGTACGGAGGCGCAGAACTATTGCTTGTGATGGCACATAGTATGTGTTCTCCAATGTTTTTTAGATAGGAGTGTTCGACCCATTGCTACTTCTAGATATTTATTATTATTAGGCAAGGATTGTAACGTCAGAAGTTGCTACTGAAGTACACGTGCAGCTCTAGATGTGCTTGTTTATTATTGAGGTGAAAGCACGACATTTCACTTTTATTTATATTCGGGATTACTCTCCAGTCCGCGAAGTATTTTCCGAGTAAGGACAGGTCCACTGAAAGTATGTTATTAGTTTCCTCTATGATTTTACTCCTGGATGCAAGAGCCAGATCATCGCCATATCCAAACTTTTTTGGCTTTGTGTGTGGCCTGGAAATATACAGATTACTACACGCAATGGGCAAGAATAAAACCAGTAAAAACTGGCTTCGATAAACTTCGAAATCCAATAGCTTTCCTTGGACTTACCTTTCGTGGGTGGGTTGCTCTTGAATTCACAAACCAGGTAGCCAGTACCAACGGCTTAGTCTCAGTGAAGGCGGCGTGAGATTCCTCAACGAAACGTTGTTAAAGTGACTGTATCTATATTTAGATAGCGCACCACTGCGATTGAAAGGCTACTTGTGAAAATCGTGGAGGACGTACATGCGATAACGCACCCCCTACAATCAATAAATCCGAAACCAAGGAAGCTATAACTAAGAACTAAGAAGCGAACAACCAAGTAATAAACAGCAATATTTACTTTGAACGTTTGCTCAAAACTCAAAACACATTTTTAGTACGGATAATTTTGGAACGTCTTTATATATAAATTGTAGAATAGTATATCCAAATTAATAAAGCAACTTAATGGGTGAAGTGCTGTATGTACCTGAATGTCACAAAGGTATTACAAACGATCAAACCAGACTGTATATAATTAAACCTAAAACATTAGCAAAAAAACTAATACAAAAACATGAATATCTATATAATTACATCAAAACAGTATTCGATATTTAAAAACTTTTAACCATCCTGTATATCTTGACCAACTGTGTTTTATATGTGTACAAAAAAATATTCCCTCCTATAGCGTCCGATCAACAGCGTTAACTAGGTTCGGTACTAATTAATTTCGACGGCAATTACGTTAGCGGCGACTAAATGACTTAACATAATAGAACATGGTCAGAACACTTGCCTGTGGATGTTATGTGCCTGATAAATATAAACGTCGGCGAAAGCAAAAATCCGATTAGATAAGTAGTAAAAATCTAGCTCGAAGCGTAACTAAATTAACCTGACCAGAAGATTACTATTCTATAAATGCACAATGCTCAAACAAACTATAAACAGTTTTACTTTCTCGCCTTCGACTTCAGCGATAGCTTAACGATAAGTGCCTAAGTAAGGATGACGCATCCCTAGGCACGCATATTCCATATTATCACATAGGTAGGGGAGAAAAGCAGTGGTGTGATGCGCATATACGTATATTTCAAACGACGTACGTGCTGAATATAGGAGGTTGTTTAAATAATAATGTAACAAGATTATACAGGACAGGTGCAAGTACCAATCCTTGAGGCAGTCCATTATTAAGATTTCTAATTTTACGCTTGCTCTCTCTTGATATTATTTGGAAGGGCTTGTGTCAAAGGATGTTGTTTAATGAAGATGCTATTCGGCTGCATAGTACTACGCTGGGAATTTTTTAGAGAAGGCCTTCTCTCCATTCCGTATCATATGCCGCAATCAGGTCAACATACACAAGAGTTGTCTTCAGCCGTTTTTGAAACCCTGCCTCAATGTGCGTTGTTAAGCTGACCACCTGGTCAACACAACTACGGTTGGGTCTAAATTTAGACTGTTCAACAGAAACAGAAACATGCTTCAATATCAAAGCGCTAAATCGGTTTAATAGTAATCTTGAAGTATAATTTTTGTCATCAAGTGTTTTTTTTTACTTATTAAAGAAACATAGATAAATTGCTTTGAAAACTTCTATGAAAATGATAATTAACAAAAAGTGGAACTTCACTTAAAGTTAGGTTTGGGCATATGAAATGTGGGATTTTTATTAGTACATATAACGAACTTTTGTCAAAATCTAATAAAAACATAAGCACCTCTTAAGAAATCTAAGTCCGCGAGGCCTATAAAAGTGTCAACTTCTTTATCGTTATGAAACTATTTCCTTTTAGGAATGCATCCAAATCGCTAAAGAAATGATAATCTGTGTGTAGTAAATACAGTCCCATGACTTTCTAGTAGCGACTCTATTCATAGTTTGGATCGTAGTTTTGAAACTGTTGTTTGGTATGTGTGAGATATTGCATTATCATGTAAAGGAACAGGTACTGCCTGTTGAGAACAGTGCGATATATGTATTTTCAAAATATCCTGTATATAATTGCTGTTAAACTTTCAGTATTTAATAAGTAGTGAAAACATATAATACTGGTAATATGTAGTCCACGAAACCCCCATCAGAATTTTCTGTGGATGGAGTGGATGCTTTGCTTGAGGCCTAAACCGAAGCTCCCTTGAAAATTACTCATTTCAGTTACTGAGTACATATGTCGAATTAATGTTGTACTGTTTCTAAAGTTTGTTTATGATATTCCCACCGCAATCTAAAAAAGTAAATTCAAATTATATTACAATGCATATTTCACTGATAATAGTTTGAGCAAATAAAACTTCAGGGAGATACCTACTAGTATAAAACAGTACAAAGCCCAATACATATTACAAATTTGTTTTTGTCACAAATATCGCCATTACGCACTATTTCTATTGACATTACGTATGCACATATGTACAACATTTCTTTGTTACTACAAATATTTTAACAATAAATATTAATCCATGCAGCGCATTATTTTTCGAGATCACAAGTCTAGGTAAGTTTAAATTAGACTTTAGCACTTTAAATTGTTTAAGGCTTACGGCTATCGCTTAAAGCAAAAGTTTGTAATTTATTTAACAATTTCTTATTTTACTGTACAGGAGTGGATTTTAAGCTAATGTTATTACATAATTATTTAATTACATAATGGCGATTTTGAATACGTTATTGAAATATAAATTAAATATTAAAATTTGAATTAAAATGCTTCCTTATTCAGAAATAAAATTTAATTATAATTCCCTTTGAAAAGAATTCGAATTTAAATGATTCGTCTCGAAAAATTATGCAGATGTACATTAATTAAAATCTCTTAAATTTTATAACCAATAAATTTGTGAATTTTTAGATTTACTAAAATATTGTTGGTAATACATTAAATAAACTGTATAATAATGTTTAATTCCAACCAGAATTTGGAACAGACTGTGGACATATATATTTATTTTGTTTTTTCGAAGTCGAAATAGTGATCACGTTGCAGTTTGTGTGTAAATAAAGCACACAAATGATTGAGAATTGATAGAGAACAACACACAATTAAAAGATAAATTAGAGAAATGCTGTCCGAGTGGGTTTTCGTCGTTTTCCTTCTCGTTCTAGGTAAATGCCGACAGCTTAACATCTTAAATCGCTCCATGGGCGCAAGTGTAACAATAACTCATGACCAGGGACAGGACGCGGGAGGCCGATGACTCATCGCCCATAGTCGCCCATAGTCGCGCATACTACGCCCACGGACGCACTATTGAATATTTGTATTTTTAAAGAGTTTTTATTTTCATTTATGTAATTGGAAAACAAACGGGTGGTGATCTATAAAATACGAAATACATTTTTATCTGTTCACTTTGTAGTTCAAATTGAGTAAAGGAGTATTAATATTAATTACTTCTTCTTCTGTTTTGGGTTGGACGCCAGCACATCCAGGTACTTGAGCACATTGCTCTTTGTACTATCCCCAATATATATATATATATATATATATATATATATATATATATATATATATATATTGATATAGGGCAAGCCTATCCATAAGAATGCCTCAGTGGGCAAAAGATTGAATTTAAATGTATATATGTAAGTTTTAGGATAATTTAGAAGTATAGAACTTGAATTCTTCATATGAAAAATCAATAAAGTTGAATTCGCGTAATTAATGGTTTTAAATTTAATTTCACTTTTATTTATTTGTTTTTTTTTAATTTGTATCAGTCACTTCATTTCGATATTATACTTTTCTAATGATATTTCAACTTAATTGATAAATAATTATAGACGCCATAAATTTAGGCAAAACTGTACTTTTTTTTTAAAAAGGTTATCGCGGGAATGTTTCCCACAATAAAATTAGCTTTAATAACAATAATTATTATTCAAGCATGAAATATATATTCACTAAAATAAACTAAATAATTAATATTAAGTATATGTATATTCAATATGTCTAAATTGTCATTTTAATTATTATAAAATACCGCGATTAATATGATACATACAATTAGACGAATCAGGACGAGGGATGAGAAAAAAAGATAGTTAGCGTAACTAGAAGTCCGCCATTAAAAACATTTCGACGTATTTGAAGTGCCTCTCTAAAAATTAAATGAAAAACATTAAGAATACGAATAAAACCATACGTCTACTCTAGTAAAAATCTTACCTATATATCCAGTTCCAGTTTTACCTATTTTTCAAGTCCAGAAGGTGACCGGGGTCCTGATTAACAGCAATTGAAATTCACCGCGAAGCTTGGCCGATTGGACCGGACTACAGCTAAGGTGACGCCAACAGATTGCCGCAAGACTCAGACCCGCTTTTATGGACCTGATAAGCAGATTCCAAACACCTTAAGTCCTATCCTGATTCACTTAAGTATTATTTAAAATACCTACGAATTTTTAAGAAAACGGAAAATTAATTCATCATGCACAAATAAAATATCATATTTCTATGATTCATTGAGTAATAATTACTTAGATTATTTTTAAAAGATTAAGATATTTATATTACTGTTACGAAGAATACAAGTTCAGTTCAATTCAATTCAATTTTAGTTTTAATCTTGTTGATATTTTAAGATGTATCATAGATTTCACTCATAATATTATTTTATTCATGTCACACTAAGTTTGTTTATTTTTATTAACCGAGTTTAATCGCCATATTAATTTCATCACGTGACATGTTAGATATTTATTAATCATAATGTTAATGCATATCTCACTTACCTGTTATTTTGGCATTCATTTCATTAAAGTTGTTAATCAATAGTCCATATCTCGATCGTTTTATTTTATAGTTTTAAGAATAAATAAATTCTATTTGTCTGTTGCATGACCATTAGCCGATATTGTAAGTGTTCGATATGGTGTCACCGAACCTACTATATTAAGGGGCACTTTATTAAGTCCCATAACAAGAGTTTGTATTGTTCAATTGACTAGCCGGAACCACATAACACTAAACATTACGCCCACTCAAAATACTTATAAGAAGTTTTATGTACATCTGAACAGCTGTTTTAAGGTTAAGTATATGTTGTTATGTGCAATTATGCACTTTTGCATTGTGCGCAAATAATAATTGTAACATCATTCAACTCCATCTATATGTTATATTAGATAACTTATTTGAATAATAGAAATTCATAATGCACATTTTCTAAATAATCATTCCAGTTTATTTAAAATATAAAAATTAGCCTTTTATGCGCTTTTATCAGGGTTGACCGTTACAATATATATATATATATATATATATATATATATATATATATATATATATATAAGTGATTAGATAATTTCTTAGCCGTTCATTAAATATAACATTTGATAAATTATTGGAGGTTTTCGGCTTTTATATGAAATATTTACAAATATCAAGTTAGTATGTATGTAATTGCAAAGTAAGGGGGGATGTAAACATTGCTGTCTACAAATTACAAAGCAAATCATACGAAATTTCGTACAAAAAAATGAATGAATGAAATTACTGTACTATAATATATACAGTTTACACAAACCAGTAGGTCATAAGGAGTTAAATTGAACTGCCTGCTGTCTTCAAGAAAAATTTTGAGCATAATAGTGCATCTCGTATGCAGGACATCGAAAGGCTCACCAGATTGTTGAATTATTCACATACCTTCGACAGGAAATACAACAATGTGCTCATGTAATTAATCCGGTACTAACGAAGTACCACGTGCTAGCAAAAACCTCTGCAGGAACTAATATAGCCCGTACTGGCACCCTATTAAATTCCAGAAAGAGAAAAAAAAATATGACGAAATACTATCATGAAAGAACAATGCCTTTACACAAAGACATCGAGTAACACAACTTAGCTAGTGTATGTAAAATGGTCGAAAGTTATTCGAAATCAAACGGCCATGTGCCGATATACCGTATGTCTGAAGGAATCTTAAAAATAGCGCGTGTAATAAGTTCAAGAGCTCGCCTACTAGTAGTAGTGACTGACGCACTAAGCTGGGTTTCCCCGAAAATAAGAATAAGTCTGCGCTTCCAGAACACGTTTACATAAGCAAAGAAAATATGGACAGGGTATATCAATAAAATGATTCAAATATAAAAAGAATGTATGGTAGAAACATAAGCAGATATAAAAAATATAAATTGCTTCTTAAAAACAAAAGAAAAAATAATCCTTAAGTGTAAGCTGAAATGAAGTTTTAATTACAAATAATCAAGTAAAGTAGAATTCTTAGTATAAAACAGAAAAAAGGATAATAATATAAATTAAATAACACGTTCAAAAATAAATTAATAGAGAGAAACGAAATTTTCTTCTACATAAAACTTTATCTCAGTAGTTACATCGATTAAATAATATAAATTGTTTTTTTTTATAAGGTGCTCGAACAGACCACCTTCTGCCGCTAAACAATACACTAATCTATTACAAAATTCATGACTAAAGACGGCAGACTATGTGCCCCAGCAGTGGCGTTGCGTGGAGAGTTTAGCAGAATAACAGTGCGCTTACTTAAAAAAATATATATCGAATGCCTATACAAAACGTTAAGAAAAAACATAAATAACTTACCCAACATGTTTACATTGTTGCAAAAAAATGCGGATGTGCGCGATGAAAAAACTGCACCATAATATATGTTTCTGTATTAGTCTCGGAAAGGTTCGTACGTAGCGACGTATATATATATATATATATATATATATATATATATGTTTATATACAGAGAAGGATTGTTCGACGTTGAGAGATGTTATATTTGCATAGTTAAAGCGCTCTTTGTATCTGTACAACGGATCTTCAGTATTGGTAAAAAGTTGCCCTAATTTTGTAAAATCTACATTTTTATCTAATACACTGTTAAATTTTTCACGGACACAATCACTTTTTTCATCTTCAAGGATATGCAGCACTAGTTTTACGTGGTCAATAATTGCTAATGAGTCCGATAAGGACAGCGCAGTGTTCTGTAAATTTTTCATTGCGTCCAGTATTGGAACGTAACTGTCGTAAATAATTTTTAAATTTGCTGCAACTTGAGGATTGTTAAATTGAACCTGGCTGAGCCGTATTGCATCTGCTTCTTTGGCATCTAGTTGTAAAATCACTGATTTAATTTTTTCAAAATGTTTATAATAATAAAATGCTGCTTCTAACCAAGTACCCCATCGTATAAGAATTGGTTGCGGCGGCTCGGGTATATCAGGACACAGCGAATGAAATAGCCGAATCCGTTTCGGAGATTTAAGAAAAACCGCTTTCGTTTGTCCTATCAGTTGATCCACATAGGATAAGTTGTATATATAGTGTTTGTTACAAGGTGTAAAGCGTGAAGCAAACATGTGACATGCAGCAGGTTTGGTTGAATCGTTTTGAGTAAGTTTGCCGTGGAACACATAACCTTGGCGGCATCGGTAACTAACATTAACACTTGCTTCGGTAAAATCTCAAATTTGCGTAGTGTTTCTATTAATACATCATATATCGCTCTGGCAGTACACCCTTGCATTCGTTTACAGGTTAGTAAATAAGGAGGAGAAGGTCCTTGCGGAGTCAGCGTCCGTACTAGAATGGCTAGGATGGACTGTTTTTTAATATCTGCAGTTTCGTCTATTGTTAACCACAGGAATTTTTTTTACCGTATTTTTCGTCCAATTTACAATTCTCTCACGCACTGACGGTACGTAATTCCGTAGCGTACTTCTTGCTGGTAATTTCCACGTAGGATTGTATTTCTTCCAAAACTGACGAAACATTGGGTGTTCCACTTTCTGCATTGGTATATTGGTCGCAATTAACATCATTGTTAAATCACACACAAATTTATTATATGATCTGCGTCCACTATTATTCGATTTATGTTTGTCACTATTTATATGTCTTTGGCACTGACTTGCTTTCCAAGTTAATAAAGTTGTTTCACAAACTAAACATTTCACTACGGTACCGTCATATATTAAATCGGGAAACCGATGTAAAAATTTCTTTACTACGTTAGCATGCAACCGAGTCGATGCACTGTTTCTACGCACTCCCGACATTTTCAACACGATTGTGTTAACAATGTATCGCTTACAACGTCTCAACAGCAACTGAATTGATCGTCGTACGCCTCTACTCGATCCCTCCACATCACGCTACTGTTCGGGCACATAGTCTGCCGTCTTTATTCATGACGCAGTGCAAATCACGACCTCTTAGTTTTCATCATTATTGTCTATGTTCAGGGCTACGACTCTATCGCGATATGAACATTTCTTGCACGACTGTAAACAACCATATTTTTCGAAATGGTTTATCAAATAACGAATAGGACTAGATGGTACTTCGCGTTCAAATGCTGTCATTAATAAGCCACTTATTTCATTCAATGTGCTGCCACGGTGATGCCATTGTATTATAGATTTCTTTTCCTCCAAAGTTAAATTCATGATAAATGATTAATTTAATCAATCGGTCCCAACTCTTCCAAGTTATTCTAGAAATGAGACCCGAACGTGTCGCTCGTGAAATGTTAAATGACGAGACGAATAAGAGGAGGTACCGCCTGGTAACTGACGCGCTTTGCTGGGATTCCCCGATTTTGTTCGACCGATAAGAATAAGTCTGCGCGTCCAGAACACTTTTGCATAAGCAAAGAAAATACGGACAGACAGTATATCACTTCAAGAAATTTTATATCCGTCGTTACAACGTCAAAACAATATTGCGGATTCACAATCCTTAATGTTTAATATAAATTTAGAATGACTAAATCCGCTTGAGCGAGCAAAATTCCATTGTTTTAAAAGTCATTTATAATTTTCATTTCCAAGCGACGCACGGTGGAGCTGACTTCTTGACCTGGCCACTTCACAAAATAAAAGAGGCAAATTACCAGGAGGTTCGATCTGAAATAGTAAAAGCTGCTTAGTTCTCTCGAAAAGTTCAAGATAGATGTAGACACTGGTGCGAAGAGAATTGACGATGAGAATCTAAATAAAAGAGTATTTCGCTGCAGAATAATTAAGATAGAGAAGAAAAAAAAACAAAACAAAGCGAAATTAATAGAAATTGTGATTAGATACATGGCAAATAAATTTTTAATTAACAAAAAATAGTCCATAACAATTCAATCATAGATGTGGCTCTTATTCGAATACACGAAAGGGAAAAATTCCTAAAGGAATTAGAAAGAAATTATTACCTGAAAATTCTAAAAAATCAAATAGACTCAAGATTTAATTGCGAAAATGCTTCAAAATATAGTATTTTAATTCAAATAAATATTTGCGATAAAATATTTTAGTTCGCCATTTTGTCACGCAAATTAGATACACACACATACCCATATACACATGTACGTATAGATCCAGCTGACAAGATCCTAAGGACCATGCGCAACCAATTATCAAAATCATGTAAATTAGCCCGCATTGTAGACAATCAAAACAACCAAACCTAAATTATTCAAAACATTTATACACTGTACTAAAAAAATACAGCAGTCCAATTTAAAGCATAACAACATCTAATGTGGTTAATCCATCATTTAATTTGAGATTTTGATTTTCAAAACAAGTGATTAGTTTTGGCAAATTTCCAAAGTGTTTGTGAAGAAAGTACAACTGATTTCTTAAATTTGGACTTTGTATTACTCCCTTGCACTCGCATACTTCGAGCATCGCCATTTAAACATCTAACGAAATTTTGTAAAATATCGAAATTATCTGCATAAAAACTAGTAGCTTCCAAGCATATTCCCCATCTAGTTATCACTGGGGAGAGAGAAGCAGGGTCAAAGATGGAAGTTGTTTCCTGTAAAGAGCTACTCTCAATGGTGCTTTTCTGAAAACTTTTTTAAAGGCGGATACAAGTCTATCAATTTCCGGAAAGGTGTCTGTGATATATTCACATATTCTGTAGACCACACAAGTAATATGCAGCATATTAGGATATGTTTCTTTTAATAGTCTGCCTGATTTTAACATATATGCAGAACTGCCACTGACAAAAGTACTTTTTCTTTGTACCTATCGTCCGAACGAAGCATTTGGTGCATACTCTCGTAAATGGTTTTAGCTACTGTTTCCGCATCAACTGCATTTATAACTTTTGTTGCTATCACATATGCGTTATATGAAATAGTTGGATGTAGTACACCAGCTACAACATTTACCACACAGCGTCCTGAAATATAGACAGTTTCGTCGGCATTTATCCATACGTACTGATTTGAAAGATGGCTTCTAATGCGTTGTACTGCTTATGTGTGTTCTACTGCTTTCGTGTTGTACTTAGAAACATAATATTTGCATAAGGTGGATTCATCAGGAACATATCGACCACTATATTTTGGAGAAATGTTTTGAAGGTGAGATTATATTATTTAAGGGAATATTTCTTTCGGAATAGTTCTTCGTTAAAATTGTCAGATTCGAACGGGTCTAATATCTATGTATGTGTTTGCGATGCTAAGTGATGTTTTACGTGCGATTTCTTGGAATTTTTTAGCGATATTACACAGACTTTGTAATAAATTTCGGAATCACTGACAATGTACATACAATCAGTATGAGCCTTAATCCAACTCGCCATTGTTTCACGATGCCATTCTCGACGTTGTTCCATATTATATCTGAAAAAGTAACTTAAACAATGTTCTAGATCTAAATAAATGAAAATTGAAAATGTATGCGTAAGTTATTGAAACTTCACTGAACACTTACGTCAAAATAAGCGAGAGAAGTAGATTTGGTGAAACGATATTAAACAGGATCTATTACAAAAATTACGATGTATGTAATTAACAGTTAAAACAATGAAAAAAGAAGCAAACTCACGGTAGTTTATTTATCTTACGAAATATAAACTAATAAATAAAATACATTATAAAAATTCCTCACGCTTCTATCTACGCCCATGAAGAAAGGAATTTAACTGTAATATTGAAGTAATTGCGTCACAATTCAACGACAAAAGCAGATGTGTGGTTAACTGAATGAATAGTGCTATTCAATAACTGCATGTTGTACTTAGCGATGTCGAGTAGACTATTTATATGGTTTGTAATTGGCATCAAACTCCTGGGAATGTTAGGTCATGATTTATTATTATTTGAAATGAATGTAGAATGTATTTATGAATATATTTTACCCACCATAACATCACTTATATAACTTTAACATTAATATACTGTCATTTATAATTCTACGATAAAGATAATATTTACCGAAACATGTAAGAGATTATTTTAAATATATATATACCAAAATAAAACAGACCTTAAATAGCCAAATATCTAAATCTACTATAATATTATTATTATACTATAATATAAAAAGATCAAGAAATATTTATCTATCTATCTATATATATATATATATATATATATATATATATATATATATATACATATAATAACTTCGTGACCTTGGTATGATATGGTAAACCTAATCAGTAGGCGATTAAAGGTCTGTATATTACTTCAAAATATATGTATTTAAAAAACTCTACATGTTTCGGCTGTATACGCCTTTTTCAAGAGAATACAAAATATGAATGACAGGATATAAATGTCAAGTAATTAAGTTGCTATGGTTTAAATTATTCAAAGATACATTCTAGTAATAATAATAAATCATGCCTTAGTATTTCAAAAAATAGATAACAAGGTGTGAAAATATGTGTTGTTCGCTGCTAGCAATTTGTGTCTCCTTCTGGGTATGAACTTGTGTGTTGGTTGCTGCTGGCAGCTTGCGTCTCTCTATGGGTGTGTGGTTTTGTGTGAGAGCGTAAGTGTAGGGTTTTGTATGTCGGTGCGTTCGTGCGTGTGTTTAGTAACGATCTACAATTTACCATCATATTATATTTTTTTTTTTTGTTATATACCTTATGTTATTTAAATATCATTTAAATATCATATACTTTTGCTTATCATGATGACTGTTCCGTGTTTTGATTCCTGTCTAGTTGTCCGAGCAGGTTTTCGTGGTTTTCCTTCTCGTTTTGAGCGAATGCCGACAACTTTGTATCTTAAGTCGCTCCACGGGCGCATATGTAATAATAACTCATGTCTTGCTTTTCCCTGCCTATCCCTGTTTTCTGTTTTTTGCTGATGTGGTCCTCTACTGGGTTGCAGCCTAGCATATGCGCTACAAAACTCTAGGGGGGTCTGCCCGTTGGGCAGTCAGGTGCCATTCCGCCTTTCCAGCAAGAGTGAGGAACCATGCTACGCGGCGCTATCTCGTCGCCGCGCAATGCACACACCACTAGGACCGGTCCTGGGCGACAACCTGGCTAGGCTGCCGTTAACAGCATACACACGTTCGACGTGTGTGCTATGCCCCCGCTTCGGCGGAAAACGTTAAGATGGCATAAGTGTGACCATCGTCGACCGAGGTAGCCACTAAGAGTGTTCCCTTAGTTGCGATGAGCAACCCCGTACAGGGTGCGCTTCGCCTGTCTGCGCCTTGCCTCGTTGGGGCGGGGGTCAGACCGTCGAAGTACTGCACGGAATTGTAAAGAAGTTGTCGGGAAAGGGTTGGCGGCCCTACGCAACGGCTGGTTATCCGACCTCTCTAAATTCATGCGACCGATCACTAAACACACGCACGAACGCACCGACATACAAAACCCTACACTTACGCTCTCACACAAAACCACACACCCATAGAGAGACGCAAGCTGCCAGCAGCAACCAACACACAAGTTCATACCCAGAAGGAGACACAAATTGCTAGCAGCGAACAACACATATTTTCACACCTTGTTATCTATTTTTTGGAATACTAAGGCATGATTTATTATTATTACTAGAATGTATCTTTGAATAATTTAAACCATAGCAACTTAATTACTTGACATTTATATCCTGTCATTCATATTTTGTATTCTCTTGAAAAAGGCGTATACAGCCGAAACATGTAGAGTTTTTTAAATACATATATTTTGAAGTAATATACAGACCTTTAATCGCCTACTGATTAGGTTTACTATATATATACATATATATATATATATATATATATATAATTATTTCTTGAACCTTGTACAATATAGTTGATTCAGATATTCGGCGATTGAAGGTTTGTTTTACATTAATATGTATATATTTAGAATAAGCTCTTACATGTTTCGGTAAGTATTACCTTTACTAAAGATTTATAAATGACAGATCTGTGATCTGATTGGAAAGAATAATGATTCATTCTGCAAACGCCGCCGGTATAGAACTGGTTCGATGCGCATGAAAATATCCCAAAACAACGATTTCATTACCTTCGTCGCCCGTTATCGGTTTTGGAACTGTCTTCTTGACTTAAATACCAAAGCGAATGGAATTTGATCCTATTCGCTTGAATTTAGTTTTATTCATTGCTGATAAATGTGGATATCATTCATTAAAAAGTTGACATGTTCTTTATAATTTGAAGAGATTCACCATGAATGTAGAATAAATTCAAAATATCTCTACTAGAATAAATATTTAATTCGTCTTGGATATTTGTGAAGAACATAAAGCCATTTAGACACGAAATACATTTTGTGACAATTTTGACAAATCAGATTTTCAAGGCTTATTACAACAATTTTTTTTTTGATAATGGGCAATTTAGAAAATAATCATTAATAACTCGAAAACTATGAAAGACATAGGGAAACCTATACCTGTACGATGCAGAATGTTTATCTACTTACTATAGCGTGCTCATCTACAGGTGTTCTAATAAAAAAAAAGATTTTACTTTGATTAAAGATTACTTAAATAAGACAGGTCTACAAAATTAAACTTTTTGACAGATGTTTTTATTTTGACAACTGATTTTATATAATTTTGGTAGGCTGATTTCAAAAATTCTATACATATATTTGTATCACGTAAGGTTTTTTTGCAAATATTAAATGAAAAAAAACGATATTTCTAAAAAAAATTATTTGTTTATTGAGTAAAAAGGTGGAATACAAGTTAAAAAAGTGGAAAAAATACTTTACTCAGTCTTTTTTAAGTGAAATCCTTGTCTTTTTACCAGAAAACTGCGTTGTCCGGACATTCGGTTGTATGTTTTTAAGGGCATATCCCGTTTTAACATCCAGCAGTAGTCCGCCATCATCGTTATGCTCCATCTGCCTTGGTATCGCCGTTCCATTTCCTTAATGTCTTGGTGAAACCTCTCTCCCTGTTCTTCGCTAACTGCTCCAAGATTTTCATAGTATTTTCAAAATAGTTCAAGTGTGAAAACAAGTGTGCACTTTCAAACTCATATTACAACCTAGACGATGAAAGTGTTGTAACATATTTTGAACAATATTTTCGTAGTTTTTGTCTTTAAGAGTTCCCAAGAAACGTATCAATTACTTCTTTAAATGAAACCCAGGCGTTTTTCTCGACATTGGTCATTGTGTTTTGAAAATCCTTGTCTTTGCATAATGTTCTTATCTGCGGCCCAACAAAAATACCTTCTTTTAACTTGGCATCGGATAAGGCTGGAAATGTCTCGCACAAATATTTAAAACACTGTCCATTTTTGTCTAGGGCTTTAACAAACTGCTTCATCAAGCCAAGTTTGATATGGAGAGGAGGCAGTAAAACTTTTTTGGGGTCAACCAAGCTATCTCTTAATACATTTTTGCTACCAGGTGTAAGGCTTGTTCTAGAGGGCCATTCTATTTGAGTCCAATGTCGGATTGTTCACACAATGTCTTCTTTCCATATTTATACGTTCTAGAACACTTAAAATACGCAACAACGAAGACAACAAGCGCGCGGACACAGTAGCACGACGACTAACACAACCAAACTGCACATAAGCAGGTTTCAATGTTGTATTGACGATTCTGCGCCGACTCTGTTGCTTTGCTGAGAAATCTAATATTAACCAGTGTTGCCAAATCACATTTAATTTCATAAAAATCAATTCATTTAAAAATCATGCCTAACATGGAACAAACATATTCTTGTTATAGGTATGTATTAATAAATTAACATTTTTTAAGATATAGAGCGCTATAAAAAAAATTTACGTGATAGAGCAAAAATATGGCGTTTTTTGGAATAAGGGCCCCCAAACATATACAAATTAGCAAACAGCTTTCAAACATCAAAATCACTGTAGACCTGTGTAATCAATAAATTTCGAACACCCTGAAAGATATTTCTTAAATGTTTCGACAATACTCGAAATTTTATACCTTTCGCTGTCACCAGTAGAAATAGGACGTAGTTTAGACCAAATACGCCTGAGATATATGGTTTTAAAAGTACATTGAAAAAACAAAAAATTTCACAAAAATCAAAATATGTAATTCAAAAACGGTTAATTTTTTGCAAAAGAAACCTCAATATAAAGTGTTATAGTACTTTACAAGGAATCTAAAAAAGTATAACATTCCATTTAAAATATCAAAGTTGGCTAGGACTTCTGGCATAATCGAAACAGGTTCATGGGTGTAAATATTTTATTTGAATACATCAAGTATCAGGATTACGTGCCACAAATTTTCAAAAGTGTCCTAAGGCATTAACATAGAAAACTTCTAACGAACGGGTTGCGGGAAAAACCCTGTGTACATATTAAAGTAAAACAGGTCTTAAATCGACTTCTAATTTAATATACTATATATATATATATATATATATATATATATATATATATATATATTGATATACTATTAAAGTTCTGTGTGCAGTAATTATATAAATAAATAAATAGAGATTTTAGGTCTATAAATGTGGTTTATTAGAACTATGACAATAAAAGGGTAGTTTTATTTCTCATAGGTACCTACCTTGTCTTGGAAAGCTGGTTTCATTAATGCTTATAAGATGTTGCTTGGATTGATGGCTACCAAGTATTATTGCCTATATAGTAACGAATTTCAACATTATATCAAAATTTAGATATATTTCGGTTAGCTGAGGGTAATCTGTTGTTTAAGTGAAATATTGTTTTAGATATTAATTGTTCGTTTAGGGAGCATGAGATACTTCCCTCCCCAGGAGCCGGTTCAGTCGTATTCAAATCTTGGTTTCTCTTTTTTAAATGAATTGTTAACACCCAAAATTACTAAATAGCCAATAAGATACAACTAATGTATATTGATCTTAAAATAGAAATAAAAGTGTCTGATGTAAGTATAATAATGTAGGTATGTAGGTATAATAACAATATTTAATATTTCTTTTAATAATGTTTTAAATTACATAAATTCTAGCGATCACCTGTTGATTACATTATTAGATCTCGTGACATATGTGTACATAGTTATGGTGCAATTACATTTGTTTCATAAAGGAAAATTATTACTTATGGTGTTAAAAAATATTTTAAAAGGATAGTTATGGTGCAATTAAATACACAAAGAAAAATTGTTTCACAAAGGAAAAATATCACTCATGGTGTTAAAAAATTATTTTAAACGGAACCGTTCATTACTAGGTAGGTGCTATTAAACTATTTTTCTATGATGTTCATTTTAAAATGTATCTAAACTATACAATAGGTTATATAAATTTCGAAAGTTCTTAGTTTTTAGATAAAATGTAATAATTACTTGTTTGTAATACCAGGATGATTCTGATGATGAATAGGAGCAATTTCTTACTGGAATACGGGATGAACGTCTTTCTACGGGACTGGTAAGGATGGAAAGGACTGCTGATTGAATACTGAGTTTTCTAACCTTTAATGGCTTGCGCGTGGTATAATTTATGTACTAAAACGTCGCACTATTTATTTAGATTAGCCGTGAACAACATATCGGCAAGTATTGTAGTTTTTACCATTTTCTTTTATTTTAAAATTTCTGTTTGCGAAATCAACGCGTTCTTTTGCTAGTTCACTAAAAAGAAGCCAACTTTCCGATGTTTCAACCTAGGCCTCCATTCGTCCAAACTTGCATTACAAAAAGTATTTAATTTATAACTTTTTCTAAATTATTAATTTGCATGGAACGAATGTTTAGATATTCTTTAAAATTTATTATATTAATTTTGAAATGATATTTAGGTTATTTTTAATTTCTATTAATTTCATATGCGCATAAGTATAAACATATGATTCCCTCGAAAAGATATTTAAATGAGAAACACTAACTGTCGGTATAAAAGCTTTCCATATAAAATTAATATTATCAAATAAGTAAATTATTTTCGGATATTTAAATATATTCATAAATATTACTACTAAATGTAACAAAGATATTTTGCTAAAGATTCTAAAACAAATTTCTCAATTAAATACGCGGTATTAACTGTACGGTTTTAGTGCACTATGACTTAAATCTACATTTCCTTAACATGTTTAATTCTTTTTTTTTCGCCCTGTTTCAGTTACCAGTATCTGACTCATAACTATATATATATATATATATATATATATATATATATATATATGTTACTCTTGATGTTCTCGCGGACGTATGATGAAGGTGTAGTTTTTCGGGTTCTTGGCCGCGTGTGAGTTTTGTCATTAAAAGGACTATTTACTCTACGTTTCAACGAGATCGCACTCGTCACCTTCAGGAGCTAGTCGGTCTGTCGCTGGTTAGAGCTGGAGATCGTCTAATGTGCGCCTAGCACTACCTCTTGTTATAAGCTGCTGTGTCGGGAGGGAGGGGACGTCATGCGTGCGCAGCTTTGTGTAATTGGTCCGAGTGCCTGTAAGTTCCCTGGTCGGTCCGTGTGTTTGTGTGGGGGTTGCGATCTGTCGGGATTTGGTTGTGTTTTTATCTGTCGGTGAGCTAGGAGCGGTTTCCATGTATGCGGAAAGCGCTGGCCGTCGTCACGTTTATTTAAGCACTTAGGACGCTTTTCTATTTCTATAGCTTCTCTTGTAATTCTCGTCGTTAGGTTTTCACTTTTGGCTAGGATCTTCGTGTTTTCAAAGTCGATAGAGTGCCCTGCCAGAAGTTTATGTTGTGCTAACGATGACGTTACTTCTTTCTTGACGACCGCGTTTCGGTGTTCTTCTCTTCTCACGCTAACTCGCCTGTTTGTCTGCCCCACATATGATTGATCACACACTGAACATGGTATTTCGTAAACGCCCTGATCTTCTAGAGGAATTCTGTCTTTCGCATTACCTATTTCATCGGCTACTTTTCTGTGGGTTGTGAAAACGGTGTCGATGTTGTGTCTTCTTAATAATCTACTGATTTTGTCTGTAGTTCCCTTTATATATGCTCTAACCTCTACCCAGCTCTAACCATATATATGCTTTACGCATTATATGCATTATATATGCTCTAACCTCTACCCAGCTCTAACCAGCGACAGACCGACTAGCTCCTGAAGATGACGAGTGCGATCTCGTTGAAACGTAGAGTAAATAGTCTTTTTCAGGACAAAACTCAAACGCGGCCAAGAACCCGAGAAACTACACCTTCATATATATATATATATATATATATATATATATATATATATATATATATATATATAAATATAATAAAGACCTTTAATCGCCTACTGATTAGGTTTACCATATATATATATATATATATATATATATATATATATATATATATATATATGTATATATATATATATATATATATGTATATATATATATATATATATACAGGCTGTCACAAAAAACGCCCCAAGCTGTAACTCTGTTATTTATATTTCGATTTTCATAAGATAGGTACCAAATGAAATGGTTTTATGAGTACTATGTTTGAGGCCACATTTACTTTTTTCCAGCGCTATCTTCAATTCCGAGCGATTGCCAATTTTTTTTTTCAAATTGTACGGTATATATTTTTTTGGATAATTGAATAGAGATTTTCTTCCCGAATCCATTGATGTGCAATACATCAATTTTAATTAAATTTAGAGGAAAAAAATTATTAAAACACTGTCCGTATATGCTCTTCGTCACTTGTGTTATACTGTAGTGTGCGATGGAAAAATAACGCATTACGCATATGTAACTGTCATCTTTGACTTTTCTGTACTAAGCAAGCATATTTTGACAGCTTTGAAATAAATCATGAATTTCAATCAACTTACTGACATGCTACAAGTTTATTTTGAAGTCACTTTAAGAGATTGTTTGGAAAGTTTTTTATTTTTTGTTCTTCTAAATTTACAATTAAAATGAATGTATTGTACATCAATGAATTCAGGAAAAAATCTCTATTCAATTATGCAAAAAAATATATACCGTGCAATTTGAAAAAAAAAATTGACAATCGCTAGGAATTGAAGATGGCGGTGGAAAAAAGTAAATGTAGCCCCAAATATAGTACTCATCAACCCAATTCATTTGATACCTATCTCATGAAAATCGAAATATAAATAACAGAGTTACAGCGTGGGGCGTTTTTTGTCTGACAGCCTGTATATTAGGCTGGTTACAAGGTACACGGTAATTTTTTTTTTCTAGATTTCGGGGCACCCCTATAAAATGTGCCAATAGGCTAGAAAATGTGATTGACAAAGTTTCATGTCAATCTGATAATGCTAACACGTGCCTCATTGAGGTTAAAGTTAGGGAAACGAACGATTTTTCACAAAAAATCATAGTTCTTTGTCCTTAAAATCGAAACCATTTATTCTAGGAGCCTGAGTCGAGTCTTATTTGATAGATTATTTTGTTCTTATTAATTTTGATCTTAATAATATTTTTGCTAAAACTGTTTTTTTAGCAGTATTTATCATTTATCAGCTCAGGTCGTAGTGGATATCATCAAATGTGAATTTCCATGTAAAAGTCTAAGAACATTACAATAATCGATTACATCTAAATTAAATATATTTTATTAATTATATTGTTGAATAGTGTTCAAATACATTTTTTCATTTATATTGTTAAATTATATATCATAACATAATAATTATTTAAAATTACAAATTAAGATGGTAATGGCTTAGATGTGGTAGCTTTTGAAGAGTCCGGAAAAAGATGCTTAGATTCAGATACAACTTGTAATAGAAACTGTCGTTGTTCTTCCTCTTTTGTCAAGGACGAATTGAAGCCTTGAATTCATTTTACTCCTCTCTCAGCTGTGAGATTACTACTCTTAGACCTTTCACTATTTTTTTAGTTTTTAAATAATGTTGATTTTCACAACATACATCGGGATCAGTACTTAAAAAATCTATATCAATCTCTTAAAAAATTTAGAGTCCGAAAAGAAACAAAATATTTAATTTCTTTGTCAAATAAATTATCAACTTCTTGGAAACTAAGTTTTGCTTTTACATCCCTGTCATCAGAATTAACTTCATCGTTTTCAACTTCGGACTTTCATTTTATAACCATTCTTGTTTTGACATTTTTTTCTAAAGTGTCGTCGAAAAATGAAAAAGCAACTTTGCTCCGAATTGAGATACCACAGATGGTTAACTATTTTAGACAATGCCTTGTCTGCAATTTCTTTAACAATTATTCTTTATTGAACTAACGATTTTACTAATTGTAGGTCTTGGTTGGGGGTCAGGGTGGATTTATGGGCAGTAAACCATGCTTTTATATAAATATTGATTATAAATAAACATATATCTTTAATACCCTTTCTCTCTAAATCAATTAACAAAAATTGATCCCTAAAATGATATATTTTGAGACAATAAATGGCCTTCTCCATCCATCTGGCGTGATGAATAGCTCCGGGTACTCTGAAAGTAATTTTTTCGGTGGAAGACGTCCTAAACAAATCAAGCAAAGTTGGATGAATTCTTTATAAGTTTCCCTGGGCTGGCGGTTTTTAATTGTTCGAAAAGAAAATTTGAAATTTGGTCTGGATTAATTACTTATTTTATATCTAAAATTTTCATCTTCTATATCTGTTTTGTATTTCTTTTTGTCTAGCTTAGACCACCCATTCTGTAATTTTCGAAAAATATCTAGTTGAGGTGCAGAAGATGTGCCCATTTTGAAATTGAAAACTTCCTTTAAAACAACTTCCAAAATATTATGACGAAATGCTAAATAGAAAAGATTTTTCTCTAATAATTGCTCTAGCACCATGTAGGTTCCCTTATGGCAACCAGTATATACTGCCGTGGTATCAAAACATATTGCCTGAATTTTTTCAGCTGCTTCCCACTGCTCAACTGCTGATAATACTGTTTTTGCCTGAGTAATCCCTGTACTATTTTCAAGGACTGGAACCCCTATCAACTGTTCATCATCGCCACAATAAATTAAGATTGTTAGCCTCTCTACATTTTCCTTACTCAATATATCTGGAAGCAATTTTCCATCTCAGTGCACAACGACACCCTCTAGATCGGAATTTCTGAATCTACTTTTGATGAGATTACTTCTTTGTTGCCGAAATTGTTGTCTGCGGCTTTGTATGGCACATCTACTTACAACTAAATTTTGTGGGTCATGGCCTAATGGTTCTGCTGTAGCTGCTATAATTCGCACCGCATCTCTTTTAGAAATATTGCATCTATCTAACAATACCGACAATTTTTCAGTAATAACCTCTTTTGAACCTCGCCAGTACTTCCCCTTTTTTATTTCCGGTCCTGCTTCCTCTCGGTGTGGAAAATTATACTCTGTGCCTGTATCTTCTTGCATCGGCTCCTCTTCTTCTGACACTGCTAGTGTGTGTGGATTCCAGTTTTATATATTTTTCACCTTCTAAAAATAAAATATATGTAAGTGTTAGTTAATAACGTTAATATTTAATAAATAGAAAATTTGTGAAAAACTCGAACTCACCTGTATTTCTACTAGTTGCCTCGATTCTTTTCGTTGTTCTGCTCTTACAAATTTCATGTCGATGCCTGCGATGCAGCCAGGACGTCCTCTTTCTCTCTGGAGTAACAAAAACTGCCTGTCTTCTTCAGCGATCTTGGTAACTGCATCCTGATGAGCAACGTCAAATAAGTCGTCAATGGTTGACTTGAAATCTTCTTCTTTTTGATTTTGAGTAGCGCTTGCAGATTTTGTAGCGTCTTTTTTAAGTTTTCTCCACTCATTATACAGTTTCTCCAGCTTTGCGACACAATGTTTAATTTCTTTGGTTGGTATTTTAAACAGGAGAACCTCCTTTATTGTAAGCCTAGCAGTATCTCTATTGTTTAATTTAACTAGGCGCATATTATAAAATAAACTACGAAAGACTTGACAATTGGATGATAATTTACTGCCAGTTATTTGATGAGACATGTGACCAATTAAAACAATTTTGTCTTTCTGCCTTGATCTCATGCTAATTGATAATCTGGAAGTTGGTGATAGATCCATATTTCTTTAAATCTTACGAAATCTAACCGAGAAACACGGTTAAAATAGGTTGTACCTATACACCTGTTGAGAGACACGTACAGACTGAATGAAATTTGATAGGTGACTTGCTACATAGG
Organism: Melolontha melolontha; assembly: GCA_935421215.2. NCBI lineage: Eukaryota > Metazoa > Arthropoda > Insecta > Coleoptera > Scarabaeidae > Melolontha > Melolontha melolontha. The sequence continues at coordinate 83,931,120 of OW285238.1, forward strand.
AATAAAAAATGGGAATCCCCGAATTATAATTATTTGTCTGTACGTTAACGGAAAAAACATTGTACAAACACATGTACAGTGGTAGTATTATTTGCCGAATTTCGATCCAAGACTTCAATTAACCACTCTTCAAAAGCTACCACATCCAAGCCATTACCATCTTAATTTGTAGTTTTAAATAATTATTATGTTATGATATATAACTTAACAATATAAATAAAAAAATGTATTTGAACACTATTCAACAACATAGTTAATAAAAAATATTTAATTTAGATGTAATCGATTATTGTAATGTTCTTAGACTTTTGCATGGAAATTCACATTTGATGATATCCACCACGACCTGATCTGATAAATGATAAACGGTTTTATTAAAAATATTATTAAGATCAAAATTAATAAGAACAAAATAATCTATCAAATAAGACTCGACTCAGGCTCCTAGAATAAATGGTTTCGATTGTAAGGACAAAGAACTATGATTTTTTGTGAAAAATCGCTCTTTTCCCTAACTTTAACCTCAATGAGGCACGTGTTAGCATTATCAGATTGACCTGAAACTTTTTAAATCTCATTTTCTAGCCTATTGGCACATTTTAGGGGGATGCCCCGATGAAAAATACAAAATTGATTTCTGGTAACCACCCTAATGTATATATGGTATATATGGTATATATATGTATATATGTATATGTATGGTATATGTATATATGTATAGATACAATCTTGAAATTTGTACAGTAAGTATTGTCCACTGATACCACCTTTTTAACGAATGGAAAACTCAGTCCTTCTTGCAAGGAGTTTACTTCTTCGTCCCTTCTTCTACCATAGAATACGGAGAAGATTTATTCCAATATCCATATTACTTTTCTTTGTTAAACAAATTGCCACCATAAAATATTTTACTTTGGATAACCGGTGACATCAATAAAATATTAGTCATTTACTTGTAATACAACATTGAAATTTCAAACCCACTCTCTTGGCATATTGTTCGGTATGGTGTAACGATATAATATTGTTTATAAAACAATAATCACGTTAGCCGCTGCAGTGCTTACAACGTACTTCCATAATTAGAAATAAAAATAAGAAGTACTAACTTATTATGAAAATACAACTAAATTTTAAGATGCGTAACAATCATAAATCTATAATATATATTATACTAACGTACTATTTCACTACCTCCATTATTACACTAAAATTTCCGGGCGTTCTTATTATCACTAAAGTCATCCTGGAGCTATGTAAAGTAGCGAAATTAATTATCGGTTAGCGGGTGGTATCGCCTAGACGTAAGGTAGCTGTATGGGCTGCTAAAAACCTTATATTAGTGGGATCGGCACGCCAAACGGCGTCTACTGAAACCGAGCCGTTCATCTATAACCATAATTTACACAAGTTCTAGTTTCTAGTTAGTGATTTGATTGATTTATTCGACCAAGTGCCGTGTAGGCCTGTGTATTGTGTTCAAGGTGTTGGCTGCAGAAATTAGTTCCTACTAATTTAGTTCTTAGTAGTAATAATTCCCTTCCTTATCCACGGTGCGTCGTTAATGTCCTGGCATGTTTAATCAATAAAGTGGAAGCTTATTTTCCACATAAAGAGTACAAATATTAAAATGCAAAAAGTATTATATAGAAATAAATTCAATAATATTTAGTTAACGTAAATAACGATCTACCAATTAGTAATCTTTACATGAATTTTACATATTCCTGAACTATAAAAAGTTGATAATATTTGGCAAGTATTTGCGGAAATTTAGCTTTTGTAATTAATGAACAACAAAAAAGATACGAAGCAATAGCAGAAAGTCGATGGTACAAAGAGTTTATTTTATAAGAGACATGTAAAGATTTTGTAGAGGAATATGCAGATGAAGCTACCCTGAACGATTTTAGCGCGTCTATTCTTCATTTTGTGCAGTTATTTAGGGAAATACGGTTGCAAATGAAATAACTGTTGAAGTGGTGAACCAAGTAATTGAAGATTTGTGTGTAACACAGCGAGAACTACATTTAACCGTAGACTTGAGTTCAAGTCCCAACGTAGACAATATTTTTCATTTAAAAATTTCATATGATTTGCTTTGTAATTTGTAGACAGCAATGTTTACATCCTCACTTACTTTGCAATTACATACTATTTTGATATTTGTAAATATTTCATATAAAAGCCGAAAAACTCCAAGAATTTATCAATTGATATATGTAATGAACGGCTAAGAAATTATCTAAAACATTCATATAGCTATGGAGTAATAATTAGCAATTTCAAACCTTCAAAACTGACATCTGCTTTCAAAGTACTGACATCTTCTTTCAATAACTGACATTGCTTTCAAAACAGACATCTGCTTTCAAAACCGGCATTTGCTTTCATAACAGACATCTGCTTTCATTAACTGGCATTTGCTTTCAATAACCGAAATCTGCTATCAAAACTGACATCTGCTTTCAAAATTGACTTCTGCTTTCAAACTTGACATCTACATTCAATATCTGACATCTGGAATCATTAACACTGTTACTTTATATATGCATTTCTAAATGTCTTGAACCAAGGTCTATCGTGGCTTAAGTGGTAAAGCAACGGTCCGTAGACCGTAGACTTTGGTTCAAGTCCCAACGTAGACAATATTTTTCATTTAAAAATTTCGTGTGATTTGCTTTGTAATTTGTAGACAGCAATGTTTACATCGTCACTACTTTGCAATTACATACTAATTTGATATGGTAAATTCAATTTGTTGGCGATTTAGGGTCTGGTTTTACTTGAAAATATATATATTTAAAACAATCTTACATAATTAATTGACTTGGCAGATACATGTTGAAACTCCATTATAAATTATAATAAAACACGTTTATACGTTTGTTTCAAATACGTTTTAATAACACTACAATTGTTTCGCCAAACTTTCAGCACCTGATGAAGCCAATGTTTGGCGAAACAATTGTAGTGTTATTAAAACGTATTTGAAACAAATGTATAAACGTGTTTTATTACAATCTTACATGTTTCGGCATATGATGCCTTTCTCAAAGAATTTAAAATATAAATGACAATATATTAATGTCATACTTTTACAGTTGTAGTTGTCATGGATAAAATTATTCAAAGATACATTCCAATTTAATAATAATAAATCATGCCTTAGTATTCTAAAAATTGTTGGACAACAAAATCGGGGAATGGCAATATATTCAATTTTATTTCAGTTATACGTACATGTATTTTTTTTGTACGGCATCTGGTTTCTTTCTCCGCCCTTATCGCGGTCATCGGTTTCTTTTGCATAGACCTAATTTTCCCTTTTACTCACAAAAGTTGCCGTAGTCAAAGAACGCTGACTTCAAACCAATATCTTTTTGTTATTTTCATAAATTTCCTAGTAAACATGTATTATACTCTTCAAAAAGAAGTTTTTTTGGATATCTAAAATACAACTAGTTATGAATTTTAATTGATATACTCTTTCCGTTTATTATAATATCGCTCAGGAATTTTTTATTTGCTAGTGTAAGTACATTTGAATTTTGTATTGTGTATGGCTAATTTGTAATTACTTATAGTGTCTGATAAAGAAGCAAATATAGTTTCGAAACGTTGTATAGCAATAAATCGTTTTATTAGATGATACATTGACCAAAATTATGTTTTTATTAATATTGAAATTATATATATATATATATATATATATATATATATATATATATATATATATTGTATCGCCCCTTGTTGCAAAATGTAATAGAAAGAAAATTTCAAATACAGTAATTTTAAATATCGTGCCACATACAACATACGTGTGAATATCGCTCAAACAATTTAACATTAGCAAAAAACAGATTGCATGTCGATGCGATAATTCACATCAAGCTTTGATACAAAATAATACAAATCTGTATAAAAACAAATTTGTATCTGTATATGCATGGACACACAGTACGTATTTACCAGCTTTGGCTTCAACTACCAGACGCATGCGTTTCTGTGTAACCACTTTGTCAATGATAGATTTACGAAGCAAAAGACTGTAGGTACACTTGCGGTCATGTAGCAAGTTTTGTCCTATCCGAAGACATCAGATACCCTCATGCCATCTGACGGACAAAACCGACCACGCCGGTGCAAAGTGTTTCTTCTCGAATAGCAAAGCTATTACTGGAAAAGAAGAAAAATACGCATATTACAGTGAGTCCATTAACTCGTCGCCAGGTGGCGTAGTATAGCACAAAACAGATTGCATGTCGATGCGATAATTCACATCAAGCTTTGATACAAAATAATACAAATCTGTATAAAAACAAATTTGTATCTGTATATGCATGGACACACAGTACGTATTTACCAGCTTTTGCTTCAACTACCAGACGCATGCGTTTCTGTGTAACCACTTTGTCAATGATAGATTTACGAAGCAAAAGACTGTAGGTACACTTGCGGTCATGTAGCAAGTTTTGTCCTATCCGAAGACATCAGATAACCTCATGCCATCTGACGGACAAAACCTTTTTCTTCTTTTCCAGTAATAGCTTTGCTATTCGAGAAGAAACACTTTGCACCGGCGTGGTCGATTTTGTCCGTCAGATGGCATGAGGTTATCTGATGTCTTCGGATAGGACAAAACTTGCTACATGACCGCAAGTGTACCTACGCGTACCAAAAGCTGGTAAATACGTACTGTGTGTCCATGCATATACAGATACAAATTTGTTTTTATACAGATTTGTATTATTTTGAATTTAACATTAACATATTTACGAATATCATCCCAAACCACGAGCAATCAATCGATAATAGTGATTACATAATCCCATTTAAATGAATTAGCAAATTTTATTCTATTTATGTCTCGATTAATTTAGTGGTAGAGCAATGAATGTTATACTTATCTGCAGGGTGTAGTTCTATTAAATATACTTGTAAGTATACTTTTATATCTCTCTTAATTATTTATTTACATAAAAGAAGACTTGGGTATGTATAGATTATAGATTTTTCAATAAGTATATTCGTTATATTCGCTATGTTGTAAGTATGGTTATCCTTTTACAAATAAATGACTCCAAAGATATTTACAATTCTGTATATACTAAAAAAATTATCTCTTTTACTTTAAACTACTACATATTCTAAATTTGCAATCTAGAAGAATAAAGCATTTAACATAGGTACAAACTTTTTATACGTTTTACTTTCTGTATTCTATTCAAGAAGAACATCTCTTGATATACTCTTCCATCGTAATACCAATTGATGTCGAATAATTTCTACAAGATCTCGGGATGTAGCCTGCTCAATCAGGTAGATAAATTTGATCAATTATAAGTAGATCTGGATCGAAATATCAATAGAATGTTTGATTATTTCTTCGTAATTTCTAGATACAGCCTTTATATAGTTTATAATACCAAAATATTGAATAACAGAAACTAATTAATAATATTGGAATCGCCACAGGTTTTCACCAATTTTATGAAATAGAAGCTTATTCTTCTTGAATTTAATCAATTATGTTTTTAATTAGTATGTAGATGTTAATTTACTATAATATATATAATGTTTTCACAATTTGACGATTTTTTAAAATGCTTGAATCTGTGGTATTCACACAGAAAAATATTAATTCATTCACACATGAAAAATTAATAATTCTCTTCAATTTTTTCAACAGGATGCAATGGTTTTTTTTATACTTAAATAAATATAAATGCATGTTTCATGTAGTTGGCTATGAAACTACGGATGACGGATTAAGTATCTAACTACACTTGACAATCGGTAACGTACCGCTGTGAGTTTTAAGTTTGTTTCAATTATCATACGAAATCAAGATGTATTTAACTGAAAGAAAAAAATTCTAACAATAACAATGGTTGGATACGGAAAACGCACTTATGCTGAAGTTTGTCGATTATTTAATTCTTTCCGGCACAGACATTTATCTGAAAATATATCCCTAGCGGTACAGGAAAATTTTCTGTCTCAAATTTTCTAACTAACTATAAAATGTTGTTTTGAATGTAAAGTACAGTAAAAAATAAAATTTTGAAAAAAAAAAGTTTATTTGTTTTTATATTTTGAGGGTGGTACCACTATGGAACCAACATGGCACTTAGGATGATAATAGCATAACAAAGTTTTTATGTATTTTTTTATGTATGGGATTATGATTCTTTATACACGCACTTGTTTTTCGGCTTTTTGTAGGTGTGTTGGAAAGAAGGGCATTACAAATACTTCGTCTGAAACCTTTCTTAGACGTTTTCCGCACGTCCAAAGATGTGTAAATAATATAGGAATTTGCTATACAAGCATCTATAAAATACCAGAAAAGCCTGTGTCACCAATTGCGACACTTTCTATCAATTTCATAGACAGCCTTTTTTTGATCAAAAATATCCACTGCATTCATATGCGCATTATAATCACATATCAATTTCGGAGATGGAACCTCTATTATGCTACCAGACTTTTCTTTTTCTCGAGTAAATCCTCCAAAAGTGGGACACTTGTAAAATAATTATCAAAGTATACTCGGTGGTTCCAGCTTTCCAAATCCGAGTGATTTTTTTGAATTATTATTTTCTTTTCCAATATAAATCTGAAATTTCTAGGCGTAACATCCATATTTTATAACCACGGTTGACGGGCTTTAGGCATATATTGTTTTATGCTTTCACCATTGATTCGTCAGTAGAGACATATTCAGTCGGCATAAAATTATTTTGAAAATTTTTTAGATATCGTCGAGAAATGGCCGCACTTTATATAGTTTGTCATAGTTTTGGTCAATTTTCTTCGGCATCTTCTGATTGCTATTTAAATGCATATTGCCAAGCAGTTAGCTAAACTGATTTAGGGTCATTTTGCTACTGATATGAGCACCTGTAGATCAGGAAAAGAACTCCAATAATCCCGGTAGCTTGGAAGACGCTTTATACCCATTAGAATGTTAATTCCAATAAAGACATGCATATCATCTTTCGTTGTTGGTATATATCTTTTCCCAGATTTTTGAAGCTCTTGTTGCGCATATAAATTTGTTTGAAATGTGATATGTTGAAACAAATTATTTGTCATAAATAGTTTGAATATATAAATTGCTTTAGGACTGTCGAGAATTCTAATAAAATCGAGAACACCACACGTTTTAGTAAACTTAACAGGATCTTCAATTACGTTCGCATGATTCCAAATGGGAGGTGTGTACACATTATTAGTTTGCATAGCTGTGGTGCTGTCTCTACGTACACTAGCAGCTACCTCGTACAAAGAGCTTCAGCCATTAGTGGAACCTCAATTTCATTATCAGAATCAATAAAATTCGGATCAAGCGATTCACTGTTAGACGGAATACCTTCGTATACGAGTAAAACGTTCAAATTATTAATTTCATCTTCCAGCTCATCACGAGTCATACCCACCAACAGAAATGGTAAATCTTCCATGACTAGCCTTTTTTATCACACCTGTAGAGAAAAGAAAAAAAATACTTGAAATATAAACAACTCCTATCTGGGATGGTGGTACACATACAGTACCACCGGAAATTTGATAACAAGAGGAAAATGATTGCAAAATTTCAAACTACTTATACATAAATCTACTTACCAAGTAGTTAGTGTCACACTTGCACAGAAACGGAGTACAATTTGTGGAAATTGGAATAAAAAACCATCCAATCACTTTATCAACACAACCTAACAGCGTCTGTGATATTCGTGGCTGAATATTTCAGGTTAGTTTTACTTTAGAACGCTGCGCCATCCAGCATCGCTTTAATACTCTTCAGGGAAGACACCTGCAAAGTGGTACAGCTACAGCACCACTGTGCTTTAAGTTACGAATTTATTAGCAAGTGGTACATTTAGAGTACCACCATGACTCAAAGTCATTTTACAATGTGGTAAAATGCGTGTCCCACTATGCCGAAAAGAATTGCGTCCAAATAGAAACATCAATAAATCGACAGTATCAAAAACGGTGAAAAGATACATGTATACAGGCAGCGTTAAAAAAAAGTCCAAAATTAGGAAGACAAAAAACAAAGACTAATACGAAAATTCATTGAATGTTTTTATTGACGTAATAAACAGTGGTAAGGTTTCTGTCCAACAATTATCTTTAAAGCATAACATGTGTACACACTCAGTTAAAAAAAATTTAAAAAAATATTTATCCTTGCAAAATACAATTACTGCAAGAATTAAGTGAAAATGTTTTTGATCGCAGGATTAAATTTTACGAAATTATAATGGAAAAAATTAATACCAATCCAAATTTTATTTCAAATATAATTTTCACGGATGAAGCAACTGTTTTTAATTTAATTTTTAAATGATCATGTTAACAGCCACAACTGGGCTGATACAAATCCGTACTGGATGGATCAGGTTCATACACAGTATTCCCAAAAATTAAATGTTCGAATGGGATTTGGCAGCAACAATATTGTAGAACCTTTCTTTATTGACAGCAACTTTACAGAACATAAGTATTTAGAACTATTGGAAGAAAATATCATGCCTCAACTTAATCAAAACCAGGAAGTATGGTTCCAGCAAGATGGTACACCGGCACACTATGCCATTAACGTTAGAAGTTTTCTTAACGTTAACCTTCCCAAACCGATGGATCGGCCGATGAGGAACTATCGAATGGCCGGTAAGGTCATTTAAAACAATCTTACATGTTTCGACACATAGTGCCTTGCTCAAAGAAATTAAAAATATAAATGATAGTATATCAATGTCAAACTTATATATCTATAGTTGTCATGGATAAAATTAAAATATTCAAAGATACATTAATGTTTAATAATAATTCATGCCTTAGAACTTTCGAGAGCAAATCGTCAAATCGTTACGGGGGATTGGCAAGCCATGAGTTATTATTATGCCTGCGTCCGTGGAGCGACTGAACGAGAAGTAAAACCACGAAAACCTACTCGAACAGCTCAGTCAGGGATTTAAACACGGAACTGTCAGCATGATAATCCAGTGTACAGATATTTAAATAACATATGATAGATTTTCATAAACTAACAACATATATTTATGATGGTAAATTGCAGATATAGTATATACTGCTTAAATTTTTTATATCACTTGTGTTGTTAATTGCATTTTTTTATTGTTTAATATTAATTAATCATTTCTTTAATTTCCATTTTCATTGTGTGTTGTTCTTTATCGATTATCTGTGTGTTTTCGAAATCATAATGGTTATCGCGCTGTAGTTTGTGTGTAAATAACGCAGTTTCGTCTGTTTTGGAGTATTTGTGGGCTTGTATTCTTTTGTATAAATACTGTTTAGTTTGGCCTATATAGTAACTATCGCAATCGCGACATGATATTTTATAGATGACATGTGCTTCTCGATTTTTTCTATTTTAGGTTATAGATTTTAAAATAGATGTTTACTGGTATTACTAAGTTTATATGTTGTAGCTACATTATATTTTTTGAAAGTATATTTAATTTTTTCGGATAATTGTGGAACATATGGAATCGTGATATATGTTGTTTCATTGTTAAAATTATTGGTGTCTGTAGTGTTGTATATTTGGTGGATTCGTTTTTTAATTGTTTGTTCTATAGGTTGTGGTGGATAGTTATTGTCTGTTAAGATCGTTATAATCTTCTTGATGTTATCTTTTCTGTATTGAGTGTGTGGTAGTTTTACTGCTCTATCTGTCAGATTATTTGTAATCATTTTATTGTATACTGTAGGTTTATTTTAGTGGTAATTCATATATCGAAAAGAAGCTGTGGGGTTGTTGTACCAATTTGTATAAATAGTACCCTGTCTATCATAGGTTAAAGAAATATCAAGAAAATTACTACTGTGAAATATTGTCTATCGGGGTCTCTCAAATAGAACTAACGGTAATTTAAACGTACACTATATTAGCAATGAAAATAGAATGCACTAAATAACAATCTTAAAACTACAACTAACTATAAGAATATTTATTTACACAGTATTTATATCAATGTTTATTTATCACAATATCAACTCGACGCGGCGGCTACCCGTTGAATGAATCTCTCCCTACGAACGGTTCTTTATATAGGGCTATACAGCTTTGAGAATTCTTCCGCAGCCTTGTAGCCCTCTCTCGCGGCGGCTGGAATGTTCGATGCGTGTGAGTCAATACCAGGCCATCGCATGACGTATCGCGGATGATTTATTACATTGCCGCTTCTTAGAACAAAAGTTTCGTCCCGAAACATGTAATTCCTTGCTTCGCCCAAGCGATGACGAAATCTACAATCTACAGGTAGGATATTTTCTACATTGCGACGGCATATCGAAGTAACAGTTCACGGTCTTCTCTTTGCTTGGGTGTAAGACAATATTCGGACCGGTAACTGCATGTCCGAATTTCCATACCAATATGTTGGAATATTCTAACATGCTTCTTACAATTCTCTAGTCCAGGCAGTCCAATCTACAACCCAATTTTTGAACTGCGAATTTCAAAATGTCTTGTTATAACATTTGTTCACGTAAATGGATCAGGGCTTCCCATAAGGCACGATAGGTTGGCTTCAGGCTTGACAGTTCTTTCGTGACCAATAAAATATGGGCTGTTCTTCATTTATTATGTGGAGATACTTCCCAATTGCTGGTCCCTGCTGCCTTAATTTTACGATTCTGCCAAATTGCTCTTTAAATTCTCTTGCAATTTCTTTGGCCATTCGCAGATCTCGAGCTACGCAATGAGCAAGCGCGTAGTCTAGAGGCACCGTAACAAATTTTGCTCCTTCTCGATGGTCACTCCAAATCGAGCTTTTCTCGAACCAAAATACTCCTCCGTAAAATCATCGAACTTTCGCTCTTGCTCGGAATGAAGTTCCAGGGGTACACCAAAACGGCTGACAAACTCCTTCACAATCACGTCTGCTACAGTTCCAGCCTCTTGAATTGGTAGAGCATATGCTTCAACCCATTTGGTAAAATAGTCCATGACCACTATTATGTATTTATTTTCTTCGTCGCTTTATGGAAAAGGACCGGCGGCATCTATGGCGATTCGTTCAAATGGGCTTCCAACATTGTATTGGCGCATGGGTACACGTCGATGCCTCTGGGAACCATTGCTTCCGGCGCAATTAGCACACTTTCGGCACCATTTTGTCACATCTCGTGAACAATTCACCCAGTAAAATCTCTGGCGCACCTTCTACAGTGTTTTACGAACGCCAAAATATCCCCCAGAAGCACTATTGTGAAGTACTCCTAATACCTTTGATATTCTATTCTTGGGAACCATCCTCTGTGTCTTCACCTCGCTTCCATCGTGATTTTCAACCTCACGTCTCATGAGATCGCCTTCCATGGGTAAGTAATCCCATTGTGCCCAGTATGACTTCAATTCTCGTGAATGGGGAGAGATTTCTTGCCAACATGGTATTTGCCCATTTCTCTTCCAAACTCTGAAGACTGCAAGATCGGGATCAGCTTCTTGATCTGCCCGCAAATTTTTAGGTTGCCATTGGTCATCAACCACGGTGGTTCGAAGAGCGTTGGCCGATTTGTCTTCGATGCGTTTGCAATTTCGACAGTTCTCGACATGGCCTTCTGGAAAGAGCATCTGCATGTCAATGTTTGACGCTTGCTATGTGTTCAATGTCGAAGTCATACTCCTGTAGCCTCTCAATCCATCTGGTTACTTGACCTTCGGTATTTTTAAATTGCAAGAGCCACTTCAAAGCAGCATGATCAGTGCGGATCAGGAACCCCTGTTCATACAGATACTTGTAAAAGCGCTCAATGATTTTAACTATTTGCAGTAGATTCCGTCAGGTTACGCAGTAGTTCCTTCCTGGTTTGAACAGGATCTTGCTGAAGTATCCAATGACCTTTTCTTGCCCATCTTGTATCTGGGAGAGTATACCACTAATGCCGACTTTAAAGGCATCTGTATCCAGAATAAACCTCCCAGATGGTAGTGGATAGCTTAAAACTGCAGCACCTATCAATGTTTCCTTTAACAAGTCAAAGGACGCATGGCATTCGTTATTCCAAATGAATGCTCGATTTTCTGTTAGTTGGGTAAGTGGCTTCGCAATGTTAGAGAATCCAGGAACGTAGAGTCGATAATACGTGCATAATCCCAAATAGCTTCTCAGCTGATATTTGCCTTTGGGTGCAGGCCATTTTCCACAGCTCTTTTTTCTGGATCCACAGCAACTCCTTTTCCGGAAAAAACATGTCCTAGGTAATTTACCTCTTTCGGAAAAGGTGACAATTCTTTGGGCTTAATCTCATGTTGGCATCTCGCAACCTTTGGAATACTGCTTCCAAATTTTCCATGTAATCTTGAAAGGTCTTCCCTACCACAATCACATCATCAACATTCATAAAGCAAGTATTCCGTGACAGTCCCCTCAGTACAGTGTCCATAAGTCGCTCAAAGTTACATAGTCCGAATGGCATGACTGCCAGAGTCCCGTTCCTAAACTGAACGAACACCACACTGGCGAACACCACCCCAGAATAGTACCCTTCTTCAATGAAACAGGGTAGTAGTTCACATACATTACCTTTACCGGTACAGTCTTCTGAGTTTTAACCAACATTTTGGCAACCTCGGACTACCTCGTCATCGTCAGGTTTCGGTTCCAACATTGTAACATTTTCTTCCAGATAATCACCTTCCATGCACGCCGTCAAAAATGTCTCACTCCTTGCATCCAGAACAACATTATCTGCTGTAATTACTTGTACATGTCCACAATCTTTCTCATGAAGAAACAATTATTCATTATTTATTTTTAAAGTGCCTTCTTTCATGTTTAACTGGAAGCCGTAGGTGTGCATGATGTCTAATCCCAAGATTATTTCTTCTTCTATATCGGCTACTGGAACACGATGTCGGATTGATGTTGACCTTAAATCGCCAATTAATTAAATCTACCAAAATATATAAAGGTCACGAAATAATTATCTTTATATATATATATATATATATATATATATATATATATATATATATAACCAGACATTTAATCGCGGACTAATTAAGTTTACCTATATATATATATACATATATATATATATATATATATATATATATATATATATATATATGTATATATATATATAGGTAAACTTAATTAGTCGGCGATTAAATGTCTGGTTATTACTTCAAAGTGTATATATTTAAAATAATCCTACATGTTTCGGCAATGATGCCTTTGTCAAGGATATAAAAAATATATTCTCGATATTCTACCCCAGCACATTAACGAGCAAAATTATCTTCGCCACAGGTGTAGAGAGAGACCAAATATCAACAGATATTACCAACGAAATACCACAAGGCGTCAATGGGGACAGCGAGACCAGGTATGGAAAACTACAATACATCCCAAACCTAACTAACAAAATAAAAAACGTTTTCCAAAACGTGGTTATAGTAGCGTACACAACAGCCGTCCCCGGTTCCAGATTGTTCACGAAATTAAAACATCCAATACCGGTGGACATGAACAACAACGTCATATATGCAATACCGTGTAGTTGCAACTCGTTTTATATAGGGCAAACGAAGCAAAGATTGAAAAATAGATTGACGCAGCACGACAGCGACAGTAGAGTCAAACCACAGGCATGCGCATTGGCAAGCCACATAGCGTCGACACACCACCAACCGAGATACAAAGATGTCAGAATAATTTTCAAAGAACCAAACTACACAAGACGACTATTCCTGGAAACTCTAACAATAAAGAGCGTACAATATAATCTAAATACTAAAGCCGACTCCCTCAGTTTCAGCAATATCTACATACCACAATTACAACATATAACACCGGGTATACAGAATAAGTTCACATAATAAGATTATAGAATGTGAGGGCGAGTATTTTTTCCTGTTTATGCGTATGGGGTTTTTTAGCCTTGGTTGTGCGTGGTGCTTTTTGTGTTTTTGTTTTTCTGTTTTTTTCTGGGTTTTTGTGATTTATATATATTTTTTTAAAAAAAAAATTTTATTTTTATTTTTGTTCCGATTTCTAGTAGAACATGTTAACACACATTTTACTGATATACGTGCACTGAGAAATATGTTTTAGCGATAAAATTAATTCACACGGCACACAATATAAAGAGATTTCAAGCCTGTCTGACTGATTTTAGTTTGCAGTATATGTAATAGTGTATTAAAAGTTTAGTGTTTTGTTAGTTTTATCATCATTGACATAGAGATGATAGTAACATGTAGAGGCCACGATAACAGGCTCGTGTGTGTAATATTACAAACAAATGCCCATATATTTTAGGTTATGTAAGTATTTGTAATACATTTTATTTTATACAATGACAACATATTGACAAATTTGTTTACACCTTTTTTGTTTGCTTCTTAATAAAAAAAACAGGTCTGAGGAAGGTCTAAATCCAAGACCGAAACGTCACACAACCAAAACAGTGTTTTTCTTCAAAACGACACCCTAATTCTACACAAGTGTAGTAAGTTATTGATACATAGTGCTATTCACCATCAACATACACGTTGAATTCCACCATACATATATATACATATATATATATATATATATATATATATATATATATATATAATATTTTCGTGACCTTGGTATGATATGGTAAATTCAATTTGTTGGCGATTTAAGGTCTGGTTTTACTTCAAAATATATATATTTAAAACAACCCTACATGTTTCGACAAATCTATGACATTAATATACTGTCATTTATATTTTATATTCCTTGATAAAGGCATCATTTGCCGAAACACGTAGGGTTGTTTTAAATATATATATATTGAAGTAAAAGCAGACCTTAAATCGCCAACAAATTGAATTTACTATATACCGCGATATCATAAAGTTTCTGGGTCAACGGTGGCCATGGGGTGAAAAACGTCTGTCTTAATTTATATCATCCTTTTGAGAAAAATCTGATCAAATTTGCAGGTTAAGTGTCATGCTGACGTTAAAATTTGTCAATATATTAATCTTAATGTCAGTATGACACATAACCTGAAAATTTTATCAGATTTTTCTCAAAAGGATGATATAAATTTTTCACCCCATGGCCACCGTTGACCCAGAAACTTTATGATATCGCGGTATATATATATATATATATATATATATATATATATATATATATATATATATATAGTAAACCTAATCAGTAGGCGATTAAAGGTCTGTATATTACTTCAAAATATATGTATTTAAAAAACTCTACATGTTTCGGCTGTATACGCCTTTTTCAAGAGAATACAAAATATGAATATATATATATATGAATATATATATATATATATATATATATATATATATATATATATATACCGCGATATCATAAAGTTTCTGGGTCAACGGTGGCCATGGGGTGAAAAATTTATATCATCCTTTTGAGAACAGTATATATATATATATATATATATATATATATATATATATATATATATATTAAAAATAATAGATTTTTTATTGGTTTTAGCGACCTTTTATTGAATTTTGATGTTTTTACGACGTTTCGACTTTTATTAATTCAGTCTTTTTCAAGTAACTGGAAACAAGAATTATTACAATTAAAACATGAGAAACTGTGTTGGTTTCGTGTGATAGATATAACGATTAAATTAACAATTTTAAATTTAGAATTAGATTAAAAAATGAATTACAAATTAAGTTAACATTTAACGTTGAAAATTAAATAAATTAAAAATAGCTTAAATGAATAGGTAGGGAGACATTAAGGTGATTAACATCTGTATGAATGAATTGGAGACTTAACAATTTTAAATTTAAAATTAGATTAAAAAATGAATTACAAATTAAGTTAACATTTAGCGTTAAAAATTAAATAAAATTAAAATAAAAAATAGCTTAAATGAATAGGTAGGGAGACATTAAAGTGATTAAAATCTGTATGAATAAATTGGAAAGTTGAATTACACTACAAATACAGTAAAGAGAACAAAGAAAAGACAAATAAACTCACAGTTGTTGTTCGTTTGGTTTTACAGGGGTACGCATTCTCTGTAACACATATGTTTTTTTTATGGACATCCGAGACCCTATTTTCTTAAGGAACGACCGTGCTGGTGCGGATATTGTAAGTCAACTAAGTCTTTAGTTTGCGGGGTTTTAATTTCTGTTCTTTGGAATTAGCAAGGTGGTCAGGACCGTATTTCGGGGTATATAGTTAACGTTGTTTTTTTCTAATAGGAGCTATTTTTTCCTGTTGTGTCTTGTGCGTGCAGGGGGGGGGTGTTTCATTTTATCTATTGTTTTATGAGTGGGTAATAGAGTTTTGAAAGACCATCAATTTCGTTTCTGTCGTTGATTGTTTTGCTATTTTTGAAAATGTGTATCATTTCTAAGACTTCTCTAGCTTTTGTGTTCCTTTTTTGTGTTATTACTTTGGTGTTTTCAAAATCAAAATTATGTTTAAGTGTCAATTGGTGTTTTTTAAAGAAGTTTGATTTTTTGCGTATTTGTGACCTTTCAATCTTTCTTGTAGTAACTGTTTTGTTTGGCCTATGTATATTTTGTCACAGTCTTTGCAGGGTATGTTGTATATTGTGTGTGATTGTTTTAGTGTAGGTGTTTGGTCTTTAAGTTTGGTGTGTAGGAATTTTAGGTTTTTACCGCGTTGGTGTGCTATTTTAAAATTAAATGGTTTGAATATATTGTCTAATTTTTCGGATAATCCAGTTATATAGGGTGTGGGGATATATGTGAATTCGTTGGTTTTTTGTTATTGTTTTGGTTGTTTGTTTTGTTATAAATTTTATTGAGTCTAAGTTTTATAATTTTTTGTATGAATTGTGGTGGATAGTTGTTTTCTATCATTTTTAATATTAAGACACGGCCAATAAAATAAAAAATAAAAAGAAAATTCTTATTAAACACTATATATATATATATATATATATATATATATATATATATATATAGTGTTTAATAAGAATTTTCTTTTTATTTAGATTTAATATTTAGATTTAATATTATGAAATACTTGCGGGTAAATTGTAAATTAATTTTGGTAAGAAAATTATTTAAAAAAAATTGGCATAAATATTATAGTGAATACCTTTTCCGTGAACGTATATGTATATATATATATTCACATTAAGGTATTCACTATAATATTTATGCCAATTTTTTTTAAATAATTTTCTTACCAAAATTAATTTACAATTTACCCGCAAGTATTTCATAATATTAAATCTGCGCAACATGAATAAATCAAACCATTACAGTTAGTGCCTATTTTGGAAATAATCAATATCGCGTGCTTTTACTTTAACAGATACGCTAATTATGTAGTTATATACATATTAATATATATTATATTTCCAATTAATATCCGTTCAGAATTATTCGAGAACATTTAAATTAGGACATTCTCGTTATATTTAAATAATATCTGTTTGAGTATAAATAAGCCCTTAATGCTTTCATGAATAATATATCTGACAATAATAACCGAGAATTAGTGAAGTATTGTGCGGTACGATACTAAATTCCGACTAAAAATTAGTACATCAGTTAAAATGTATATAACTAAAATTCAATTCACGACCGGTGCGGTGTCGGCTTTGTGCAAGTTAGATAACGGAATGAAACATGCTGCTACAATAAAATTCCAGATTTAAATATATATTTAGAACTAGTCGTCAATTTATTCGTCATTTTAATTAGTGAAATACATATAAAATAATTACGACATAATGTAATCCTATTTTGATTTAAATGACTGCAAAATATAAGGAATGATATTACATACAAGACAAAAAGAAAGAAATATTTTAGTTGTCTCATTTCCCGGTTGCATAAATAATCTCCAACATAGTTCAGTTAAATAAAAACTTTCCAAATTCGTACAGATGCTTCAAAAATAATCGTTAGTAGCATTTGATATGCTTAAAGCGGAGATTGTCAGTTCCACCACGCCAGCAGGGTGTCCTTAAATCCTACCGGTCAGTTCCACCACGGATTGCACTTTCTAGTTATGACATACTTATGTATTTTTATTGTATAAATTTTACAAAATTACAATATTATTATACAAAATATTATTTATGATCACTTAATCATGCAATGAAGATTAGAGTTTTCAAAAATGTGTGTATGAACTTCAAAAAATTAGTACATACATTGTTTTTTATCAAAACAGGCCACATTGGTAAAAATTTTGTACTATTTGAGCGTTAAATAAAAGTAAAAGAATAGGGCAACTTCTTCATAATCATTTATAGATGAATAAAATTGGAGCAAGGAGAGTACCTAAATGTCTTGCGGCTAAACAATACCCAGCATTGTGGGTACTCTTCATGAAGAGAATAAAGAAAAACATTGAAGTCGATTGTTACCAATGACAAAATAATATGTTTATTGATGTTTCTTTATCGAAAATGAAGTCCTTGAAATGGTGAAGACCATGGAAAGGGCGCCAAGATATTGAATTGGTTATTTAAGAAAAATAATGGGAAAACTGGCTAAAAGTATGCGATTTCTCTATTATAATGCTGTCGTCCGCGCGCCTAGGATTGTCCGTGCTGATATTAGAGATTATGACTTTATTCAGATAGACCGTCCAGTTTATAATTTTACACCAGTTCCACCTGACATTAAAATTGCTAGAAAATAGATTTAAAGCAAATGATAAAATTAAATATAGCGGTGATGGAGCACTTTGATGTTTAGTTATTATTATTATCATTATTTTTATAAAGGTATCGAAATGCTTATTAAACTTTTTTCATTAATTGATGTAGCAGACACTTCTTGGTGAAACATTTTGTAATTAACAAATTATTATAAAAACACACTTGGCTATTTCACAATTTTTTATGAGATCTATGTCTAACATATGTTTCGGCTGTTATGCCATTGTCAAAGAGTATCTTAAAACTAACTTACAATACGTGTCCTTTTAACTTTTATACCTATATTTTAGTGCTAGGGTGCTGGTTGGGACATATTTACAATCACGTCTATTATGGGAGTGTTAACAAATTCTAACTGTGTATTCGTAATTATTCTATGTTGTTTTTGTGATTTTTTAATTTCTAGTATTTCTAATAAATCTAGTCTTCTACTTTTTTTATATCCGGAAATAAAAGAAAATAAACCCATTTGGCACGCAATTACATATATCCCCCAAATCACAGACAAAGTAAACAAAATATTAAGAAAATTAGATATTCACATCATATGTAGCAATAAAACAAAATTAGGTACAATGTTAAATAATAACAAAGATAAAATAGAAAATATAGAAAAATCAGGAGTATACACAATAAAATGTAATGACTGTGAAGCTATATATATAGGGCAAAGTGGAAGATCCATTAAAAAACGAATATCCGAACACGTAAGAGATATAAAGTATAGTAATAAAAACACAGGTTTTTCGACACACTGTATCGAACAAAACCATTTGCCCGATATGAATAGCTCCACCGTGTTACATAACGTAATAAAAAGTAGAAGACTAGATTTATTAGAAATACTAGAAATTAAAAAATCACAAAAACAACATAGAATAATTACGAATACACAGTTAGAATTTGTTAACACTCCCATAATAGACGTGATTGTAAATATGTCCCAACCAGCACCCTAGCACTAAAATATAGGTATAAAAGTTAAAAGGACACGTATTGTAAGTTAGTTTTAAGATACTCTTTGACAATGGCATAACAGCCGAAACATATGTTAGACATAGATCTAATAAAAAATTGTGAAATAGCCAAGTGTGTTTTTATAATAGCTTATTAAACCTTGTATTAAATGTATTGGAGTCCGAGAAGATTATATTGAAAAGTAATAAATAGTTGTTTTTGTCTGCCGTTTCTACACTATTTAAGACAAAATCTTATGCTGTATTGTACATATTGTAATGACTCATCCGCTGACGCGAGATGCGTCATCCCTCTGGATGTTTTCGCGAGGCCTACGTGAAGGCTCTAGAAGGAGTATTCACCGATATAAAAGCCGCGTCGAAGAAGGGATGAACATTCATTGAATCCTACAGTCTCGCGAAGTACACATAAATATAGTTACATAAATATAGAATACATAAATGTACTTATTGTTGTTAATAGTTAGTTTTATATTGTTATACGTTTTAAATATTAATATAGTGTGTGTGTCTAAAGTTATTGTTAGTTTTATTTAAGAACCCGAAAGACAAACGTTACAGTGGTATTCAGGTGTGGACTAATTAATAAATAATAAACTAAGTAGACAATTAAGTGTTAATTAAGTATTCGTTTAAATAAATATACAGTGCGGAAAGACATTATTTTAAATATCGTGATGGCTAATAGAATGAAACTCACGGAATTAAAAGTGTCCGAGTTAAAACGAGAATTAGAAGAGAGGGATGAGGATACAACTGGCAAAAAGTCGATCCTCCAGCAACGGCTTCGCAATGTGTTGATCCAAGAAGGCGAGGATCCAGAGAATTATGTCTTTCAAGTTCCAGGCGGAGATGCTGACGTGAATTCGCTGTTTATGAAACTAGAACAAAGACTAATAGATAATTCGCAAACCTTGGAACAGCGTCTAATAGATTCACAAACTCAAATGCAACAAATGGAGCAGAAGAACCTGGAAACTTCTGGAAACTTAGCGAAAACTCTAGAACAAATGGAACAGAAGAATCTGGATAGTGCGAGAAATATGGAACAGCGTCTGATAGATTCACAAACTCAAATGCAACAAATGGAGCAGAAGAACCTGGAAACTTCTGGAAACTTAGCGAAAACTCTAGAACAAATGGAACAAAGAAACCTAGAAACCGCTAGAATCCTCGAGAAAAATCTAGAAAAGAAATTACCAGAAAATTCTAGAAACTTCGAAAAAGTTCTAGAACAGCGACTAGCGGAAAAATCAGAAGCGTTAAAAGAAGAGCTTTTCACAGCTGTAGAAGAGAAAATTGGAGAACATTCTAGACTTTTAGAGGCAATAATGATTGAGATGAAATTACCCGCTACCATGAGTCATTCTGATCCCAGGCAGGTCAACGAAGAAGTCATACCGCGGCCCATCGAAATAAAAGAAGAACTTGTGGCTATTTCAAGGACCAGAATCAAGCCACCAATCTTTGATGGAAAGACGTCATGGGCAACTTACCTGACGCAATTCGAAGCGGCCGCAGAAGCAAACGCATGGTCTTCTGCCGAGAAGGCGACTGCTTTAGTCATAGCATTGAGGGGTGATGCTAGTGATATTTTGCAGACATTGCCTCCTGAGGAACGTAAAGATTATTCTCAACTCATTAAACGCTTGGAGATGAGATATGGCCATGCGCATTTGGAGCAAGTATACCATACCCAACTGAAGAATCGATCACAGAAGAAAGGCGAGAATCTTCAGGAATTTGAGGCAGATATTGCTCGTCTAGTTCGACTTGCATATCCGATGGCACCAGATAATTTCATGGAACACCTAGCGGTCCAGACATTCATAGATGGTCTCCGGGATATTGATACGCAGCAAGCATTAAGGTTGGCAAGACCGAAAACCTTGATCGATGCTTTGGCGCACGCGCTTGAGTTTGAGACTGCAAAGCAAGCCTCTCGGAACCATGCTCGTGTCTGCACTGTTGACAAGCAGGAAAATGAGGAGTTCATGGAGCAGGTGGTTAGTAGAGTTCTAAACCAGATCAAATCAAATAAAAGAGTACTGCGATGCTGGAATTGTGGAGAGATTGGTCACGTTCGGAGTAAATGTGGTAAGGTGGCCAAGAAAGCATCGTCTGAGCAGCAGGAAAACTAAAGCGGGTCGATGAGCGAGGGCAATCATCGATCCAGCATCAGGAAGCCCCAAAGACGCCTGGCCAAGTCGCATCCCTGCAACATCAAACCAACGGCCTGTATGTGGACGCTGTTATGGAAAGAAAGACCTATGCTTGCTTGCTAGATACTGGATCGACGAAAACCATCGTGCGACCCGATTTAATTCCCAGAAATAAGAAGTTATTTTCTAGCAAATGGAGACTTAGGACAGCAACAGGAGGAGCAGCTTCTGTGGCAGGTGAAGTAGATGTCAACTTTATCATAGGACCAACATCAGTCCGACATCGTGTTCTCGTAGCCGACATAGAAGAACAAATAATCTTGGGATTAGACATCATGGACACCTACGGCTTCCAGTTAAACATGAAAGAAGGCACTTTAAAAATTAATAATGAGGAATTGTTTCTTCATGGGAAAAATTGTGGGAATGTACAAGTAATTACTGCAGAGAATGTTGTTCTGGATGCAAGAAGTGAGACATTTTTGACGGCGTGTATGGAAGGTAATTATTTGGACGGAAATGTTACAATGTTGGAACCAAAGGCTGATGATGACGAGGTGGGCCGAGGAATAGTAGTTGCCAAAATGCTGGTTAAGACTCAGAAGACTGTACCGATAAGGGTAATGAATGTGAACCATTACCCTGTTTCATTGAAGAAGGGTACTATTCTGGGGTGGTGTTCGCCAGTGTCGGCCGTCGTTCATTGCATAGAGGCGAAGAAGAATGGATTCGTGCAGGTTCCTGAGAAATTGTCCAAGATAATCGACTCCGCCTGTCAAGGATTGAGCAAGAAGGAACAAAATCAAGTTAAGGACCTAATCAAACATTATGAAGACGTCTTCGAAACTGAGACTGGTACGAAAGGTAAAACCAATATTGTAATGCACAAAATAAATACCGGCGATGCAAGTCCAATTCGACAAGGACCAAGAAGGTTACCACTGGCAAAACGTGAGGAAGCCAAGCAAATTATACAAGATATGGAAGGCCAAGGAGTAATTGAACCATCGAATAGTCCATGGGCTTCACCGGTGGTCCTTGTCAGGAAGAAGGATGGATCTACCAGATTCTGTGTGGACTATCGTCGTTTGAATAGTGTGACCAAAAAGGACAGCTATCCTCTCCCAAGAATAGACGATACGCTAGACACCTTGGCAGGAGCAAAATGGTTCTCCACTCTCGACTTAAAGAGCGGTTATTGGCAAGTGGGAATGGATCCCAATGACAAAGAGAAGACTGCCTTCAGTTTAGGTACAGGACTCTGGCAATTTACAGTCATGCCATTTGGACTGTGTAACGCCCCAGCTACTTTTGAGCGACTCATGGACACTGTACTGAGGGGATTGTCTTGGAATACCTGCCTGGTATATCTCGATGATGTGATTGTGGTAGGGAAGACCTTTGAAGATCACATGAAAAATTTGGAAGTAGTATTCCAGAGGTTGCGAGATGCCAACCTGAGATTAAGTCCAAAGAAGTGTCACCCTTTCCGCAAGGAGGTAAATTACCTTGGACATGTGGTTTCCGGAAAAGGAATTGCTGTGGATCCAGAAAAAGTAAAAGCTGTGGAAAAATGGCCGGTACCCAAAGACAAACATCAGCTAAGAAGCTTTTTGGGATTATGCACATATTATCGACGCTACGTTCCTGGATTCTCCAACATTGCAAAACCACTTACTCGCCTAACAGAAAATCGAGCATTCATTTGGAACAACGAATGCCAAGCGGCCTTTGAGTTGTTAAAAGGTACGTTGATCAGTGCACCCGTTTTGAACTATCCGCTGCCATCTGGGAGGTTTGTTTTGGATACGGATGCCAGTAACGTCGGGATTGGTGGCGTGCTCTCTCAAATCCAAGATGGACAAGAAAAGGTCATTGGATACTTCAGCAAGACCCTGTCCAAACCAGAGAGGAACTACTGCGTAACCAGGAGAGAACTATTGGCAGTAGTTAAGACCATTGAGCACTTTTACAAGTACCTGTATGGGCAGAAGTTCCTGATCCGCACTGATCATGCCGCCTTAAAGTGGCTCTTGCAATTTAAGAATCCAGAGGGTCAAGTAGCTAGATGGATTGAGAGGCTACAGGAGTACGACTTTGTCATTGAACACAGAGCAGGCCTCAAACATCAAAATGCAGATGCCCTTTCCAGAAGGCCCTGTCCAGAAGACTGTCGACATTGCAACAGAATCGAAGACAAATCGGCCAACGCTCTTCGAACCACCGTTGTTGATGACCAATGGCAACCTGACAATTTGCGCGCGGATCAAGAAGCTGATCCGGATCTTGCAGTCCTCAGGGCTTGGAAAAGAAATGGGCAAAGACCGACCTGGCAAGAAATTGCTCCCCATTCACGAGAATTGAAGTCATACTGGGCACAATGGGATTCTTTAACCATAGAAGACGATCTCCTGAGACGTGAGGTCGAAAATCACGATGGAAGCGAGCGGAAGATGCAAATGGTGGTTCCCAAGAAAAGAATACCAGAGGTATTGCGAGAACTCCATAATGGTGCTTCTGGGGGACATTTTGGAGTCCATAAAACACTGGAGAAGGTGCGCCAGAGATTTTACTGGGTGAATTGTTCACGAGATGTGAAAGAATGGTGCCGAAAGTGTGCTAATTGCGCCGGAAGCAATGGTCCCCAGAGGCGTCGACGTGCACCCATGCGCCAATACAATGTAGGAAGCCCATTTGAAAGGATCGCCATAGACGCCGCCGGTCCTTTTCCAGAAAGCAGCAAAGGAAATAAATACATAATAGTGGTCATGGATTACTTTACCAAATGGGTTGAAGCATATGCTCTACCAAATCAAGAAGCTGGAACTGTAGCAGACGTGATTGTGAAGGAGTTCGTCAGCCGTTTTGGTGTACCCTTGGAACTTCATTCCGATCAAGGGCGAAATTTTGAGTCCAGTCTATTCGAAAAGATGTGTGGACTTTTGGGCATACGGAAGACGAGAACAACTCCCTTGCATCCACAATCAGATGGGATGGTAGAGCGAATGAACAAGACCATGATCAGACACTTATCCAAAGTGGTCTCCGAACACCAGAGAGATTGGGACGAACATTTACCATTATTTCTAATGGCGTATCGGGCCTCCGTTCAAGAGACAACAGGCCAATCACCAGCCAACGTGCTATTCGGGAGGGAACTCCGATTGCCCTGTGATTTAAAGTTTGGGAGCAAGCCTGGTGATGATCTTGCCGGAGAAGATTATGTCAGCACGCTCAGACGACGACTAGATAATATCCATGAACAAGTCAGACATAATATCCAAGATGCTAGTGACAGAATGAAAGAGAGCTATGACATCAACGCCGAGAAGAGTGGTTACCATGAAGGCGATCGGGTTTGGTTGTATAATCCACAACGTCGACGGGGCCTATCTCCAAAACTTCAAAAGAATTGGGAGGGGCCATACGAGGTGTTGAAGCGGATCAACGATGTAATATACCGCATCAGGCGAACACCTCACACTAAGCCAAGAGTCGTACATTTTAATCGATTAGCCCCATACTCTGGAGACAATGACGAAACCGTTGACTTGCGCCGATTGGATAGCCAATACCATGAACTAACCTTCGAAGACTTTATGCAAGAGTATTCTGGTTCGAGAAAAGCTCGATTTGGGGTAACCATCGAGAAACAGCAGGATTTGTTCACGGTGCCGCCAGACTACGCGCTTGCTCATTGCGTAGCCCGAGATCTACGAATGGCCAAAGGAATTGCCTGGGAATTTAAAGAGAGATTTGGCAGAATCGAAAGGCTAAGGCAGCAGGGACCAGCAATTGGAAAGAGTCTCCAAATAATAAATGAAGGACAGCCCATATTTTATTTGGTCACGAAAGAACTGTCGAGCCTAAAGCCAACCTATCGAGCCTTATGGGAGGCCCTGACCCACTTACGCGAACAAATGTTACAGCAAGACATTCTGAAATTAGCAGTTCCAAAATTGGGTTGTGGATTGGACCGCCTGGACTGGAGAATTGTAAGGAGCATGTTGGAAGTAATCTTCCGACATACTGGTATGGAAATTCTGGTATGCAGTTACCAGCTTGAATATTCCTGTCCATCCAGGCAAGATAAGACCGTGGACTCTTATTTCGATATGACGTCGCAATGTAACAAAGGCCCTACCTGTCGATTTCGTCATCGTTTGAGGAGACCAAAGCATGACATGTTTCGGGACGAAACTTCATTTTTAAGAAGGGGGCAATGTAATGACTCATCCGCTGACGCGAGATGCGTCATCCCTCTGGATGTTTTCGCGAGGCCTACGTGAAGGCTCTAGAAGGAGTATTCACCGATATAAAAGCCGCGTCGAAGAAGGGATGAACATTCATTGAATCCTACAGTCTCGCGAAGTACACATAAATATAGTTACATAAATATAGAATACATAAATGTACTTATTGTTGTTAATAGTTAGTTTTATATTGTTATACGTTTTAAATATTAATATAGTGTGTGTGTCTAAAGTTATTGTTAGTTTTATTTAAGAACCCGAAAGACAAACGTTACAATATTTTATAAAAGCATGTTGTTAAACCACATACGAACAGAGTACAGAGTATGTTTAATCCTCCTCTTTTGAAGGATGTGAAGAAATTTATTTTTAAGCAACGAAATGCTTATTTATTTCTTGTAGTAAGCAAGAAATTAAACTGTGAACTACATTAAATAGCTACTTGCATGAAAGCAAATTGTAGTTTTTATGTATCCATGGAAATACCTTAAATATTGAATATTTCTGACTTTCTTGCCAAAGACAAGTTGAAGCCTTTTTGTCTAAAAGTATACTACTTTTGAAACTGTTTCTTCGCATAAATATAAAAATGGGAGAAGTAAAATTTTCTAAAATATAGATTCACCATTTCTATTGGACGACCGTTAAAAGACAAACAAATTGGAAATAAGTATATACCTGCAAAAGTTACATTTTGACGTCACAGTACTTCATAGAAATCCAATAGAAAATAAGTCAATCTGTCCATAAAGTAATTTTCTTAACTTAGGTATATAGAAAGAGAATAATTGCTACAATAAGAGGTTTACTACGAATTTTTAGAAATGCAATTATTTACAAGTATTAGGCAATAAAACTATAGAATCTAACGTTTTTCATACAAATGAATGGAAGTTTATGAAATTTTAGAACGTGTTTAAACGTTCACCGTCCATGGTTAGTTTATTACCTAAAATTGCCAAATTGTGAATAAATTTAAAATACTAACGGCCGGTATTATCAACGTAATTAAAAGGACATTTATTTTAAATGGCTTTTAAAAGTAACGCAAGCGTATTATTAACATGTTTGAACGAAGATTTAGCTCTAAACACGCATTTATACTTAAATGTCCAAATTCGACGACTCAAGAATTAAACGGAGAATTAACGCATGAGTGTTCATGTATACTTGGGACTTGTATACACTTCTATGTTTGTGATACATAACGTCGGAAAGTATGTATACTTACATCCATATAGGTTATAATATTTTCTATTTAATATTAATTTGAATTTATCTGCCAATATATCAAATGCACTCTTCTTCGAGTGATTTCACATCGTCGTCAGATGAAGAGTTACTAGAAATAGTACGTCGGAGAAGACAACCAAAAGTATTCAAACAGAGAAGACTGCCATTCGACGAGTTATCTAATGATTAATTTTTCGAAAGATTTCGACTTACGAAAGGTGTTACTGAAATTCTAGGCTATATTGAAAATGATATAAAATTTCATACCGCAAGAAATCAGTGTGTATCGCCATTGAACCAATTATTGCTAACTTTAAGATTTTATGCGTCTGGTTGTATGCTGATTTCTGTGGGAGATATTATTGGTGTGACAAAAGCTACAGCCAGTAGAATAATAAAAAAAAGTTTCAACTGTAATTGGCCAGCTCCGAACAGTATTTATTAAAATGCCTGAGACACCTGACCAAATAAGAAACATTCAGGCTGGGTTTTATGCAATAGCAAGATTCACAAAAGTAATTGGTGCAATTGATTGTACTCACATCAAAATACAATCTCAAGGTAAAATTTCTAGCATAAATCTATAAAATTATTTTTGATTATGTTTAATATTACAGGTGGTCATGATGGAGAAATATATCGAAACCGAAAAAGTTATTTTTCGTACAATGTACAACCAACATGTGACTACAATTTAAAAATCACAAACATAGTTGCAAGATGGCCTGGTTCCAGCCACGATCAGACTGTATTTAATAACAGCAGGCTAAAAACTAAATTTGATACTGGTATGTATAACGATTGTTTTCTTCTTGGTGATAAAGGGTAGGGGAATAATAATTACCTATTGACACCATTATTGCAACTACATACAGCAGCTGAAGAAAAGTATAATTCATGCCACATTATGACCAGAAATACTTTTGAACTCCAGTATGGTGTATGGAAAAGAAGATTTCCAATTTTGTCTCTTGGGATGAGGGTGAATAATGAAACGGCAAAAATTATAATCGTTGCTACTTCAGTGATGCACAACATTGCAATTAATAGAAATGAGCCTCTACCAGTTCAGGAAAACATTTTGGTTGAAGCAGAGGAAGTGTTTAATGAAGCTAATTATGAAGCTAATAACAATACTCGCCAGAGACTGATACAAGATTATTTTCAAAATTTATTGTAATTAAAAGAGCATCTGTCGTATGATTGTTTACTAGTAAATATTTCGAATAAATTTATGTAACCATTCAATATTTCTTTCTACTTTTTCATTTATTAGCCAACAAGTCTATAACCTTATGCACAAACAAATACAAAAAAACTAGTAACAAGAATTTTATTAATATATCTTTTTATATATTACTGAACAGTATACAAAAAAAGTACATTTCATTTTACAACTGAAATTTAATTTTAAAGAAATACATAACATTAGAGATCTGCTTTTAATTTCATATTATGTAACCTCCTTCCTTCCAATTCCTCTTTCAGGAGGGCAAATCTCACAGACTGTGTTTCCTGCTTTTCCGATAGTTCTTTCTCCAGAACTTGATTTTGGAGAACTTTGTTTTTCACTTCTTCTAATTTTAAATTATATTCTACTTCCAACAATTTTGTTTTAGTTTCGTAAAATTTGGCTTTTGCCTCTAATATTTTTTCAATATCTTCTGAATCGCGCTTTCTCTTATGTTTTTCGACATTTTGATTGGTGTTGGTGCCGGTGTACAATTTTATCCACTTGCTTGGACCATTGTATCTGCATCACTTGTCTTCATTGTAACAGAAACTAGTTCAGATGGTTCATTTGTAATTTCTCCTGGTACATGTACCGTTATCTGATTTTCTGTGTTTCCAAGCTTTTTTTCGACACCAGTGCAGCTGAATACAGCCAGTGATTCACTGTCGCAGTCTAATAAATTTATTTCACCTTCGACAGTCTTGCTTGGGAATATGCTTAATACGGTATCTAGAACTACATCGATGACTGTCTGCGAAGGGCAACCACCTGTAGAATAGAGCGCCTGTTTCTTTTGTGCAGCATATTTTCTGCTACGATGTTTTAAATTTTCATATTTTGCACTCAGCTGTTCAAGGGTACTTGTTGTTAACGGATGGGAAATGTTGAACTCCTCTGTAATGTTTTTCCATGTACGAGCCTGTAAATTGAATCATCAGTGATTAAATGATGAAAGACGAATTACGGAAGAATTACCTTCTCTTGATTAGTCACTGCATTTGTTTGTTTATTTTCTAGAATGTCTATATAATTGCCCACAAGTGACAAGAGATCTATAGCCTCTTGTTCACTAAAATTTTTTCCACGACCTTTCTTATTATTCATGTTAACACTAAATATTGTTTCACAAAATACTAATATAAATTATACTAATATAAATTAAATGAAATTAAAGTTTAATGTAATCTAATCAACTTGATGCCTTAAAGAAAAACTAAATATACGAAAAAATATAGCAAAACAAAACCTCTGTTCTTTTACAAATCCCGTATAAACAACTTTACCTATAAGATTTATTCATAACAGAATTTATGTAAGTGCAAACACATTGAGAAATGTTATCCTACATTACTTGGACTTGGCTGATCTCCAAATTCAAATGTCGATAATTCTATCTGGACGAATACCATTGTTTTCTTCTGTTTCCTTGTCTTTTTACTCAGGACGATCTTATAATGTTATAACGCACGCAACAGATGATGTATTGACAATTCATTTATCAAGAGGGAAACGAAATTGCTTCATAATTGAACGAGATGGCTTTGTATCGAAAAGACCTGAAGCACGGTTTGTTCTAGTTTCTCTTGTCGTTTCCAGTTGTTTTTCTCTTTTATTTTCGAACCGGATGTTAACATTGAAAAGAAGAAAACCTGTGTTCTTTAATTCTTAATCTAATGTTAAGGAAAACAAAAAAAAAATCATACTTAAAGCTAATTTTCAGATAGTATGTTACAATCATAAAACGTAGGTACATTAATGTACAGAAAACATTGGTCTTAAAGCACAAATTTTATTTATATGCTTAAATAGATAAAATTGTAATCATTACGCAAAATTGCTTTGCATTTTCAAACTGATTCTCAATTAAATATATTGAAATACAATATACGTGTGTCAACCTTATCAATGATTAGGAAGGTAGTCTTTTATATTTTGCATATAGAGCTGGAATAAAACAGTAGATAGATTTTAATGGCTTTATTGTTTTTCGAAGTATTCTCCACGAAGATTAATGCACCTTTGCATGCGCTCGAGACAACTCTGGAAGCAGTTTTTCCACTCGTTCGTTGGTACAGTCAAAATTGGCCCTTTGACGGCATCGATTGGTCCTTCTGACGACTGGAACGTTTGACCACGCAGTCCGTCCTTGATTTTCGGAATCGTAAAGAAATCGTTGGGACTTAGGACGGCACTGTACGGAGGATGGTCTAACAATTCGACGTTGTTAGGTTAAAAATTCAATTATCTCGCGAGTTGTGTGCCAAGCTGCATTGTCTTGGCGGAGGATGATTCGTTGTTGTGGGTTGGTTTCTCGGAGCCCACTGATGACTTGCGGCAAACAAATGGTTATATACCAATCGGCAGTAACAGTTCTTTGGTCTTGTAGAGAAACTGTTGCTACATGACGTGCTTTCGAGGCAAATGTCGCGACCATCTTTTTGGAGACACTTCGAGAACGGACGACTTTTGTCAGCTTTTCTTCACCTTGGAACACCCAAACAGACGACTGGCGTTTATTGTCTGGCTCGTATGAGTAAATCCAAGATTTATAACCACGCACGATATTGTACACGTTTCTTAGAGTTTCCTGTATTGAAGCGGTATAAAGTTTTTTGACACCTACTCACCCTAGCTGCTTTCTGATCTTCGGTCAACAGATGCGATATTCAACGGGAAACTAATTTTTTTACACACAATTCTGCTTGCAAAATTTTTTCAATTGTGGTCTATGAAATCCCCAATGATCGTTTCGTCCAGAAACGTCTTCTGCTTCTGGTTACTCGTAAACTGTTTACGAGTAACCAGAAGCAGAAGCAGACAGTTATCGCAGACCTGATGGAAGATGGAAGATGGAAAATGTGATTTTGCCGAAACGTCGTCCAGAAACCAGCACCGGCCTTTACGAAGACCAAACAGTGGAAATGCGGAAGAAAACTCGGAATCCAGTTAAAACATATATATATATATATATATATATATATATAATATTTTCGTGACCTTGGTATTATATGGTAAACTTAATCAGTCGGCGATTAAAGGTCTGGTTTATTACTTCAAAGTATATATATTAAAAAAAAAAACCCTACATGTTTCGGCAATTATGCCTTTATCAAGGATATAAAATATAGATGACAGAATATATATACTTTTTTTTGAATATATATACTTTGAAGTAATAAACCAGACCTTTAATCGCCGACTGATTAAGTTTACCATATATATATATATATATATATATATATATATATATATATATATATATATATATATATATATATATATATAATATTTTCGTGACCTTGGTATGATATGGTAAACTTATTAAGTTTACTATATATATATATATACGAGTATATATATATAAGGTAAACTTAATAAGTCGGCGATTAAAGGTCTGGTTCATTACTTCAAAGTATATATATTTAAAACAACCCTACATGTTTCGGCAATGATGCCTTTGTCAAGGGAATAAAAAATATAAATGACAGAAACATGTACGGTTGTTTTAAATATATATATACTTTGAAGTAATGAACCAGACCTTTAATCGCCGACTTATTAAGTTTACCTTATCATACCAAGGTCACGAAAATATTATATATATATATATATATATATATATATATATATATATATATATACATAGTAAATTCAATTTGTTGGCGATGTAAGGTCTGGGTTTATATAATTTTACATAATATAAAGTATATTTTATATTCCTTGAAAAAGACATCATTTGCTAAAACATGTAGGATTGTTTTAAATATATACATTTTGAAGTAAAACCAGACCTTAAATCGTCAACAAATTGAATTTACCATATATATATATATATATATATATATATATATATATATATATATTTTCGGCTTTTATATGAAATATTTACAAATATCAAGTTAGTATGTATGTAATTTCAAAGTAAGGGGGGGTGTAAACATTGCTGTCTACAAATTACAAAGCAAATCATACGAAATTTTTAATTGAAAAAATGTCTATGTTGGGACTCGAACCCAAGTCTACAGCTTGCCGGGCTGTCGTCATTACCACTAGACCACAATAGACCCAGGTTCAAGCTATTCAGAAATGCATTATAAAGTAACTGTGTTGATGAATCAGATGTCAGTTATTGAATGTAGATGTCAAGTTGAAGGCAGAAGTCAGTTTTTGAAAGCTCATTTCAGTCTTGATAGCAGATGTCAGTTAGTGAAAGCAAATGTCAGTTACTGAAAGCAGATGTCTGTTTTGAAAGCAGGTGTCAGTTATGAAAGCAAACGTCAGATTAGAAAGCAGATGCCTATTTTGAAATTAGATGTGAGTTATTGAAAGTAGATGTCAGTGTTTTGAGAGCAGATGTCAGATTTGAATGTTTGAAAATGCTAATTATTACTCCAAAGCTATATGAGTGATTAGATAATTTCTTAGCCGTTCATTAAATATAACATTTGATAAATTATTGGAGGTTTTCGGCTTTTATATGAAATATTTACAAATATCAAGTTAGTATGTATGTAATTGCAAAGTAAGGGGGGATGTAAACATTGCTGTCTACAAATATACTGTTACTTCATAATGCATTTCTGAATAGCTTGAACCTGGGTCTATTGTGGTCTAGTGGTAATGACGACAGCCCGGCAAGCTGTAGACTTGGGTTCGAGTCCCAATATAGACATTTTTTCAATTAAAAATTTCGTATGATTTGCTTTGTAATTTGTAGACAGCAATGTTTACATCCCCCCTTACTTTGCAATTACATACATACTAACTTGATATTTGTAAATATTTCATATAAAAGCCGAAAACCTCCAATAATTTATCAAATGTTATATATATATATATATATATATATATATATATATGAAAAAATGTGTGAAAGTCGTATCCACCCTGGAATGTGCAGACGCCAGCGTTTCATGGTTTTACCAATCATCGGTGCACCCACATCCAGGAATAGACACGACTTTCATTTCTATACGAAGTGTATATATACTAATTGTGATAAACGTAATGTTAATGAGAATTAATAATCAATAAATTCTCACATTACTGCCAATGCCGCTCTAATTCGTTGCATTAATTTCTACACCTGACAAAATCACATTTGCCTAAGAATGTAGTTGCAACGCGTCGCGGCGCCAACTGACCGAGTTGTACGGAAAATGAAAAAATGTGTGAAAGTCGTATCCACCCTGGAATGTGCAGACGCCAGCGTTTCATGGTTTTACCAATCATCGGTGCACCCACATCCAGGAATAGACACGACTTTCATTTCTATACGAAGTGTATATATACTAATTGTGATAAACGTAATGTTAATGAGAATTAATAATCAATAAATTCTCACATTACTGCCAATGCCGCTCTAATTCGTTGCATTAATTTCTACACCTGAAAAAATCACATTTGCCTAAGAATGTAGTTGCAACGCGTCGCGGCGCCAACTGACAGAGTTGTACGGGAAAATGAAAAAAAAAATTAATGTAACGAATTAGAGCGGCATTGGCAGTAATGTGAGAATTTATTGATTATTAATTCTCATTAACATTACGTTTATCACAATTAGTATATATACACTTCGCATAGAAATGAAAGTCGTGTCTATTCCTGGATGTGGGTGCACCGATGATTGGTAAAACCATGAAACGCTGGCGTCTGCACATTCCAGGGTGGATACGACTTTCACACATTTTTTCATTTTCCCTTACAACTCGGTCAGTTGGCGCCGCGACGCGTTGCAACTACATTCTTAGGCAAATGTGATTTTGTCAGGTGTAGAAATTAATGCAACGAATTAGAGCGGCATTGGCAGTAATGTGAGAATTTATTGATTATTAATTCTCATTAACATTACGTTTATCACAATTAGCATATATACACTTCGTATAGAAATGAAAGTCGTGTCTATTCCTGGATGTGGGTGCACCGATGATTGGTAAAACCATGAAACGCTGGCGTCTGCACATTCCAGGGTGGATACGACTTTCACACATTTTTTCATTTTCCCGTACAACTCGGTCAGTTGGCGCCGCGACGCGTTGCAACTACATTCTTAGGCAAATGTGATTTTGTCAGGTGTAGAAATTAATGCAACGAATTAGAGCGGCATTGGCAGTAATGTGAGAATTTATTGATTATTAATTCTCATTAACATTACGTTTATCATGTATATATATATATATATATATATATATATATATATAATATTTTCGTGACCTTGGTATGGTATGGTAAATTAAATCAGTTGGCGATTAATGGTCTGTTTTACTTCAAAGTACATATATTTAAAAAAAACCTACATGTTTCGGCAATGATGCCTTTATCAAGGATATAAAAAATATAAATGACAGAATACAAAAATCGCCAACTGATTCATTTTACCATATATATATATATATATATATATATATATATATATATATATGTATGTATATAAATATATCCAAAAAAGTGAATGTAGCTATTTTACTATATTATATATACAATTTACATAATCGGTAGGTTATAACAAGTTAAATTGAACTGTTGGCTTCACGAAAAATTTTGGAGAACATAAGTGTTACCTTGGTAGTGGAATATCAAAAGGCTCACCAGATGGTGGAATTTTCATAGAAATACGACCACGTGCTCATGATATAAATCCGGTCCTAACGAAGAACTACATGTTGGCAAAAACCTCTGCAGGAACTGATATAGCCCATACTGACAAATGTGGCTGGCCTATACTGGCAACCTATTAAATTCCAGAAAGAGGAAGAACAATATAACGAAATACTATCATGAAAGAACAACGCCTTTACACAAAGACATTGCGTAACAAAACTCACCTAATGTGTGCTAAATGGTCGAAATCAAACACCAGGTATAGATAAAGAAAGTTTATATTCGTCGTTACAACGTTGAAACAATACTACGGATCCACAATTCTTATTGCTTAATACAAATTTACAATGACTAAATCCGCATCAGCGAGCAAAATTCCATTGGTTTAAAAGTCATTTGTATTATTAATTTCCAAGCAACACACAATCATGCTGACCTGTTGACCTAACCACTTCACAGGACAAAAGAGGACAATTACCACGAGGTTCGATCTTAAAAAGTAAAAGCTGAGTTCTTCCGAAAAATTCAAGATGCAGACACTATCAAGAAAAGAATTAAAGAGGAGAATCTAATTGGAAGTGTGTTTCGCTACAGAATAATTAAGAAGAGAAGAAAAAACAAAACAAAGTGGAATTAATAGAAACTGTAATAGATATAAGGCAAACGAAAAATTCAAGATGCAGACACTATCAAGATAAGAATTAAAGAGGAGGATCTAATTGGAAGTGTGTTTCGCTACAGAATAATTAAGAAGAGATGAAAAAAAACAAAACGAAGTGGAATTTATAGAAACTGTAATAGATATAAGGCAAATGAAAATAGTCCAGGACAATTTACTCATAGATGTCGCTATTATACGTATACAACAAAGGAAAAATGTTCAAAAGGAATAAAAAAAATTAGAACCTGAAAATTCTACAAAGTCAATTATACACAATAATTAATTGCTAAAATGTTTCAAAATATAGTATTTTAATTTAAAGAAATATTTGCGATAAAATATTTTAATCCGCTATTTTGTCACGCATATAAGATACGCACACGTACCCATATACATATGTACGTTTAAATACAGCTGACAAGATTTCAAAAGGACCGTGCACAACCACTTGTCAGATTCATGTAACTTAACCTGACTCGTAAACAAAACAGAGAAAGTATTTAAATAAACTACGAAACCCGTACAATGATACAAGATGAATCTAAGGTAATTTATAAGACCATGTCCAGCCTAGCCTCTAATTAAAAATAGATTTCAGAGACCGCCTAGCGAGATATCAAACGAGGGAAAGAAAATATAAGAACACAACCTAAGATTTATGCTGTGAAATAAAATCGTAATCAGAAGATATTTAAAGGAAAATTAAGATATTTAAATAGTATGCTCGAGATACAATGTATTACTAAATTTTTGGACGGAGTACGCATCAAAAATTATCTACAAATAAAACAATATAGCTATGGATGACATTTTTTTGTTACAGATAACAAAATCAAGAATACTATATATAATAGGTGCCTAATAAATGTACAGAAAATTAATACAAACAGAAGCGACACTAGACGTAGGAAAATAATTAATATAATAACGCAAATTCCACGATATATACCTAGACATTTGAAAGTAAGTGACAAGCAAAATAATATTTAAAAGTAGGTGTAGGTTAAGATATTTAACTGTTAAGACAGTTCAAAAAATACAACACTTGAAATTAGAACATTACATATTTGATATGAAACTTCTCAGATAAGTTCTTGAGGCATTTACTCACAATTGAAGAAAAACGTGAGCGAGCAAACCTTTATAAGCATAATTTAGGACTATTTCAAAGTAATTCACAGGAATTTATGCACTGTTTTATAACAAATAAATTAAACTTGGATACATTATTACCTGATGACTATGTCTGATGACTATGTCTGCAGGTGTATTTAAATATTAAATTTGCGTGTTTCTTAGCTTTTGTTTCCTAGACTTTGATTTCTAATATTTACACATAGTTCAATTTTTGACTTTTATTTATATTATGTAACAGTTTGCAGTTATCCATATTGGGAAAGTGGAGATTGTCGCAATAATCCAAACTCGAATATTTTATCCGCAAATTTTCATAGTTCTCCAAGCAGCCTGGAGTGGAGAATAGAACCACCAGCTGAAATAAAATTCAACCACAAATCTCATTCGGCGTGCACCTGCCTTGGCATAAAAACATATGGCTGCTGCACGAAGAGAAGCTTTACAGTTATTTGTCACTGGAGTTATTATGCAGGGAATTGTGAACTGTACCAACTTAGAAGCAAGACGTGTTTACAATAAGAAATAAAAACGTGCATCATATCAAATACCAATGTAACAGTTGATGAGCAACTTGTTGGATTCAGAGGCAGATATCGATTCGTCCAGTATATGTCGAGTCAGTTGGCAAAATATGGCTTAGCAAATTTTTGGGTGTGCGAATCTAAATCTGGATTTGCTCTTGATGGTTTAGTTTATGTTAGTAAGTGGTATTCATAATTCAGGTCTGAATCTGGCAACTGACAACGAGTGTTCCATTGGCTGAGTATCTTTTGGGAAAAAATATTACTCTTGTTTGTACGCTGCGTTAAAGTATGCGAGATATTCCAAGGGAGACGAAACCATCGAGAAACCGTTTAATTGCATCCTTTTTATTTTGCTTCAAAAACAATGTAAGCATGGTAAGTTAGGCACCTAAAAAAAACAAATGCGTAATTTTACTCAGCACTGTGCATTATGATACAATCGTCAATAACAACGCTAGAAATATACCTGAGAAAATCTCCTACTGCACAACAAAACAAAAGCGATGTTATGGATTAAATGGTATCTATACACATGTAAGAAGCAAAGTAAGCCATGACCTATGACGTTTTGGTTCAATATAATTGACGTAGCACCAATAAATGCGTTTATCGTTTTTACCAGAGAATATCCAATTTATAAGGCTGATGTCACTCACAAACTCAAAACCTTTCTAAAAGATTTAGCAAAGGAACTGATAATACTCTACATATCATCAGTCTTTTTGCTATCTCTGATCCATTGTTACGCTTTAATTTCCATTTTTAGTTTTCCCTTATTTATTGTCAAGTCTCGGTATCTTAATTTGTTTGTGAATCATTTAAATACGTTCAACGGGTACGTATATCGCTATCTGTTTTTAAAATTTGGTAACTGCATCACCCCCTTATCGTTTTCTATGCCAGCGGGTAATTGCGATATTCGAGCTCCGACCTGCGTGATATTAAGTTAAGTCTTGTAAAGTAGGGCAAATCTTCAGTAAAGAAAGCTATAGTCACGGCTTTTCGATATATCGTTATATCGCATAATGTGGATCAAGTCGAAGAAGTGATTAAAATTATTAGGAATTTTGTTTGAAGTGACTTTAGAAGTCTGGGGAAAATAAATTAAACCAAACTGTGTGTAGAATGGCGTTTCAATCCGATCTTCAGAAAAGAAAGCTCTCTGTTGAAGACTGCATCTAGCCACTGCATCCTATAACAACTGGGACTATTACGGGTTAAATTAGCTGGTTGCCACCAGGAATAAAAAACGTATCGTAGCGAGTTTTCCTCTCAAACGGCGATGTTAACTATCATCTCTAAAGGACAAGACGTATTTAGGAAACCAAGTAATTCGTATGATTAATATTAATTTGTATAGTCTAATTTCATTACATATTTTGTTTTAGTTTTCTATATCCTGCCGTAATTAATTGATATATTTCATTAGCATTTAAACATAAAATTAACCTTTCCTTAATTGAAATTAAATTCTAAATTTTGTGTCATATTCGTACATATATCTTTTTCTGTAACACATTTCTTTTGCTGACAACATTTTATTGCCGCCTGTGAAACTAAATGTTCTTTTCATGTCCAGCTGCATATTATACGATATATGTGGATGCATTTTGGATATAATAACTTTTGAATTTAAAATAAAATTATTTTTGGTATCTTGTAAAATATTTATTACCGCTTATATTCTGTTTGTAATAAATTGTGAGATTAATTCTGAGGTACCTTAGGAAAAGCTGCGTTTATTTAAAAGCAAAACTATTGTAATTTAAATTTATTCTTATACCGGATTTATTTCTTTATGACTGGTTGAGAATTTAATATTTTCCAAACTAGTTTTAACATAATCTTGCTGTAGTCTATGGTTCTTCGTATTGTTATAAATTATTTTTTTCCTTTTGATATACAGTATGAATATATATATATATATATATATATATATATATATATATATAAAAATAAAAAAAATAAATAAAAAAATAAAAATTGTTGGGGAATCCGGCAATAAAAACCTTTAGTTAGTCAATTAGAGTCCTTTATTTTATACCTTATATTTCGCTCTGTAGATTTAGAGCTTCATCAGAGGTCACTTTAATCAAAAGAAAATACAACATTAGCTAATTTAGTCTACTAATTATAAGATCAATACTTACAAAAGCGAAACTATTTTTTGTGAGAGATATAACATTTTTAAAAAAAAACAAAACCTGTAGAGAAACAAGAAGTCCACGTAATACAAATAAAACTTTATATTAATTAAAAATTGTTACTTTAAAAGCTTATTGTTATTACATATTAAAACCATTTAAAAAATTATTATTTTTTCAACAAACACATCTAAAAAGAAACACACACGTAGTAAAGAACTACTTGTCTTGATGTAAATTACATTTTAACAATTCAAGTGTCGACAAGGTAGTCTATTAAATTTTCGAAACCAATGTCATACTCGTATATGCACAACCTATGATAAAAGTACAGTAGGTGAAAAACAAGCAATGTCAAGGTTAACGATATATATACAGATGTTCAAAAGTTGCGTGCTTAATTCCAATAATGTGCAGGCTACAAACAGGTTAAACTTAATTAAAAAGAAATTGCAAAATTAAAATTATAATCATATGAAAAAATTGTGGAAGGACAAATGTGTTAAATGACATCAATAGAGTTAATATTCTGTGTATTTTGATGACTTGAGTTTTTGATATGAGAAAAAGTCAGTAAAAAGGCATATATTGCGCTTAAATTATTTGTGTCAGATCTGAAATTCATAGCGTTAGGATTATTATTGATCTCAACAATCTCCAAAAACCAATTTTTATTTTACATACTTGTTTTAACGGCAAAGACTCTTTGTCTACATATATATGGTAAACCTAATCAGTAGGCGATTAAAGGTCTGTATATTACTTCAAAATATATGTATTTAAAAAACTCTACATGTTTCGGCTGTATACGCCTTTTTCAGGCGTATACAGCCGAAACATGTAGAGTTTTTTAAATACATATATTTTGAAGTAATATACAGACCTTTAAACGCCTACTGATTAGGTTTACCATATCATACCAAGGTCACGAAGTTATTATATATATATATATATATATATATACGAGAAAAAGTAATTAATTCAATATTCTTATGTTAGTCAAGACTTTAATATATTACATTTTTATAAATATATATATTCATTTTTTGTTGTGAATATACTAGTTAATTGATTCTAGGTATTTTTTTCCTTTGCCTTTACTTTCCTTTCCTTACTTACCTTTTTCCCCTTTAGAGATTTCTTTTCAGGTATCCTGTGCAGCATTTTAGTATTAATACTTAGTATAAACATGCGCCGAAGCACGCGTAATCCCTTTTCTCAGTTTTCAGACTGAGCTTTTGTAAGCAAAACTGAGTGGTGCTACCTTCTATCTGTTATTATAGTCACCCACATCCGTCTCCACTGACTAAGGGCATACACAGTAAATAGAAGTTTTGTTAGTTTTCGACCAAGTTCAAACACTATCGCTGCGCCAGCTTCTCGCGAAGGTAGCACCACCTAGAGCTCAAACAAATGAAACGATCTAGAGAAGAAGTTGTATGTATGTATCCTTCAAAAGAGAAATGATGTGTGCTAATTGCAAAAATAATATATGTAATGAACACAGTGTAAGATTATGCACTACTTGTTATTCTAATTTATAAACAATTTTTGCTGTATACTCGTAATCACTAAAATGATCTCTTGAATGTAGCTTTATTTCAATAAATTTGTGTTGTCGCATTTTATAATGAGTTGTAATAGCCCGGTTTATGTAATGTAGATATTGTACCAGATATTTATCCTAAGGTTAAGTTTCTTTGCGTAAAAGCACCCAATCACACAAATAAATCACTCGCTCTTTTAAAAACAAGACGAGTTCAGTAAATGATGCTTTAATTTATCTGAATAAATTAGGCTTTGCTGCCAATCCCAAAACTAGCATATGACAATTAATATACATATATCTAGTTGAATAGAATTTTATACTTACTAGAATCACTTTCATCCCTATATCTCTCGTAAGAAAATCTATTATACGTATTTAAGTAAAAACCAATTAATAGACTTGTGTGTAAATAAGTAAGTAACACAAAAACAATGTGCGTGCGTTTTAAAAACACACAAATGAGCTAAAGAGTATTACATTATATAGTATACTTCCGATTTTTCGAGTATTTCATCTTTCTATTACAAAAAATTGAATTTAATAATTATCTAAATTTGTCAACAAAAATGAAGAATTACAGCAAATGCAGAAAAATCAGTTCGTGTTACATTTACTACGAAAAAGGTAAATGTGCTTCAGTACCGCTTAATAGCTTGCAATTACGTCAAATGGATGAAGTTAGGTACCTTGATGTTGCTTTGGATAGAGTATCACGTGGAAAAGAAACATATATTCAACAAACGTAACCAACTAGGCTCAACATTTAGAAACATGTACTAAATATAAGAAAATAAATCTAGGAGGAGGACGTCAGAAAGTAAATTATAATATATATAACCTACATAAAATTATGCTGAAAGCGAAGTGGACGTATGTAATAGAGCTATGGGCCATTCAAACTTAGAAATTCTTCAGGAATGTCTAAACGAAGTGCTTTGAGCAATAGTTAATGCACCCTGGTCTGCGTCTTAGGGCTGGGCGATACCGGCGTTTTCGGTATCGGGTACCCGATACCAATCGAGGTATCGATACTTAGCGATGTATCGGGTCTGTGCACGGTATCGATTCTGAGTACTGGAATCGGTAAAGTATCGATACCTTGGAATCGATACCTTGGAATCGATACCTTGGAATCGATACCTTGGAATCGATACCTTGGAATCGATACCTTGGAATCGATACCTTGGAATCGATACCTTGGAATCGATACCTTGGAATCGATACCTTGGAATCGATACCTTGGAATCGATACCTTGAATCGATACCTTGGAATCGATACCTTGATTCGATACCTAGGAATCAGTATTCATAACCCGTTTTCTAGGTGTCGATTGTTTGATATCGGTTTCAAGAGATGTAAAATTAATTTACCGATTCTACCATAACTACGGTATGAAATTTGCAATATTGTGATATTTTGTTTTTTTTGTTAGTAATAATTAAAGTTATGTCATAATATGGAATTTGCTACGCATAATAACCAACGTCTTTAAAATATATATTATGCATACATACTTAAAAATTCTTTACTTAAAAAGTTATTTTTATATACATTTAAAAAACGCAGAAAGATATAATAATATAGGCAAATATGCGTGCTATTACAAAATTATACAAAAAGCCTAAAATATTCATTTCAAAATTGAAACAAACCAAGCACGTTTTATACCTACAATAGCTTGATAAGAATTCTTGACCCAACTTTTTTTACCTTATTATATTAATTAATACTACATATTTATATTATATTTTGTTTATTTTAGTTCCAATTTACAGTCGTGTATTGTGTATTGTGCATTCTATAGAACAGGAAAGTGTTTTATATTTATATGAATATGAATATCACCTATATTTCTCTCAACACTGCTTTATACAAATTATGTGTCAACAAATTTTTGCTGTTCCCTAGTTTTGATTTATTATAATTCCTACCTTTATTCGTCGTCTAAAGTTTAATATAAGCACTTATATTTCATATCATTTTAAGCTTCATCACTTTGTTCTTATATCTTGGTGTAATAAGTGGATACGTACGTACCAAAATGTCGAAAAAAAATAGTGTAGTTTGGAAATACTTTGATAAAATTAACGACCAGGGCGTGAGTTGTAATGTATGTAAAAAATAATATAAGTATACTGGCAATACTACAAATATGCTAAAGCATATAAAATGTGTTCATCCTTTTACATATTTTAATATTATTGAAAAGAAAGACAAAAGAGATGGTGATAGTGAAGTTACTGACGTTGAAATATTGGTCTCCGAAAGGTAAAATTATAATTATACTAGCTGCAGACTTATGTATGTAGTTCTTTTTTAATCCTTGCATGAAAAATAAGAAAATTCTAAATTGTCATTTTGCATAAAACAACAACTTATATACCTATGATGTACGCATACTCATTTAAAAAAATGCAGAAAGGTAAGCTACCCGATACATGGCTACCCGATACATCGCTACCCGATGCATCGATACTTAGCGAGTACTGGAATCGCTAAAGTATCGATAGGTATCGATGCTTTGGAATCGATACCT
This sequence comes from Melolontha melolontha, assembly GCA_935421215.2. Lineage (NCBI taxonomy): Eukaryota > Metazoa > Arthropoda > Insecta > Coleoptera > Scarabaeidae > Melolontha > Melolontha melolontha. The sequence goes on from OW285238.1 coordinate 83,974,815, forward strand.
CGCTACCCGATACCTCGCTACCCGATACCTCGCTACCCGATACATCGATACTTAGCGAGTACCGGAATCGGAATAGGTATCGATGCTTTGGAATCGATACCTCGCTACCCGATACATCGATACTTAGCGAGTACTGGAATCGGTAAAGTATCGATGCTTTGGAATCGATACCTTGGAATCGATACCTTGGAATCGATACCCTGGAATCGATACCCTGGAATCGATACCTTGGAATCGATGCTTTGGAATCGATACCTAAGAATCGATACCTTCGTTATATGAGGTATCGGGTATTGGACGATGTATCGATACTTCGCCCAGCCCTACTGCGTCTAATGCACGAATTTACAATAGCCTAAAAGTATCTTTAGCGTGTGACGAAAAAGAAGTTTAGTGTGTCTCACTATCCCAAACTTCAAGCGTATCCCAATATTCTGGAAGATAATTAACTGCTGTCACCTTTACTTGATGAAAATACATGGTAAAATAAATAAGAAAGACAAGAGTGTGATTTTCACAAATATTTGTGAAAATCGCAAAATTGTGTTTTATTTTAGTTCTGGAAGATCATTGGGACGAGATGTATCAATGTACAAATGACTAATTTTACTAAAAAAAAACGTTATCTAATTAAATCATTTATGTGAAATATGCAAGTAACGTAATAAACCATTATAACAACTTATATAGATTAACAATTACCGTAGAAAACTAAGTACACTTAATTAAAACAATTGAAAATTTAATTTAAGAATATTTACGAAATTAAACTTATTTCTTCTTCTATAAATAAATTTATAAACAGATGTTACCTTCGCCATGCCTACACTTCAACGATTGAACAGAGAAAACGAACCGTCGATTTTGCAACCGTTTAAACTACAAATTGGTTGAGTTCAGTTCCGTGCCTCTTCGTCCGTATTTGATTTAAATTACTTTACAAGAATCCAACGTTAAAACGGAGAGATCATTACAACAATTCCTTTTCCTCCCTCTGAACTTTAATTCTACATCGAGTCTGCCGAAGGACCGTCTGTACGAAACCGTCGAGTACAATCGTAGGCAAATATCATTTCGCTTTGTTTCAAGACCAATCGATAATTTTCCTTTGTTATATATATATATATATATATATATATATATCACGTATATATAAGTCAAAGAGAATAACGAAATTTCATAAACAATAATATAAAGTACCTTACAGCTACGTAAGGGAATATAAGGATGTCAAGTACATTAATTAAAACGAAATTAGATACCGATCCTCTGAAAAGGAAATTGGAAAATAAAACACTAAGTTTCTGTATATAGCGTTTATCGTTGCGGTTTCATTATTAAATTTTGTTAATCAATGGTAAGACGAAAGTAGCAATATTAATTTCAATACTAATTTACATTAGTTGAACTATTGAAAACAAAACATATATACTTAATATACATGCATTTTCATTTTATTCTACAATCGGTAATTCATTTGGAATGAATTTAATCAGAATATTTCGCTTTACCTTTTTTGAAACCAAGCACATATTCAAAAATTGCCGAAATATGAGGCATATCCAAAACCTAAGTTCCGATCGTAGATATGTTTTAAAGAATGTCGCTTGTGAGAAAAATCTGCCCTGAACAACTTCTTTATTATATAAGCAGGCTGTGAACGTCAAATTAGTTGTATGTCGTTGACGTTTGACTTAACAAGGTATGTTAACAAAAGAATATAGATACACAAAATCCGTCAGTTGTGAGATACGATCAGTGATTAAATTTTTTAATGTAAGAAATGTTTAACCTGCAGGAATTTTTCAACAAATTTGTGATGTTTATAACGAAAATGGAATGAGTGAAGAAATAATAAAGCTGTGCAGACAGTTTACTGAAGGCAGGACAAATGAGCACATCGTTGGTCACTTAGAATTTATTACGTCAAGTGAATTAGGAAATCTGTGAGTACAGAAAGCTTAGAATACCCCAAATGATCGATCGCTTTTCACAAATTTTACTGTCTTTATTGTATGATATTGTAACAGAAAAATTGCAAATTATCTGCAAGCTGGGTACCGAAAATGTTCACAATACAACACAAGACAAATCGAATGGCAGCAGCAATGACGTTTTGGAGCTACAACGACAGGTGATGAAACCTGGTATGCTCATGTCACACTAAATTGGATCATAAAAAAAATCAAAAACGCACTTTCCAGCCGAAGGCCATTTATTTGACATTTTACTAGTAAAATTCATCAAACAAGAAACTAGTATAAACAACAGAAACTGCGAGTGGCCATGAAGAATAAAATGCGTCTTCTCAGTTCCGAAATTGTTTAGCTACATGACAATGCACGACTACACAGCCAGTTTGACACCAGCATTTTTGAAAAAATTTAAATGACAAAACTTTCGATCACCTTCCGACGGTTCCATTCTTACAGCGATTAATTACCACTCCTTCTCCACCTTAACAAATTTGTAACATATCAGTGATACAGTTCGAATAATGAAGTAAAAACTTTTGAAAATTTTGAAAATAATGGCATATTAAATTTTGTGTTACGCTACGACAAATGAGAAATAGTTTAAGATCCTTGTAAGCAAATGCTATTAAATAACTAATAAACAATGTTCTTGCAGCGTTTATGACCAATCTGAACTTAGTTTATAGTTATGTCTCATACTTCCTTCTAAATATTTTATTAAAATTTCCCAAAATATTATTCGTTATAGGCAAGGTATCGTGCATTTGAAGAAACCAGTTTAAAAAAAAAACTGTTAGGTAGCAATTTTGTAGTGAATGGCGGCTCAATATAATGCTTCAAATAGCCTATTGTTGAAGTGGTGCAAGAGAGCGTTATAATGATCTAGTGCAACTTGCCTTTTTGATAGATTTTCATATAACTTTTGAGAGCACACCATAGTATTATCATTTAGAATTGAGACTATAAACAATCAAAATTAACGGGTTACAACTTGAAATCTGAACTGAGTATTACGCATAACTTCACATTCACTGACGTATTTTTTTAGTATTCATTCACTTTGTCGTAGGGCATATTATATTTATAAATAACATTGGAAAATTCTAACGCTTTGTTTCTTCATACTGTTAAACGTGCAGACAAATAGTTTAGGTTTAGGCAAGTTTAGGTGCAGAAATGAATCCTAAGATTTTTATGAAACTTCTAAAAAGCGCGAAAAAAATATTGTGTTCATCACTTTTTGTCAGACGCACAAGATATTCAGGAAGAATCCAAGAAAATTTGGAAATAGACGAAAAGGCTTGATAATGGATGAAGAAGTTGTAATGGTTTTTGAACAACAAAAATTATCGTCAGAACGATACAGCTAAATTTTTGGTTACAGACACCAATACATTTGTGTACAAGTTTCCATAATGAAATCTAACTGTCGTTGGATAGTGAAAAACATCAAAATAAATTTTCCATTTTGGATGAGGAAATTTATTTCACCTTAAGCAAGTCTGAGATTTCTCGAAATTATACCTATTATACAGCCAACGCGTCTAAAATATCTCCTGATATACAATTTAAACACAAAAGGAATTGAAAAAGGGTCATGCCATATATAGCCTTACAGCGAAAAGCATTTCGAAGCCATACATTAAGACTGGCCGTATATATATATATATATATATATATATATATTGAAATATAGTTATCTTTTTTTATCAATTAGCATGAGATTAATATAGTGGGTTCAAAAATTCACTAATAATGACTCTTTTCTGATTTTAAAATACTAATTCAATATCTTTGAAACTAAATGAATTAATAAAACAACAATTGACCCTGTAAATAAGCTATTTTCTTTAATACATCTGAAAATATATATATTCTATGCTTCTGTACACAGATTAGTGTCGATTAGGTTCAAAATTGCAAATTATGCATATGTCTATTTTGATATGTACGTAACCTAACTATATGTGCAATTCTAAGGTAGATATTTATCTAAATTTGACTATTAAGCATATAATTACTGATCGTAAGTATTAATTAACACTAAAATATAATCAATTTAGATATTTAACGTGGTAAATACTGAAATAATCAGCTTTAACGTATTTTATTCAATGGTGGGTATGAAGTTAAACGTGGTGGTTTTATTAAAACACCTGACGATAGAAATGGCTTGTAGGAAGCTTCAAAGATGTCTGAAGGTCCTGGATGATATTTTCTATGTACAAAACGGGTTTTTAACAGGATACGTAAAGGATTTTCTGAAAAAATACAGGTCAGTGGAGAGAGCGGCTTTTCTAACTTCTATAAGGGATATATTACATGGAGAATTCTGCTGTGTGATCTCGAAGTGTTGGATTTTCTCGAGGATATTAATAAGGTATATCGTTTTTAACACTTTTTCGAAGATAATTTTATTGTGGAGCTGAATTTAGTACGTATAAAGCATCGCTTCTATATTTTCTATCTCACTGTGTAAACTCCGGTTGTCGTTCTTTTTTTTTGTGTATTTTTATTTCACAGCTGGATTATTTCATAATTTTATGTGTACATTAACAGTAATTTATTAGTTAGTTACCAATAAATTAATTACTATTACTATTTCAATATTTACCCAAATTAATATTAAGATTTTACATGTATATTTGATTACCATACAAACATTGGTTGATTATATATTATGTACCTAATAAAATGCCTTTGCCGCGCTTTATTTTTAAAAAGTACTGTTATGACAAAGTAAATTACTGATTATTCTACACTTTTTTAAATTCATAAATTATCAAGTTTCTCGCTAACAAATAGCTGATATTAATGAATAAAATAAAATAACGATTTTTTTAAGAATTTTTAGAAAGTCTGACATGATATTTTAAGATATTTTACATTTATAATTTTTAGTGAGTCATACAGCTGTCAAATTCAATCCTTTAAAATTGCGCCATTGCTTAACTATGTTATAGTTATTTAACTTGCATTTCTTTTCTTTTTACACTTTACAGGTATTATTGACCTACCACAATATATATAGTAAAATTCAAAATATTTTGAAAGACCTGCAATTAACACCAAGAGGACTAAAGTTCCCACGTTTTCCGCTGACACTTACGCAGATACGCATTTTGACCAAGAATAAGGAGGTACGAGTATATATGATTGAGAAGAGATGAAGATATGAACTAGCCGCTGTAAAAATATCGACCGGATCACGTAATTATTTTCGAATATTTTGCGCTAATTTATCACTTGCCTGTCAGCCGTTTTGTATTATTTATATTTGTTGTGTCTTTTTTATATTTACGTCATTATCTTCTTTTATTATATACAATTTTTTTCGAAATTACGCCGTATTGTTATGATGTTAAAAGGTTATAGGAATTTCATGTATTAAATTGTACAATTTAATATTTTTAGAGGTTATAATGTTGGAACCGTCAACATCTGCTCTTTCTAGCGAAGGCTCTGGTGCGATTAAGAAAAAAAAGTATTCCTCTCAAGATACTCAAGAAATAATCTTGAATGTTTACAATTATTAAAAAAAAACAGTCTACACCAGTCACCAGTCTACTACTGCTTTATACTCTTATTTATTTCATGTTATTTCTCATTAATCTTGTAGTATCTCCGGAAGAAGCAACATGGTTGTTGCGAAATATAGGGATAATTAATAAATGAGTTTTTAATTGACAGACCGCTTGCCCGCTTTTAATTTATTTTATTATATATATATATACATATATATATATATACATATATATATACATATATATATATATATATATAAATATATATACATAAGGGTTTAGATAATTTCTTAGCCGTACATTAAATATATAAATTGATAAATTTTTGAGTTTTTCGGCTTTTATATGAAATATTTACAAATTTTATCAAATTAGTATGTAATTGCCAAGTAAATGAGGATGTAAACATTGCTGTCTACAAATTACAAAACAAATCATACGAAATTTTTAATTGACAATAACTCTCAATTAAAAATTTCGTATGATTTGCTTTGTAATTTGTAGACAGCAATGTTTACATCCTCATTTACTTGGCAATTACATACTAATTTGATAATATTTGTAAATATTTCATATAAAAGCCGAAAAACTCCAAGAATTTATCAATTGATATATATACATATATAGATAATTATTTCTTGACCTTTGTATGTTATAGTAGGCTAAATTAGTCGGAGATGTAAGGTATGTTTTACTTTGATATGTATATATTTAAAACAATCTTACATGTTTCGGCATGTAGTGCCTTTTTCAAAGAAATTAAAAATTAAATCATTCAAAGATACATTCAAGTACTTGAATCTTTGAATATTTATACATATAAATACAATATATACATATCAAAATAAAACAGACCTTAAATCGCCGACTATATATACATTATTATTATTTCTATACAGTTTGTATAATAAGTAAAAGTGGTCAATTATTTGCTAACAGAAACGCGAAGTGGATAATAGAGTTATGGTCAGGTAGAAGGTTCACTCTCCTAACGTGCGCTAAAGTTTTAGTTGAACATTTGCCCTTGGGCGATATAGTTATAATTTTATGATGTATATAATTATAATAAAAATTATAAAATTATATCGATAAAAAATATTACAGATCGAAGGAAATTACGTCCAATCACAAGAAGACAAAATAGTGATATTGTTAACTTTATATTTAAAAAGTTTAGATTAACACTGCGACAACAACCGAAACTGTCCAAAAGAATATAAGAATTAGTTTGATATCTGTACGGAACAGATTACACGAGAGTAATGTTATTTACTTAAGTACATTAACCAAACCGTCGCTGTGAAAAAGGTACGGCTAAAAGTACCTTGCACAGCTTGAAGTGAGATTTGTCGAATGTTGTGTTTTCGAACAAAAGTAGTTTCTGGGTCTGAATGCCCAGAAAGAAAGTATAGTCCTTTAGTTTCTGGAGCAGAATGTCCAGAAAGAAAATATGGTGTTAAGATATAAATCGGTTTGGAGAACGTACAATAAAACATCCAGTGAAAGATTTCGTGTGGGGGTGTTTCAAAATACTGGCTTTTGTATTGTTGCGTGTGTTTACTGATATAGACGCAGGAAGGATGATTAATTTATAAAATGAGGTTCTTAAAGTCAGTAAAAAAATGGTTTGCTAGTAAAACATGAAACAAAAGCGTAGCTATATCACCAAATAACTTTTTCTCGATGTAAGAATGATATGGTAACAGTAGACATTGGCTATCTTATAAATATTAAGCAGTTAGTGTTCCATGATTTCATATTTTGCGACTTCTTCAAATTTTTACACTACTCAAGTACGTAAAAATACGTATAAATAGAAAAATTAACAACACAAACTTTCAAAAAAATCACAAAACTGAAAGGTAGTTTTTATTATATAATTTAGTTAATTGCATGTTCTAAATAATGTTCACTAAATGCAAAAATAAGCTCAGGTACATTACTAGAGCAAAATGTTTGGCCTACTATTCAAACGATATTTTGTATGTAATTCGTTATACTCGTAAAAGACAGAAAGCGGACTATCCGCCATTTAGTTAAAACGAAACTATTTCGCTAAAAGTACAATGATTCAAATGCATCCCCTCCAGCTGCTACATTTATATAAATTTATAAAATACAGGTAATGTAACGAAAAAATTAACAGCCAAGGCTATATTTACTACTAATGTAACATTACCGGTGGTCGCTGGAGTTGAAAAAAGAAAATAGGACTTTATCGGTACGTTAATAGATAAATTTCAAAAATGTAGAAAAATATAATAACCAAATGGTCCTATCCTGAAAATTAATTATGTTTATATTGCAATGAAAGTTGCTTTTTATAAAGATATGAAGAACAAATAAAAAAATTAATATTCTTTTTTTATAAGTGAAATAAATCAATATTATTCCTTTTGGAACAATACCATGCGTTAAAATATAATAGTTATAAAATTATAATTATTACTACATAAGCTTTTTCCGAAAAAAAAAAATATGTATCATAATAACATTTAATAAACGTTGAATTAAAATGTCAAATTTAACCCAAGCGAGAGCGAAACCATTTTTTTTTTTGTTTAACCTTTATGTGACTGGGAAAAATAACACCTTCTAATGACGACGTAGGTACCCGGGTACCCCACGTTGTATATACGTTGCAGCTATACATATACGGGAGACAGTGGTGGGGAGACATAAACTGCGCTGTTATGAACAAGATTAGACATATCTGAAAATCAGTAACCGTCCATTTTTCGAAGTGCTCGTATATAATTTGTTCGCTACAGTACATACTAAATATTTTTAGTGTTTTTGGTAATAACAAGTGCAAATTTTATTATTTTTATCGGAATGTGTGATAATACGCCTGGTCCTAGTTCGGGTTCATTTACAAAACCAAGATGGAGGAGAACCAGGTATGATATGGAAGTTAATGTAATTAAAAATCCTGTAAGAGTAAAAGTAATAGTAATAATAAGAACGTAATGTGATATTTTATGGTTTTCAGACTGACATCAGTAGAATTACTAGCGGCAGCGGAAGAAGCATTAGAAGAAGAGCCATTTACTGCTTCGGATGAAGACGAATACATTCCGGAAATCGAATCTGAAGAATCTGATGCAGAAATTGAACCTGTAATCGAACAAGAGGAACCTTATTCAGATGAAATTAGTGATGAAGAAGAAACGCCTGCACAGCCTACTGTTTTAGTTGCTAAAGATAGAACTCATTGGACTAATACTCCATTACCACAAGCGCAGACAATTAGCCGAAATATCTTGCGCGAAAAATTTGGCGCACCAAGTTTTAGTGCATTATATACTGCTAAAGAAACTTTTAAATCTATCATGTCCAATGAAATTTGTACCATAATTTTAAGGGAAACTAACAGAAAAGGCACACAAGTAACTGGAGATTATAATGAAAAACAAGCTCAAAAGTACAAAGATTCTAAGCGGCAACCACCACCAAGAAAGGTTTTCAAGGCATTTACTGAAGAGGAATTCGATGCATTTTTAGGAATCCTAATTGCAGCTGGTGTACATAAATCTAATAAGGAACATATAGGTATCTGAAATGTGGAAACTTGAATCCTTACCTCTTATTCGTGCGGCTATGTCTCGTGATCGCTTCAAAATGTTTTCACAATTTATTCGTTTTGATAATCAGAAAACACGTGCTGAACGATCTAAAAGTGACAAAGCTGCTCCAATTCGTGATATATGGATAATGCTAAATAGTAATTTAGAAAACAACTATAAGCCGTCTGAATGCATAACGGTCGATGAGCAATTATTTCCTTATAGAGGACATACAAAATTTACCCAATACATTCCTTCAAAACCGGCAAAGAATGGGATAAAAATTTTTTGGGCTTGTGATGCGGCAAATGCTTATCCTTTACAAGGTAAAATTTATACTGGAAAATCACCAGACGGTGAACGGCAAGTGAATATTGGAGAGCGTACAGTTCTAGATTTAGTTACTAAATATAAAGGTTCTGGAACAAATATAACGACAGACAACTTTTTCACAAGTTTACACTTGGCTCATAACCTAAATTCTTGGAACTTAACTTTAGTAGGAACCGTTCGAAAAAATAAAACTTTTCTTCCTTCCAATATGCAATCCAATAAAAGTAGAGTAATAAATTCCACTAATTTTGCATTTACTAAAAGAGCAACTATATGTTCGTATGTTCCCAAAAAGAACAAATCTGTCATCCTATTATCATCAATGCATACAAAAGGCAAAGTAGAACATACTGGTACTGCAAGACCCGAAATTATTAAATATTATAATAAAACCAAAGGCGGCGTCGACACGGTGCATAAAATGTTATCAGAGTATACAGTAAAGCGTAGAACAAATCGTTGGCCCCTAGCATTTTTTTACAATATGGTCGACCTTGCTGCATTGAGTGCATACATAATTTACACGGAGCACAATCCTAGGCTAACATCAACCGACCGAAGACGGAGATTTTTGAAAGATCTTGCAAACGAGTTATGAATGTCTGCTGTACTAACTCGAAGCAGTATTCCAAGAGTTTTGGGCAATCATTTTACACGTGCATCACTAGAAATGGTTCTAGGACGCCAAATTATACAAGCAGTCGTTACAGTAGTCAGAGATCAATCATCTCGAGATACTTCTGGGCATATTTTGGTAGTTGGAAAATGTTACATTTGCCGAGAATTGAATAACAGACAATGAAAAACGCGAAAAGCATGTAATTCTTGTTCAAAACCAGTTTGTAATGAGCATTCTGTTACGAAGGCCGTATGCGATACCTGCAACCAACAAGCAGTTTAATCCTATTATTATTTATTTTCGTTCTTTTTATACATCTTTTTTATAACATATATAAATAAAAAAATTAAAAATGCTACTTTTGTTCTTTCACATCCATCCATATGTAATTTTAAATGGAGGTACCCGGGTACCCATACCGGTCTTAGAGGTTGTAATAATTTCGGATGCCATTTTTTTCGTTAAAAATTAAATCTAAATAACGAAGTATATATAATAAAATGTAATATAAAACAAGTTTAGAGATGTCACAGAATTTCCAAGCTCAGCAAGTTCAAACACAAAAAATATTAATATTTAATTCTGAAAAAGGCACCCGGGTACCCTTCCAGTCACATAAAGGTTAATGAAGTCATCATATTAAGAATAAAAGAAAACATATATATTGAATGACTATAAAAAGAAGGCGCAACTAGATGATTATTGATTACTAGTTACCTTATAATGTGAATAAGTAGCTTATGCTTCTTTATTAGGCTTTGTGCGGGTAGTGGACGGTCTTGCAAACCTGTCTTTCTCCAGACACTTTTTAAACTTGTCTAGGACTTCTTGTAAGTGGCAATACCCACATTTCTTTGCAATATTTGCATAAGTAATTATTATTAACCAAACTTTATTTTGTATTACTTTAAGAATGAGTAATGAGATATGAGTATTTGAATAAAAGTACTAAAGAACTCAGTGGCGGTTTCTGCTATGGTTTGCAAGTTTGCGCAACCACCAAAACTAATAGATTTAATTTAATGAAAAAAAGCGTAATTCTACATTTTTTAAATTAAAAATTTGTACTACCTCACAGAATAAATGAACTATTATAAATTACTTATAATAGGTATATCTAATTGGATATGAATACGTTAAATAAATGAGAGAATAACACACTTGGTTGCAGACTCATTGCAATCCACGAACGTATATATCCCTATACGGCTGACGAACTTTGTCGAACGTCTTTCGGGTATATCTCCATAAATGACAATAGTGTTGCAGCAGCAGTGCAACCAAAACATTAGACATATTTCTTGCTTACGGTGCAACGGTATAAAAGCGAATAAAAAAGTTGTATTTGTGTGTTTAAAAGTGTTTATGCTCTTTATTTTTAAATAATAATGAATTAAGTGCAGAGTTTAATAGTGGATCCGTTCTATAAAAGAACGTACGCCGAAAAAATTGAAATAAAGCGGTTGGGCAGACCTGTTCCGAATTTAAATCTGAAACAAACGATTTCCAGTAAGACGCGAACTTTTAATAGACTATTTAATAAGGATATTTATAATAAACATTTGTGGATTTGCGGTTGTAGTATAAAAAATGCATTATTCTGCTTTCCTTGCTTACTATTTGAAGGTAAAGAATTATGGACGAAAATGGGTTTAACTGATTTAAATCATTCAAGCGATCGAATTAAAAAACACAGTATATCACAAAGGCATATGAAAAATGTAGTCCAATTATCGCTTTTTGGGAATGTGGATATTGCTGCTCAGATGGATAGTGCATATCGAAGAAATATAGCATTGCACAACGAGAAAGTTAAGTACAATCGATATGTAGTGAACATTATAATTAATTGTGTAAGTATTTGTGGAGCTTTTGAACTTGCTTTCTCAAGAAAGATAAATTTGCGACTGCGAAAGATCGTCGCATGGATTTTTTGCTTCAATAAAATCAGGATCAGAATCAGTGAGTTTTAAAAGCCTTTTTTCTTCTTTATATGTACCTTAGCAAAATTACTTTTAATAAAACATACTTAGTGACCTACCTTGTTTACCTACTGTAAAAAGTATTAGTATTCACTAAATTTGCAACCCCCACATTTTTGATGCACGAGCCGCCGCTGAAAGAACTATTTTGTAAATAAGCATTGGTCGAAAAAATATCTATTAAATCAATACTTTGTTTGTTAAATCGGGCGAGCTGTGAGAACGTAAAACTAGTAAATAAGTTATGACCAGAAAAATATCTAGTCTTAACTGTCCGTACGCATGATCCTCATTTAAGTTTAAAATCAAAGAGACCACAAAAGTATTTGACGTGGATGTTTGTCTTGCGTCTTGAAATATCTACTAATTTAGATTGGCATAAATTATGTGTACATAAGAAGCCCAATATATGTCAGTCTACGCATTCATTATGAGCACTAGTAAAAAGAACACATAATTGAAAAAAGACTACTTATACTCGTTTACTTCAATAAAAGCGCTTTTAAATTTCACAATACCTCTTTTACTTCTCTTTTATAGCGATCTACCTTTTATATACAAAATGTTTCATCAATTAGGTGATTTATTAAATATGTAGCCTTGGACATAAGTATTTGCTATCTATAAAAATTGATAAGATGAAATTTCCGGAAAATTAGCCGATTCGTTTGATTCTTCAATTGCAAGGAAAAGAGTCATTGCTTGTTTTGTTCTTATTTATTTGCAGAGATGAGGAATAAATTGCATGAAAATATTTTAGTATTATATATCTTAGTACGTTATCTAATACTTTGTGACAAACTTTGAAGTAATGAACTATGATATGAAATAGTGATTCTTATATTTCTTAAATAACTAAATTTCTTTAGCAATAAAATTATTTTGATTAAAAAATAAATAAATTATAACTTTACTTCTATTAGTGTTTCAAGTTTCTAGCGCTATTTGCATATGTTGAAGCGTCAGAATACACTCCAGTACATATTACATAAACGGGAAAATTTATTTTACAAAAGCGTTAACTAAGACTATCTCAAATATTAATATGCGAAGGAAGAATAAGCAGCGATAGCCATATTATAGCTCGAAGATATTTTGTAAACCGCGGAGCCATTTCTTCAGCTTCAGTTGGGAATTAAAAAATCTTATGGGTCCAGATCAGGCGAATACAAGATATGAGACAGGAATCGAAATATAATTCAACCAATTTAGCCACTGGCGATACAACTCTCTTTTCTTCGCCAATTGTGGTCGATTTTCCTTTAATTCAGCATTGAAATTGTTCGTTCAGTAAACAAAATATCGTCGAGTTATCTTTCTTCCCTTTTCAAAGTAATCGATACAGATTATTTTCAATGCAAACATTGGGTTTAAATTGTCACACGATTTCGTCATCTGACAATAAATGCGCCTCTCATTTTGCCGACAACTTTTTCACACCCAAACCATACACGGACTTTGTTAATCATTTCCTCGCAATAACTGTAAGTGAAGAACTTGTGCGCTCAGCATCATCCGTACTTATATAAACATAACAAACTACAGTGAACCACTTTTGAATCATTCCATGTGAAGGAGAATAATCCTGTCTCTAATGTCTTTTCAATTTTTCTTAGATTTTTTTAATGGTTTAGCCTCGCAAAGAGTAACGGTTTATTAAGACTTGAAATTAATTTTTTTCCATATTCATAATTACCAACTTTTTCACTTTCGAAGAGCATGGAAATTAACTACTTAATATATTTACTTGAAATTATATATATATAACTTTGTTAGAATTATCAAACGTAAAAAACATATGTATAGATCTTGATGATCTTAACACCCTCTATCGAAAAGTCACGGATCCATTACACGAATGTCGTATTTAAAAATAATCAGCTTTCAAATATAAAAATAGATAAATAAAAGAAAATATGTTTGAATTAGGTATTGATTGCTAAATATTTTCAATATTTTAATACCAATTCTTCTATTAAATTGTTTACAATAATGTGAACTATCTGTAGATTACTTTTTATATATAAATATGTATTACAAGCAGTATCAATTATTTTAGCAATACAAATATGATCCCTACTACTTCATTTATGAAATTTTATTTTATCTTCAACCGGTTTAGATACGACTAAGATATTTTATAATCAGAATTCCTAACATGTGTAATATATTGAATACCTTGTATGGAGTAAAACCCATTCTTTTTGGATAATTTGTGGAATTCAAAAGTTTTTATTTCCAATGAAGTTAATTATCTTCATTTTTATACGCTTACTAAAAATTTCTGCTTTATTTTTGTGACATAATATACCTAAACCCTTGTAAAACCAGAAATAATAATAATAAATATTTATAAATTTAATTACATTATTCCATAAATTTGTTTATTACTCTGTATATTATTATTTTGCAAAGGTAACTGACTGGTTAACACATTAGGATGTACCATAATTCTATCAAGATATTTTTGATTCTAGTCGGCAATCATGTCGCTAACTGAAGCAAGTTATATGTCTTCATGTATACTTTATTTAAAACACAGCGATGAACGTGAACCATGGGGAGACCTTATTTTGAAACCTTTATATGATGTCAATATTTGCGTTACTTGCAGATAGTTGCGTTGCGTGAGTTCAGAATGCCTTCAAAATGGTTTCGTAATGTAAACTTTTATTTTCTACAGACAGTTACGACGTACGTCTAGTAATTAAATATATTTTGGCCAATTTAAGTCCAAGCTCTTCTTGCTTGATTTATATGTGTCTATCTATGTGTCCAAATGTAAATGTATACGGAGATTCTTGTCATCTTCAGCTTGTGGAATTTTTATTAAAGACAAGAATTGGATTGCCAGGTTTTTAAGTACAATCGATATATACAACGTAAAGAAAGGCCGTGTTATTATTAAAGTACACTTTTGGGAGCACACCCTATATAATCTAAGTAAGTGGTTCTAACGCAATAAAATTTGGTGTGGAAGTAGTACTAAAGTAGCATAACTTACCCTCACCTGGAGAGCGGCGCAGCCCTGCTGCTTACAATCGCTACATGACGAGGCATGGAGTCAATAAGTCGTTGTATGGTAGCGGGAGAGATGTCCAACCATGCTGCTTCAACTCGCCTCCATAGCTCCTCAATGTTACCCGGGGGAGCCGGATAACGTCTCCGGATAAGTCTCCGACCGATCATATTCCAGACATGTTCGATCGGATTGGGATTCGGAGAACGTGCCGGCCATGGAAGCATCCGTATATGGTTCTCTTCCACAAAGGTCTGGGCAACACGTGTGCACAGCGGTCGGGCGTTGTCGTGCATGTATAGAAGACGTGGGCGCCGTCGATCGTAGGAAGACGTGTTCGTACACCATGTGTAATAGCACCCCAGACCATAATGCCCTGCTGGCGGTGGATACGGCGTGGTTGGATGCACTCCACGAGGTGAAGCTCACCACGTTTCCGATGAACCAAAATTCGCGCGTCACCGGTGCTCAATTCGAATCTTGATTCGTCGGAAAACAGAATGACAAAATGTGCCTTCACTCGACAACCCACTAATGTCTAGCCTCTACCCACTGGCGGCGTGTACGGCGGTGCTCGCGAGTCAGTGGAATCCGCTGCAACGCACAGCGCGCTCGCAGTCCACGTTCTAGGAAACGCCCCCGTACAGTTCGCGTAGTGAGTACGCCTCCCCTTCCTGTTGGACAAACGGCTCCAACTTGCCTTGAGGAAGACGTACGCAACGTAAAGCGCTATGTACAAGGGCGCGATCCTCGCGTGCTGTGCTCGCGCGGGGCTGTCCCGCTCGCGGCTGAAGGCGCGTACGGCCTTGCTGCTCCATCCATTCTCGCCATTCCCGCTGCGCTGTCGATAATGACCGCTCGAGACGGCGCGCGATATCACGGAAGGATACTCCTGTCATGTGCATCCCCACAACCATTCCTGGCTCAAACTCACTCAGATAACGCGAACGGCCTTCCATCACGCACAAAGTACCACTACAACTACCCGCTTCCACCACACTAACAATAACCGGTTTCTCCCTCCCCGCATCGGTCTCCATATAGGCAACATATTGCAGCTGTCGGAGGCACTCAGTAAAAAATGCAGCGAAAGAAAAAGTCAAAACTCGCTGCGCAAACTCGTCTAGAGGAAACCTCAATGCTCCGCTAAATCTACGCATTTATCTTGACACGTTCAGATTATACAGGGTGTGCTCGTCACTTTTTTCCATCAGTGTATATTGAACCCGATTATATTTATGTTGTTGACACAATGGCGTCATTTTTGTAACAACCTCCATTCCACTGAAACTACTTTTCAGCAAGGAAAAGTTAAAATTTGGAGAATGACTAGAAGTCACTTGGGAGAAGAACACAACTCGAAATACCAATTATTCCAATTTTTTAAGTAGTTAAGTTTTAGCAGAGAACTTTTGTAGGTAATTTTTTAGTTATTGTTTCAATGCGAATGTGTTTACAATTTAGTACTTTGTAATATATGGTCTATGGAAATTATGCCCTTCGAATCCGAAAAAGTCGTAGTCATTACCTTAGTCACCAATGGAAATATCTTTGCTTTCCCTGGAAGAGGAGGGTCACCATGGTGCGTTCACTTTTGAAACTTCCATTTGTGTTCAAGAACATAGTGGTAAGGTGGCTAGATTCTATTAACTGTAACAAATCTTTGAAAAAGTATGCTTGGCTCATGTTAAACCACTGTAAATTATCGTCTGACATTCGCATTTTTTCAGGATTTTAATCACTATTAAAGATTGGACATGTCCAGTAATACGCGTAATTCTGCGCTCACATTGTTAGCTACCTTCGTAATGTACATTCTTGAATTCTTCAAAACAATTTTATTAACTTTATTGATCACTAGCAAAGTTGTTACAGTATTTGGTGGTCCTGGTCGCACATCATCTTCAATAATCAAATCACAATGCGCAACCCAGCAATCGATTGTGGCTTTCCAAGGAGTAATTTCACCCAAAATTTATTGCATCTTATCCAAAATATCTGATGTGTTTAATCCTTTTTTAAAGTAATTTTAGTGTGATAAGATTGCGAAAAGTTATCTTCTACACATTGCTTTCTTCTAACGATATCATTTCATTAAATCTAGATACGTATTATCAAGGATTAAACAGAAAGTTCAAGAAAAACATGAGAATTTACTTTGTCGGGAAGGCATCATGTTCCATCACAAAAAATGGCAATTCGCATACATTAAATCAGACTCAATAAAAGCTGAAGGAATCAAACTGGGATATTGATATTTAGGTTTTCTATTACCATGATTGACATCATCAGATTTTTAATTCTTTAGCCCGTTACATTCTCATTCTTAAAAGTTATAACTTCAATTTGTCTTCTGTTAATAAGTTTTTAAGAATTTATATGACAGAGGTATTCTTGTTGTTACTATATGAAACGATATGCCTCCTAAGGAGCTATGAAATAATAATAATAAGTAATAGTAAATAATAGTACTTCAACTGATAGATTATATTGAGCGCCTTTATTTGAACTTTTGAATATTTTTTGGTCTACCAGCTGATAGTACGCAGTATCTTCGATTACAAATAGATGTCGTTAGAGCAAGACAAAGATACGGAATTTATTAGACTCTATCTCTGGATTATCGCAAGCAATTACCCTCTTATAAAGCTGATAAATAATAAATTAACAATATAATTGCGATATTTTTAGCTACGCATAGATAAATAAAAAACTTCTTTAAAATATCAAGTATAAAATATTTATTCAACACAAGATATCTATACACTTTAATGTACAACTTAGCTAAACGGCAAAGTAAGGTATTAACAATTTATGTTTGTAATAACATATGTGAATAATTGTGGTTATGTTTACCAGTTGTTGTTTTATAAGTAAAGACTATTATAATATAAATACGTTAACAAGGTTAAATGATAAGTACTATAGGAATCTCACTAGAAAATATTTTTTACGTTAAATTAATCAAGATAGTTATTCTTTCAAAGCAAAATCAATATATGTTGGGCTCTTAAGCCTTATGTAAATTTTTTTTCAACATTTTGTTCTTGTGAATTTTTATATAATTCAGCATTGTTCACATATACGCCTATGACTTTTCTTGTTTTGTTTTTTATTTGTTGGTTGTTAATAAACTCTTTCAAGTTAATATTAGAAACATATACAAATGTAAAAACATAATTCCCTTGTTAGTATTTTAAAATGGGTGCTATGTGCCCTCACGAGCACTAGTTCTGCGCCTCCGTACTCAACATAATACCTACGTACAATTTATCAACTTACCCCAATAACACGATTGCCCCGGAGATATTCGACTGAAAGACTAGCTCAATTAAAAGGCGAGCGAGGGAAGGTTCCTATAATAAGCGCCATCGTGTTTAAACTCTCGAGCCGTTAGAGTAAACACAGACATCGCCGACAGTAAATTAACTAAATCGTAGGTATATACATAGACAGTTGTTACCATAGTAATGAAACAACAAGTATAATAACAAGAAAGAGTTTATTAACAAGCAATAAATAAAAAACAAAACAAGAAAAGTCATAGGCGTATATGTGAACAATGCTGAATTATATAAAAACTCACAAGAACAAAATATTGAAAAAAAAATTACATAAGGCTTACGAGCCCAATAATTAATGAATAAAATCAACGATATCAATGACCAACTTGATAAATTACTGCAAACAGGTATATAGTGAAATTGATTCAAATGTGATGACTGGACATTGACTCACCCAGTATAGTAAGTTGTATAAAAAAAAAACTAAATCGCGCACAATATGCCCTAACGCAATAATTGACTGCTGACGTTAAATTGAGTAGCAAGCAAATAATATAACTCAATTCTAGCGGTTTCCAAAATGGTATTTGAATTTACTTTGAATAAATGTATTTAAAATCTAGGACATAGAATATTTGTTGTGTGTAGTCACTGGTATAACATCTCGTTTTAGTAAAGAGTTCAAACGGACGCTTATACTGCATTTTACGTTCTAGTAGTAGTAGTATTTTATCAGAATAATTGAAACATACATGAGTAGGTAAACCCCACCAGTTTTGTATAATACAAAGGTATTTTTAATAATATTAAATATTATTAAAAATCTGGTGTGAAGAACACAAATGCAGGTTCACTATTAATATTTTCTGTGAACGTGTCCGAATATATCCTATCCCCAGAGACGTAGATACGTATTTCACCTTTCTAGAGGCTCATCGGTACGCCCCTGCTGGAGAAAGGATATTCCCAGACACATTCACAGGAAAGAACCACATCGCCCTATCACCGTAATTATTCAGACCGAGCGCAGAAGTAAATTCGGCGCTGCCTGTTGTCAGACAGCCGAAGTACCTCACATACCGTCCACATAATTAATGTGAAGTAACGACGTCCTTCCAAAGGTTGGCACAGCCAATCTCTCTAGAAAACTGCATTTTTATTTGTGTCTTCACTCATAGTACGGCTTAACCGCATGTGTAATGTATCAGAATAATTGAAACATACATGAGTATGTAAACCCCACCAGTTTTGTATAATACAAAGGTATTTTTAATAATATAAAATATTATTAAAAATCTGGTGTGAAGAACACAAATGCAGGTTCACTATTAATATTTTCTGTGAACGTGTCCGAATATATCCTATCCCCAGAGACGTAGATACGTATTTCACCTTTCTACAGGCTCATCGGTACGCCCCTGCTGGAGAAAGGATATTCCCAGACACATTCACAGAAAAGAACCACATCGCCCTATCACCGTAATTATTCAGACCGAGCGCAGAAGTAAATTCGGCGCTGCCTGTTGTCAGACAGCCGAAGTACCTAGCATACTACTTCGTCGTTACTTCACATTAATTATGTGGACGGTATGCGAGGTACTTCGGCTGTCTGACAACAGGCAGCGCCGAATTTACTTCTGCGCTCGGTCTGAATAATTACGGTGATAGGGCGATGTGGTTCTTTTCTGTGAATGTGTAGGGGCGTACCGATGAGCCTGTAGAAAGGTGAAATACGTATCTACATCTCTGGGGATAGGATATATTCGGACACGTTCACAGAAAATATTAATAGTGAACCTGCATTTGTGTTCTTCACACCAGATTTTTAATAATATTTTATATTATTAAAAATACCTTTGTATTGTACTAGTATTTCATAATATTTATGCTGATGTCTGTGACATACTCTGTGTGACTTATTAACTTTAATCCGAATAAGCAGAATACGTAAACAAACTATTATTTAGAGTAACTGACCTGAATGCGAACAAATTGATTGCCTAAATATAATCGGTAAAATATACAGTATGATATAATATAAAATATGAGGTTAAGCTAGATTAAAATAGATTAAATAATGTTGTTTAATCTGTGATTAAACAATACCACATAAGATTTGAATATTTAAATCATTGAGTTACAAATATTTAATTGGTAGGCTTAACCTAAATAAATTGGTTGGTAATTTATCTAAGATCTTTGATAAATCTCACATCGAGATTCTTGTATATACAGTATACTAATTATTGGTAAAAATAATACAAAAGTTAAATGATCAACAGTTTCAGTCGTAATAAAGAAAATTGAACAATGAAAATATACTATGATTTTTCTGACATGCGTTGGTCTATACCTTTCTGTAAAATGATACTGAATTTATAAAAATTTAGAAATGATTCTTACGAGAACCACTAATAATTCTCAAATACGAAATCGAGCATGACCCTAGTATGACAAGTACAATTTAGATAACCCTGTATACGCAAAACTATTGTATCTATTTCTTAAATTTTACTAAAGAACTATATATAAAAAAAAGAATGAATGGTTTTAATCTACGATACTATGTACAATATACACTAAACTGTCTGCAGTGTTCAGGTAAAATAGAGAATAATAGTTCCTATCTTGCTATTCTCATGTGCGTGAATCGAAGTGCTCACCAGACGGTTGAATTAACTATCCACCTTGTACAATATCTAAGGTAATTCGAAATCACGGCCACGTGTATATATATCACTTGGGAATTTTTTTTTAATCCGTAGAATCCAACGTTAAACAATACTTCGGGAAACAATATCCTTTTTTTTAATAAATGTCATTACTAATTTAAATTTCCCAGCGGTGCACGCTTCAGATGATTTCTAGGCCTAACACTGTCACAATACAAAAGGGAAGAGTACGTAGCATGCTCGATCTTATATACGAAAAGCTACGTAGTTCGTACGAAAATTCAATGACAGATGAGGACACTGTCGAGAAAATTTAATGATGAAAGTCTTAGTTAGAAAATAATTTCGTTCTTCACAATTGATAGGAAATTTTGATTAAATACATGGCATAAATAATTTCTAATTAAAAAAGAAAATGGTCCAGGACAATTGCGCAAAGATGTTATTCGAATACGGTAAAGGAAAATTCAAAAAAGGAAGTTATTAAATGATAATTCTAAATAGTCAAAAAGACACAAGATTTAATTACGGAACTGCCCCAAAAATATAGTATTACAAGCCTTACAATTTTCAAAAATTAATGGTAATTATAAAACAACGTGCAACCAAGCCTCTAATTAAGATATAATTTCAGACAACCTTATGCGAAATAATTAAATGGAAGAATAGAAAATATGATGACACAACCTAAGATTTATGCTGTTGAAAAGAATACATAATTTGAAGTGAACTAAAAGAAGACTAAGATGTTTAAATAATATTCTCGAGGTACAATGATAAATATCTAACTAGAATTAGTACGTATTGAAATGAACTAAATGAGAAACAATATCGCTGCTTGATGATATCTCCATGTTCATAGCTAAAATCGAAATACTTACCCAGTATGGGTCCCTAATAAATGTTTAAAAAATAAGTAAGAGCAGAAACGACTATTACATGTAGGAAAATAATATAATATCGGAAATTCCCACGATATATACCTGGATATTCAAAAGTAAATGAAAAGCAAAGCAAATATACAGATAGGTTTAGGTTACCGATTATAAATATACCAGTCAGTTAAAAATATTTATACGCTGTCCTAAAAAATACAGTTAATCAAATTCAGCGCATAACATGGGATAATTTTAGAAAATTGTCCCAGCAATAGATCATGCATTAAGGTATTACTGTTCGTCGGTGGTTAACTTAAACATTCAGTCGATTAAGAGATGTCTCTTTATCTACGATGCCAGTAGATGGTCTAGGCAGTTGACAGGCAACCACAACAAGATAAGACAGGCTTATTGCGAACTTGTATAAAAAACCCTGAATTAGCAACACGAGAAAGACAAACAGAACTGATAAATAAGAATATAAAAACCAATTTGATGTCTTTGCAGAATAGATCACGCGAAAGTAGCGTTATTCTGGAATCAATAACGCTACTTACGTTACCAAAACCGTTGTTCTCAGAAAAAGGAAATCGCAAAATGCGTCTTGCTTAGGCGTACCATAATACGGAAGGAAATCTAGAAAGAACGTAGGCTGCTCAAACACAACTAGGATTGTATAAGATACAGTAAAACTTAGAGTGAAAGTGCACGTGGTACCATGTTGCAACATGGGGAGGGATAGATCATTGTGTGTGTTAGCTGTGAATCTAGACGCTCGAAGAATGATTCATTTTTTCCAAAAGGAACACTTAACACTACTACGAAAATAATTTAATATTGTAATGTTTGCCTGTCCGGGGTTCTTAAATAAAACTATCGGTAATTTAAACATCAATAAAAACAAAATACAATAAATAACAATCTTAAAACTATAACAATTATAACATTTATTTATATTCACATTTATGTAACAATGTTTGTATATTGTATATTGTATTGTATATTGTGTGTATGTAACAATGTTTGTATATTTATTTCACATTCACTACGCCGCAATTACTTGTTGAAATGAATTAAATCCCTTTTGGTAGCTATTTATATTCACGGGAAAACTTCCCGCATATTCGATGTCTCGATTTATCCGCATCGATATTTTTCTAGACGGCGCCTGACGTGTGATATCAGACGTATCGTCGGATGACTCATCACATTGTCCCCTTCTTAAAAATGAAGTTTCGTCTCGAAACATGTCATGCTTTGGTTCCCTCAAACGAGGACGAAATCGACTGTTAGAGCCATATCGAAATAACAGTCCACGGTCTTCTCTTGCCTGGGTGTAAGAGAATATTCGGGCCGGTAACTGCGTGCCAGAATTTCCAGACCAGTATGTTGGAATATTACTTCTAACATGCTTCTTACAATTCTCCAGTCCTGACGATCCATCCACAACCCAATTTAGCAACTGCCGATTTCAAAATGTCTTGTAACATTTGTTCACGTAAGTGGACCAGAGCCTCCCATAAGGCACGATAGGTTGGCTTCCGGTTTGACAGTCCTTTCGTGACCAAATAAAATATGGGCTGCCCTTAATTTATTTTTGGAGACTCTTCCCAATTGTTGGTCACTGCTGCCTTAATTTTTCGATTCTGCCAAATCTCTTTTTAAATCCTATGGTAATTCTTTTGGTCATTCGCAAATGTCGGGCTACGAAATCAGCAAGCGCGTAGTTTGGCGGCACCATGAACAAATTTTGCTGTTTCTTGATGGTCACGACAAATTGAGCTTTTCTCGAACCAGAATACTCCTCCATAAAATCTTAGACTGTTAGTTCCTTGTATTGGCTATCTAATCGGCGCAAGTCAGCGGCTTCGTCATTATTGTCTCCAGAGCATCGGGCTAATCCAGTAGAATGTACGACTCTTAGCGTAGTATAAGGTGTTCACCTTATGCGGTATATTACCTCGTTAATCAGCTTCAACACCTCGTATAGCCCCTCCCTACTCTTTTGAACTTTTGGTGACAAGCCCCGTCGACGTTGTGGATTATATAACAAAACCCAATCGCCTTCATGGTAACCACCCTCCTCGGCGTTGATGTCGTAGCTCTCTTTCATTCTATCACTGGCATCTTGGATATTATGTCTTACTTGATCATGAATATTATCAAGTCTTCATCTTGGAGTGTTGATATAATCTTCTCCGGCAAGATCATCAACAGGCTTGCTCATAAACTTCAAATCACAGGGCAGTCGGAGTTCCCTTCCGAATAGCACGTTTGCTGGTCATTGGCCGGTTGTCTCTTGAACAGAGGCCCGGTACGCCATTAGGAATAATGGTGAATATTCGTCCCAATCTCTCTGCTGTTCGGAGACCACTTTGGATAAATGTCTGACCATGGTCTTGTTCATTCGCTCTACCATCCCATCTGATTGTGGATGCAAGGGTTGTTCTCGTCTTTCATATGCTCAATAGTTCACACATCTTTTCGAACAGACTGGACTCGAAAATTCGCACTTGATCGGAATGAAGTTCCAGGGGTACACCAAAACGGCTGACGAACCCACAATCATGTCTGCTATAGTTCCACCACCTTGATTTTATAGAGCATATGCTTAAACCCATTTGGTAAAATAGTCAATGACCACTATTATGTATTTATTTCCATTGCAGCTTTCTGGAAAAGGGCCGGCGGCATCTATGGCTATTCTTTTAAATGGGATTCCCACCTTGTGTGCATGGGTGCACGTCGATGCCTCTGGAGACCATTACTTCCGGCGCAATTAGCACACTTTCGGCAACATTCTGTCACATCTCGTGAACAATTCACCAAGTAAAATCTCTGGCGCACCTTCTCCAGTGTTTTATGGACGCCAAAATGTCCCCCAGAAGCACCATTGTGAAGTTCGCGCAATACCTGTGATATTCTTTTCTTAGGAACCACCATTTGCATCTTACGCTCGCTTCCATCGTGATTTTCAACCTCACGTCTCAGGAGATCGTCTTCCATGGTTAAGGAATTCCATTTTGCCCAGTATGACTTAAATTCTTGTGAATGGGGAGCGATTTCTTGTAAGGTCGGCCTTTGCCCATTTCTCTTCCAAGCCCTGAAGATTCGGATCAGCTTCTTGATCTCCACCCAAATTGTCAGGTAGCCATTGGTCATCAACGACGGTGGTTCGAAGAGTGTTGACCGATTTGTCTTCGATTCGGTTGCAATGTCGACAGTCTTCTGGACAAGGCCTTCTGGAAAGAGCATCTGCATTTCGATGTTTGAGGCCTGCTCTGTGTTCAATGTCAAAGTCGTACTCCTGTAGCCTCTAAATCCATCTAGCTACTTGACCTTCGGGATTCTTAATTTTTAAAAACCACTTCAAAACGGCATGATCAGTTCGGATCAAGAACTTCTGCCCATACAGATACTTGTAAAAGTGCTCAATTGTTTTAACTACTGCCAGTAGTTCTCGTCTGGTTACGCAGTAGTTCCTCCCTGGTTTGAACAGGGTCTTGTTGAAGTATCTAATAACCTTTTCTTGCCCATCTTGGATCTGGGAGAGTATACCACCAATGCCGACTTTAAAGGCATCTGTATCCAGAATAAACCTTCCAGATGGCAGTGGATAGCTTAAAACTGCAGCACTTATCAAAGATTCCTTTAGCAAGTCAAAGGACGAATGGCATTCGTTATTCCAAATGAATGCTCGATTTTCTGTTAGGTGGGTAAGTGGCTTCGCAATATTAGAGAAGCCAGGAACGTAGCGTCGAAAATACTTGTGCATAATCCCAATAAGCTTCTCAGATGATGTTCGTCTTTAGGTACAGGCTATTTTTCCACAGCTCTTACTTTTCTGGACCATAGCAACTCCTTTTCCGAAAACTACACGTCCAAGGTAACTTACTTATTTGCGGAAAAGGTGAGACTTCTTTGGACTTAGTCTCAGGTAGGCATCTCGCAACCTCTGGAATACCACTTCCAAATTTTTCATGTGATCTTCAAAGGTCTTTTCCACCACAATCACATCAAGATATACCAGGCAAGTATTCCAAGACAGTCCCTTCAGTACAGTATCCATGAGTCGCTCAAAAGTAGATGGGGCGTTACATAATTCAAATAGCAAGACTGTAAACTGCCAAAGTCCCGTGCCTAAACTAAAGGCAGTCTTCTTTTTGTCATTGGGGTACATTCCCACTTGCTAATAGCCGCTCTTCAAGTCAAGAATGGAGAACCATTTTGCTCCTGCCAAGGTGTCTAGTGTATCGTCTATTCTTGGGAGGAGAAATGTCTTTTTTGGTCACACTACTCAGACGACGATAATCCATGCAAAATCTGGTACATCCATCCTTCTTCCTTAGAAGGACCACCGGCGAAGCCCATGGACTACTGGAAGGTTCAATTACTCCTTGGCCTTCCACATCCTGTATATTCTGCCCGGCTTCTTCCTGTTTAACCAGTAATAACCTTCTTGGGCCTTGGCGTATTGAAACTGCATCGCTTGTATTTATTTTATGCATGATAATATTGATCATTCCTTTCGTGCCACTTTCAGTTTCAAAGACATCTTCGTATTGCTGGATTAGATCTTTAACTTGGCTTTGTTTTTTCTCAGCCTGTCAAGGGTTAAACCTTGACAGGCTGAGTCGATTATCTTAAACAATTTCTCAGGAGCCTGTACGAATCCATTCTTTTTTGCCTCTACACGATGAACGACGGCCGACACTGGCGACCACCACCTCAGAATAGTATCCTTCTTCAATGAAGCAAGGTAATAGTTCACATTCATTACCCTTATCCGTACAGTCTTCTGAATCTTAAACAGCATTTTGACAACACTATTCCTCGGCCTAACTCGTCAACATCAGCCTTTGATTCCAACATTGTAACATTTCCTTCCAGATAATCACCTTCCATACACGCCGTCAAAAGTGTCTCACTTCTTGCATTGTTCTCGATGCAATTACTCTCTGTAATTTCTTGTACATGCCCACAATCTTTCCCATTAAGAAACAATTCTTTCATATTTAACTGGAAGTAGGTGTTCATGATGTCTAATCCCAAGATTATTTCTTCTTCTATGTCGGCTACGAGAACACGATTTCGGATTGATGTTGGTCCTTTGATAAAGTTGACATCACCTGCCACGGAAGCTGCTTCTCCAGTAGGCTACAAAATATTTTTTTTATTTTTGGAAATTGAATCGGGGCGCACGATGGTTTTCGATGCTTGGTCGATGATTGCCCCAGCTCATCGACCCGATTTAGTTCTCCTGCCGCTCAGCCGATGATTTCTTGGCCCATCTTACCACATTTACTTCTAATATGACCAAGCTCTCCACAATTTCAGCGTCGCAGTATTCTTTTATTTATTTTAATGTGATTAAGATCTCATTTTCCTGTTATCGACAGTACAGACACGAGCATGGTTCCGAGAGATTTGTTTTGCAGTCTCAAACTCAAGCACGTGCGCCAAAGCGTTGATGAAGGTTTTCGGTCGTGCCAACCTTAATGCTTGCTGCGTATCAATATCGCGGAGACCATCTATGAACGTTTGGACAGCTAGGTGTTCCATGAAATTATCTGGCGACATCGAATATGCAGCGCAATACCCGCCTCAAATTCCTGAAGATTATCGCCTTTCTTCTGAGATCGATTCTTCAGTTGGGTATGGTATATTTGCTCCAAATACGCATGGCCATATCTCATTTCCAACCGTTTAATGAGTGGACAATAATCCTTGCGTTCCTCAGGAGATAGTGTCTGCAAAATATTACTGGCATCGCCTCTCAACGCTATGATTAAAGCAGTAGCCTTGCCGACAGATGACCATGCGTTTGCTTTTGCGGCTGCTTCGAATTGCGTCAGGTAAGTTGCCCATGAAATTTTTCCATCAAAGGTTGGTGGCTTAATTTTGGTTTTTGAGATGGCCACTGATTCTTCTTTTATTTCGATGGGCCACGGCATAACTTCTTTGTTGACCTGTTTAAGACCCGAATGACTCATGGTCACAGATAATTTCATCCGAGCCGTTATTTTCTCTAAAAGTCTAGAATGTTCTTCTAGAAATTTCGACTTTTCCCCAACAGCAACAAAAACTTCCTCTTTTAATGCTTCGGCGTTTTCTGTTAGTCGCTGTTCTAGAACTTTCTCCAACTTGTTCCAGACTTTTTTCGAAGCTTCTAGAATTTTCTAATAATTTCTATTCCAGATTTTGTTGCATTTGGTCTATTTTGATTAATAATGAATCCACGCCAGCATTCCCTGTTCCCCATTGGGAGAAATAATTCTCTGTATCCTCACATTCTGTGTCTTACGCATCTCGAAGTCGTTGCTGGAGGATTGCGTTTTTGCCGCTTGTACCCTCATCCCTCTGCTCTAATTCTAGTCTTAAATCAGTCACTTTTAATTCAGCCAGATTCACTCAATTCGCCATAACTATATTTAAAATAATCGAGTTTTCGCACTGTATATTATTTAAACGAGTACTTAATTAACACTTAATTGTCTACTTAGTCCGTTATTTATTAACTAACTTTACACCGTCACCACTGTGATGTTTGTCTTTCCGGGGTTCTTAAATAAAACTATTGGTAATTTAAACACAGACTATACCAATACTTGTATATTTATTTCACGCGATTAATTGTTGAATTGAATTAAATCCCTCTTGGTAGCTATTTATATTCACGGGAACACTTCCCGCATATTCGATGTCTCGATTCATTCGCATCGATACTTTTCTAGACACGCCTGACGTGTTATATCTGACGTATCGTCGGATAACTCATCACAATATGAAATCCGAGGAATTGTTATCGCAAGAGGACTGTCCGAAAGTAGTAAATGCTATTCAAACGATTTAGTTACCACGATGGTCGCCAATTATGAACGTATGGACCATTATGAAGCAAAAGCTTTATGCAAAACATTTTAATGCAGTTTTAATACGAGTACAGAAAATCATTTGTACACATTTTTTGGAGGCCGAACTTTCCACCAAAGAATTGTTCTAAAACCAGTGAGAAATTGTGATCAAAAGAAGACGTTACTGCAGTTTTAACATTAAGAACATGTTATCACGACATTAACAGTGTTCACTTCGTTTGAGAATTACATGTTTTCAATGTAGAAACTGCAGTAATGTCTTCTGTTATAATAAATAGTTTTTTGTGACATTTAAGGATAAGTCAAACGTGATGTTTGTCCTCGTCTTACCGAAAAAAATGAGCAAGATAAAACTACAATTTTGTTTCAACAATGTCCGTTCGAACTGCTACTTTCAAGAAATGACGATCGTATTGATATTGACAAAAAATTGTTCTACATTACGCAAACTTCCCGTAATTTATACACTGGATTACATGAATATAAGTCTAATAGAACTTATAAAAGCCAGCGTTTCATTATTAAAGTTGTTTTTGACAACAGGAGTGGAGCTGAGGTGACATTGTCATAGAAGACAATACTTTAAAGGAAAATTGCAAGTTAGCCTTTTTTATACAGATAACCAATAAGAACTTTAAAAAAAAATGCCAAAAGGAACTATAATACTTAAAGCTATTGAGGCAAGAAATAAATAATTTTGAATGAGATGGTTATGTCAGCCATACGTCTACAACATTCCAAATACAACTTGGATGATGCTAAGCCTCAAATAAGCAAGGACAGGTTTATTAAATTGAGGTTGCGATATATAAGAAAACCGCCCCGATGTTCAAAAATTAAACTTGCCCCTGCACACCAGAGGCAACGACCACGTGTTGTCCCAAATTGACCGAGCAGTCGCCTTTCGTACCGTCACGAAGTATTGAAATTTCCCAGGTAAAAGATAAGTGTGTTTTGATATTTGTGTCCCAGAAAAACGTAATTCATTAAATCAATTAATAATCACTAATACGAGAGATATATATTCGTCTCCGGCTGCGGCCATTTTATAGAGAATTACTTTTCTTCGATGTAACGGCCGACGGTTATAATTTTTTCTATTATTTAATTAAGATTATAATATTGCTTTCATTCTTATGTTCACGCTTTTGAGAAAATAACCATGATAAAATGTGAAAGCGTGTTCCTTACTTTGCAAATATGTATGGAAGAATTTATGATTTCCTATAGTAATAATTAGTATAAGATTAGACATATCAAGAAAAACATACTTCGATGTTAAAATCGTTTATCATATACAATTACATATAAAGCTGCATTGCAATAAGCTAAAAGTTTTTTATATATTCAATACTAAAATATTTTTTTTTCAAATTTGAAATATGTATAGGTTGCACGTAGAAAGAGTAACTAAAATATAGCCACATCGTCATTGCATTTTTCTTACTATTCGTTCCTTGTTTCAAATGTAACAACTATTTTGGGACATAATTTATATTCTAAATATAACAAGTAATTTAAATCGTAGGTGGTGTTTGTTTATGATTAATACCAAGTAGCGTTATACGATAAAGTCTCTTGTGTGAAAAGATGTTATTAAAATTATTGATTTATATATGAACCTTTAGATCTGGTGATAGAGCATCTATTCCAAATTTTTAACAAGGAAAATTCTAAGGTTTTAATTACAGATAAGATTAAAACTTACCAGATTTAAGGGACCTATCAAGTGTTGTAAAATACCGTTTCGACGGAACCTTATTTTATTGGGCTGGAATTTACTTCTGAAGTTCCAGCGATCTTTTGATATTTGTAATTTATATTGTTGCTATGAATTTTAAAAATTAAAATTACCACCAAGTCCGCCTTAAATAAGTCTATCAAACTATTGCAGATCAGATTTTTTGACCCCCTTACCACTACCCCCACACTGTTAGGGACAAATATTTATTTTTACTTGAAGTATTTTAGCACAATATATTATTACACAGAAACGTATTTCTTTTTTTGTGATATCGTGTGTTGGTAAGCAATATTAATCATTTCTGTTTTACAAAAGGCATTTGCACTACAAGAGATATTTTATTTTTTACTACTATTTACAATTAGACAAATGACAATCAATTGTGCTAGATTAGTTAAATCAATTCTCATTCCGAAAATTAATTAATAACCTTGTAAATTACATTTATAAGACTATTAAAATTGTTTGGAAGTATTGTATTATAGAAGATATTTTTTCGCGGTAATTAGAGGTGAGAGGAAAGCAAGTGTGTAGATAGGTATTTTCAGGCGTATATTTCTTCCCTCTCCGTTCAACCACTATTCCGCAAAAGGATGGGAGGGAGTCGTAAGAGTACCTACCAAAAAAAATCTTGTCTGTGCTAATTTGATAAACCTATAGAACACGCATAGTGAATATTTTTTATTCATAGTAATGGTGTAAATTACAATAATTTGAAAAACGTCGAAATTTCTGGCATAGATTTTATCCCCTAAATGTGACGTTTCGTCAAAACGGTGTTTTATAGCACTCGATGGTTGCTATAAATCTATCAAGTTTCAATCCGATCGGTAATTGACATCTTGGGATCTTCCCTTGAAGAATATTAATTAAAGATATGTAAATACCACCCTCATCTAGATAGATTATGTTTTGTATTTACGTGGGTTACATGCAACACAATTTTCTTATTAATATAAAAGATGTCATGAAAATTAACGGTTAACTATGACATCTAATACGACTATAATGAACGGAATGTCTATTTATATTTGATTTTACCTGAAATTAAGGAGTTCACATTTTGCTTAATTTTAGCTTTGGCACTTTTATTTGCTTGGCATTTTTAAAGGTAGTCTCTGGAAAATATATGATTCTGGGTTGTTCTTAAAGAGAAAGATAATAACTAAAATTGTCTAGTAACGCATATTTATTAATATGTACTTTCGAATTATATTTTCAAAGAAAAAGATATCCTTAAAAACGTAAGTATTTACCAATAATGCTTGCTTCTTTATACTTAGACAATAAAATATTTTATTTTTTTAAACTGTTTTTAGAGCTATTTACACAATTCTTAAATTTAAATACTAAATTGGACATTCCGAAATTTATTTGATGTACATATTTTAAATTTAAATATTATTTCTCCTTAACTCATATTTCAAGAGTATAGGTAAAGGCTTTTAAAGCTTGGACATACTAACATGAAATAGAAATTGAATAAAGTCAAATAATTACGTTGGATTTAATTGAATAGTATCAATTGCCACTAAAAATAGTTAAATATTAATAAATAGAAAACATTATCAAAATAGTTAGAATCTAATTTTAAGATATTTTGGGATATAGTTTAAATAGTCTCATGTCTCATGTATATTTTACAATCATAAATGTAAATTTATAAATTAATACAATAACAAATTATAAATTTTTATAATTCGTTACCAAAACTAAGTTATTTGACGAGGTATTTTTTGTGTTTGAAGATTGCATTTAATTTTGAAATAACATTGACTATACATAAACATGAACATATGATGATATATAAGCAGAATCTGCAACTTAACTAACACTTCGTAAAATAAAGTCAATTACCTGGTTCCGAACATTTATAACAATCACGGTGTCGGTGTTTGAGCACAGAGACGTAAGTAAGATGATAAGAAATGCACACGAATACGGAAAATACAGTTCTTTTGACATTTTCGCGTCTTATGTATTAATTCATTGATTAAAGCCCGATACACGCCATAGAACAACAGCTGACTGAGAGACACTGTGCTTCACAGTTAGGCAACATGCCGAAGTCAACTGAATGCGCATAATCTACCCTACATGTGATATTGATTCGTACGTACTCGGTAGTTATCGTAATTTGAAAATTGTTGGCGGATTTTTAAGGGCCGAATATGAAAATAAAGTTTAATCATATTATTTTATATCACATTCTTATATAATACATACATTTCGAATTATCGAATAATCATTGTTTTCATATTTTATTATTGCGATTATGAAATAGTATTTATTAATTAGAATGGGAAGAGATATTTAAATTAAAGGAACTATGTGTTTTTTAAGAAATTGATATGTTACATTTAAAGAAACAAAACAGTCACAGCATAGCGCCAAGAAGGCATATTATTTTCTTGTAAAAGGGTTACAGTAATACAGTATCTACTTCAAAACTATTTCAGAAAAGCAAGAAGAGTTTGTTTTTGAAATTTTACACTGCAAATATGCAGTCGTATGCACAAGAAAACGTCTGCTAAGATGTTTAGGTGAATAATACGAGGGTGAAATAGACAATTTCGTCCATCAACTTAGGAATTTATTATTTGAATATTCCTACATACAATCAACTCAACTAAGCTTTCAGAGTACACCTCATCTTTAACAAACGTTTAAATAATTTGATTAAAAATAAACAGTTCCTGGTGAAAATGATCTTTAATCTGGCCAGCCGACCCCTTTCATATATAAAATGAAATATAAATTGAAGTCTAAATAATATCACAATATTTCAAGGTTCGTTCTGATTGTCTATGAAAGGCAGTGGCGGCTCGTGATAATGTTGATTGGTAGAACCAATATCGCGTTGTACAAAAGTAATAATGGTATCCAAAACTTGTATATAAAGTGTAAAGTTTGGCGATCCGAAGTTCGAGGAAACGTTGTTGCAATGAGCAAATATGTGCGATGGGCTACTTTCTGGAGAAAGTGATGTTTCAGAAATAGAAAATATTGAAATAATGGACAGTGATTTCGAAGTAGTGTGGTTAGTTCTCTGGATCCAATAGCGATGACGATGGTGATAAAATTGATGTAGAAAATATTAGTCATACTGGTGGCCCAAGCCCAAATGTTGCATCTGCGGGTTTTCACAAGCCTGGAGTGGCGAATAGAACCACAAGCTGAAAATAAAATTTAACCACATAATATTATTCGGCGTGCGCCTACCTTGGCACAAAAACATATATCTGCCGCACCAAGAGAAGCTTATCAGTTATTTTGCGACTCAAGTTATGATGCAGGAAATTGTGCAGTGTCAACTTAGATGCAATACGTGTTTACAATGGGATATCTAAAACGTGGACTGGTCTAACTGTAGATAAGCTTTATGCAGTTTGTCGATTATTTATTTATGCTGAATTGACAGAAACTGAAATGTTCCTTTCAAGGGAATTCTTTTCTGATGAATTTGTCAATTCCATATATCCATGGTGTCCACATAATTTGAAGAAATATGAAGATTTATTAGATTTGACGATAAAAGAACTCGAGAAACACGTTTAGAAACCGATGCATTCGCACTGGTATCTTACATCTGAAATATGTTTATTCAACAATGCAAAAACGGGCATCATACCAGATACTAATGTCATAATTTATGAACAACTTGTTGGCTGTAGAGGCAGATGCCGATTTGTTCAGCAAGTGAGTTGGCAAAATATGTCTTGAAATTTTTTTTTATGTGCAAATCTAAATCTGGCTTTGCTCTTCATGGTTTAGTTTATATTGGTCGCCAGCCTGGGGAACCCATACATAAAAATCTGGAATTTGAAATACTACAAACTTTATAATTCTGGTCTAAATCTATCAATTGATCGTTTTTTACGAGTGCTCTTTTTGAGAGTACTTTTGGGGAAAAAATATTACTCTTGCTGATACGCTGCGTCAAAATAACCGAGATATTCCAGCGGAGATGAAACCATCGAACAATCGTATAGGTACATCTTCTTTGTTTTTCTTAAAAAACAACGTAAGCATGAAAAATTATGCTCAGAAAAAGAACAAATGCGTAATTTTAGCCGTCACTGACGACGCTAAAAAGAAGCCCGAAATTATCTCCTACTACAACAAAACAAAAGGTGGAGCGATGTTATTGATCAAATGCTATTCACATGCCCATGCAAAAGATAAAGTAAGCGGTGGCTTTGGCATATAATTGACGTGGCCGCACTAAATCCGTTTTTACCAAAGAACTTTCAAATTATAACGCTGGTGTCACTCACAAGCGCAGAATCCTTCTAAAAGATTTAGCAAAGGAATTGGTGATACCCCATATGGCAAGAACAGGTAACCCTAACATGCGACGTACCATTGTGGAGTGTATGAAAAAAATTATTGGTATCTTTGTTCCACGTATATCTTAAACAAATGAAACGTTCAAGAAAAAAACATGTTCAATGTGTCCTTTAAAAATGGATCGCAAAAGTGAAATAGTATGTGCTAATGGCAAAAATAATGTATGTAATGAACATAGTGTAATAATATGCACTACTTCATGTTCTAATTTATAAACAATTTCTGTTATATAATAACTATGTTTGTTTATTATGAGGTGATCTCTTGAGTGGAGCTTTATTTCAATAAGTTTTTGTTGTCACATTTTAGGAGTTTTAATAGCCGGGCTTATGAGGCCCGTTTTATATAGAAGTAGATATTCTATACTAATGTATCATAGGGTTAATAGAAATATTTGAATCCGCTAAGTTCATTAAATAATTTATTACCAATTAAAAAAACAGCCACAGAAAAGTATTTCAATGTAACGAAATTGAGAAGTCATTTGAAAATAAAAAATGCTTTAAATATTTATCAAAGGTTCTTATATACTCCTAAATATCGATGCTTAAATGGAAGTTTTTCCCCAAGTCTCAGATAGCAGCTAGTTTTGTATTTCGCTCAAAATTACACATTCTCGGTCATTAAATATCACATGTTAGCTCTTTAAATAACACGTATATAAAAAGGTATCTCAATGTGAAATTAAACTTTAAAAATAATACTTCTAATTAAAAACCTGTTACAATTGCTAAGTTCTAAATTATAAGTTTAAAATTTATAGTGATTGAAGTCCCAAATAAGTCAATCGCTTGTTTATTGGAGTTTTCATTATTTTTAACATAAACTTATTCTGCTGACAATATTACCAATACCCTCTCCTTTTATCGAATTTCGAAGATATGTCTTGATGCTTTTGGAAATGAAGAAGCATATTTCTACCTCAGCTGTTGACATTGCCAATTTATTGCGGTACTCTACAAAGTTATAAAATAAAAATAAATTTGTAGCTAATGGATGCCCACCAAAGCTAAATATAGCTCTTATATGTTATACTAATTTCAATTGCTGCCCTCTTCTAAAGATAGAAACTGCTACGCCCTGTATATTGAAACAAGAGAAAAGAAAAGAACTCAAGTTTTGAGCGAAGAGGATTGCCTCACCTACCCTCCCCTGTAAACGTCTAGCGGCCCACCCGGCTATAGAGACAGCCTCAGCCCAAGGATGGAGAGACCCAAAAGTATTTCAATAAACAAATTATGGTGGTATAGGGCGCCATCGAATTTAGAACTGCTAGACGTCGCAAATTGGGAAACTGTGATAACCAAAAGTAGGCAACCAGGGCGTCCGAAATGAAAAAAGAAGAAAGAAAAAGTCGGATTTCAGCAAAATGTAATCAAACTTTAGTTTCGAGACAAAATTAAAATAAAAAAAAGTATCAAACTTGCTAGTTACTTAACAAAAAAAAGTCAAATTAAATGCGTTAATTATCCACAGACCGTTTGTGCACAGATAGCTAACACCCCATCAAAATACGTATTCCGCTGGTTCACAGTTAATTAAAATAAAATTGAAAGCCCGATCTTTTGAACGGACCCGGTATATATTGAGAGATTTTCAGTTACATACAAATATTTATAAGAAATAAATTAGTGCAAATTTTAAAGTTGACGGTTAGATATAATCAGGAACAAATTAGTATGTCTGTAACAACGCAATTACTAAGACAAATAACAAAGAAACATTTAATCTAGAAATTTCAACAAAGTAAACTAATTTCAAAACATTACAGGATAAATTAATAAAGAAATATTTTTAAAATCTTAGCTGTGTGTCCGTCTCTTCCCAGTGATCAGGGTGGATGCTCTTTAGCGCCGTCGGCTTCGTTCCTGTGGGCGACGTTTACGTCGGTAGGGAAAAAAGCCACCTGTTATCGCTCAAACGAGAGGACTGCCTAAAAAACAGAATACTACTTAAAGTAATAAAGCCCATCAATAGGCCGCTACGAAACAATGACAAAGATAACCATCGACCTTCTCACTACCGATAGTGATCTCAGTCTCTTCCTCTAGAAGTCATCGCTACTCGAGAATCGAGAGGGGAGGAAGATTACGAAGAAAAACTAATACGTAATTACTGTATGTGAAGATATACACACGCACGTGAACGTACTACAGTTTGGTTCAAAATAAATATAACGGAATAAAATAAAAGAAGACGC
Source organism: Melolontha melolontha (assembly GCA_935421215.2). Lineage (NCBI taxonomy): Eukaryota > Metazoa > Arthropoda > Insecta > Coleoptera > Scarabaeidae > Melolontha > Melolontha melolontha. The sequence goes on from OW285238.1 coordinate 84,011,837, forward strand.
TAATTCGCGACCAAAACGTATCTACGAACACATAACAATTCCCCTTATCGAGGGTGAAGTATGCCCAAACTAACAAAAGGACGGCAACCAGCTGTGAGGGAGGAATGCCCCGACCGAGACCGAGTCGAGAGTCCACCTCTCCGGAGGGAAAATAAGTAAAGAGGAAAAGAAGAGTAGAGTAGAGAAAAGCTTGAGTAAGAAAATAAAAAGGATGGAAAAGTGAAACGGGTAAACAAGAGAAGAAATCTAAGTGAATGCAACCGAGAGTTGCGGCAATGCGGAAGTGGCAAGGCCCCCATGCTCTCGGCTCGTGGATGGAGAAAGACAGGCAGTAAGAAAAGAAATCCGACGACGTAACCCACAAAACGGCGACAGCGCAAGCAAACTCCAACCCAGTAGGTGCAGCCTCCAATCGCAAAAAAAACATATATAATCCGACCAATGTCCGGAACAAACAGAATGAACGTTAAGCAACCGCAAAACTGCCGGACTCAGCAAGGCCAGGCAAAGACAAGCTTAGGAAGAAACCAATATGGCCAAAAGTAAGATAAACGCCAAAATTGGAAAAAGTCAAATCCGGGAAGTCAGCAGTCATGCTTTAGTGCCAAGCGTGAACTCAAACATACCTCGAGACAAGGTATACTCAAGAGACGGGAAAGAGAAAATAAAACGGTAGCGGTACGGTAGCGAGCGATACCCTATCTCGTAGTAAATGTCAAAAGATAAATATTTCAAAGAAAAAGGCATAATTAAAAAAAAAGGTCTAATTAGTACAAAACAAAAACTAACCTACAAGAGTCTCAACAATAGGAAACTCCCCAAACGGAAAGTATCCAACTCCAAAAGTAAAGAAAACGAAAGTCTGAAACTAAAAGAAAAGGAAAATGATGCACTATTCGTCGACGATGTTCTTTACGAAAGAACAAGCTAATCATCACTCCTTTTAGTCGCCTCTTACGACATGACAGATTATACCCGACTGAGTATTCGTCAGGCCCCCAGACAGGCCGCAATAGCGTTCTAGATGGAATAAACAGAGAAAGCAGGAAACCTTTTCGTCGCCTCTTACGACATGGCGGATTACACACGACTGAGTATTCGTCAGGCCTCCAGACAGGCCGTAATAATAGGTAAGGGAAAACTGAACAACGGTGTACAAGTGAACGGACAAAAGGAAAAGCGAAACCAAAGAAAGGCAAGATCTAAAATCGGAACGTTACTCCACGTCGGGAGGATGAGCCTTTAAATCCCTAATATGCCAAATAGATGTTCGACTGCAATCATCCGTCAGTTGGTAAGTCCAAGGCGAGGCGATACGAGTGATGGTAAAAGGTCCGACAAACTTAGGAGCTAACTTCGCTACAAATTGTTTAGAAGCATCAGATAGAACGTAATTTCGCCTCTAAACTCGTTGATCTAATTGCAGTGGTTCAACTCTCTTGCGCAGATTGTACTGGTGTGCACTTCGGGTATTAGCTTTCATAATTCGAGCTTGACAATAACCTCGAGATCTCGTTCTTCAGGAGATACGAAAGTTTCCTCTCTACCATCGACGGAGACTTCTCTTCCGAAGGTAACGAAGTTAGGAGATACACCAGTAACCTCATGCTTAGAGGACCTGATGGCTAAGCCAATCTTAGGCAGAAAATTACCCCAAATACGATGGTTGTCTTTGACATAAGCCGAGAGCGTGGTTTGATAAGCCGATTGACTCTCTCAGTCGGATTGCCTTGGGGATGATAATTCGCTGTAAAGGCCAAATGAACGTGATAAGTTTTGGCAATATCCTGCATAAGCTTATTACGAAACTGGACTCCATTATCGATAAGCAAAGATGAAGGAACTCCAAACACTAAAAGACTTCATTCTCAAAAATCTGCGTGATCACCTTAGCAGTGGCGGTACGTAACGGGAATAACAAGACGAATTTGCTGAAGGTATCACAAACGACTAGGATATAAGAGAAACCTTTACTAGACCGAAGTAAGGGACCGATAAGATCAGCGTTCGCTATCTGCCAAGGTCTAGTGGCAGTAACCACTTTACTCAAGAGGTGTCCAGCAGGAGCACGATGTTTGGGATTGGTACTGACGCACACCGCACAATGCCGCACGAAATTGGCGACATCGGAACGAATTTTAGGCCAGTAACCTTACTTAACCAGCGACCTTACTGAACATGCCAGAGAGGAAAATATTGCGGTCGACGTTGCACCCTTTCAACCATTCTGGTCAACCAATTATACTGAAACTCAACAGGACAAACCTCAACATCAGCGGCCGGAACGCTGCGAGACAAGAAATCTGGAACGGCATGCTCAGAGCCTTTCCTATGTATCACCTCATAATCAAATGACATCAACCGTAATTGCCAGCGAGCTAATCGTCCTTGCGGATCTTTCAGACAATGAAGCCACAAAAGAGGATGACAATCGGTGGTGACCTTAAAATGAAAACCTTCAAGATAGGGACGTAACTTCTCTACAGACCAAATAATAGCGATTAATTCCACTTCAGTTGCACTATACTTGTGCTCCGATGGAGTAAGGGCACGAGAGAGATAACAAATAACCTTCTCTCCATCGTCGAAGTATTGCGATAAGACCCAGCCGATAGCTTTCTCTCAAAGTCCGGAAAGCTTTTTTGCACTCTTCACTCCAACACCAACGTGAGTTCTTCTTAGTCAAAGCGGTAAGTGACGAAACCACAGAAGCGTAATCCTTGCACCACTTACGATACCAACCACATGTACCCACAAAACGTCGTTCTTCTTTAACTGTGTGCGGAGGTGGAATTCGCACAACAGAATCAACCTTTTAGGGATCTGCTTTCAAACCTAATTCGTCAACTACGAAACCTAAATACTTCAGCTATGGCCTACAAAATTGACACTTATCGTAACTAACTACTAAACTAGCAGCATGAAGACGATCGAAAACCAAACTTAATGCGTTAACATGTCACTCGAAATCTTTACTAACGACCACGGTGTCATCAAGATAAACAAAAACGGAGGGCTCTAGTCCAGGGCCAAAGATAGAATCCATTAATCTTTGCCACGTACCGGGAGCATTGGTTAACCCGAAACTCATGACCCTAAAACGATATAATCCCTTGAGAACGACAGAGGCAGTAAAATCCCTAGATTACTCAGCGATAGGTATTTGGTGATAAGCGCTCTTAATGTCGAGAGAACTGAGAAATTTAGCATCTCGCAACTGATCCATAATAGAAGAAATGAGAGGTAGTGGGTACGCATCTTTATGAGTGACAGCGTTAAGCTGTCGATAGTCGACACAAAAGCGATGAGTGCCATCATTTTTGGGAATCATACAGACTGGCGAAAACCAAGGGCATCGACAGGATTCAATGATGTCTGCAGCTAACATTTTTTGTATTTCAGCATCGGTGATCTGGTGTTTGGCTGGAGAAACAGGATAGTAACGCTGCTTAATAGGCTTGGTGCCAGGAAGCACTTCTATAGTATGAGACACCAAATGCGTACGACCAAGACTACTAATAATAACTTCTTGTCTGCAATGAGTCGATCTAAAGCAAGGCGTTGTACTTCAGACAAGGAAGGACTACTACAAATACTCTGAACGGAAACAGTTGGATCAGAATTCGAAAAATGCCAGCAGTCGTCGCGGGGAAATCAGGAACTATATCAAAAGATATCAAGAAGTCAACTCCGAGAATTAGTTTATGCCGTAAGTCGGGAACTACAAGAAAATCAACAAAACGAGTCTTGCCTTCTAAAGAAACAGGCGCAGATGTGACTCCGATACTAAAACAGTTCTGCCCATTCGCTACGGTACACTCGACAATTTGATGCCGTAACGATAAACCTAGACGAGACAACAAGGAATATCCTTCACCTCACAGTAAGGATCTATTAGCGCCAGAATCCAAAAGACCGGAAATCGTACAACCCAAGATAGAAACAGTAAGATATGAACGGTGGTCGCCCGAGACCCGGGACATTACAAAATCAAGGTAAATTATATTTCGGTCAATATTATTCGAAACAGTACTTTCGGGAGTGACCACTCGACCACCTCGACTACCGGAAGCCTTTCCCAAACAACGGAGACAAGGTTCACCACACCGAAAGCAGAAAGTACGTCGAGGCGCAGAACAAGAATTGTAGAGGTGACCTGCTTGTTTACAATTAAAACATATATCAGCGTTGGAAGTGCCGGCCTGGACAGCGCTGACAGCGGCTTCGCGAGGACGCGATCGGAACCTAGGCGAGTCTGTCACAGGTGCGCTAACACATGCTAAATCGGGCTCTACATAATTAGCACGACGACGAGAAGGCGGTTTGTAGTGATCCGCACTATGCTTTTTCAATTCAAGCTTGATGCACTCGTCCTCTAACTCAGCCAGACTATGAACAGTAGGTAGCTGCATAGTATAGAAGGAAGCCAAATTTCGAACAAGCAAACTCAGTTGCATGTCCTCAGATAAATTACCATAGCGCCTAAACATGGCCGACATACAAGAATAATATTCCACAAAACTTTCAGTGGGATTCTGGGTGCGGCTCTGAATATCTTCGAAGAGACGTGCCTTAAAATCGGGAGGTTCAAGATGCTTAATCAATATTCACGCAAGGAAGGCCAGCTATTAAAGCGATGACGATATAAACGAAACCATAACAATGCTTTATCCTCAAACAGATCAATCGCAGATTCAAAGAGCTGCGATTCCGAAACCTGACGCGCTGTACGAAGTTCCTTGACGCGCACCAAAAAATTATGAACAGAAATTCTAGGATCTCCAATGAACTTAACCTGCCATTTCTGAACAGGTTGCGAATGAGTAGTGGCATGTGGTATCAGAGTCGAATGACCAGGATGAACAAGTTCTGCGAACGCGAGCTCAGGATGTGAAGGTGGCTAAAAATTGGGCAAAGCTGGATTTAAAACTTTGTGCACCGCCTGTTCTGCTGCTGACCTAATACGATCGAGTTCGTCCAAACGCTCCAACAAAGTGGCTAAAAAATTAGATCGTTCAGCACTCTGCTCAGAACTTAAAACGGCTGATGACAAACGGCTCACCCTATTGATCGCATGGTGCAAACGAACAGAACACGAAGCGAAGTTGTAGTAGGTTCGGGGTGGTTTGGGGTGAGTTAGTGTGAGTTGGGGTAGGTTGGGAGTGAGTTTGGATAGGGTTGGGGTGGTTTTGGAGGTGAGTTGGGGTGGGTTGGGGTAGGCTGGGGTGGATTGGGGGTGAGTTGGGCTGGGTTGGGTCGATTTGAGCTACCATTGGTGGTCTGGGTTGGCTCGGTTTGAGCTGCCATTGTTGGGCTGGGTTTGCTCGGTTTCGGTTACCCCCACCACCGGCGGCGGGGGCGGTTCCAGAACCCGCGGTATCTCTCTACTTACATGTTTCGGAGTGTGTTCCTTTTTCAAATGGGGATGACTTGTCGAGAATGAGTACTCTCATTATACAACAAAGGCGTATTTCTATTGTTACAAATAAGTTTGAAATTACAGTGCTGTGTGCGTACCTGCGTTGTGAATCGTGTCCTCATGTTATAATTTAAAATTCCTTGTATATCAATTAGTTGTGTTTATGGATTTATGTAATTGCATCTTTACATTGTACGATTTGTTTCTAAACATATAAATAGATAAAATATATTAAAATGTACTATATATATATATATATATATATATATATATATATATATATATATATATATTAATATAAACCAAAAGAGATAATAATCAAATAATATAAAACGTGTAATAGTCTAATAATAAATACCAGACCTAGAAAATTTAAAGTATTAATATCAATCAAAGCAGATGTCAAAGATGACAGTTGTCACAAGTGATACTTTGTAATTTTTTTTATTAAAAAAATAAAAGGATATTATTACCAAAGGCTAATCTTAGTACAAAATTTATGATAGGTTCTTTAATTGTTATACCGGCTAACTCAATTTAGAAGTGCTGAGTGAAAAGTAAATGCGAGTTCGGTATCTGATAGAGAATAAAACAAGTGGATAAATATTAGATATCACCCGTTTAATTTGATATGAATTTTATATGAAAGGATAATTACAATGACATAAATTATTAAAAACAAAATCTTTATAACATGTGTGACAAATTCAAGTTGAAAAGAACTGTATTTTTCCACTTAAAACATTATATAAATTTAAAAACTAATATTATAAGTATTAATATAAAATATTAACGTTATCTTTTTGAATGGAAGTAGTTGAAGTTTCAAATGTTTTTTTAAAAGAAATAAATCAATGAGTACTCAAATGGGTTGATGCGGAGAATTCTGGATGTTCTTTGGAAGTTGGTCTTCGGTATACAGGTTATCGGCACAAGTAGGATAGGTGAACTGGGATCGTTCCAGGTGGGTTTAGCGTTCCTTCAGATAAAGTAATTCGTTAACAATGGCTTCGGCAGGTCTGTGGTCAGATAATTTTCCTAAAATAATGTATGTAGGTTTAAAAACTTATGTAACATGCTTCAGTGAGAATAAGCTAGTTCGTTTTCTATTTATCTCTTGATTTCAGGAACACACTTTTATAAATTTTTCAAAAAAAACGACGTGTCCTGCCAAAAAATATCAATAATTCCTCTTTTTTTTTCAAACTCCAGGCACCTTAAATTCAATGTTGTTTATCTATCCATTTTGTCTTGGCAACCCTCTCCTCAGATTATAATACATCACTACACCCTAACGTTTAACATTACAAATAAATTATGATCATAATAGATGACATATAAATCCAATCAATCAAGTTAAATATCTTCGGTGAGAATAAAAAGTAAAAGAAAATGACTGAAGTTAATGATTACAAGAAATTACATTAAGGAGTGTTACAAATATGATAAATTAAACACGTGGTATTAACTTAATTGATATGGCATGTGAAAAATGCAGTTCTATGAAAATCTTATTCTATAATAACAATTTAAAAATATAACACTATATTTTTGTTCCAAACCTTCCATATACATGGTTAGCCCTATTACAATTCCCCATAATAAAGAAGGCTGATATGTGGCAACAAGAAGACTTCTTTATTATACCACTCAAAGGTCTTAGAAACATAAATAACAAGAAATTAAAGAATTAAAAACATGATATGTTGATTAGTAGAAATTTAATCAATATAATATTAGTATATACTTCTTATACTGTCTCTGTGCATGTCTTAGTTTAATGTGTCTTTCTATTAACTCTAAATTCGTATTAAGGTAATATTTATTTATTTAACGTCTTAATAATTTTCCTCTTATATAAATTTTCGTTTTGTTGTATTTTTTTTTAAAACTGGTAACTATATTATTCATATTTATCATAGTATTAGTAATTTTATTAATAAGTTTTAATTCCTTTGGATATTCATTTTGTAATGTTTAGTTTTATATTTGTTTTGTAGGATGGTCTGGACCAGCACAAAACTGAATTGCTGAGCTATTGGTATTTAAAGCTTGTTATATATTCTGTTTATCATTTGTATACAATGTTCTGTATGGTATAGTTGTTTGAGTTGGGGGGTTATTTAATTTATTGTCTCTCATGTTGATGGTACTTTCTTGGTAAACTTTATACAGATTGTTATAAGTAATCTTTGTTTTATATTTTTACAGATGCAAGCTTTGCTTAATTAATAAATGCTTTCTTTATAAATACATAACCTTTCTTTCCAATTCGTTCACATATCTTTATTAAATTCCATTCCTTGTTAATATACATAACTCCCCTATAATAAGACATTTGTGTCTATATATTTTAATATTTCCTAATACATATTCATATAATATCATAATAAATTATTTATTCATTTTAATTCTATATCTCCCCATGTTATATATTAATTCTTTCTACCTCTATATATCTAATCCTTGTCCTATCAATGAACTGTTCATCAACCCTTTATTTATTTATTATACCTTTGTCTTACATTATATATTGATTCAATCATATTTGTTTAGCTTTAAGCATATTTATTAGTATTTATTTTCCCCATTACATACTTTATATTTGTCATATAAGATCATATAAGTAAATGATTATTCTTTCTAAGTTCATTTTCACCACATTAATGTATTATGTTATGTTACTTTATGTTACAGAATATTTAGTATCTTAATAAATATTTGATAGTTTTTACTGTTTAAGCTCCAGTTATGTTACGTTTTCTTTCTATTAATATAATTATTTGACTTGTTATTCGTTCATTGATTGTATTATAGTTTTATAATGTGTTCTCTTTCTTTTATATATAATAGTGTTTAGCATGTCTTTGTTAATAAAAAACGAACTCCACAAGTCTGCCACCTGAAAGATATCTCATTTTATAAACGCATCGGCCCAAATTGTTTGTGTGTTCAGTTTAGTCATTAGTAATACATAATCATTTCCCCATCTTAGCTTTGTTCGTCTTCATAATTCTAGAACACCGAGATTCTTTTCTTTATTTAAAAATTAATTTTTCTTCGACGCACCTTAGGTGTGTGATTGTTATCTTTGTAAGAATAGATCATTTTACCTCTACCTAATGTGATATGCATGTTTTTAATGATCAATGTGTGTGTCGTTTCAGTTTTTATGTAAGTTGGTGTATACGTTTTAATTTGTGTTTTAAGTATGATCTTAAAGATATCGTTGGTATCAAAATATTCATTTATCATGGAACTGTGTGTTGTTCCTTCTATATTTATTGAGTTATATATGTTAGCATTTATAGCTATGTTTTCTAAAATTAAAGTAGTGTCCGGGAAATAAATTTTCTTAGCTTGTCTGTGGTTGGTTGCATAATTGTAAGGTATATTTTTAGTTGTGAATGGGTTTTTGTTTATATTATTTCTCCCCATTATTAGTGTTATAAGATTGTTATTTTCTTTATTGTGATTTGCTAGAAAATTTTGATATTCCTTATCTTTTACTAGAAATTGATTATATGTGTTATTGGTACTGGCGTTTGCTAACATATCTTTGTGATCTGGCATAAGTTGATCTATTTTTAGGTTGCTACTGATTTCGAATTTTTGATTTATGCTTATTGTTAATTTTTCATTAAAAGTATCTCCTTTTTGTGTTAAATTTATTATTAAATTTCCATTAAATGCGTCTATTTTTTGTATAATTCTTTCTTCCATCTTCGTCTGGCTCTCCTTTAATCCTTTTATTTCCCCTTTAATTTCTTCTTTATCCTGCCTAAGTTGGTCTAGTTTTTTATTTAATTTTTCGTTATTTGTTTCTATTTTTTGAGTTAAATTAGTTTCTATATTCTTGTTGTTATCTACTATGATTTGTTTTAAGTTTGTTTCTAATCTTTTGTTATTAGCATCTAATTTTTCGTTATTTTCCGTCATGAATTGTTTTAAATTTGTTAGTAGAGCCGTGAAAGTGTTGGTATCCAAGGGCATCTCTTCTTTTGGAACATCCGATTGTACCGTGATGGTGGAAGTATCACCCTGATCTGTTTCTCTCTCTCTCTACTTTCACTATTTTCCCTCGATTTACTCCTGGTGCATTTATCCATTTTGTTATTATACTTTTTGTAAATATTTAGACTTTTGGTATTCGTATTATGTTTGTAAATTGATATTCTGTTACTCAATTGTTCTGTATTGAAAATGTATTTGTTTTGATCTTTCTAATTTATTTTTACACTGTTAATTATTAAGAATATTGCCCTTAGTAAAAATAAACTTACAAATTCCTGCTCCTGAGTATTAAAGCCTTCCAAGTACATATAAAGACCACGAACAAAAATACAGGTTCACAAACACAATCAACTTCATATATCTTAATAATAAACTATTTAAAATACAGTCCTTTCCAGTTCAATCTCTCAAGTTATTATAATGCTATCCTCTACCAGACACGTCTAATTATGGCCCCACGTTGGGCGCCAATTAATATAAACCAAAAGAGATAATAATCAAATAATATAAAACGTATAATAGTCTAATAATAAATACCAGACCTAGAAAATTTAAAGTATTAATATCAATCAAAGCAGATGTCAAAGATGTCAGTTGTCACAAGTGATACTTTGTAATTTTTTTTATTAAAAAAATAAAAGGATATTACAGTCAAAGCTCGATAACTCGGACCCCGACATCTCGGACTTCGGATAACTCGGACCAAATTACAAACGTGTCACATTCCACATTCTGGTAGGTTAAAATGTTACAGGTGCCGCAAAGAGGTGGCGGAGTTATCGCAACACAACGCTAGTGTGTACCTCTCTCAACCCACCGCCGCGCTAAACACAGCATCCACACATACGAGTAGCCAGTCAGTTGAGACGAGCCCGTGTGTAACAATGGCGTCGAACAAGAGAAAGTGTGTTTCTTTAAGTGTTGCAGAGAAATTAAAACTTATTGAAAATCTAGAATCAGGTACTTCTTTGGCAAATGTGTGTAGAGAATACGGCATCGCAAAGCAAACAGTGTCAGGAATAAGAAAGAACAAAGACAAGCTGAAGACGTTTGCTCTGCAATATGATGTTGAAACAACAGTTTCCAGTAGAAAACGACTGAAATTGCCTAGTAACACGAACCTGGAAAATGCTGTACATAAATGGTACATACAGCAACGGTCTAGCGGTGTTGCAGTTCGTAGTATAGAGCTTCAGGCGGCAGCTAAAAGACTTGCTAAGCATATGAACATTGAATTTTGTGCTAGCGATGGTTGGCTCTATCGATTTCGAAACCGGCACGGTATTGTAAACAAGAGACTGTTTGGTGAAGCTCTAAGTGCCGATCAAGATAGTGATGAACCATTTAGAACACGACTTGATACTCTAATTAAGCAAGAAGGTTTAACACGCGCTCAATTATATAATGCTGACGAGGCCGGTCTGTTTTGGCGTCCGCTACCTGAAAATACGCAAGCTTCTAAGCATGAGGGCACTGTGCCTGGTCGAAAGCTTTGCAAAGAGACTTTCGGCCTTATTGTGTGCGAATGCAGATGGAAGCCACCGCCTTAAATCAGTGGTGGTCGGCATATCACGCCAGCCTCGTGTGCTAAAGCACACAATGGATACCCTACCTGTGCACTGTACAAATTCGAAAAATGCTTGGTTCACCCAAGAAAACACAATAGACTGGTTTCAGAAACAATTTGTTCCTGAAGTGCGACAATTCCTAATCGAAGTTCTAAAAATTGCCCCTAATGACATCAAGGCTGTTTTGCTTGTAGACAACGCCCTTCACATCCAACTGTGAAGATGTGTAACAGTGATGGGAAAATAAAGTGCCTGGCATTGCCTCCCAATACCACCTCGCTTATCCAACCAATGGATCAGGGTACTATTTTGACATGTAAGATGGTACTGGTGGTACTAGAGGAACCTGAGGACAAAGAAGAGGACACGCGAGGACTAAGGACATTGCAGAACATCCGCAATTATAACATCAAGTCAGCAATCTTAAACTGGGCTTCTGCTTGGAATGAAGTAAAAACTTCTACGCTTGTCAACTGCTGGAACAAACATTTTTTTACAAAGTTGTAGAGTATAATTTCGAGGGTTGTGAGACCAATGATTATCATCAGATACTTTTAGCGGCCGGTGAAACAGAACCCACTGTAGAGGACATTCATGAGTGGTTAGATAGAGAAGATGGAGACCCAGGCTATCAGATCCAGACTGATGAAGATATCGCTTGCGATGTTTTGGCTTCTATCACCACGGGCGAGAATAGTACGGACGAGGAGGAGGAAAAACAACCCTTGTCTAAATCGAAGCTGTCAAATGCTCGTGAAGCTCTGGACGTACTCATTGGAATTATAGACTCTACTTCAGATCCTGAACTGCAGCCATTCTATAGACACTTTAGGACTGCACGTGAAATAATTGTTCGCAAGCAACATCAAAAGTTTTCACAAAAGAAGATTGAGCACTTTTTCAAACGTGTATCTGCTGGGGAAAACAACACAGTGGCAGACCAATCACCATTGCCATCATGCTCCTATAATGCACCAACCGAATTAGACTCTGATTAATGTATACTTTGTGCAGTTTCTATCAGTTTTATAGTTATAGTACCTGTTTCAGTTTTACCTGATATGTATTGATAACCTTGTTGTATTAAAGTTCAGTATAATATTGCTACTGTATAGATAAAATTTGGTGTTAGTTTTAATTCCTAACGTACCTACAACTTTATTTCCTTTCGATAAGTCGGACTTTTCGTAACTCGGATAGATCTTCGCCCCATTTAGTACGAGTTATCGAGCTTTGACTGTATTACCAAAGGCTAATCTTAGTACAAAATTTATGATAGGTTCTTTAATTGTTATACCGGCTAACTCAATTTAGAAGTGCTGAGTGAAAAGTAAATGCGAGTTCGGTATCTGATAGAGAATAAAACAAGTGGATAAATATTAGATATCACCCGTTTAATTTGATATGAATTTTATATGAAAGGATAATTACAATGACATAAATTATTAAAAACAAAATCTTTATAACATGTGTGACAAATTCAAGTTGAAAAGAACTGTATTTTTCCACTTAAAACATTATATAAATTTAAAAACTAATATTATAAGTATTAATATAAAATATTAACGTTATCTTTTTGAATGGAAGTAGTTGAAGTTTCAAATGTTTTTTTAAAAGAAATAAATCAATGAGTACTCAAATGGGTTGATGCGGAGAATTCTGGATGTTCTTTGGAAGTTGGTCTTCGGTATACAGGTTATCGGCACAAGTAGGATAGGTGAACTGGGATCGTTCCAGGTGGGTTTAGCGTTCCTTCAGATAAAGTAATTCGTTAACAATGGCTTCGGCAGGTCTGTGGTCAGATAATTTTCCTAAAATAATGTATGTAGGTTTAAAAACTTATGTAACATGCTTCAGTGAGAATAAGCTAGTTCGTTTTCTATTTATCTCTTGATTTCAGGAACACACTTTTATAAATTTTTCAAAAAAAACGACGTGTCCTGCCAAAAAATATCAATAATTCCTCTTTTTTTTTCAAACTCCAGGCACCTTAAATTCAATGTTGTTTATCTATCCATTTTGTCTTGGCAACCCTCTCCTCAGATTATAATACATCACTACACCCTAACGTTTAACATTACAAATAAATTATGATCATAATAGATGACATATAAATCCAATCAATCAAGTTAAATATCTTCGGTGAGAATAAAAAGTAAAAGAAAATGACTGAAGTTAATGATTACAAGAAATTAAATTAAGGAGTGTTACAAATATGATAAATTAAACACGTGGTATTAACTTAATTGATATGGCATGTGAAAAATGCAGTTCTATGAAAATCTTATTCTATAATAACAATTTAAAATATAACACTATATTTTTGTTCCAAACCTTCCATATACATGGTTAGCCCTATTACAATATATATATATATATGTATATATAAATGTTTAGATAATTTCTTAGCCGTTTATTAAATATATCAATTGATAAATTATTGAAGATTTTCGGCTTTTATATGAAATATTTACAAATATCCAATTAGTATGTATGTAATTGCAAAGTAAGTGGAGATGTAAACATTGCTGTCTACAAATTACAAAGCAAATCAGACGAATCTTTTAATTGAAAAATATTGTCTACGTTGGGACTTGAACCCAAGTCTACAGTTTGCCAGACTGTCGTTTTACCACTTAAGCCACGATAGACTTTCGTTCAAGCTATTTAGAAATGCATTCAATAACTGACATCTGATTCATTAACACTGTTACTTTATAATGCATTTCTAAATAGCTTCAACCAAGGTCTATCGTGGCTTAAGTGGTAAAAGAGACAGTCCGGCAAACTGTGGACTTGGGTCAAGTCCCAACATAGACAATATTTTTCAATTAAAAATTTCGTATAATTTGCTTTGTAATTTGTAGACAGCAATGTTTACATCCCCACTTACTTTGCAATTACATACATACTAATTTGATATTTGTAAATATTTCATATAAAAGCTGAAAAACTCCAACAATTTATCAATTGATATATTTAATAAACGGCTAAGGAATTATCTAAACACTCATATAGCTATGGCGTAATAATTAGCAATTTCAAACCTTCAAAACTGACATCTGCTCTCAAAATACTGACATCTGCTTTCAATAACTGACATCTGCTTTCAGTAACTGACATTTGCTTTCAATAACTGATATCTGCTATCAAAACTGACATCAACTTTCAAAACTGACTTCTGCTTTCAACTTGACATCTACATTCAATAACTGACATCTGATTCATTAACGCTGTTACTTTATAATGCATTTCCAAATAGCTTGAACCAAGGTCTATCGTGGCTTAAGTGGTAAAAGCGACAGTCCGGCAAACTGTAGACTTTGGTTCAAGTCCAAAAGTAGACGATATTTTTCAATTAAAAAGTTATGATTTGCTTTGTAATTTGTAGACAGCAATGTTTACATCCCCACTTACTTTGCAATTACATACATACTAATTTGATATTTGTAAATATTTCATATAAAAGCCGAAAAACTCCAATAATTTATCAATTGATATATATATATATATATATATATATATATATATATAAAATAAAAATTCTTGGGGAATCCGGCAATAAAAACCTTTAATTAGTCAATTAGAGTCCTTTATTTTATACCTTATATTTCGCTCTGTAGATTTAGAGCTTCATCAGAGGTCACTTTAATCAAATGAAAATACAACATTAGCTAATTTAGTCTACTAATTATAAGAAAGATCAATACTTACAAAAGCGAAACTATTTGTTGTGAGAGATATAACATTTTTAAAAAACAAAACCTGTAGAGAACAAGAACTCCACGTAATACAAACAAAACTTCATATTAATTAAAAATTGTTACTTTAAAAGCTTATAGTTATTACATATTAAAACCATTTAAAAAATTATTTTTTCAGCATACACATCTAAAAAGAAACACACACGTAGTAAAGAACTACTTGTCTTGATGTAAATTACATTTTAACAATTCAAGTGTCGACAAGGTAGTGTATTAAATTTTCGAAACCAATGTCATATTCGTATATGCAAAACCTATGATAAAAGTACAGTAGGTGAAAAACAAGCAATGTCAAGGTTAACGATATATATACAGATGTTCAAAAGTTGCGTGCTTAATTTCAATAATGTGCTGGCTACAAACAGGTTAAACTTAATTAAAAAGAAATTGCAAAATTAAAATTATAATTATATGAAAAAATTGTGGAAGGACAAATGTGTTAATTGACATCAATAGAGTTAATATTCTGTGTATTTTGATGACTTGAGTTTTTGATATGACAAAAAGTCAGTAAAAAGGCATATATTGCGCTTAAATTATTTGTGTCAGATCTGAAATTCATAGCGTTAGGATTATTATTGATCTCAACCATCTCCAAAAACTCCCTACATTTTAAACTATTAACTCTCTGGAGGATTTTAACATTCTCAAAATTTGGCGTCTCTCTAGCGTCCTCGCCACAGACGATATAAAATTGGGTTTTTATAACTACAATCCGTTACGTACTTATTTTAGTAAAACTAAGGACTTGACACCTTTGCCTTTCCAGTCGAACGTTGTATATAGCATTCCTTGCAATGAATGCAACAAAGTTTATATAGGTCATACCTCAACTTGGTTAAAAACCAGACTTACCACACATAAGAGCTACGTTCGAACTGGGAAGAGCAGATATGCTTTGTCCTCACATATGATCAAATACAACCACAACCCAAATTTTGAGAATGTTAAAATCCTCCATAGAGTTAATAGTTTAAAATGTAGGGAGTTTTTGGAGATGGTTGAGATCAATAATAATCCTAACGCTATGAATTTCAGATCTGACACAAATAATTTAAGCGCAATATATGCCTTTTTACTGACTTTTTCTCATATCAAAAACTCAAGTCATCAAAATACACAGAATATTAACTCTATTGATGTCAATTAACACATTGTCCTTCCACAATTTTTTCATATAATTATAATTTTAATTTTGCAATTTCTTTTTAATTAAGTTTAACCTGTTTATAGCCAGCACATTATTGAAATTAAGCACGCAATTTTTGAACATCTGTATATATATCGTTAACCTTGACATTGCTTGTTTTTCACCTACTGTACTTTTATCATAGGTTTTGCATATACGAATATGACATTGGTTTCGAAAATTTAATACACTACCTTGTCGACACTTGAATTGTTAAAATGTAATTTACATCAAGACAAGTAGTTCTTTACTACGTGTGTGTTTCTTTTTAGATGTGTTTGCTGAAAAAATAATTTTTTAAATGGTTTTAATATGTAATAACTATAAGCTTTTAAAGTAACAATTTTTAATTAATATGAAGTTTTGTTTGTATTACGTGGAGTTCTTGTTCTCTACAGGTTTTGTTTTTTAAAAAGATATAACTCTCACAACAAATAGTTTCGCTTTTGTAAGTATTGATCTTTCTTATAATTAGTAGACTAAATTAGCTAATGTTGTATTTTCATTTGATTAAAGTGACCTCTGATGAAGCTCTAAATCTACAGAGCGAAATATAAGGTATAAAATAAAGGACTCTAATTGACTAATTAAAGGTTTTTATTGCCTGATTCCCCAACAATTTTTATTTTACATACTTGTTTTAACGGCAAACACTCTTTGTCTACTTATATATATATATATATATATATATATATATATATATATATATATATATATAAGAAATTATTAAAGAAATGATTAGTATTAAACAGGAAAAAAATTCAATTAACAACAGAAATTATATAAAAATTTAAGCAGTATATACTATGACTTAATTGTGTAACGATCTGCAATTTACCATCATAATATATATTTTTTTTGTTATATAATTATATATCTTAAGTTATTTAAATATCAATTACATTTAAATATCATATACATTTGCTTATCATGCTGACTGTTCCGTGTTTTGATTCCTGTCTGGTTGTCCGAGTAGGTTTTCGTGGTTTTCCTTCTCGTTTAAGGCGAATGCCGACAACTTTGCATCTTAAGACGCTCCACGGGCGCATGCATAATGATAACTCATGTCTTGCTTTTCCCTGTTTTTGTTGTCTATCGGTTTTTGGAATACTAAGGCATGATTTATTATTATTCAATTGGAATGTATCTTTGAATAATTTTATCCATAGCAACTCAATTATATGACATTTGTATACTGTCATTTATATTTTATATCCTTGATAAAGGCATCATTGCCGAAACATGTGGGGTTGTTTTAAATATATATACTTTAAAGTAAAGCCAGACCTTAAATCGCCTACTGATTGAATTTATCATATCATACCAAGGTCACGAAATAATTTTATATATATATATATAAGGTAAACTTAATTAGTCGGCGATTAAAGGTCTGGTTATTACTTCAAAGTGTATATATTTAAAATAATCCTACATGTTTCGGCAATGATGCCTTTGTCAAGGATATAAAAAATATTATTTATATTTTTTATATCCTTGACAAAGGCATCATTGCCGAAACATGTAGGATTATTTTAAATATATACACTTTGAAGTAATAACCAGACCTTTAATCGCCGACTAATTAAGTTTACCTTATCATTCCAAGGCCACGAAAATACTATATATTATATATATATATATATATATATAATAACTTCGTGACCTTGGTATGATATGGTAAACCTAATCAGTAGGCGATTAAAGGTCTGTATATTACTTCAAAATATATGTATTTAAAAAACTCTACATGTTTCGGCTGTATACGCCTTTATCAAGAGAATACAAAATATGAATGACAGGATATAAATGTCAAGTAATTAAGTTGCTATGGTTTAAATTATTCAAAGATACATTCTAGTAATAATAATAAATCATGCCTTAGTATTCCAAAAAATAGATAGCAAGGTGTGAACATATGTGTTGTTCGCTGCTAGCAATTTGTGTCTCTTTCTGGGTATGAACTTGTGTGTTGGTTGCTGCTGGCAGCTTGCGTCTCTCTATGGGTGTGTGGTTTTGTGTGAGAGCGTAAGTGTAGGGTTTTGTATGTCGGTGCGTTCGTGCGTGTGTTTAGTGATCGGTCGCATGAATTTAGAGAGGTCGGATAACCAGCCGTTGCGTAGGGCCGCCAACCCTTTCCCGACAACTTCTTTACAATTCCGTGCAGTACTTCGACGGTCTGACCCCCGCCCCAACGAGGCAAGGCGCAGACAGGCGAAGCGCACCCTGTACGGGGTTGCTCATCGCAACTAAGGGAACACTCTTAGTGGCTACCTCGGTCGACGATGGTCACACTTATGCCATCTTAACGTTTTCCGCCGAAGCGGGGGCATAGCACACACGTCGAACGTGTGTGTGCTGTTAACGGCAGCCTAGCCAGGTTGTCGCCCAGGACCGGTCCTAGTGGTGTGTGCATTGCGCGGCGACGAGATAGCGCCGCGTAGCATGGTTCCTCACTCTTGCTGGAAAGGCGGAATGGCACCTGACTGCCCAACGGGCAGACCCCCCTAGAGTTTTGTAGCGCATATGCTAGGCTGCAACCCAGTAGAGGACCACATCAGCAAAAAACAGAAAACAGGGATAGGCAGGGAAAAGCAAGACATGAGTTATTATTACGTATGCGCCCGTGGAGCGACTTAAGATACAAAGTTGTCGGCATTCGCTCAAAACGAGAAGGAAAACCACGAAAACCTGCTCGGACAACTAGACAGGAATCAAAACACGGAACAGTCATCATGATAAGCAAAAGTATATGATATTTAAATGATATTTAAATAACATAAGGTATATAAAAAAAAAAATATATATATATATAATATGATGGTAAATTGTAGATCGTTACAAAATTAAATTATAGTATATACTGCTTAGATTTTTTATATCATTTCTGTTGTTAATTGATTTTTTTTCCTGTTTAATACTGATCATTTCTTTAATTTGTCTTTTCACTGTGTGTTGTTCTTTATCAATTATCTGTGTGTTTTCAAAATCGAAATGGTGATCGCGTTGTAGTTTGTGTGTAGACAATGCAGTTTTGTCTATTCTAGAGTATTTGTGGGCTTGTATTCTTTTGTATAAATATTGTTTCGTTTGGCCTATGTAGTAACTATCGCAATCGCGACATGGTATTTTATACACGACATGTGTTTCTCGATTTTTTTCTATTTTAGGTTTAAGTTTTGAAAATAAATGTTTATTAGTATTACTAAGTTTATATGTTGTAGCTATATCATATTTTTTTAAAGTGTATTTAATTTTTTCCGATAGTTGTGGAACATATGGAATTGTGATATATGTTGTGTCATTGTTCAAATTTTTATTGGTGTCTGCAGTGTTGTATATTTGGTGTACTCTTTTTTTAATAGTTTGGTCTATAAGTTGTGGTGGATAATTATTATCAGTTAGGATTGTTTTAATTACTTGACATTTATATCCTGTCATTCATATTTTGTATTCTCTTGATAAAGGCGTATACAGCCGAAACATGTAGAGTTTTTTAAATACATATATTTTGAAGTAATATACAGACCTTTAATCGCCTACTGATTAGGTTTACTATATATATATATATATATATATATAGTTAGGGGATTTGTACAATTTTTATGTAGACAATTATACGAAATAAGTTAGTATAAATGTATGTTTATTATCCAAATTCACTTTCAAAATCATCATGACTTTAGAACTATAAACATTTCAATACTATTAATTTGAGTATAGGGAATCTATTCTAAATTACAGTAAATCACGTCCTATTCAACTTATTTTTCCGAAAGGCAGATGTAAATTATATTTATGTGTGTTTCTTATGTTAATGTAGGATTTATAACATTTAAACTAGCCTTATTTCTCTCGACAATATATATACAAGAGCACTAGTTATTCTGTTGGTTTATGAGACCGACTTTAGACCGAAAGATTATGAATACTTGTTCATTAAAAAAAATAGACGCCTTGAGTAATTACACTGGTCGGCACAGGTTAGGATTTCGTATACATAAATTCGAGTAGTTTGTCTTTTGTCATGCTGATTTTGAATTTGGTTAAAAATTTTCTCCATCACGTCAGAAACTCAATTATTTGACATTTGTATACTGTCATTTATATTTTATATCCTTGATAATGGCATCATTGCCGAAACATGTAGGGTTGTTTTAAATATATATACTTTGAAGTAAAGCCAGACCTTTAATCGCCAACTGATTGAATTTACCATATCATACCAAGGTCACGAAAATATTATATATATATATATATATATATATATATATAAGGTAAACTTAATTAGTCGGCGATTAAAGGTCTGGTTATTACTTCAAAGTGTATATATTTAAAATAATCCTACATGTTTCGGCAATGATGCCTTTGTCAAGGATATAAAAAATATAAATTTATACTTTTTATATCCTTGACAAAGGCATCATTGCCGAAACATGTAGGATTATTTTAAATATATACACTTTGAAGTAATAACCAGACCTTTAATCGCCGACTAATTAAGTTTACCTTATCATACCAAGGTCACGAAAATACTATATATATATATATATATATATATATATATATATATATATATATGTTTTAGTATTATAATCATTTTTGAATATTCTTTTTTTCTAATCTAACTTAAAAAATATGATTTTTATCTCCATCACTTTCTAAACTAAGTACTAAAAATAAATGAAAACTGAAATGAAAAATAAATGAAATTTTTAATGTAAATACATATATTCAAAATTTCAAATTTATTACAAAATTATTTTTACTTTGGAATATATCTACACAAACAAAAATCGTTTCTTCAAATACATCCATTCAAAGGCCCATCATTTCCCATATAACGTAGGACTACAGCTAATTAGATCAACATATTCTTGATAAAATTTGGTTAATCGTCACTATACAACTTCCAAATCTGCAGTTCTTACCGCCCACATCAAATATGACATCGCGCATAGTTAGGGATGCTAGTACTCTAACTTCAAATGTTATACTTACGAAACGTAACATAAGAGATGAATTGTAAATATATTTATTTTAATAAAATTATTACAGAACAAAATTCTCATCCTCTATATCATCAACATCTTGACTAATTGTTAGAAAATTTAGTTCAATTGGTTTAGGTAATGGCACAACGGCGGAAGCACTATTAAGTAAAGGTAAGTTTGGATATAATTTATTATGAAAATTATGTATTTCAATTCTACTCTTGCAAGTTAACTTAGTCTCATCGTGAATATGCTTTGGCCATAATAATTCTTCATAGTTAACGCAAATGACGCGTTGTATGCCGGCCCGAATTTTGACAGAACCGTATTTAAGTTCTGCGTAATTGGATTTTCAACGTCCAATAATTTCAAAAACGTTAGGGGATTCCAACTTGGAAAATCCAAATCATCGAGTATTATTCCTTCGATATTGTCCGAATATCGCAGCCAATCCTTTTTGTCTCGAATATGTGATGGACTTTTGAAGTGTGCTAGAGCAACTCGTGTTTTACCTAATCCCGTAGCCCTTATAAAAACTAATACTTTATTAAAATTTTGAAGAAGTGGCGTATTGAAGTCATTTGGTGAATAAAGAAATTTGTCGGAATTTTTGAGCGAAATAAAAACCTAGTTTCTTTTGATTTTGTATATAGTAGAGTGTGTCCTCGCGTTCTATTAATGACATTGCGTCACTATACATACCGGTATCTAATGCTTCTTAAATTAATTCCTTGTTTACTTTTCGGCTAAAATTGGGAATATTACCATAAACATAAAGTTGTCCGTTTGGGTCACGTTTTGTTTCGTCTGTGCAGTATTCCATACATTCCTCGGAGTCCTATGTTTTCGTTATGAAATAACCTTATTACACTTGCGTGGGTACGTGGGTTTTTGAAGCCAAACATTAAGTGTATATAGGTCATACCGTTCGTTCCGACTTCATCTTGACCTTTGAACCAATGAACTTTTTTCTTTAAATTTTCTAATACCAGGTGTCTATCCTCTTGATATAGATACATGATATAATTACGATGTTTACTAATTTTTTTGTAATTTCGTCTTCCGCGGTTTATTGAGTAACTTGAAGAACAAAGCGGGATTTAGTTTTATCTGGTCTCTGATTTTCAAATTGCACGAGTGGGGCACTACATGATTGTAAGCGGTGCGGTCTAATTGCAACGCTTGGTGCAGTATTTCACTCATATAGTTTCTAGATAGTTATAAATGTACACTATTGAGTCCTCTTCTGTCAATCTCGCAATTTCTTCCAAATACCTTGGAAGTTTTCTTTCTAGAACAGAAATATTCACCGTCAAAATCATTACTACCAAACAACTCAAAATGTATAATGGAATCTAGTGTTTTTCCCACCTTATAAGCTTTCATCTGAAAACTTTTGATGACGTCACTAATGAAACACGTGTCCCACTATTGAAACTATTTATTTAGTGTTCAGTTCCATTTCACTATATATATATACTTATACTTTATACTATATATATATATATATATATATATATATATATATATATATATATTTAGTGTTTAAAGAATTTTGTTTTTCTTTTTTATTTTATTGGCCGTGTTTTAATATTAAAAATAATAGATTTTTATTGGTTTTAGCGACCTTTTATTGAATTTAGATGTTTGTTTGCGACGTTTCGACTTTTATCAATTCAGTCTTTTTCAAGCATATTGTTGTTTTTTCTACACGGATACGCATTCATGCGCCACATGTGCTTGGACACCCAGGACCAATTTTCTTAAAAACGAACATGCTTGTGCGGATTTTGTTAGTTCACTAACAAAATCCGCACAAGCATGTTCGTTTTTAAGAAAATTGGTCCTGGGTGTCCAAGCACATGTGGCGCATGAATGCGTATCCGTGTAGAAAAAACAACAATATGCTTGAAAAAGACTGAATTGATAAAAGTCGAAACGTCGCAAACAAACATCTAAATTCAATAAAAGGTCGCTAAAACCAATAAAAATCTATTATTTTTAATATATATATATATATATATATATATTTATGTATATATATATATATTATAATAAAATGTTAATTAGCTTATGGAAAGCACTAGTTTTAATTAGTTACATTTCTATTATTATTATATATAGGTACAAGATTTCTTAGAAGGTGGAAGACTATATCATATTTATATTGAATGGAGTGTCAAATCTATTATTAAATTTTTAAAAGTATTGCCTATATTTTCCAAAATAATTGGACAATGTAAATTTAGTTAATTTTAGATACGATTGTTAATATTTGCTAATGTCAAAGGTTATATGAGAAGGGAAAATTATTTGTAAAGCAATAAGTTTATAATATTAATCGAAGATTAGAATTATATTTGAAATGTCAAATATTTTGGAAAATCTGTATAACTAAAGCTACCAATGATCTTAAAAAGAGGAAAAGCTGTTGGGTCGCTATGGTGACTTATTGATAAACATTGGGAGGATTATTTTACACATACAAATACAAACCAATCAGATTCGCGTATTACTGAAGCAACTCGAAATTACAGCGGTAATATATCGATAATTTTCATAATAGAATAATTAGGCGTTGTTATGGAAATGCGGTTAATAAGGATAGACATTTCTAAAGTTCTGTCAATAAACTGGTTTCATTGTCACAAAACAATGCTGAGATTTGGGGAAGAATCAGTTGTAAACATTGATCAAATAGTAAAACAAGCTGAACCGGCTAATACGAAAAAGAGTAAAGCGTCAATTTGGCGACAATTTTGTGAGTTTTGTGATGCGAAAAACTACAGCATCGAACAAAATGTTACAGAAGAGGAACTTGCAGATATTCTGAAAGACTGGGCCTTCAATATGAGGAAGGTGAATGGGGTAGAATATAAAGAAGGTGTTGTTAAAATGATGTGAAATGTCACGGCAAAATTGCTACAAGAGAAGTTTAATAACGAATATAACAGAAAAATTGGTCCTTTTCGGAGCATCGTATTTAAAGCAGCCCGCGACGCAAGGAACTCCAAAAGGAGAATTCTTCAAGCTATATCTGGTAAACGGAAAATGAGTTCTGCAGCTTTACAGAAAAACGAATATGAAAAAATGATAAATGTTTGGGATGAAGAAAATCCAGATGGACTACAAAAGAAATTTTACCTGATAGTGTCGATTGAATTGGCATGGCGAGGAGGAAAAGGCGCGGCATGTTTGATTCACTACTTCCGAAAAGAAATGAACGTATACAATACACCGACTGGAAGAATAGAGTACAATCCCATATTCACGAAAACTACCCAAGGTGGAGCACAAAAATGTGCTGACAGTAAATGGTTGATTCCCAACAAAGTAAAACCAAGTAATTGCACAGTCAGACTTTTTAAAAAACTCATTTCAAAGAGGACAGAAAACGCTCGTATAAAAAGTGATAGACTCTTTTTAACTGGCAATCCAGCGTGGAATAAGAAAAAGGTAGATGGTATAAAAATATGCCTATTGGAAGAAATGAAATTTTGAAATGGTTTAAGAAAAGTGCTGAACTCGCTGGTTTCAACAAAGAAAACCAAAAAATAAGTAACCATTCCAGTCGCGCACAGCTGTCTCAAATTTAGCAAAAGTTGGTGTAAATGAGCAACAATTAATTAAAATTTCTGGCCATAGTAGTTCGCATTCTATTAAGCCGTATCTACAACTAGATAAAGAACACCATGAAACTAGTATTAATCAAATGCGAGGAAATAGTTCCAACAGTGCAAATATTGATTCTAGCACATCCAATAAAAAACAGAATGTATATAGCAATTGTACCTTTCAGTGTACTAATTTATAATACAAAAGTATTTTTAATAATATAAAATATTATTAAAAATGGGGTGTGAAGAACACAATACAAGTTATATATTTGTGAATATATCTCCTCTCCAGAAACGCAGATACGTATTTCACCTTTCTACAGGATCGTCGGTACGCCCCTGCTGGAGAAGAGATACATTCAACCAAACATAACTACCTTGCTATCAACCAGAAATTATTAAGACAGAGCGTGAAAGAATATTCAGCGCTGTCTACATAATAACTGCCGAACTAAGCAACGTGTTTCTATAGACGGTAACAACCATATCTATAAAAAACTGTATTATCGTGTCTTCACTACTTGTCGGGCGAACCGAATGCGTATATAACAAAATAATTTGAAATATACATGAGTGGGTAAAAGAGGAGATACATTCACAAATATATAACTTGTATTGTGTTCTTCACACCCCATTTTTAATAATATTTTATATTATTAAAAATACTTTTGTATTATACAAATTGGTGTGGTTTTTACCCACTCATGTATGTTTCAAATTATTTTGTTACTAATTTATACATGAATTAATAAATAAAGAGTTTAGATAAATTTCATTTTGTATTACGTAAAATAATCTAATCAAATACCATACGAGCTTTGAATTAAAATCGATAATTTCACTCATACTTCCTGCATAACGACTTCGACTCGTGTCAATTTGACAATTAAACCACTCCAGCCCTACGGGCTGTCGTGATTTAAATGCTTGTCAAACTGACACTCGTCTTCGTCGCTATGCAACAAGAATTCGTGAAATTATCGATAAATTCAAAGCTCTTATGGTATTATTACAGATAATTTTTGCACGATAAAAAATTCAGTTGTATTTTTTGTGATATATTTTAGAAAACGTATAAAATTAGAAAAATTAAGTTATAGTAATTCAAATCAAGTTACTTTTATATATAATCATATAAGAAACTGGTAAAACAGTAATATTTTCTATAGTTAAATACTGAAGAAAATATTGTTTGAACGGGAAAACGTCAGAAGACATTTCTTAAAAAGGTCGTAATACTGTCTTTTCCGTTTATTATATGTGTTCATATATTCTGTTTGTATTCAAATTGTTATTACACATTTTTATTTCGAATGAAACCAGTTAGCCGTTCCAAACTTAATGATGAGATCGAATCACCCTGAATCAACCTTGGAATGAATTGGACTAACTCTAGCGACCAAACAATCTATAATCAAGATTATTCATTATTAAAGGAGATTATTTGCCTTGTATATTCTGGAGTACTCTACACCTGTAAGATTTGTTAGGATCGTGACCATTTTTCCTGTTTGGGTAATATTCAAGCTGTACGTCAGGAGAACCAAGATTGATTGCAGAGATTAGATGTCTATAGACGAAAAATTGTGAAGTTAGAAAATATTGAGCTAAGTCTGTATTATTTGGTTTACTATCATAAATTTAACTTAATAATGTTTTAATAAGAATAGTTAATCCATTGTTTCTACAGAATAATTTGTTATCTAGCTAAATATTCAAATCAAATAAATAAGATTTTCTTAATAAACAGAGTCTAAGCTCCCAAAACAAGTCGTTTGTGTGTTCGATAAGTTAATAAAATATTATCATATTAACCTACATTCACCGAGATATATACAACTAGCATGCATTTCTTGACAAATAAGAATTTTTCACGACCCTTGAGAGATTTTGAGAGCTCATTTTCATTATTTCTATTAATTTCATTAAACACAAGCTATTTTTTTTTAAACAAAATACTATTTTGATATGATCGTTCACTTCGAACGTTTACCATCTATAAATTGATCCTGCGCAGAAATACAGGGTGGCCCAAAATGACCGAAGGGGTTTGAGTTCATTATAACTTCTTATTTAAGACATAATTATTAAATTTTTTTTATTTTAAATACAGTATATTAATGGAGAATATTTTTAAAAAAATTATATCTCGCAATGGATCGTTGATTTGAGAAATAAAGTTCAACTATTTTGGCACGTTGTTCAACTGTGTACTGTTCCAATTTAAATTCCCCAAGTAATCTTTACAAAATACTGAAAACAAAAAAAAAATTATAATACAAAAGTTAAGTAGAGAACGAATGCAATTTCCATAAAACGCAATCGGAAATTGGAATTGTGTATAACGTCGCTCAGTACATCCCGGCGTAATTCAATGAAGTATTTGTTTGACTTACTCGGCCACCTGGTCTCGCAGCGATAACAATGGACAACCCAGCTATTGTATTCGGAGAATATAGCTTTTGTCAGTGGTGTCGTGTACGTAGATAAAATAAATAAGTTTATCGTATTTCGTAAGAGAAATAGCACGTACATTCCTTTTCTTTTCATTTAAGCAACATCTTCCAATTATTTCCAGTATTTCCAGTTATTTCCAGTATGCACCTATAACCAGTTGCGATGTAGAAAGGGCGTTTTCTATTTATAAGGATGTACTTAATTCAAAGAGAACAAAATTGACAGAAGAAAACCTTGAGAAACTATTGCTAGTCAATATTAATACACCTTTACTCAACTTGAACGGCAAAATGAACAAATAAAAATGTTCCGATTATAGAAATAAAATTAAAAACTTTAAAAATACATCTTTTCAACAAATACATATGTATTTCGTAATTTTATAGATCACCACCCGTTTGTTTTCCAATTATATAAATAAAATTAATTAATAAATATGTATTTCGTAATTTTAGATAGATAGATCACCACCCGTATGTTTTCCAATTATATAAATAAAATTAAAAACTTTATAAATACAACTTTTCAATAAATAAATATGTTTAAGAAAATTAATACTGGTAGCCCTAACTATGTGGTAATTCATTTTGACAATAAAATAAAATAAAACAATAACTTTGTTATATATACCACTTTATTATTTCGTAATTTTATAGATCACCACCCGTTCGTTTTCCAATTATATAAATAAAATTAAATATTTTAGAAATACAGCCTTTCGCCAGTACTGCACTGGGCTTTGCGTCATGTGGTAAGCGTGTCCGTTCTCTAGTTATAAGGAATTAAAACCCCTTTGGTTAATGCGTGTGCAAATTCGAATTTAAATTCATTTTTTATCTTCAAGTTTAACGTTTTACCTTTAAAACTCTCTTTAGTAGACGTTTTAATAGATAAATAGATGGAACGATTATATAAATAGAGAACGATAATAAACACCACATAAGTTCTAGGTGGTGATTCAAATAGCAATTACATTTACAAATTATTTATTTAATTAGTTTTCAACGTGGAGCGAAGTATTCCATATTTTGGCACTCCAAAGTTTGGCTCGAATTATTATTATAATATATATATACAGGCTGTCACACAAAAAACGCCCCAAGCTGTAACTTTATATTTCGTTTTTCATGAGAGAGGTACCAAATGAAATGGTCTGATGAGTACTATGCTTGAGGTTACATTTACTTTTTTCCAGCACCATCTTCAATTCCTAACGATTGTCAATTTTTTTTTTCAAATTGCACAGTATATATTTTTTTGCGTAATTGAATAGAGATTTTCTTCCTGAATCCACTGGTGTATAATACATCTATTTTAATTGTACATTTAGAAGAGAACAAAATTAAAACACTGTCCATATATGCTCTTAGTTAGCTGTGTTATACTGTAGTGTGCGATGGAAAAATAACCCATGACGCATATGTAACTGTCATCTTTGACTTTTCTGTACTAAGCACGCATATTTTGACAGTTTTGAAGTAAATCATGAATTTCAATCAACTTACTGACATCCTATAAGTTTATTTTGAGTGTAATAAAAATTATAATCAGGCGCTGCGAATTTACATGGAGCGGTTTCCGGAAAGAGAGGTTCTAGAACGCCGTAAGTTTAGCTGACTCGAAGAAAATTTAAGATGATTTGGAAGTTTGAGGAAACCGAAAGTAGTACGCAGGAAGTTTTCTGAAAATGTGGAGCTGGATGTTTTGTTAGCTGTTGAAGAAACTGCCAAAACCTCGGTTCGTGAGGTTGCGAATATAGTTGATACGTCTCGAAGTACTGCGTCTGCAGTACTTAAAAAGCACATATTTAAGCCATACGTTGCCAAAAAAGTGCAAGCACTAAATGAAAATGATCCAATTCGAAGAACGCAGTTTTGTGATTTTTACTTCACTACATTGCAACAAGACCCGTTATTTTTCGAATTTAAAATACACTATTATTACTAATTAATTTGGTCTAAGTTTTTGGTTTTAAAATTAATATATTATATTAAATATAATCAACTCAATAAATTAATTTAAATTAATTCATTCATCTTCCGATTTATTAATTTTATGTCACTATAAGTAATAAGTTATGTTTTGCACAAATCTTTCAAAAATGATATAACCGAAAAGAGAAAATTTACAAAAATCTAATAATAAAGAATTTGGGAATTTAAAATAATTGTATCTTGTACGGTCTACCTGCGTAGAAGTGCAAATTATATAATTATAAATAAGAGATATTTTAAAAATCTCTGATAAAACAATAACAATAAATTTTTCAACTTAAAATTTATTATTTTTTTCTTCTAATTAATACCTGTACATAAATTTTACTTTACATAAAATACATTTACATCAAAAAACATTATTCAATAATTCATTTAGGTACAAATTTATCGATATCTGAATTCTTATAACAAGTCTTGATTTTCTGTATTTTCTGTATGCATGTATTTATAAAACTCTACTATAAAATATTTTTTTAAATCCTCAAAAATGCGACGCATAATATTAAATTACTATTTTTTTCTAATCAATTCGCTCTATATTTTCAGTTTTAATACAGTGTTCTCAATATAATCAATTTAAATTATTTTATTCAATTTGTTTACAAATTTATGAATTTTAAGACTCTATATATATATATAGCCGAAAAGAGAAAATTACAGAAATGCAATAATAAATAACTTTAGATTTTAAAATAATTTTACCTTATACGGCCTACATTGGTTGAAATGCAAATTATATTGTTAAAACTAAGAGATATTTTATAAATCTATAATAATACAATAACGATAAATTTTCGAACCTAAATAAAAATATTTTTTTCTTCTAATTAACATTATTACATAAATAATTTGCTTGAAGAATATTATTCACCAATTAATTTGCCTATTTTTTAATGTCTGAATTCTTGTAATAAGTCTTCCTTTTCTGTACATCCTGTACCCATGCATTTATAAAACTGTACCATTAAAAATAAAAATATCTTTTAAAATTTCTAAAAATTGAGTAATTTTATTTTTTTAAATTTAAAATACACATACTATTTACATCTAAACAATTCCCACTATATTTTCGGTTTCAAAATTAATATATTGTATTGTATATAATCAATTTTAATCATTTTATTAATATTAATTTACCAGTTTGTGAATTTTAAATTCGTATAAGAAGATATATTTTTTATACGATCTTTTCGTATTCAATCTTTAAAAATATAATAACAATGAATTTTAAATATCAATGTATAGCCCTCTTTAATTAATTCGATTTATATCTGCAATTCTTAAATTAATACTATATATTAAGCAACTGATTATATTAATTTAAATAATTCAGTTAATTTCAAAAATATTATGTAGTAATTCATTAATTTGTTAATATCTAAATACGTGGATCATAAAAATAAATTTACCTGATACATGGAAATATGTATTGTACTATTAAAGAAGTATATATTTCATATATTAGAAAGTTTCCCCTTAATTTTGTTTTATTTACTACAATGGTAGCTAAAATATGTCCATTATGAGAACTACCGCAAATAGATTTTTGAAAATTTCTTTTACAATTCTTAGACTATTTAATTCCCTTTATTATTTTGCTTAGCTTATTTAGTTTTCATTTTTTTTTTAAATAAATTAAATGCCAAATCCTTTATTTATTTATTTCTTGTCTTAATTTTGAAATCCATATAAAAAGCATATTTTCAACTACTTTTTCGGTAAAAATTTGTAAATTATTAGTATCTTTATAATAACAACATAATAACAAAAATGAAATTCCCTTTACAACATTTTTAAATATTATCTAAACAATATTGAAATTAATAGTTATTCAAACACAAGTCCTAGAAATTTGAGCATAAGTCGACAGTTCATAATTGAAAATACTTCGCCTTGAAATAATTTTCTAATTTATTTAGTAATCTAAGTTTTTCTCTCGAAATATAGTTAATGATTTCAAAAATCAATTAATAAGTATTTGTATTTTGTCTGAGACACTTTTACTTACAATAATATTTGTTTAAAAAAATATAATAACAAAAATATAGGAAATATGCTGATTGGCTTAATATTAATTAATATTGAAATAATATGTTAAGCATAGTGATTTAAATTATTTTTATTACCTCATAATAAGCGTCACATAACTAAAAAACTAAAAAACTAAAGAACTAAAAAACAAGATATTTTAAGTAGGATTCGAATGTGATTATTTCGATCAAGACTACTCACATAATTAAGAATTTAAATATTTTAAAATTAATTATATATCATTAGGTATTTTAAGTGCGCTACTTTAAAATTTCCTAATAAGTTTTTTTATTGAATGAACCCTGTACAGTGGATTCGTGAATTACTTTATAATTTCTTTCTCCGTTAATATAGATATCATATTGCTTCATATTTACTAAAATTTTTGAAGTAGCCATAAATTTTTACACATTTATAGATTTTATTAAAACGACATTGTTTTCAATTCCCTCTAAATTAATTAAAATTATTATATACAGACAAAATTGTTTTTATTAAAATATGTATTTGCAAATTTAAAAAGGAGGCACATTTTCGTTGTAAATATAATCTAAATATAAACCATCGTAAAGAAATCTACTATATTTTCTTTCTTTCTTTTCATAAACATACGCTGAAGTAATAAATTTTTAATAAATTTCGTTAATTGTGAAAAATTTTTTAATTGTTTTTGGTCTTATTTCGATCTTCATTTGACAAACTTTTTATAACAATATAAAGTATTTCTAATAACGAGATTTTGCCTTCTTCCTCATTTAATTTTTTAAATATATTAAAATAATGAATTTATCATTCTTTACTAATTTTTTTATTTCTCAATCAAAATTTCCACGTTGATAACAATCATAATAAATTATTCTCCCCTTTCTTTTTCTAAATACCCAGCTACTTGTTAATCTAAAAAAATGATTTATATATATACCACTAGTATCCTCGAAGTACTTATGTTTTATACTAAAATTAATCCTAGCGCAAACACTATTCATTTCAGATACCATGCTGTAGATGTTATTTCGCAAGATTTAATTTCTCTGTCGCAAATGAGAAGTAAATAATATATTGTTTATTTTAATAAGGTATTTCTAAATTTTCAATCGATGTTTTTACTTAAGTTTAAATAAACTCGATCTTTATTCAAATTACTTAAATTTATAGTATCTACAAATATATTTTTCTACAACCGCAATAAAATATGATTATGTATTTCTGTATAAATGTGTATTTTTTTAATAGTTTTTGTTTCAGATTTAAATACTTTAATTTATATTAATTGTATAAATAATTGTTATATATTGTCGGATATTTGAAATCATACTCCTTGAAATCGCCTAATAGTCTTTCCAATTGAACAGACCCTGTATATTCAATTCGTAAGTGACTGCCTAATTTTATTGCTAAGTTTAACGTTAATATAAATATCACATACCTTTATATTTATTAAAATCATAGAAATAGCCATAAATTTTTGCAAATCTGTATATTGGTATTATTTTTCAACTCCTTACATCTTCCTATCTTCCCCCAAATTAATTAAAAATTATTATATACAAATAAAATAATTTCTATTGAAATATATGCTTGAAAATTTAAAAATAAATATGAAGCTTATTTACTGAAAATATAATCTAAATATAATCCATATTAAACAAATTTATTATACTTTCTATCTTTCTATTTACACGCACCCGTATTTATTATAGTTTCGTTAACAGTGAAAAATAGTGGAAGATTTTACGGTTTCATTAAAATTTAGTAGTTGTTTTTGTACTTCTTGCAATTATTATTAAACTTTTGTTATCATTTAATGTATTTACGTAAACATTTTTTAATAACAAGAAAATGTGAAATTCTTAAAAAGTTATTTTAAATATATGTCAAGAATTAGCTTTAATTAGAAGTAATTCGGATACAAATGCCATATGAGATTACATCAACAGATAAACGGAAAGTTCAAATTAACAAAATATCATGGAAAGTTCCACATCTTGCGGTGTCAGATGTTGAAAAATTACGTTTAAAATTATGAACATATAGCACCGATAACTGTTATCGATTGCGCGGTCATCAGAATGAAAACAGTAAAGAACGGAGCAGTGGACATACGATTAGAATTTGAAAAGTCTGACAACGTGCATATTATCTCCTCTTGCACGCCGGATTGTTAAATAAAATCCATTACAAGTGTTGTGAAAATTTTCTAAAGAAGAGAAACTATAAAAAATGTTCATAGTAGAAATTCAAGGATTTCAGTATAAAGAAAGTGAATTTTTTTTACGAGAACTGGCTATATACGATGCTTTAAATCATACATTTGTACAACCGCCACCCAAATTATATTGGTTTTCAATAAGCGTGGCAACACATATGAATAGGTGTACTAATAATATTCACGATATACAATGGAATGGAAAAAAAAATAATTCAATTCCACTAGAAAGTGTAAGTATCTATCTTAGTGAAATTATTGGTGTTACTGGAATCATAATATTGAAAGGATAGCAAAAGAAGGCAACACTAGAAAAATTTTTACCAAATATAATAATCGATTTAGACAAATTTAATTGCCCTTCGATAAAAACATTAATGCAGTCAGACACATTTAGTTATCATTGTAATCAACATAAAAAATAATTTGAATTGTGCAAAAGAAAATGTATATTTATTGTTTAACTGGTTTGTTGAGAAATAAAATAAATATAAATAAAATTTAAGAAAATGTTTGTCTTCGTTTTCCTCAATCCCATAAACGGAGGCGAGGGTGGTCTCAACTATGTCAAAGAAGCGAAAAAGTTACACTTGCTACTCGAGTTAAACAGTTCGGATAAGAAACGGGCTGCTAGCAAATCCAGGTTGGCGCTAATTAGGCTTCCATAATCACATTTGTTTAGATACACGAACTATGTTCAAATCTCCTCCTCTCTACGACTACGGCAGGGCCTTTTTTGCCCCTTGCCAAAATTGCATTTTTTGAATTTACTGCCAAACGTAAACAACCAAAATGGCGGCATATCTAAAAAGGCGCTTACGTCAGAGCCAGGTGAAAAAAACACACCAGGTACGTCAGAGCGGCTTACGTCAGAGCCAGACGAAAAAACACGCCACACCTGCTTTGACAGCTCTTATCAGCACGCAAAACAACACGCGTCAGAGATAAGTTTATCGCCGTGGACAAATTTAGCTGACCTAGAGTCATATATAGTCAGGACGATCGTCACAAAGTTTCAAGATCAAACCATATCCAGTATCCCGCTTGCTATACTACTATTATGATATATTAAAACGACGTGCATTAACCCCTGTAAAAATATCAACCGGATCATGTGATTATTTTCGAATATTTCGCGCTAATTTCTCATTTGTAGTCCGTCAGCCGTTTTGTATTGTTTATATTTGTCGTGTTATTCTTTTCTATTTACATTTTTATTTTCTTTCATTATACAAGCTGCCCAGTATCGTTATGTTCAAATTTTAGGAGTGTAAAGTAGACTTCATTTCAAGTAACAAAATCGCAAAACTTGTATATCCATTTTTATTGTTTCAAAGTTACAGATCTATGAATGTGATTGTCAGATCATTAAAAGAAATGTAATCCCAAAGTCAATAAAAACTGATTTTATTTAAAAAAGTTAAATTAATAATATTTTCGAAATGGCCACCTCCTTGTTGAATGCAGGCATGTGCCCGTAAGCCAACAGAAGAAGTACTTATCCAAATTTCGGAGTCGGAAAAGTCGGATTTGCTCGGCAGGCAGGTGCATACGATCCAACAACTTTTCTCTTGTGTTCGAAACTTGCGCGTAGACAAAATTTTTTTTCATGTACCCTCATAAATAAAAGTCAAGAGGATTAAGATCGGGTGATCTTTGTGGCCATGCAACAGGACCACCGCAACCAATTCATCTTGGATAATTGACGTTAACCCAATTTCGGACAGCAATTCCGAAATGTGGTGGTGCCCCATTCATGTGAAACCACATGTCTCGTCGAACATTCAGTGGGACATCCTCTAAAAGACCTCGCAGTTCGTCAATAAGAAATTGAAGGTAATTTTCCGCATTTAACCCCCCAGGAAGAACGACAGCACCAATCAACAAGTCATCGATTAGAGCCGCCCAACCATTAATAGAAAATTCATACGATGGGCGTATAGCTTTGGGATTTTCTGATGACCACCTGTACAGGTTTGTCAGATTTGTAACACCACTTCTCGTGTACGTAGATTCATCTGTCCAGAGGACTGTTCTGCAGAAATTAAAATGAAGCCATATCCAGGTAGAATAAACTAGACGAGCATAGTAGTCTGCCTCAAGCAAACCTTGTCCTGCGATAGTGATATGGATATAAGCCCTCACGTTTTAAAATTCGCCAAACTGTCGTTCGTGACATTCCTAGTTGTCTAGCGATTCGACGTACACTGAGAGTTGGATCCCTTGTAACAATAGCTACTGCTTCTTCCTCTAAGTCTGCTGGCAAATTTACTCCTCGGTCGAAAAGATAATCACGCAGTCCGCATTCCCGAAATTGTCTGTGTACTTCCAGAAACGTTCTGTAATGAGGAATGCGCCTATCGGGAAACCAATGTCGGTAATCAATAACTGCTTGATGTGCACTGCCGGTACAGTAGCCATACACAAAATGAATGTTCGAATACTCTTAGGAAGAAAATCGGTAAGGCATTTTGAATAAAGAAAACGTGTCCACTTACTAATAAGCTGTTGTATAAACTGAAACGTAATGTAATCCTTTATTAAAAAATGCAACGTTAACAATCATCTGAACATTTGTTTATTGTATGATATTCATGGTTCGGCACTTACGAAATAAGTAAGAACCTTCCTTATCATGAATCAATTTCCAGTACCCTTTTTTGTAGATCTCCAAGAAATTACTGTATGCATTACGACACGTGTTTATTTATTTTAGGATAACATTTTATTATGTGACGTTAACATCACAGGCCTGTTATTGAATCGTATAACTTTTTTTAAATAAAATCAGTTTGTATTGACTTTTTTTCATGATCTGACAATCACATTCATAGATCTGTAACTCTGAAACAAATAAAAATGGATATACAAGTTTTGCGTTTTTGTTACTTGAAATGAAGTCTACTTTACACACCTAAAATTTGAACATAACGATACGGGACACCTTGTATAAAGGTTTTTTTCAAAACAACACTGTATTGTTATTATGTTAAAGGTAATGTGTCATAGGAATTTCATATATTAAATTGTACAATTTAATATTTTTAGATATAACGTTGGAACCGTCAACATTCGCTCTTTCTAGTGCAATTAAGAAAAAAGGTATTTCTCTCAAGATACTTTAGAAATAATCTGGAATGTTTACAATTATTTAAAAAACCAGCCTACACCAGATGCATTATATATTTCAACCTAATTACATTTAATTTTTATAATACTGCCATTTTGGCTAACATTCTCAAAAAGGTTGTCGAAGCAACTGGAGTTTCCAAAAGCACAGTAGTACGAATTGTTGGTGAAGCTCAACAAATTGAAACAGGGAAAAAGATGTATTTCTGTCTCCATACACAACATTTCGGAAAGCTTCTCCATAATTTTCAGTGAATGAATTTGCAGAGCAAGTAATTCGACATACAATATATAACTTCTATGTTACTTAAAAGTAAAAACCTACAGTTCAAGGAATTTTAAACAAACTTGGAGGGATTGGTGTTACTTTTGCTAGCATAGTAACTTCATTTAGAACATTGTTAGAAAAGTTAGGATTGAGGTGTGTGTATTTAAATGAAATGTAAATACTTTTAATAATATACCTATCCTAATAATCGACCTATCCTAATGGAACGGCATAACATAAGAGAACTGCATTGTGCATACACAAGGGCTATAACAAAATTTTGATCAGAGAATTGGGCTATTATTTATACAGTAGACTGGCCCTTATTTATAGAAAATTCCTTCGATTTCCGATTGCTGGGCGGAAAAAGTTTCCTTTTGATACCAAATGCTTAGCATTAAAATTTGGTAGCGATCGGAGAACGTTTGAGCCTGCCGCCCAAGACTTAAAGTTTGAAAAATCGAAATATATGGGAAAAATCAATGTTTTTATTGAAATACTTAAATTTTAATACATAAAACTAGTTTTAGTTGTTGATTTTTAATATTTAATCAAATTGCCAATTAAATTACCATTAATTGGCAATAATTAATATAATAATTAAATTGTCTGTACCCAAGATTGCATTTTTGATTTGCAGCTTGATAATATAAAGTCGGACGAACCATCAACCTCTGCCGAAATGGAACCAACCACATCAAAAGTGATTACTCGTGCGTCTGATAAAGTATCACGTGAAATATATTTGATTGGCAATGTGACACATCAAATAAGTGGAGCTAAATTACCCTCCAATCGACAAGTATTGCAAGTCTATTTTTATAATATTCGATTCGCCAAATTATCGCAGAAAGAAAGTGCAAGATTGGCAGTGAACGCTGTATCCCTTTTTTGGCTACAAGCCCGCTTACCGATCCGTGATTTGTACAAATGTGCTGATAAATTGATAAAACTGTACAATGAATGGCGACGTGTTTCTAAAAAGTCGTCGAAAGGGAAAGCGAACAAAGATCAGGCAGAATTTATCGAAAATTTGGACAATCTCTTCGACATTGCTCACAACAACGCGTTGCAGATGATTCGCATTGAAGAAGATCGGGAATTTTTATTGAAACAAAGACAAAAATGGCGCCCCGGATGCATGATCGGAGTCGATATGCATTTATTCAGCCGTGAAAAGCGATTGCAGGAGCGAAGATCAAGAGAAGAGTCACGAAAGCGAAAGCACGATGAGTCTCAAAACGTAGATATTGGTAAATATTTTTAATTTGCATTGTATAATACATATCAATTATTGGAATGAATGAATTCCTAACTTCTTTTATGATTTCATTCAGCGATTGAAGAAAACAATAGTGCTAGTGAAAGCGATAATATTTCCGACGACAACGATCCAACAATGGACGTGGACGATTATGACACTCAACCAGAGGAAAGAAGAGGCCGTACGCAATTGATAACACCACGTCTTTCAGCCGCTCTGGATGATGCTAAGGTTTCCGATAGAAAAGCAATACATATAATAATGGCAGTGGCAGAAGCCTTGCGTGTCAACGTTGATGAGCATGTTGTCAATCGAACGTCTCTCCAAAATTTACGAAGAAAGCACCGTGAAAAAGAATTTGAGAAGATTCAGGACGAGTTCGCCGAAGACGTAATTTACTTTACTTTTGGTTTAATTTTAATTATATATATATTTTTTTTCCGTAGATAAATAGTGCACAATCATTAGTTGTTCATTGGGATGGCAAATTAATGGAAGCAATAGTTGGTAAAAAAAAAGTTGAGCGAATCGCAATTCTCGTCAGTTATAGAGGCACCGCAAAATTTCTCAGTGCAGCAATTGTAGAACCCGCCACGGGAGAGAATATTGCGGGCGCTGTTCGTAATGCTTTAATCAGTTGGAATATCATTGATCGCGTTGGTGCGATGAGTTTCGACACTACTTCTTCAAACACTGGTCCTAACAATGGTGCAATCGCATTCTTACAACAATATTTAGACCGGAAATTAATCAAACTTCCATGTCGTCATCATATTTTCGAAATAGTCTTGAAAAGTGTTTTTGACTTAAAATACTCAGCGACCAGTGCACCCGAAGTTCCTATTTTCAATCGATTTGCGGAAGCTTGGGACAATCTCAATCACACTTCATTCAAATGCGGTCTCGACGACGAAATTGTCCGTTCAAAAATAAGCGAAGAGGATTGTGATGAAGTCAAACATGTCTGCTATCAAAATTTACAAAAAGATCAAATTCGCGCTGATTATAAAGAATTTCTACAGCTCACAGTCACATTCCTTGGTGGAAACGGTGGCAATTTTCGGAGGTGTAGTTCAACGTCCCATGCAAGGTTTATGGGAAAAGCAATTTATTGCCTGAAAATATTTCTTTTTCGCGAACAATTCAAATGCACAGATAGACAATTGAGCGCGCTGCGAGATGTATGTATTTTTCTAGTTCGACTATATGTCAAAGTCTGGTATGGATGCCCAAATGCCATCACAGCTCCAAATCAAGATCTACAATTTGTAAAGGACTCGATCGCATACGCTGAAACAGATGCAGCAGTGTCCAACATAGTTCTATCAAAAATCAAAAACCATTTGTGGTATCTAGCACCAGAAAACGTTGCTTTAGCATTTTTTGATCCTTCCGTTTCAGATGAAGCAAAGCGCAAAATGATCAAATGTCTCCAATCAAGTGAACCGAACGTAAACCTATTGGAGAACCGTCGAATTGCAAACGTTGAAGTTTTACGTTCCAGTTCATTGAGCGATTTAGTATCATATAAAACAAAATATTTTTTCACTGCATTTGGTTTGTCTGCCTGTTTTTTGGAAAAAGATCCATCGTTATGGGAAGAAGATGATGACTATCAAGACGCTTTGGAATTTTGTCGTAATTTGTTCGTCGTAAACGATGCTGCCGAACGCGGCGTCAAATTCATGAAAGATCACAATCGAATCTTAACAAATGACGAAAATCAAAAACAATTGGTATTTTTCAGTTCGTCGAGACATATCGTCAGAAATTCCCTTCACATAAGAAATCCACACTCACTTAAATTTGCTTGTATTTAGTATTTTTCAGCTATAAAATTGTCTAACTTTGATATTTTTCATTAAATTTTGGATTTATAAAGCTCGTTGAAATGGTAATTTAATTGGCAATTTGATTAAACATTAAAAATCAACAACTAAAACTAGTTTTATGTATTAAAATTTAAGTATTTCAATAAAAACATTGATTTTTCCCATATATTTCGATTTTTCAAACTTTAAGTCTTGGGCGGCAGGCTCAAACGTTCTCCGATCGCTACCAAATTTTAATGCTAAGCATTTGGTATCAAAAGGAAACTTTTTCCGCCCATCAATCGGAAATCTATTTTTAGTGGCCAGTCTATTATACAGGTTAATAAATATAATTATATCATTAATGGAATAGTGTTAATTGTATTTCTAGATGAAACATATTTTCATGCTGGACATATTACACCATATGAATGACGGTACAAACGAAGGATTGAAATGCCCGATTTCTAAATCCAAACAACTAATCATAGTACATGCTGGTATGTGTATAAATATTTTAAAAACACAAGGAAATAATATATGCATAAATATGTATACAGGTGGTGAGACAGGATTTGTACATAATGCACTACTAATTTATAAATCTCAACAAAGAACCGGAAACTACCATGATAATGAATTTAAAAAATTACATCCGATGTTTAACTGAGCAATTAATTCCAAATTTACCTTCCAAATTCTGTAGTTGTGATGGATAATGCTAGTTAGCTATTATAATGTTTTAGCGATAAAGCATCCAAATAAAAATTCCATGAAAGAAGAAATGATAACTTGGTTAAATGAACATGCCATTAGATATGAACCAGAATCTACGAAAGCTGAACTGTATCAAATAATTATATCGCACAAACCGTCATACTGTGAATATACTATTGATCAAATTTCTGCGAGCAAAGAACACACTGTCTGTTGTCTTCCACCATACCATCCCGAATTAAACCCAATTGAAAAAAATTGGGCAAATGTTAAAAACTGAGTCGCTACAAAAAAATGTTACTTTGAAACTAAACGATCTACAAACTTTATTAAGAGAAAGATTCTCACAAATTTACCATGAATGGGCAAATGTGTGTCGTCGTGTTATTGAAATAGAGAAAAATTATATAGAAAAAGAACGTATACTAGATACATACTGTGATCAGTTAATAATAGAATGACGTAGTGGATCATCAGATGATGACTTTAATTCATCGGATTTTAATAATAAACAATAATATATCAGAATAATTGAAACATACATGAGTGGGTAAAACCCCACCTGTTTTGTATAATACAAAGGTATTTTTAATAATATAAAATATTATAAAAAATCTGGTGTGAAGAACACAAATACAGGTTCAATATTAATATTTTTTGTGAACGTGTCCGAACATATCCCTCCCCAGAGACGCAGATACGTATTTCACCTTTCTACAGGTTCATCGGTACGCCCCCGCTGGAGAAAGGATATCTTCAGACAAATTCACAAAAAAGAACATCGCCATATCACAGAAATTATCCAGACTGAGCGTAGAAGTAAATTCAGCGCTGCCTGTTGTCAGACGGCCGAAGTACCTCGCTCTGTCCACATAATCAATGCGAACCAACGACGTTTTCTAGAGATGGCACTGCTTTCTCTCTAGAAACTGTATTTTGTTTGTGTCTTCACTCATACTTACGGACTAACCGCATGTGTAATGTAACAGAATAATTGAAACATACATGAGTGGGTAAAACCCCACAAGTTTTATATAATACAAAGGTATTTTTAATAATCTAAAATATTATAAGAAATCTGGTGTGAAGAACACAAATACAGGTTCAATATTAATATTTTTTGTGAACGTGTCCGAACATATCCCTCCCCAGAGACGCAGATACGTATTTCGCCTTCCTACAGGCTCATCGGCACGCCCCTGCTGGAGAAAGGATATCTTCAGACACATTCACAAAAAAGAATCACATTGCCATATCACAGAAATTATCCAGACCGAGCGTAGAAGTAAATTTATACCTTTGCATAATCAATAATAAACGAATAGTTTATATAATTAGCTTTAACAAAGTGTATTTTTTACATATATGTATTTCACATTTTAAATTCAAATAGCTCTTTTTTATATATGTA
Organism: Melolontha melolontha; assembly: GCA_935421215.2. Lineage (NCBI taxonomy): Eukaryota > Metazoa > Arthropoda > Insecta > Coleoptera > Scarabaeidae > Melolontha > Melolontha melolontha. The sequence continues at coordinate 84,053,690 of OW285238.1, forward strand.
TTATGTATGTATTTATAATCCTTTACAATAAAAAATATTAAAATAGAAATAAAACTAATTGTTAAAATCGTCACTTTTTAATTTTTATTTTAACCATTACTTTTATTTCTATTTTAAATTATGGATATTCATCAAGTAAAAGCGAAATCAATTCAATTATAAAAAATATTGCTTAAATTTGTATTATTTTCCTGTACAATTATTTAGAAAATACAAATTTCAAAACTTCCTTTCATTTGCTGAATGAACTTCAAATTATAAAGTATTATTATTTCGACATTTTCTTTTGCTCACACATAATATGCAAGCAGAATTTGTTTAGTTCATAACAAATAATAAATTCATCGTAATCAATAAAAATACATATATACAAGTTGTAAGTATATAAGTTTGTGCACGTATTGGACTAATAAAGTACATTTGCTTGTTGCAGAAGCAATTTTTTAATTAAGAACCATAAATTAGAAGTACAAAATACATGCATTATTTGCTGTATAGATAAAATTACATATTTATAAATAACTTATACTTATAAGTTATAACTTATAACTAGAGCTGAGGATGTTTGCGGTATAACCATGGTTATATCATGTAACCATAGTAAATTACTATGGTTATATGATATAACCATGGTTATATCATGTAACCATAGTAAATTACTATGGTTATATGATATAACCATGGTTATACCGCAAACATCCTCAGCTCTACTTATAACATATAAAAAGCGTTCAAATAAGCTTTGCCTCTAGTAGGCCATTCCTTTAAAAACGAATGATTATTAATAATTTAAATTTGCATTAGTTGTCAATTAGACAGATGCATAGTTGACAAAAATTGCTTTGTAATTTAAAATTGATTTAACATGGTTTTTACTATACAACACAAATCATTCATGCTAGAATCTTATTTTCGAAACGGACGTAAGATTGACGGACAATGGCAGTATTCTCTTCAAGATTGTTTAGAAGAATTTAGAAATGAGTTCCCTAACGTCATCTTTGATTATGACAGTTTTCGGCACACAGTGACACATTCCGTTAAGGTTTTCAGAGAAACAGGGAGTGTTAAACAGAAAGAAGGCGCAGGTCGGGCGAAAAAGCGTACAGAAGAGCTAGTTAATAATGTAAGAGAAATTATAAATAATGCACCAAAAACTTCCGTACGAGCATTATCACAACAAGTGGGTGTGTCAATTGGCACATGTCATACAATTTTGAAAAAGGACTTACATTTATTTCCATATCACATGACCTGTTATCAAGAAATCAAGGAAATCGACTATCCCAGAAGAATAACGTTTAGTCAGTGGTTCTTAAATAATTTTGATAATGACCTTCTTGACAAAGCCTTTTTTTCTGATGAGTCATGGTTTTATCTGAATGGATATGTGAACTCACAAAATATGAGGATGTGGACTAATGAGAAACCACGTAATTTTGTTGTTGAAACCGCACTTCATCCGCAGAAAATTGGTGTATGGTGTGCGATTAGTCGAAGGAGAATTATTGGCCCTATTTTTTTAACGGAACCTTAACAGGAGAAAGGTATCGACAAGAAATTATTATGCCATTTATCGAACAGCTTGACGACTAAGAAATAACACAGGGTTACTTTCAACAAGACGGAGCTAGAGCACACACAGCAGGTGAAACAATTAATATTCTGCAGCAATTTTTTCAAAATCGGTTGATAAGTTTAAACACTGAACATGAATTTCCACCAAGATCTTGTGACATTACCCCATGTGATTTCTTTTTATGGCCATTCTTAAAGAACTCAATTTATCAAGTACAGATACCTGATCTTGCAGGCCTTCAAATCAGAATTGCTGAAAGAATTAATGGAATTGACAATGCGATACTACAAAACACTTTTTCCTCCATTAGAAGAAGATGTGAGAAATGTTTCGAACAAGGTGGTGGACACTTTGAACAATTTTTATAAAATTTTGCTTGTTTGTTGGAAATAAACATATTTCATTCACTTAAAAATGTTCGTTTTATTATTTTGACATTTGTCATTTCAATCAAATATCTCATCTCCTAACCAACAAAATTCCTATTAAAATTAGTAACAAGCTAAGACATAATCATAATTTCCAAGGGCTACTTTGAGGTAAAATTTATTTGAATTCTTTGTATAACAAGTGTTCATTTGAAAAGTCAATCTAGTAGCATGTGATCTACTGAGAACATTTTGAAGTATGTCGTAAATTAAAATTTACTACTTAACCTACGAAGTCGTATATTTTGACAGTTTCATACATACAAATAAATAACAAATAATAGGTATTTATTGAAAACTATAAAAAATGTTGAAAATGCACTTTAAAATCCTCCGTTCAAAATTTCTGATGATATTCTGCAACATTACTGGATTGTTATTAATTTCCATGCATTTCTGTTCGATTCTCTGTAGCATATCATTCGAATTCAATATAGGTTTTCGAAATATGTTATTTTTTAGATAAGGCCACAAAAAGAAGTGGCAAGGTGTTAAATCGCATGAACGTGCAGGCCAGGCAATTTCAGTATTTCGACTAATTATAAGCTCATCAAAAAATTCTCTTAAATATTCCAAAGATTCTGCAGTACAGTGACAAGGTGCTCCGTCTTGTTGGAAATATGCATTTTGAAGTTCATCATCATGCAACTGACAACTGAATTGACAAGTGCTTGTAAAATTTCCATACGGTACTTTTCAGCAGTTAACGTTCCCTGAAAAAATATTGGTCCAATGATTCGCCTTTGGCTTATTGCTGCCCAAACACCAATTTTCTCTGGATCTAGCGATTCTTCATTAATTACATGTAGATTTTCACTACTCTAAATTCTTGTATTTTGTGAATTTAGGTATCCCGTTTTATAAAACCATGCTTCATCAGTAAAGATGACTCTTTGCGAAAGTTCTCCATTATTGTTCATATTTACAAACCAATTACAAAACTGTAGTTTACGTGGGTAATCAATTTCTAACAATTCTTGTACGACTGTGACACGGTATGGATAAAGTTGCATATCTTTTTTTAATAACTTGTGAGTTGTACCAACAGAAAGGTTTATTTGTTGACTCAAATGTCGAACAGATGTTTGTGGTTCATTTTCCATTATTTCTTCAACACGATTGACAAGTTGAGGTGTACGTTTCTTAACTGCTCCGCTGCCTGATTTTCTTAAGAGACTACTAGTTTCAGAAAAAAGTTTTAAAGTTCTATCCAAAGTATTCTTAAATTGTATATAATCTATTACAAGATGTGGAAACTCAACTTGAAATTCTACTATGCAATCTTGAACTGAATAAACCCATAAACCATCAATTTTATTACCACTTCGAAAATAAGCCTGGACTAAAAAAATTTTATGTTCTAAAGTGAAATCCATTTTAAAACTGTTCAAAAACATAACTAGAAGAGAGTTAAAAATGAAATATTGCGGTAAATTTATAAAAACCGATGTAAGTTATCTAAGTTACTCGAATTGTAGGCACAAATCAAAGAGTGTACCTGAACATTCTACATGCACACACGGTATTAAAAAAATTATTTATGCAAGGAATTGTGTATGGAACATATACTACGATTTCATCACATGGTATATTCCATATGAGACAAAATTAAGCAGCATGTTTTTATTTTATATTTTTGTGCAGGAGTTAAACCTAGACGTTGTAGTAGAAATCTTCGCAGAATTTTCATAAAGTACTTTGTGCCTACAGTAGAGGGAAATAAATTAAGAGTATGTAAAAATACATTTCTTGGTGCAGATAAAATAGAAAAAATTGTAAGCAGCTTTTCCATTAATGCAGAAATTCCAAAAGAAAGAACTGTCAAAGATAAAAATGAGAAAAATATCTATTGAAGAAATTATTGAAAGCATAAAATGCGTGAAAAGTCATTGTCATAGTCATTAGTCATTACTATGAGGAAGGTTGTATTTATCATGCGCAAAGCTGTATAAAATATAGTGGCAACCCTTCGACCACAGTTGAAACTTCTTATTTTAGGAATTATATAAATGCTCACTATAACATTAGCTCCATTAGCTGATGTAATGAGAAAGAAAGAAATAAAATTCTAACTCAACAAAAAATACACAAAGTTAGAGCGAATGCTTTCTATGATGCCCTAAAATCATGTGCAGAACATGTACAAATGTTTACCTTTGTCAGAAAAATCTTGCCTTACCGAAATTACCTGATCAATCCGCATATTTTTCGCAACAAATCAATTTTTATAATCATACCGTAGTCCGAGGATTTCAAGTACACTTCTTTCACCAGAAACTGTAACTTCTTACGTTTGGCTAGTATTAGAGTATGTCAAGAATTCAAACGCAATTGCCCCTGCTATCCATAACGCACTTCTATCTTCTAATTTTTCAGAAAATATAAACCAAATTCATCTTTTTGCCGACGGATATGGTGCACAAATCAAGAATTTTACAATGATAACTATGTTAGCGTATTGGCTAGGAAACGAGGCGCATATACAAATAAAAACTGTAGAATTACCTTTTCCTATTGTAGAATATTCCTTTTTGCCTCCTGATAGTGTTCGGGTTAATCGAACGCGTCATAAAGAAAACAAATGCTATTGTAGAACGCGAAGAGTATGAAAATATCATTTCTAAGCATTCTAAAGTTGATAGGACCTGGTGAGCTGTGGCATATTTTTGATTGGAAGAAGGAGGCAGTTCGTACTATAAAAAAACCTGGACAGTAGCACTTTAAATTTAATGAAATAAAAAGATTTCTATTTACAAGATAAAAGAATAACATATTTGAAAGAGGATATAAAATGGATTGTAACAGTCCAAAAACCATTATTAAAAAAGGGCAACATAATTCCCAAGTACCACCAAAGCAAAAATCATTGCACTACTAAGTTAGGGATGATGTCTTCAATAGATCATTTACTAAAAAACATTATGCAGCTGAGTGGAGAGACGTTCCGTCACTAAAATTTTACACAATCATAGACTCGCAAAGGGCAGACGGTTCGAATGGACGACAAGATGACGTAAACGAGGTAATATGCTGTACAGAAACACAATGTTGATAGTATACATTTTTTTAATTGACAATTTTTCTCATGCAAATAAATAGTTAATGAAGCATAATATGGTTATGTCTATCTATATTTTAGAAGTAATTCTGTAATAAACATGATCGTATATAAAAATGGGTTATTTTATTTTCTTACGAGGTACTACAAAGCCGGGTAAGTACAGATCGGAGTTGCAAACCTCTTTTATTGTGATCTATAATATGTTTTTCTCGGATTGGAAGAGGTATTGCAGGATAATATAAACAAGTTGTACATTCAAACATGATGTCTTGTTTGGAGTTGTTTAAAGTAGTACTTAATAATTTAATACAGCTTTTTCACTATAACTCTAACAGTAAACAATGTAAATACAGAGTTTAGGGGACTCATTTCAGGTCAGACAATGGCACTTTAACTCATATATAAAAAAAAAAATTACCAAGGCTGGATAATATGATAAATTTGGTAATATATTTCAGTCCAGTTTTACCAACTTTTTATGAATCATCAAAAAAGAGGGCTGAAAATTAACTCTTTTCGTATTGTTATAAATTTTACAAACATGACAGTTGAAAAATGCATGCACCACTTAAAATACTTGATTAAGTTGATTACAGAAAAAAATTTCCCAGCAGCCCTCGTACGTCAAATTGTTTATGAAATTTATTTAATCGTCAAGAACGTTTTTAATTTGCTAACACAGCACATACTAACTATTGGATTAGGAATTTTACGTACAATTTAGGTATAGAGAATTAGAGACTGACAATTTTGACTTTATTAGGATAATTTCTAAGAAATAATTTAACTGCTTGTCTTGGGAAATAAAAGTACAATAGAACTCTCCGACAGACCTAATAGTTTCAAATATGTACCTACCTTGTTAGACTAAGGTTGCTTCCTACATGCTTCTAAACAAGACTTGCCATATCATATCCTTGATAGAAATTATTTCCTTTGATTGTGTTTTTATATTTCATTTTATATATATATATACATCGTTAGTTAAATCATTTACACAAAAGCTAAATCTAATTATACGTAATAATATAGACATGTTTCATGTTATCATGAATTTATTTTGTCATAATATTACAGAAAAATGTCTTCATATGTTCCCAGAAGTTATCGTTATGATATGTAAATCCATTACATTAGTGCCGGTATGGCCCGTCTTAATTAAATATTCTCCACCATCAAAATCACAATAAAAATTATAAGAATCGTTGTTGTTCAAGAATGAAGTGGGATTAATATTATGTAAGCGGGCGTTATTAACTAAGTTTGAACTTCCCAGTGCTCCAGCCGCATCTGTTGGCCCGTCCATTCCATCTGTGCCGGCGCTTAGAAATGAAACATCAGACGTTTTTATGTTCAACTTATTAACTTCCACCGAAAATCGTAGTGCCAACTCTTGGTTTCTGCCACCGCGACCGCTTCCTTTAACCACAACTGTCGGTTCACCAGCACTCAGAATGCAAATCGCCTTGTCCGGATTTAAATTTAAAATTTCATCCGATTGTATATCATTTAAAAGTGATTTCTTAGTGTCCTCCAGAAAATCTTTCAATTCCTTTTGTGAACTGTTTACAATTAACTCAACTAACCGGGCATACCATTTACTTAACTGTTCAACGTCATTTGTTATACCAGTTGTTAAAATTACAGTTTGGTAGCCCAAATTTAACGCGCATTCTGCAGCAGCGTTACATGCAATTTTATTATTCCCTATTATTACATTATTTACCCAATTAAATTCTTTAAAGTGTTCGTAATTGCTTTTACTGTACAAAACACTTTTTATATTATCCGTAGCATTGTCTAGAAGTGCATATTTCGTTAAAACATTTAAAGCATCATCAGTATCGTCTAGGTTCAATACTGTCGGTCCACTAGCTATAAAATCCAAAGGATCACTGACTATATCCGATAAAATCAAGCTTATTACTTTTGTAGGCTTCGCAAGTAAAGCTAGTCCACCCCCTTTTAACTCTGAAAGCTTTTTGCGTACCGTGTTTAATTCCACTATATTAGCGCCAGCTTTGCTCAACGACTTTATTAATAACATCTTTTCGTTTAGAGTAACTGGAGATTTAGGGAGAGGTAATAATGCAGAACCACCACCACTGATCAAAACAATTAATACGTCGTTCTCCTTCGAGTGTTTAACTATTTTCTTAATTTCCAAAGCACCATTAAAAGCATTAATATCTGGTAAGTTATCTTTGGCGCCCTCTATGTATTTAATTCTTGAATTTTGCGGTGGTAATAATTCAGGTAACTGTTTAAAACTCTCGAAAATGCCATCAGGAACTGTAACTACTCCACTGGAGAGGGCAGCACCTAATATTTTTTCTAGTTCAACTGCCATACCGAGAACTGCTTTACCGAAACCGACAATATAGCAGTGGTTATATATTTTATACATTTTATTATTAACGTATAAATTATTTTGTTCAATACGTACAGTACTTTTTAGCAAATTCTTGGGCTGAACGGCAGAAACACCTTTCAAGAAAATATCTATTAGATGAACCTTATTGCTGATCATATTTCTCGATGCACTTGAATTTAAAGACGTAAAAAAACGAATGTGTTTGGAAGTATACGTGATCATAATAACTTTTATTTTAAGATGACCTTTGAAATATTAATCACACTTTTATCACTGAATGGAAACAAGTATAAATAAATAACGGTCAGATATTAATGTAATATGAACATGATATGAACTCAGAGGTAATAGCTGCTCAACATAACCTTCATGAATGTTATAAGTGAATTTTTTTAAAGTATTAATAAATGCGATAAAATGCAATTATTAGTATAGTTAGTGATAATTACTATAGGTATATCAAATGATTCAAAACACTTTTTACAAGTGGTGGCTGTGGATTACGTATATTTCAAAAAGGTATGTCTTAACTTAATATCATTTACTTATATGTAGAGCTGAGGATGTTTGCGGTACGGCAGGACCGTATGTAGTGCATCCCCACATTTAACTATTTATCTAAATATTCTCTGAAATGATTTGCCGGATCTCATAAATTAATAGAGTGATATTTTAGTATGCACTGGATATTGTTATTATACAAAATCATAATAGCCATTTGTATTTATGGATCATAAATAATAATATGCATGTATTTGTATTTGGTTGTGAATTCAATTTAAACTTAAAACGAATCGTAATATTTTAACGACAAGCCGTCCTTACAATACATGCATTCGAGACAAAGTGTGCAACTCTACGAATAACTTCCATAATTGATCGAAAATGGACATTTTGGAGCTGAAGTAAAGCCCCTATTCTTAGAAAATTTTATTACTGTCGTTAAGAACTATTATTATAAACAACAAAGGCCTTTTATTAGTGTTGAAGTTTTAGTTTCATTGAATTTCCATGTTGTAAGTAGTCAATTGTAAAGTGTTCATTCACAATATTCTAAAACAAGGTGTAAATTTAACTAAAATCCAGAAAAACACATTCTGATAATATATTACTAGATTAGAAGCTGTGTTTATTACTATTTATTATATTATTTTTATAACCAAATGCAATAAAAGCTACGAAAACAAAGAAACCTCGATTTATTAAAATCTTGTCACACAGCCTTTCAAAGCCTGGCAGCACATATTTTGCATATATTTTATATATACTACCTACTTGAACTAGGTGAATGAAGTTAGAAGTTATAACTTCTAACTTCATTCACCTAGTTCAAGTAGGTAGTATATATAAAATATATGCAAAATATGTGCTGCCAGGCTTTGAAAGGCTGTGGGCTTGTTGTTTATAATAATAGTTCTTAACGACAGTAATAAAATTTTCTAAGAATAGGGGCTTTACTTCAGCTCCAAAATGTCCATTTTCGATCAATTATGGAAGTTATTCGTACAGTTGCACACTTTGTCTCGAATGCATGTATTGTAAGGACGGCTTGTCGTTAAAATATTACGATTCGTTTTAAGTTTAAATTGAATTCACAACCAAATACAAATATATGCGTATTATTATTTATGATCCATAAATACAAATGGCTATTATGATTTTGTATAATAACAATATCCAGTGCATACTAAAATATCACTCTATTAATTTATGAGATCCGGCAAATCATTTCAGAGAATATTTAGATAAATAGTTAAATGTGGGGATGCACTACATACGGTCCTGCCGTACCGCAAACATCCTCAGCTCTACTTATATGTCAAATATGATTAATTTTAAATGTCATAATATTGTATTAGTAAATAATAAATCATCTGTGTATATATAAATTATTTTTTAAAAATGTTGGAAGAACAATTTAAAATTAGAGTAAAAAGGAACATATATTAAAGAAACTGTTGAAAATGATAACCATTATGATTAAAACACAATTTAACTCGACGTATCATATTTTTAAAAACGTTTATAAGCATCTCAGTCGTAATTCGATTACATTCTTCTTGAATTTTTCCTTTTAATTCATCAATAGTACCTATGTATAGGTTCTTTATAAATTGTTTTTTTTTTAAGGAGGTGTAATAGTGTTAAATCAGGTGACCGAGGCGGACACGAATTTCCTGTTCTAGCACTAATTAAACGATTGTCATAAAAGAGAGTAGTTTGTGCCGTATGTGCTGTTGCACCATCTTGTTGGAGCTGATTGACAAATATTTCTAAAATACAGCTTCATCAATTATTACTTCTGGATATTTCAAACGAAATTTTTGTAAACATAGTTGACTTCTGTATAGCAAACGCCAATTAAGTTGGCGCGAGAAGGGGTAAGTTCGCGCAGGATTAGAAGTAGTGGGGAGATTTGTATTTGGTTTTACATCAAATGTCAGATAATTCTAACCTCTGAGCGTGTATGATCCCCTAGCAAAGACATTACAAAATATGTTCTGTCAAACGTCAATGACAAATGTATTCTGACAATTACTTGAGTAGTGAGGGTGGACGTTTTTAAAAACGGCTTCTGCGCACCCCCTCCTCGCGCCAACTTAATTGGCGTTTGCTATACCTCCATTCACCATTTTCAATATAGCCATTGCGAAAATATGACTCAATAATGAATGGCTTTTGTTAATCAATAAATAGGTACCACTATTAGTTACGGATCGCGACATAAGAAACGGGATAGTTTTTTTACCTATTGTGACAGTACTTTGTTGCATCATACTAACTTAATAATGACAGATGCATACCCTTATATTCATGGCTTCTAATATTGACAAGAGACTTACTTACAAAACTAAATTAATGTCAAAATCGTTAGCCATAACCCGTTTTTTTTTTGACGCGGACTAGTTATCAATTAATTCAAAATAATAAGTTATTACCAACGTTAATACAATATTCAAGCTAACCAGAATTCTGACATTTAAAATTAATCACATTTGACTAAATTAAGTTAAGACATACATTTTCTAAATATACGTAATTCACAACCACCACTTATAAAAAATGTTTTGAGACATATAGTATATGTACAGTCGTGGCCAGATAAATGTAGTACAAGCTTTCCTTAATAAATTTTTATGGTGTAAGTTAGTATTTTGACAATTATATGTCAAATCATTTTAAATTTTATTAAACGTCAACATACTTTTACGATGGCATGAAAGCTAACCGCAACTGATAAAGTTCGTATATTAATTAAATTACAAGAAGGGTACAGTATTAGGGAAATTGCGCAGCAAATGCAGTTAAATAAAACCACCGTGATGAAGGTTAAGAAAAGATGGGAGACTGATGAGAGCATAGACAGAAAGCTGGGTACTGGGCTTAAAAGAATTTCGACTGAACAGCAGAACCATAATCTAGTTCAACATCTCCGAGAACATCCTTTCAATTCAGTGAAAGTAGCAGTTGCGGAGACCATTTTTCCTGGTTCACGTAGAACTGCAAGCAGGAGAATAAGAGATAGCGACATAAGGTCGCGTGTTGCAGCCAAAAAAATTCAGGTTCGTGAAGAAAGGAAGCAAGCCAGGCTTTTGTTCGCATTAAATCATATAAACAATGGACCTGAGTTTTGGGAAAATGTAGTTTTCACTGATGAGAAAGCATTTCAATCCACAAGTAATGGTTCTGTTCGTGTCTACAGACCTGGCGGTACAAGATACGAGGAGCAATATATAGATAATTCAGATCGGCAAGGAAGATTCTCTATAAATATTTGGGGATGGATAAGTTACCACAATGTTGGAATGTGTCATAGAATAAATGGGAGATTTAATTCCCAGAATTATATTCATATTTTGGAAAATCTTATGTTACCATCAGTCCAACATGTGTATCCCGAAAACATTTTTATATATCAGCATGACAATTGCCCAGTTCATAGTGCAAACATAGTGTCGCGATGGATGGAAGAGCATAACATTGAGATTTTGCAATGGAGTGCCAAGAGTGCGGACATGAACCCAATAGAAAACGTATGGGCCGAGATGACCAAAAGTATGTCACGTATAAGATTTCAAAATCAGGACCAATTGTGGGAAGCAATTCAAAATGCTTGGCAATCTCTCATTCACAAACCAAATTATTTTAGAAGTTTGGCAGTAATTGATGCTGATGGCGGTCCAACAAAATATTAGCTTTTTGTTAAAAAATTTTTATTATTAAAGTTATTTTTCGTATTCCTTAATTCAATTTTAAATTTAAATTTAACTTATTATTATACTTTTAACTTAATTTAAGGTTGTACTACATTTATCTGGCCATGACTGTACATACATAAAACATACATTAATTATAGCAACTGGTGAAGAGGATTAGTTTTTAACTGCACATTTGAATAGTCAAGAATCAGCATGAGACCATTTTTTTTTTCTATTTTGAGATAGGTTTTACTTTAAAATATAGGTATTTAATGTGAAAATAAATTTCAAATAATATTTTTAAATTGTACTTTAAATTGTGATAGCTGTTGTGAGAAACTTAAATTAGAAAATCTTACACTTGATTTTATTATTAACATGTTAGAGTTACAAAACAAAAAGTTTGTAATCAAAAGTTTTACTTAGAACGGTTCGAAAATTAGATAATGGAGAATGGGTTTATTCCATTAATCAGTGCTTAGAACTCATATAAATTAATTGCAAAGCTTTCTCGCGAAGTTCAGTGTCAGTGGGAACATGCCATACCGTTTTAAAAAAGACTTAAAGTTGTTTCCATATAAAATTCAAGCATTTTTTGAACTCATGCAGGTAGATTTTGGTACGAGAGCACAGTACTGTCAATGGTTTTTACATAACATAAATAATGACAACATTCTCGACATACTTTTTTTCTGATGAGGCTTGCTTCTATCTTGCATCTAGCTTAGCAGTTTCAAGAAGACGAATTGTTGGGACTATATTTTTTAACCAAACTGTAACTGCTGAAATTATACCAAAATGAATTATTACAACCTTTTATTAAAGCTCTTCATGATGACGAACTGACCGAAGAATTTTTTTAGAAAGATAATGCACCAGCACACTAATCTCGAAATACAATGGCTTTTTTGCAACAATTTTTGGACTATGGAATTATGAATTTTCCTCCAAAGTCTCCGGATCTTACAAATTAGATTATTTTATTTTTCCATATTTAAAGAATACCATTTTTAACACCAGACATCACACAATTGCAGAGCTTCGCAATGCTGTTAGAGATTCCTGTGCTGACATAACCCCACAACTCTTGGTAAATGGTTTAGAGAACATGAAGCGTAAAGTTCGACTTCGTTTTCAAAATGATGGACAACACTTCCAGCATAACCTTTAGTACTATTATCTTTTACATTTAACTAATATAACACAAATTTGTAATAAAGTTAAATTTTTATGGTTAGCACTCATATAGGTGACATACAAACTGTCAAAGTTATTAGTGTATGCACGCACTTTTACCAATACTTATCAAAGAACATGACCATCTCTAATCACGAAAGATTTTGAAGGGATGGTATACCTATGCCGGGTTCATTTTTTATTATTAAGCATATATTTTTCCTATATGTAACTTTAAAAAGAAAATTGTCAATACATTAGAAACATAATAGGCAAGGAGTTTTATATTTATGTTTCGACGAGCGAGAAAATAACTTTTGTAAATCCGCTATTCCTAGTTCAAGGGATCTACTACATATTTTTTTTATTTAAAATTTAAACTTTCCAACATACTTATATGAAACTTTTTAAATCTAGCATTACGAAACTGTTAAAATTTATCGCGAAAGTATAGTAGAATCTGGTTCGGCAATAATACTAGTACTGGCAACATTGGCTAATACAGAGCAAAGTAAAGCCACGAAGAAAATTATTTTATATTTTTAGAAAGGAAAGTGCAAAATTTCAGATTTGAATGAAGAAATTATTTTATTCTAACGATTAATTAAGACAAACAAAACAACATAACAGCGGTGAAGTCTAATTACATAGCAAGTTTTCGAAGTGTCCTTGTCTTTCAAGACAATAAGGCAAGGCGATCTTGAAAGCAACGCACGGTATTCCGAATAAATTCTGTGTTTATTCCATCATAAGTAGTACGTATACCGTTTTTCAGTTCGTCCAAGTTACGTATTTGTACGTAATTTTAGTGTTCAGACAATCCATCATTCTATTAATAATTATCGAAAGAAGCTATTCCAATCCTGATATTGACTTTTTGAGAGTACTGCGTTTGGGTTAGGTTTTTGGCATGAGGATTTGTACCAATACCTAATGGATTAATCGATAGGAAACTTAGTATTTTTTAATGGATAAATGTAGGATACACACCGGAAGTTTTGAGAGTTGACTTCACCATTTACTTTAAATATAGCTTCATCATTCTAAATTATTTTATTTAAAATTTCTTCGATTTCATTTAACATATTAAACATTATTTCACAAAAATCGGTTCGTTTTACTTTATCTTCATCGAAAAGTTCTTGATGGTTTGATATCTTGTATGGTTTATATTTGAATTCTTTCAGGGTTTTGTACATCGAACTGTACGATATTCCAAAATGCCTGGCTACATTTAAAAGCGATCCCACCGACTGTTCGTCTACATAACACAGGATATTCAGCTTCGTGTGTTCTGTTATCACGTGATTCATTTTTTTTCCGGGAATTTAGAAAACAATATACATTGTTAAGTTTCTAAAAAAATTTATCGTGTTTTTAATTTTTTTCATACAAATTAATTTCAAAACTATCTAAAATTCTTCTTCTTAATCGCAAGTCTTAGTAACTTTAAATGTAAGCTGGGTGAAGTTGAGATATATGTTTCTCCATTGCATCTTTAGTCATTTCGTTTATAATTTCCCATATTATGCATTTTTTTTCTGCTCCTTTCTCTTATTTCCCCATTCCACGTTTTTTCTTTGCCTTCCTTTTGTATTCTTTCTCCACGCTTTTGTTTCATAAATAATTTTTATGAATTTATCTTTCTTCATGGGACATAGATGTCCTAATTACCTCAATTGACCTTTAACCATTCTGTTTTCTATTTCTAACTGCATTTACTTTTAACTTACCTTTCCCTGCCAAGGTCCATGATTCACTATCGTATAACAGTATAACAATACGGCTCTATCTTAAAATTCTTAACTAGGACAATCTTTGCAACGTCATTAATATTTCCAACGATCAATTTTTTTACTTAACATATGACCGTTATAAAACTAAGATCCCTATTCCAAAAAAAAAAACACCCACCTTACTCACAAAATACTTATATACACGTTAGTTCCAATTTTCTAGATCAGTCATTTTTAATAGGTGTTTAACTTACACTTCGGAGTCTGAATCAAATATCGAGGGGTTCCGCGGAAGCATTGCAGCTAATATGTTGGCTTTCGGTTATGGAAAAGTGATACAAAGATATTACTTCTGCTGCAGACATTTTTATTGTCCAGTAGTGAATTTAATTTTTACGATGTGTTCAACGCAAAGTTAAAAAAGCGTTTGAACAACTCATGGCAGTTCGTTCTTGTTTCATATTTTTACTTAACACTTAATACTTCAAAAATCAACAATAACGTGCATGATTCGAATCCAAGCCTAACTGGTCTTCTAGCTACAAGCGATGAAGAAATTCCAATATTGCTCTGCGCATTAAAGAACACTTGACGTCATTGTAGATTAATTTAAGAAAATCAAATCCATAAACTTTTGGTTACATGTGCAGGCCGAATATTGCTACTGGGACAGTAAAATACTCGATACTCTTTGCGACAACGTATTTGTTTAAGTGTATAGAACATTTATGAAAATATTTTCCATTTTCTACTTAAAATTTTTATGTATTTTAAGTATTAACTTTGAGACAAGAACATGTGTGTGTACGATTATTTCTTTTGTTCGTCAATATTGCACATGTGGCTTTCTTTTTAGATGTGGTTGTCCTGTTTTAAAATGTAATTTCGAAATAACTAAGTGTACGTCCGTTGACATTAGTTTTATTAATTTACAATATTACAAACATGAGTAATTTCTCCAAAAAAAAGTTCACATTTTGATCCCCTGAGGAAGCATACGAATTCGATGCGAAATATTGGGCTAAAAAATAAAGAACTGACATAATTAATAGAGTCTAATTTTGCCGGATTCCCCCAAAAAAAACGACTATCCCTTCCATATATATATATATATATATATATATATATATATATATATATATATATATATATAATAACTTCGTGACCTTGGTATGATATGGTAAACCTAATCAGTAGGCGATTAAAGGTCTGTATATAACTTCAAAATATATGTATTTAAAAAACTCTACATGTTTCGGCTGTATACGCCTTTATCAAGAGAATACAAAATATGAATTCATATTTTGTATTCTCTTGATAAAGGCGTATACAGCCGAAACATGTAGAGTTTTTTAAATACATATATTTTGAAGTAATATACAGACCTTTAATCGCCTACTGATTAGGTTTACCATATCATACCAAGGTCACGAAGTTATTATATATAGACCTTTAATCGCCTACTGATTAGGTTTACTATATATATATATATATATATATATATATATATATATATATATATATATATATACTCGGCATTCGTTTAGAACGAGGAGGAGAACCACGAGAACCTACTCGGGCAGCCTACTCCCGGATCTAAACTCGGGACTGCCAGCATAATAAGCCGGTTGTGCAGATATTTAAATAACCTATGATAGATATTTATATAACAATTGTTGTGATGTTCATGATAAATTGCAGATCGTTACTTTACATTATAAAGTTATAATATATACTACTTAGATTTTTTATGTTTCATCTGTTATTAATTGAATTTTTCTCTTGTTTAATATAAATCATATCTTTAATTTCGCTTTTCATTGTGTGTTGTTCTTTATCGATTATCTGTGTGTTTTCAAAATCGAAATGGCGATTGCGTTGCAGTTTGTGTGTAAATAAAGCAGTTTTGTCTGTTTTGGAGTACGTGTGGGCTTGTATTCTATTGTATAAATTTTGTTTAGTTTGGCCTATGTTGTAACTATCGCAATCGCGACATGGTGTTTTATAGATAACATGTGTTTCTCGATTTTTTCTATTTTAGGTTTTAGTTTGGAAAATAGATGTTTATTAGTATTGCTAAGTTTATATGTTGTGTATTTTCTTAAAGTATATTTTATTAACCGTTTTTTAACTGTTTGTTCTATAAGTTGTGGTGGATAGTTATTTTCTGTTAAAATCGTTTTAATATTCTTGATGCTATCTTTTCTGTATTGAGTATGTAGTAGTTTTACTGCTCTATCAGTCAGATAATTTATCATTTTATTATGTCTTTTTATTTATTATCATAATACTGTAAGTGCATTTGAGCGGTAATTCATATATAAAAAAGAAGCTGTGGGTTTGCTGTACCAATTTGTATAAATAGTACACTGCCTATCATAGGTTAAAGGAATATCAACAAAATTCATACCATTATTAATTTCTTCAATAGTGAATTTTAATTTGTTGTGAAAGTTCTTGAATTTATTTAAGAGGTAGTCTATTATTTATCGGCATACCTGTTATGACGCAATTTACCATCATGAATATATACAATTGTTATCTAGATAGCTATCATGTGTTACTTAAATATCTTCACACTAGCTTATCATGCTGGCATTCCCGATTTTAGGTCCGAGACTAGGCTGATCGAGTAGATTTTTCGGGTTTTCCTTCCCGATCTAGGTGAATGCCGCCAGCTGAACATATTAAGTCACTCCACGGGAGTAGAGTATCTCAGCCGATTCTAATACCTCATTTACCCTGATCGCATATATATTGGTGATCAAGGTCAATAAGGAGGTGATAGAATCGGCTGAGTGATCAAGGTCATTTAAAGGTCAAATAAGGTTATCAAAAGGTCACGCCAAGGTAAATGTAATTTTAAAGGTCAGTCAAGGTCATGGGAAGGTCAAGGCCGCGCCAATGCCAATAAGGTCAACCAAGGTTATTTGAAGGTCATATCAAGATCAAAACCATTTTAAGGATCAATCAAGGTTATGTGGAGAGCAAGGTGGCACCAAGGTCAGTGTCATTTGAAAGTAATGACAATCCATGGTCGAGGGAATTTGAAGGTCAAGGACATTTGAAGGCCGAAGACATTTGAAAGTCAAGGACATTTGAAGGTCAAAGACATTTGAAGGTCGATGTGATTTAATTGTTGGGTCATTTGAAGGTCAAACTCACTTAGACGTCTATAGGGATCTTAAGGTCATCACTTTAAGATTTCATTGAGGTAGGGGTTCAACCGTTAATATATAAATAATAACGAATGATTTTTTTCTCTCATAAAGTGTTAAGTTTTCTTAATATTTGTTAGAACATATAAATGGATATGGGTGCTGCACACCAAAGAAAAAATAGAGTGGAGATTATAGTGGAATTAGAATGGAGTAGTGATGATGAGTTAAGTGAAGCTGAAGACGATATGGAGGACGATATTGAGGAGGAGCAAGGAGATAAAATCGACGAGGTAGAAATTGAGAAGGGAGAAGTTGAGGAAGACATTTGAAATAGAGACCAGTATTTTAATCGATGATATGAACAGTAGAATATATGACTTTGATTAATTGGACGGATTTTTTAATTATACATATAATGCTAAGATATTTATTGTTACTAGTATAAATAAGTATATGTAATTTATAAGTTTGAAATTATTTCACACATAAACTAGTATAATATTAAGCATGACCTTCGATGAGGTGTATGAGGTGATGGTTGTTCCATTCCAGCAACAATTTAGCCGGTACAGTGGCATATTTGGAAAATAATAAGTTAATATGTTTGAATGTGACACTATTAGAAGACGTTTACTCGAGGAAATAACAGAAGTCGCCACATGTTAACTTCTTGTAAAAGGAAGAAAATGAAATATATGACGATAACGAATTAGAATTAATGAAATGTGAAATCTGTGATGTATGTGTAGAAACAAATTGTTATACTGCACATATCCGCAGTACTTTACACCGAACCAAAGCGTTCGTAATAATCGATAACGGTGTAAAGATGAGTGTAGGCACGTTCAGAGATAGAATAGTAAGTTATCAAGTATGTGATTGGTCTCTCATATACGTTCATGTGGAAGAATTTGCAAATAATATTAGGGAGCAAGTGATAGCACTTTTGGATAGTATTCTGAGTATACATACTGCTATGAAAGTGAATTTGGAATTGTATTTTTTATATTATTTATTGACGAAGGAGAATGTAGAAATAAAATCGTTAAATACTCGAAATAAAGTCATAACTCATAGAAGTACTTTATATGCGCTATACGCAGATTTTATTGATGAGATTAAGAATAAAATGAGTGAATTTCAGGAGCGCGAGTTAGGTAAAATAAGATTATTGTTAATTCCTCACAGTGTTATAAATTACTATTTTATTATATTTCAGACTGGACATTGAGCAATCTTTTATTTTTGGAAATAAATATGAAGAAGTTTAGTCCATTGAGAGGTTCCACTTATATGGACTTACCACCATCAATAAAGAAAAAGAAGGCTATAATAAATGTTCAAAATTCTGACACCAAATGTTTCTCTTGGGCCGTTACTTCTGCTTTAAGGGAACCAGTAGGACTCCTGCAAAATGTTTCATCGTATCCACATTATAGTACAGTTGCAGATTTTACTGATATACATTTCCCTGTAAATTTAAAAGATATCCATAAGTTTGAAGAGCAAAATAATATATCCATTAATGTATATGGCATAGAAGAATGTTTTCAGAATAATGTAAGAGCTCAAGAGCATTATATTTTACGAAGCGGAGAAGAATTGCTCAGATTATGATCATTTATTACTTGTTACTTCGGAAAATGTAAATTCACACTACTGTTGGATAAAGAATTTGTCGCGATTAGTTTCGTCCCAGAAATCTTTAT
This sequence comes from Melolontha melolontha, assembly GCA_935421215.2. Taxonomy (NCBI): domain Eukaryota; kingdom Metazoa; phylum Arthropoda; class Insecta; order Coleoptera; family Scarabaeidae; genus Melolontha; species Melolontha melolontha. Next base: position 84,073,113 of record OW285238.1, read on the forward strand.
CAGGACATCAAAAATACATATATGAAGGATGTTTAATTTTCTTCACATGCGAAGATAAATTACGAAGACATGAAAATGAAGATTGTAAGCATGTGAAGGCAGTGTTTCCCGGCACAGATTTAAAAATAAATAAGTACGGAGAGGAACTACCAGAATATGTATTAAAATTTGATAAATTTGAAAGACAATTAAGAATTCCTTTTATGGTTTATGCTGATTTTGAAGCTATATTAAAACCTATTGATACGTCAGAACCGAAACCATTTACTGTGAAATGTTTCGAACATGAACCATATTATTTTGCCTATTAGGTGAAATGTAGTTTTGATGATCATCTGAGTAAATTGCGTTTATTATTTGCGTTTATTTTTAACTTTATTCTTATATCTTTTTATATACGAGTTTTTATAACGTTGTACCAGTTTATGAATACCCTCCTCATAGACGTCTGCCGCCTGACTTGTTAACCACTGCATCACAACTGTTTTGACTTCGTCATCGTCTTGAAGACGCTGGCCGCCCAGGTGCTTCAAGTGCAGGAACAGATTGGTAGTCACTGGGCGCCAGATCAGGGCTGTACGGAGGATGATCTAGAGTTTCCCATTTAAAAGATGTGACGAGATCTTTGCTCTGATTAGCGGACGGGCATTGTCATGCAGCAAAACGATGCCCTTGCTCAACTTGCCTCGTCTTTTGTTCTGGATTAAACGGCGCAGATTTTTCAAGATCTCACAATAAGCTGCTGCATTGATTGTCTCATTACGAGGCAGAAATTCCACAAGCAATACTCCTTTTCTGTCCCAAAAAACTGTGCACATGATTTTCCGGGCAGAAATTGTTTGCTTAAACTTCACTTTTCCGGGTGAATTTGAATGCCGCCATTCCATGGACTGTTGCTTTGATTCAGGTGTGACGTAGGCCACCCATGTTTCATCGCCCGTAACAATTTGGCTTAAGAAATCATCACCGTCGTTGCGGTACCGCTCAAGGAAAGTCAATGCACTGCCTAAACGTATGGTTTTGTGCACATCCGTCAACATTTTCGGTACCCAACGTGAGCACAATTTTCGGTAATTCAAGCGCTCGCTCACAATGCCATACAAAACACTACGCGAAACATTAGGAAAGCCATCACACAAGGAGGACATCGTAAAGCGTCTGTTTTCTCTTACCTTATTGTCCACTTCCTGCACCAAACTTTCATTAACGACCGAAGGACGCCCACTCCGTTGTTCATCATGCACATTTGTGCGGCCATCTTTAAATGCTCTCACCCACTTTCTTACCATTCCATCACTATGTTTTGTCCATAAACTGCACAAATCTCACGATGGATATCGATCGGTTTTAGGTCTTTAGCACTAAGAAATCTTATAACAGCCCGTACTTCACAGTCGGCGGGACTCACGATTATCGGAGGCATCTTAAACACTCAGTAAACAACGTAAACAAGGTAGAATCAGACTGTAATGGCGTCAGTGCGTAGGCAAGAGATGTAGGTCCCCGGTGCGCATACGCAGAACGCCGACCCCAGCGCTGCGGTCGCGGTGTGGAAAAAATGGTACTTACTTAAAAAACATGCCTCGTATGTTTATGCTTTTAAGATTGTTATATAGATTATTTATATAGATTAGATATATTTATCTTTAATAAGTTTTACATTTATAATTGGTTTGTATTTATGATTAGTTTTGCAATATTAATCAGTTTTGCATTATTGATTAGTTTTGCACCAATTTTTATATTTCATAAGTTGTTTCGGACCATAACATCCCTGTAAGAAATTCATCTAAATCGTGGCGACTGTATATTTTAAAAACTATTTTATAATCATTCTAAATAGTCTTGTAACATTGTAATATGGTATCTTCCTTTTATATACTCTGTTTCTTCTTCTATAAGTTCATATGTGTTGTTTCCTAATATTCGCTTAATAATGTAGGGACCTTGATATGGTTTTAATAATTTTCCCATAATTTTATTTTTAAGACTTGTTACCCTTTAGTTTTTCACAATAACTTTGTTTCCTATATTGTACGTTTTATATTTCTTATCAACGGTGTTTTTCTTATTCTCCCATTCTCCCAGGTGAGTACTACAATCCTTAATAATAAAAGTTCTTTCACAAATTCTTTGTAAGTTGATAATGAAATTTTTAAAGTAAAGATTATGAGTTTTGATTTGGTAAAATTTTGTTTTAGTTGTTAAATGTTTTAATAAGTCTTTTTCGAATTAATTCAGCTTAATAAAACCCGTTTTACGAAGAATGTGGGCAGGTATCTTGAATGATGTCGGCGTAGATCAGGAAATTCGAAGTATGGTTCATGTACGGACTCTTGGATACTGCGATGCCGGCTTTGGCATCCTTCGACGGCGTTGGTTTTTCTCGGGCCGGTGTTCCAATCGAAAAGATGCTATGAACGATTACTGGCCGTTCTTCGGTGTTATCGCCTTCAAAAATTGTTTTAAAGTAACTCCAAATTTATGTGTTTCTTTTCCGGATACTTTTAAAGTTCTAACTCAGGTATTTTAGATTTTATTAAATTTAAAAGTTCGGAGTAGCACTTTTTCCTGGCACTCGTTATAAAAATTTCTACTGACCCTTGATGGCAATTATTTCTTTCAAAGCCTAGTATGCATTTATGAAATAGCCTCGAATTTTACTTTAAATTTAAAATAATAATTTGAATATAAATGGAATATTGATTTAAACATATAAACAAAATTAAAATATTTTTCTAATAGTTGTTATGAGTTTTTGAATGTGGGGTTATGTTTTATGCGTAGAAAGAAAATAACCTATTCGCGGGTTTGTATACATTTGAAAAGTGGGCGTGTCTAATTAGTATCGATACAAAATTTGAATGTAGATAAATTAGCTATCTGTTTATTTCGCGCTAATGATTTTAATTATGAAAATGACAATTTAAAAATATAAAAAGTAAATTTTGAAATAAATATAAATTAATTTGAAATATACAAAGTTATCGTAATATTAATTTATTTACATTTCGATACTAATTTTACAAATTATGTCCGCCAATAACTATTCTATTGTATGTTATTTTTATGTTAATTTCTGTCTTTCCCTTTGCAGTTAGCTGGAATGATGGTGCAATTGCCCCATAACAATATATATATATATATATATATATATATATATATATATATATATTGTAACAATCTCTTGATGTAAATATATTATCTATATATTAAAAATTTTGAAAGTATACTATAATAAAATGAAAACTACTCAATGAAAAACAATAATTTCAATAATAGTACATATATGTATAATTTGATTACGTATACGGAATTCTATTCTTAATTATTAATAGTAATTACTCGTACCTTAATGAATTTTGAGAATACAATATTATAATTAAAATTAATCCAACTTCATGAACTGTTCTAAATATTCTACTAATTACATTAGGTACTTCTTCTTTATATTATTGGTGGATTGTAATATTTTCAAAATGCCTTTCTCGAAACTTCTGATATTCCTGTCAACACTCGTTATTCCTTCTATCTCTTGCAACATTTACTTCGAATAGTGACTAACTTATAGATGATCCCTTTTAAATTTTATTTTTAAAATTATTATATATTCAATAACACCCAGTCATCATTTTTTATTATCTTTTTTAACTATTGTTATTTTTCTAAATCTCCATGAAGATATCTCTTTTTATTTAATTTCTGTATTCATAGCATACCATTTTTTATGTTAATAATTAAAAATAACATCTTATATTAAACTACTTTCTATCAATCTATATCGATTTACATACCGCATTTCTAAATATAATTCCATTTTGATTTAACTTTTTAATTGACAACTAAAATAATTATTATTCAAAACAAATATATGACCAACTCAATATAAAAATCGTGGCTCTACTCATTATAAAATTCAAATGTCACTTAATGACAAATATATATAATATCATTTAATGAAAAATAGAGTAAAAACGTTTTATAATTAGCCAGTACATCATAGCATATATATATACAGTACAAATCTCTTCCCTATAGTCAGTAGAATATGCACACATACGTGTATTACGTATGTGTGTGTTCGTGAAGTGAGAAGTAGGGATGGGGACCGTGGAGACGAGCAGCGATGCACGCCTTTCTCGAAAAGATACCCATTAGTTCTGCATTAGTTACAGTTTACTTGCAAAGGTGGATGGTTTGGTTAACTGTTGCGAATAGATTTCAGTTACGTTTATTTATTCTATCAAAGTTCCAGTATTTGTTTTCTTGGTTTTATTAAATTTAAGGCTATTGATTACGTATAAGCTAACTTGTGTCGGTATTCACGATGGATATTTTTACCTTTGAACAAAAAAAAATTGTAAGACAGTATCATCTTGGCCGCAGCATAAGAGAAATTTCACGGGTATTTCAAATTAACTTTCAACGTACCATTGAATTTGAAACGATAAGACACATAATTAAAAATTTTGAAAAATATGGCTGTTTAAATCCGTTAAAACATACGAAGATTTTATTTATTATGTATAGAAAATATAAGTTATTATGATTTACTGCTTTATTTATTGTTATTGTTATAGGTATATCTGACATTGTTTTAAACGTTAAAAATATTAAAATCTTCCAAAAAGTCCACACTTATTTGTGTTAATTATTACATAAAGTCCCTATTATTGCCGCTAGTTCCACATTCATCGACGTTTATACTATGTATCTGTATGTATGTGCTTACATTCATATGTATGCATTGCAGGCTGCTGCTCCGTGCAGTCCCCACTCCTCGCTCTCGAACGCACACATACGTAATACACGTTTGTAGGTGACCATAGGGAAGAGATTTTTACTGTATATGTAGTAAAGCGTACCCATTCAAAAATACTGCTCTACAGATTGCAACAATAAAATGTTGTACCCTGTAGAATGTGGAAATTTACTACATTCAGGAATTATATTGATAATATTGAGGAGACTCTTATAAATTTGTTATTTACCTCAGGCGTGTGAAGTAGTCCGTAAATTACGTTTAAATTCTGCGGAAATAAACATATATTTAAAAAACCTCTACTGATTTCATCAATTTCGAGGGATATATATCGATCACTTAAGCCGTTTGTCATACATGCTGACATCTGTATCAGAGTAGAAAGAAGTTACTGTATGAAATCAGCAAGATCGTTGACAAAAACCCTTTTAACATGCACCTGCGCCGAAAAATAATAACACTTCTTTTACCAAATACAACATAAAATATTTATTTTAAATCCAAGAATTCTAAAAAAGTAACAAATACAGGAGTTGGATATGGAATACCTTAACAGGTATACGTTTTTAAATCTTTTACTAAAAATATTAATAATACAACAATAATCAAGTTAAATAATAACTTAACAACAAGTTAATTTATTCTTGCAGGAAATGTAAAGGAAAAACGTATTGTTTGCTTTTCAAAGGAAATATAAAATTTAAAACACTAAATGCATGAATCAAAACTTTATAAGTAGTATATATAGTATGGTGTACTGATAACAGTGATAGCCGAAGTGTTCGGAGAAAGAATAACCTTGACGAGGTAATTTAAACCTAAATTGAATCAAATCAATGAAAGTAAGTTCTTTTGAAAGAACTGTAAAACTTTTAATGAAAATATAGAACAACAATTATAGGATGATGTTTTCTGAATAGTTTGTTTGAATCATACAGTTACGATTATTTGCCTGGGCATATCGAATTTTTTAAAATAATTAACAAATAATTTTTCTTTTAATTAGGTACCTTTTAAAAATTTTTAATTTGAAAATTATGCTTTTGATGATAATTAAAAACTTGATATACGTTGTTCAAATTACTTTCAAATAATAGGATAAACTGTAAGCTATCTTTTCGATATATGTTGAATACATTCAAGTCGTAGTAATTTAAATATTTAATATTAGAAATTTGGGACTAAGAAAAATGCAATTCTGTTAAGGATTATGGCGTCCGTCGTCTGGGATAAATGCAACGACTCTCCGAAAATGACACCGATAAAAAAACAAATAAGGTCCCCTTGAAATCTGCACCACAACATCTCATTGGTTTGTTTAGAATCAACGGAAATGATACGGGAATTTATAATTTGAATTAACATTCAAATTTATATCAATTACAATTTCCTTCAGAATTAATTACATACTTTGCTACGATAAAAAGGTAGTGCTCAACGCACTCTTCAAAATCTGCCAATATGCGCCAGACGCTAAACCTTCTTACTTCCTAAATTCCACCTACCTTAGATCCTGGTATCCTCAAGACTACACGGCTAACTTGTCGACGCTGGGTCGGGTATTGGTTAAAGTTTAAGATCTAATTCGCAAGTTAAAAGAGGCGCCATCGCATTGTTTAAAGTCTTTCCACCTATTACGCAATGCGAAACGTATAACTAATATAGGGCATTGGAATTTTAAGAGAGTAAGAAATGATACAGAAAAGGAATGATAAGAAAAGTAGAAGTAGTAGTAATCTCAGCTAAGCGGCTGTATTTTACTTATATAGAGATCTTGGTATTATAATTTAGTATGGTTTCCTAGGTCTAATAATAATTAAAAAAAAGGTGAAATGTCTAATTACTGACGAACAAAAAAAACATTGCAAGTATCTTGTCAAACCCACCAAGGGCGATTACTCAGTATAATGATTATACAGCATAAAACGGTGATATTTCGAAATATCTTACATACGAAAAACAATCCTTAAATCGGTAACAGGTGTCTTAACAAGTATACTTAAATTTTTTACAAGTGATAGAAATTTAGCTAATTGATTATTTAAATGTTATTTAAATTAATTACTAAAACACGTAAATCAATTTTTTTAAGAATCAAATAATTTAATATGTAAAAAAAAAACTAAAGATACTTAAGTGTCCCAAACAGACCAGATGTCTTCATAAGTACACCCACAAAAACTGTCCAGATGTGATTGTCGATTGTCGTCAGGCAATTCTTAGATTTTCTTTTTTTTTCCACTCCTCGCGTCTTGAGGTATTACAATTTCCCTATTATGTAAAACAAACATCAGCTTCCATTTAATAAAAAAAGGAGTCTACCATAAAACGTAGACACGTTGATTTAGAAAAAAAAAGAACAAAGAATTTGCACAATATAAAATATGATTCGTACGTAAAGTCATTATTTTAGAAATATAAAGCAACTTACCCTTGAAGAAGGGGGTTTTCTCTTTTTGTTTTTTATGGCCCAAGTATATATGGTAACGAAATCGTCTATTACAATAGTTTATCCACTTAGCGTGTATTCTTAGGAATTGTATTCTCCACAATAAGGACTCTTATCCCAACAAATATACAATTTTATTCCTTACTATCCTTATATCCGTCTTTTCGACGCTATTCCACTCGGATAAGAGTAGGATAATAAAGGCTTTGAAATAGGCTAGAGTCGAAAAACCAGACACAGCTCGAACCGAAACGAAGGTTAACGGTCAAGTGAAAAATAATGGAAAAATGGCCAGACCGCCTGAGTGACAATAACGAAAGTCGGTTTGACTTGCGCGAAAAGATATGTGCAAGAGCACAGCGCATTTTTAGAAATTCACGTGCTAATTTATATATTCAGCGTGGTCCATTCAAAACGTAACAAATTCCCCTCCAACCAATGGAAGAAATTTTAACCTTAAAATTTCTGATAAGAAACCAAAAATCCATGAAGAAATTAAATTAGTTACAAGACTTAAGAACAACCAGAAAATCCTATTCCGAATTACCAAGTAAAATGTAAGGGAGACAGTAGGCATTAGTCAGTTCAGTATTCACGGTATCAACCACAAAAGAGTAAGCAACTGATCCATCACTCCAAGTCAACTACCAGGATCCTTCGGCAAATCGGACGGAATATTGGTTAAGTAAGGAAATAATAAATCCTATCTGACAGACGACGACAGCGTAACAGAGACATCTATCCAGAAGGGATAAGATACCCAAACGAAATAAAATAAAAGGACAACTAAAATAGGTTTATTACTACACGTTAAAAGGAATAAACGCGGAAATAGGAATGAGGAATAAAAGTGGAAAAGGTAAAGTTGCAAACTACACCAGAAATGATACTGACAAATAACCATACCGTATATAACAAATAGATTCGGGAAACTAAATAGCCAAACAAAATAAACAACGGTATAATCTAAAGCATAGTTTAAAGTCTGAGCTGGTTGAGCAAAGACTGACATACTGAAGGTAATTCCAAACAACAAAAATATAGAAAGAAGTATCATAATCGAAACTTGAACAGAAAGACGCGAGAACGGAACGGAGAAACTGTCAAGCCTCAGTTTCAATGATGGTTTAGATAAAGGGGCTTATTGACACACATTATCCCATCATACGGAAGAGTCAAAATCGAGAAACGGAAAAAGTTATGCATATTGTGATTGTTTACTTCAGATTGCACTAGAATTGCAAACTGCAACACTGCAAATATCCCTAAAAAGAAGGAGAGAACATAATTCAGACAATCGTCTACATAAGCCAAACGCAAATGCAAAAGCTACTAAATAGCGAATAATAACGTACGAAACGTTAGCGGTACGGTAATGTCCAAAATTATTGTTTAATAAAACAATATCTAAAAGTCAAAATCGGTAAGCGTGCTGTGCTAAACACGAAAGTCAAAGCGATAAGCATTATAAAATGCAAAAGTCAAATTCGGTATGTAACTATACATAGGACAAAACAAACATATTTATTCACTAGAAGTGACTTAGCCTCGGGGTTTTCGAACGAGAAAAATACATACAGGGGGCAACCCAAAAATATTGACGTAACGAAAATTCGTCGAACCCACGAAAACTAATTCACAAGATGTTAAAGGGGTCGTGAAACAGGAGTTTTTTTTCTCGCCTCTTACGATTCGGATTCAAAACCGGCGGGAATATTCGTTAGCCTACCAGCAAGCGGAATATGTACTACATACAAGTTACTGTCAGTCACAAGGCTGTGCTCGAAGGTGATCTGCACTCCAAGTTCCTGGCAGAACATCTACAGCACTATTTTTAAGTTCGTAATTATGAGATCCAACCTTACGATGTATCAAAAAGGGACCTACAAACTTATCGGCTAATTTGGCAGAAAAGTACTGAGCAGCGTCAGACAAAACGAAATTGTTTCTCCAAACAGCTTGATCAGGCATAAATGTTTCTTGACGTCGTCGTAAGTCATAACAATTCTTTGATTGTTTCGACCTTTGTTTGATGTAAATCCATATCACAAATAAATAAAACACACATAAGATGTTTTAGATTTACACATTATTAATAAAATAATGACAGCTGTTTCGCTAACACAGTAGCTTCTTAAAATTCAACTTAAGACTAAAGATACATACAATATACAGCGTTAAATCAGGTAGTTGACCCAAGTTAAAAATCTAGGAACTATTACATTTATATTTTGCTTTTTGAAAACTGTACCATGTCCTACTTGTGTGAGATTTAAGTTTAATTATATAACATAAGCAACTAAGAAACAATATTTCAATGGGTGAACAGATTTAACAGTGGGGATGAATTCAAGTCTAATTTATCGTTTATTAACATTTCTGAGTTTTTGAGTTTATTAATTTCTAAATACTCTAAACAATTTAGTTTTCTACCTTTATTTTCTACATGTATGATATCGAATTGTAAATAAAATTCGTGTTCATTCTCTATTAAATTATTAGAGTAGGTTGAGTCAGTTTTCTTATTGATATAAGAATGATAGTGGTCTTGGATTCGTTTTTTAAACGTTCTACCTGTCTGTCCAATATATGTTTTGGTACATGATCCGCATGATAACTTATAGACTCCTGATTTATTGTCTTTGGTAGTTTTTTCTTTATTATTTTAAATATATTTGGCTAGATTCTTATTAGTTTTATAAGCAAAATTAATGATTTCTTTTTTAAGGTAAGTAAATGATTTAAACTGCTTGTCTGGCTCCACTTTAATGATCGGGTACACCTCCCTTAATAATTTATTGACAGATTTTTTAAAAATTAATTTATCTATTAGATTTGGGTCATATCCGTTGTTGTGAGCGATTTGTTTTATAATATTATATTCTTTATTATAGCCTTCATTGGACATCGGGATGTTAATAAGTCATGTTAATGTTAATAAGTCATGTGTCATGCTGTGAAAAGCCGCTACCTTGTGTTGGACCGGGTGGTTAGATTTATTATGTATCGTAGTATCTGTATGAGCCACTTTGTGGTAAATAGAAAAATGGACCCTATTGTTTACACGTTTTAAAGTGAGATCCAGAAAGTGTATACTATTATTAAGCTCCTTTTCTATCGTAAACGTGATATTAGGATCAATGGAATTGATAAATTCATAAAAAGTGTTCAACTGCCTATCTGTACGAAACACGTTCTTGACATCAAAGGATATGAGTTATCCTTTGATGTCAAGAACTTATTTCCTAGTATCCTCCCTAATACAACGATAGATCTAAGTGATAAAATATTATTATACAATAGAACAAACCCCATAATAAAAGAAGAGATCTTAGATTCACTAAAAGTCTGCCTAGAACAAAATTACTTTTCTTTCAATAACAAACTCTACCTCTGCAAACAAGGTCTTATCATGGGAAATCCTCTTTCTCTTTTACTTGCGGAAATTTATATGGATTACCTGGAAAATACGATTTTTCATAATGACAGATACGTGAAGAACATTTTGTTTTGGTACAGATACGTTGATGATATATTGATAGGATATATAGATACAGATAGGCAGTTGAACACTCTTTACGAATTTATCAATTCCATTTATCCTAATATCACGTTTACGATAGAAAAGGAGCTTAATAATAGTATACACTTTCTGGATCTCACTTTAAAACGCGGATATTTTGCGGATTCGGTATTTCTAAAATAACTTTAATTTTGTCAGGATCCACTAACAAGCCCTGTTTATTAACAATATAACCTAGATATTTAAGCTCTTCATGACAAAATTGACATTGATCCTTATTTAACGTCAAACCAGCATTTTTCATCGACTTAACACTTCTCGGAGTGTACTAACATGCTGCTCGAAAGTTGGTGTTAAAATGATAATGTCAAGCTAGACAAAAACAAAAGGTTCAAGTTCTGGACCAAGAACTCGATCTATGAAACGTTGGAAGGTAGCAGAGCTGAGGACAAACCAAAGGGAATCCGACAAAAACGAAGAAGACTACGACCGGGAACAGTAAAGGCAGTGTAATCGCGTGAGGATTCAGCAACTGGTATTTGGTGATAGGCTGATCTGATATCTAGGGATGTGAGATATTTAGCATCTCTCAGCTTATCGAGTGTTTCTGACACCTAAGGAAGTGGATACGAGTCCTTCACTGAAACTTGATTCAGTTTCCTGAAATCCACGCAAAAGCGTCGTGTTCCGTCTTTCTTATGAACTAGTAAAATGGGGGAAGCCCATGGGCTATTGGAAGGTTCAACGATTTCTAGCTGTAACATTTTGTCTAACTCGGCGTTAGCTACCTTTTGCAAAGCAAGAGATAAAAGGTAATATCGCTGCTTAATGGGAGGGCTATCTGTGACTATTTTTTTTTCTACCAGAGTGGTACAACCGAGAGTGTCTTCAGAACCTACAGGAAAACATGACTCAATTAAAACTTCTAACTCTCGAGACTGTTCGACGCTAATCTGAGAATGGGCCGTAATACTATCCACACTATCCACAGCGCTAGAAAAAACCCTATCCCCATTTCTCAAATTAGGGACAACACCCATATTTCTCCAGAAATCTGTTCCGAGAATCAGAAAATGTGGCAAACTTGGTACCACCAAAACATCAAAAACTTTAACTTTGTACTGTAACTTAATAGGAATACGATAGTCACCAAGAGTTTCACAGTGCTCACCATTAGCAACAGTACACATAGAAGGCTTAGATTTAAGAGAAATTTCGAATGATCTTAAGAATTCATAACCAGGTCTACCCAAAAATACTAACATTAAGGTAGGGTCGTTCGTCACCCTCAGAATGTGATAAAATGAAATCTAATTTACCTTGCTGGACTAAAGGGATCGTCTCAACATCGCGACGCATCACGCGATCATTTAGCCTTTTACCGAACATTTAGAGCAAGTCTCCACAGTAACATTAGGCTTACCGCAACGGAAACAGTGATTCCTGCGGGGCTCTCTACACTTAGAAAATCGGTGTCCCATACGACCACAATTCCAACATTTCAAATTAGTTGAAGATGGACCGGGTTTTGGCAAGGCAATAGTCGAAACGTTCGACACACTGGACGTTCCTACAAATGCCAAATCAGGTTCCATAACCCTTCTCCATTCCGGAGGTGGCACACATGAATCGATGCCGGACCTACGAGCTTCCAATTGTCTACAGCATTTTAACAATTGCTCCACAGAATTAACTTCCGTTAATCCAAGTTGCGACTGATAGAAAGGATGAATATTTCGCAAGATAACCTTAAGCTGGGCAGATTCTGAGACTAATAGATAAACGCGAAAACAAATTTTTCATAACAGAAACGTATAATCCCATGGTCTCATCAGCACCCTGGGTTCTATGAGTAATTTCTACATAAAGATTTTCATCGTAAGAAGCAGTTCGAAAGTTAGTGCGTAAATCATCCACCAATTCAGACCAAGTCGAAAAATTATGCTTATTGGCCCTGTACCAAATTAAGGCGTTACCGGTAAAAAGATCGACAGCAGACCGAAACAAAATTTCATCAGACGTGTGTCTAGCTGTCTTTAATTCGTTAACGTGTTCTAAAAACGCACTACAAGAAAATTCTTTGGTACTTCCAGAGAATTTTATTCCCCAAGCCGAAACAGGTACTGGTTTGGGAGGAATTAAGGCATTAATTGATACTGGAACCGGATCTGAATCTGAATCTTAGTCACTACTAGATCCACCAGACTCTGTCATCAATGACAAGTCTAGTACTGTTACATTTGCAGCAGTGGACGAACGCAAGAAAGCTTTAGCCTTGGATGACAAAAGAGACGACATCTCCATTGCTTTGACAAGAAATTCTGATCGTTTCTGCTTTTCCGTTTATGTACTCGGAGTACTACGATATTCTATGCTATACATAACTAATCTTAACAGAAATCTTTTTATAAGCAGGCGACTGACGAAATTCTGCGAAATCATTTAATAGAGCTTTGATTTCAGCTAGCTTAGCCTCCATAGCAGCAGAGTCTTGATTGAAATTAAATGGATACGTAGGCATAATGAAAGATGCTGAAGTTGTCAGTGTATTCATGCGCCTTAACATCTTGCGCATTTCAGCCACCGTGCCTACATTAACTGCACCGCGAATCGCGAGTTCATATTCGAGCTCATCTTGAACTAAACGATTGATTTCTCCCTTGAATTCCATGGTTATAAGAAAAGAAACAAGAAAATGCAATGAACGTCAGAACACAGAAATAAATTTACAAAATACGGTAATTAATTTAATTGGGGACGTGCCCAATTTCCAATAACAAATTGTTATTACTACCTGAATAATAATCCCAAAGTCAATACCAAGCTAAACTTGATTTGCGAAAATGGTCGAAAAGATTCGAATTCAATTAAAAATTTACGAAAGAATTATCCTACTAAAAAAAAATTAGTTAAAAATGGCTAGAAGGAAAATGGCTCCACAGGTCGAATGTCAAAGAACTAAACTGAGTAAAATGGCCCCACGCTGGTTGCCAAAATAGCTTGCTACGATAAAATGGTAGTGCTCGACGCACTCTTCGAAATCTGCCAATATGCGCCAGACGCTAAACCTTCTTAGTTAATAAATTCCACCTACCTTAGATCCTGGTATCCTCAAGACTACACGGCTAACTTGTCGACGATGGGCGGGGCATTTGTTAAAGTTTAAGATCTAATTCGCAAGTTAAAGAGGCGCCATCGCATTGTTTAAAGTCTTTCCACCTATTACGCAATGCGAAACGTATAACTAATACAGGGCATTGGAATTTTAAGAGAGTAAGAAATGATACAGAAAAGGAATGATAAGAAAACTAGAAGTTGTAGTAATCTCAGCTAAGCGGCTGTAGGCGATTAAAGGTCTGTATATTACTTCAAAATATATGTATTTAAAAAACTCTACATGTTTCGGCTGTGTACGCCTTTATCAAGAGAATACAAAATATTTTGTATTCTCTTGATAAAGGCGTACACAGCCGAAACATGTAGAGTTTTTTAAATACATATATTTTGAAGTAATATACAGACCTTTAATCGCCTACTGATTAGGTTTACCATATATATATATATATCAAGTATTTGTCTTTAAAAATACGTCTTTTATAAATATATGGATATTTCTTGAGTTCTTAAGCAATTGGAGGTCTTTTACTATTTAATCGTCCACTTATTTTCCTCAATCTTTCAATGTTTCCGCAGCTACGTCATTTTAAAAGCTTTTTAAAAACAGATATTATAGCTAAAATTATACGACCGCACAAACAGTAGAATTCTCTTACGATTAATTATTGGATGTCATATTATAAAATTCTATTAACATCGAGGAGAATACAACAAATATATTTTATTTTTTGCGGATGTACCTATTTAAAAACCTATGTTTAACATTTATTTATACTATTTCTTTAAAAAAATAAAAATTAATAAAGTTTCAGTGTGGATTACGTGCAAATACAAGTTATATTCATTGAGTCATCTATTAATATCCACAAGACAGCTCATGCAGCTGGATGCACGTGGAGTACGTACAGATAAAATTTAATATAAAAAGATTGGCGATGCATTAAGATAGAAAATTATAAGTAAACAACTGGCACAAAACATTCTCATACGGTTCGCTAATATACACCTCAACGTGTAAATTAGTTAAGATCCAAAATTTGCATCAATCGTAACGACCCCACGAATAAATACATGTTTTTATAGCTTCGACGATTATCGAAACTTATCTGGCGCAGTCAGTGGGATTGGGAAACCACTGTCGGAGAATTAAGTATTCGATAAATCCGACAAATTCCTCGTACTGAGTTTTAAATTAATTGTCTGCATTCTCCAGAAGAATATAAAACAAGTAGCTCCTATCTTACTAAATTAGTGACATCAAACGCATCACATTTTGTTTAGTTCGTTGTGAGTCCTACTTAGCTGTGTTCATTTGAATGCGTGGGATACGATTATTCCCCTTCCGTCTTATGTTTTAAATCGGGTTCTGTCAAGATTCTTCCAGAAGGTTATGCCTTACGCTAGGGAAATAGGCCTAGTGCGCAGAACAACACGTGTGTCTCACAATTTAAAATTATCCTGTGCTCCATACTAGGAACATACATGTGTCTCACACTAGGAACATACATATACCTCACACTAGGACTCTTTTACATTCAAGAAAAAAACGAATGTAGCAAAAATAAATTATAATACACAGAACAATGCCATTAACATGGACATTAAGAAGGGAACTAAGGGAACTATCTTGCTTCGAAAAGTAAAAGAAAATATCGCGAACACGTGATTTCAATGGAAAATTATATCCGCTAAAAACCTAGCAAAACGACAATTCCAGTATCTCGAATATACCATTTCTGTCGTTTACATTAATTAAAATGGATGTATAACTACAAACACGAAGTAACCATCTACTTTTAAATAGCCATTGAAATCTTATTCCAAACAAAATTCGTTTCCGTAGCCCTCAGATTACTTGATTGAAAATTCGACAGCCAAGAGAAAGAGATTGACTACCTCGAGGCTTATATAGATAAGGTTCATAGTTTCAAAACCAACCAATAGATGAATCATCTCAAAAGAAGAATTAACAACGAATTACGTACTTACAAGGAAGCATTTTGCTACATTAAAATTAAGGCATTAAAATGCGGAACCCAACTGATAAAGGATTTTAATTAAATATATTTACTTAAAGAATTTTAATAAATACAATATTCTAGAAAATGGACACAAGATGTCAATACTCAATTACAACGACTGAAGGGAAATTAAAAGCAAAAGCCTTACGACAATTTTAAGGAAATTCATAAAAGACAAAGCTATATGCCAACCTAATTAACGTAAAATAAAGATTCGAACTAGATCTGTCATTATTTCACCAAACTAATTGTTTAAAAACAAGAATTCGGTGACGTCTTGCGGCCCACCCGCCTACTAAGACAGCCTCCGCTCAGGGGTGGGAGACCCAAAGGTACTAAAAGAAAGTTGGTAAAAGGCGCCACGGAATTTGGTTCCGCTGGACGCCGAAAATTCGGAAAAATTACGTTAACTCAAAGGAACGAAGGACAGGATGCGATTGATGGTATATCTCGACGAATAGATCTCGATGTTTGGCTTACATCGACGCAATAAAATGTATCCCGTACAACAATCAAAGTAGGGAGAAAGCAACAAAAAAAGCTAATGCGCAATGAAACCTATAGGTATATAAATGGTGGCATATGAGCATACAGGTAGGCTCAAAATGAACGGAACAGAATAAAATAAAGAAAGACGCTAAATTAGGACAAAATAAATGAGTGTCTATGAACACGTAACATAATATGGTATCGTGTTTTAGTCGGAATTATATATTGGTATCGTGTAGATTTCTATTTGGCTAATTGACTTTCTAGTATGTATAGTGTTCGTTTGGAATTTTGTTTATACTAAAATACTGATTTTATCTCTTTAGATCTTTACAATGTCTTTCACTGACATACAATTACGTTTGTTGGCTTTTCAGTGATTGGTGTTAATGTTGGTTGAAGATTTTGTTTGGTTTTCGTCGTGTATTAAAAAAATATGTCTTCCAGTATCTTTCCAGTATTTTGTAGAATTGGCCATGTAAAAATCTTTAATATTAAGAGGTTTTGACGTACAATATTAGAAGTCAACGAACGAGACACCATCAAAATCTCTAACAAACGGTATAATACAGCACATTAGAATTTGTCAAGAACGTTGTATACGTTTACCTATTTACGTACAAGAAATTAATGCAAAATTTCTAATTGATGGAGGTGTATCACTATTCAATTTAAACTGAAATACGCCAAAATTTCCAAATTGTATTAATATTTACCATTTTTAGTAACAACAATGCATGGAACTACTTATCATAATTATCTTCTTAGAATGCCTTACTTATATATATTTAACGCGTACGATCAAATACATAAATATAATTGATTTTTCTAAAAAATATAATGGAATAGTAGGATTGTTATAAAAAAATGGACTTAGTAATCAGTTTTAAAGCAAAGGAGCTTCGCACAAAATTTTCGTATATACAAGTACACTTTGACAGTCCAAAAATCGACCGAGGGAACGAAAAATAATTAAAATAAATCATCAAGTAAATCATCAAAGAATAGCACTGGGAGTATAAATACCTAAAAATATTACAACAAAAAAAGTTTATAACCTACGCAATGACCGAAATAATAAACTACCCAGTGGACGTAGACATCGGAAAATCAATTTTAATATTGCATAGGCAATCATTATCAGGAAGAAAATACCTAAAATAAAAGTAAAAATTGTCAACGAAACGGATTAAAGAGGTTCAAAGACGAATGGTAGAGACAAAATTATGTTTAAATCTTCTCAGCAAAGAAAAAATTCTAGAAAATCGTTCCTACAAAGAAAATAAATAAACACCCAAATAAAGAATATGATTGAACAGAATATAATACAATCAAGTATAAACACGTAGTCAGCATCAGTAGCTGCAGTACCAAAAAAAGGTGGAGGCATAAGAAATTAAAAAATACAGAATCATAATAGATTACAGAAAACTAATTGAGAAAACGAGTGGTGACAAATTCCCAATTCTTAATATACACGATATATTAGATATATAAATTAGGAAGAGCTAAATATTTTACATTAGATTTAGCGTCTGCCTATCATCAAGTTGAGATGGTAGAAAAAGACAGAGCAAAAAGCATTCATTGAGGAAGATAATCAATACGAATTTTTAAGAACAATTTGGTCTTAAAAACAGCCCAGCTACATTTTGTTACTATACTTTGTTCTTATTAAATATTATATAGTAAGCCAAGCAATGTGTATGGTGATATAGTTGTCATATTTGATTAATGTCATAGATATAAAAAATATATTTAATATTCCTGTTAAAGCATTCAACATATCAACAACTTATTACGGGTTATGGGCCCAGATAACCACGTATTCAAACAATAAATAATATTTATATTTGTTGAAGTGAGTGCAAAATAATTGGAAAAGAACAAGAAAAATGAGTGCACCTGTGATTCACATAGAAAAACTGGACGAGAAGAGCTATGACAGTTGGTCGATCCAGATGAAGAGTGTCTTAGTCCACAGAGGACATTGGAAAATTGTCAGTGGAGTACTTAAGATTGATTCTGCTGATGTAAAGAAGGAGCAGTAGGAGTCTGACGACGAGAAGGCGCTAGCATCTATTTTTCTTGGTGTAAAACCTACTCAATTGATTTATATTAGAAGCTGCAAAACTTCTTCCGAAGCTTGGGAGAAGCTTAAAAATGTGCATATGCCCAAAGGACCTTTACAAAAAGTGTCACTACACAAAAGGTTGGTGAGTTTAAACATGGCTAATAGAAATGTTGTGGGACATATAAACGAGTTTGCCGAAATCTGTGAAAAACTATCCGAAAGTGGTATTGAAATTCAGGAGGAGCTTTTGACAATTATTTTGCTTTCCAGTTTGTCATCAGAGTACGAAAACTTCGTAATAGCTATGGAAACAAGGGACGCATTGCCAAACCTTTCACAACTAAAACAGAAGCTTCTAGGAGAAGGCAAGAGAAGGAAGGAAACCGAAGCTAAGCCAACAAGTTTACAGCAACAAGCGTTTTTAGCTAAAAATACAAGCGATAGCAAAGGATATAAAAAATATTCAAGCAGCAAGAAATTCAAAGGGAAATGTTTTGTATGTGGTGTAGCAGGTCATTTTGCAAATAAATGTGAAAAAAGACAAAGAAATTTCAACAATATGCAGGCGATGACGATGGTAGCTGCAGCAGACACAAAAAGTTTGAAAGCAGATGGTTAGTATGTCGATAGCGGTGCAACGTCGCATATGTGTAACGATAGAAAGTTGTTCGTTCGTATACGTGATCATAACGAAGAAATCGCATTGGCTGGCAACAAGTTCATAACTGCCAGTGCTAAAGGTGATGTATTGATAAAGAACAGAAATTTTGAAGTTTTACTTCAAAATGTTTTGTTCTCCTCCGGATTACAGGCAAATTTTATTTCGGTCAATAAAACCGTTGACTGTGCTCGATCAGTAGTGTTTGATGCGCAAAAGGCTTTGATTAAAAGATCAGACGGCACTATCGTATTGGTGGCTAAACGCAGGGATAACATGTTTGTAGCAGATAATGAGAAGACAAAGGAAAGGGTATGCGCTATTAAAGAAAAGAATTTGGTGTTGTGGCATAACAGGTATGGTCATCTCAACTTTCAGAGTCTTCAAGAGTTGAATGACAACCAAATGATAAAAGGAATATTCCTAAATAGCATAAGTGATTTTAAATGTAGAAGGTGTATATTGAGTAAAATACATGTATTGCTTTTTCCCAAAGCTAGTCAAACAAAAACGAGTCAACGGTTGGAGGTGGTTCATTCGGATGTTTGCGGTCCGTTTAAAGTAAATTCTGTAGGTGGTACAAGGTACTTTGTTACGTTTATTGACGACATGTCACGACGTATTTGTGTGTATTTTATAAAACATAAAAGCGAAGTTTTTGAAAAATTCAAAATGTAAAAAAAACTATGTAGAAAAGCAAACAGGCTGTAGAATTAAAACATTACGCTCAGATAACGGTGGAGAGCACATAAATTCGCTGTTTGAAAGTTTTTTGTCAGCAGAGGGTATCGGTAGACAGTTGACTGTCCCATATACACCACAGCAGAATGGAGTGGCGGAGAGAGCTAATTGGACATTAATAGAAATGCCAAGATCCATGATGGTTCATGCTGGTGTTAAGGAATATTTATGGGCATAGGCTGTTAATACAGCGGCGTACATAAGAAATAGATGTCCTACAAAGCGGTTGAAGAATAAAACACCACACGAAGTTTGGTTCGGTCGTAAGCCAAGTGTGCAGCATTTCAAAACATTTGGTGCGTATGCTGTAAGTCTCAACAAATCTTCAGATAAATCTAAGTTCAAAGCTAAGGGTTTGTCATACATTATGGTAGGATATTCAGCAACATCAAAAGCGTATCGTCTATTTAGCACAACGACACGCAAGGTCATTGAACAACGCAATGTTATATTTGATGAGAAGATGCACAATGTAAACAACAGTAACAACGAAAACGGGAAAAAATCCCTTAATGCAGATGATTACTTAACATTTTGCTTTAATGTAGATAAATATGCAGATGTTGTTGATTGTAATAGCCGATCTTCTGTGCAGATAGAAAGTGATGAAGAATCGTATGGTACAGCTGATAATGATGATGATACTGAGAATGGAATTGTAGGTCAGCAAGCGATTCATTATCGAGGGCGGTCTAAAATTATACGGGATGGTAAACGGGGTAGACCAAAGAAACAGTTTAACACTAAACAAGCTAACGAACTGTGTG
This sequence comes from Melolontha melolontha, assembly GCA_935421215.2. Classification (NCBI taxonomy): domain Eukaryota; kingdom Metazoa; phylum Arthropoda; class Insecta; order Coleoptera; family Scarabaeidae; genus Melolontha; species Melolontha melolontha. Next base: position 84,093,714 of record OW285238.1, read on the forward strand.
TTGCTATTGAGGAAGAAATTCCTGAGACGGCTGAGGATGCCCTTGCTAGTTTAAATAAACAACAGTGGGTAAAAGCAATGGACGATGAGATTTATGCATTGCGTAAGAACAAAAAATGGAGTCTGACAGATTTGCCAGAGGGACATAAAGCGATTCCGTGTAAGTGGGTATTTGCTTTGAAGAAAAATATGAAGGGCGAAGTCGGACGATTCAAAGCAAGATTAGTTGCCAAAGGTGGTAATCAACGATTCGGCATTGATTACAAAGAAACATTTTCTCCAGTTGTACGATATTCAACAATACGCTTGCTTCTGGCGTTAGCTGTTAAGCATAAGATGCATTTGCATCAAATGTATGTGCGTACCGCTTACCTAAATGGCGAACTACAGGACGAAATTTATATGAATTATATTACAATAAACTTTTATTGTTCAACAACTAAAGAATAGTCTTATCATTCAATAGTGCCGGTATATTATTTTTCATTTGCGAGATATATTTCGTTAAAGGCATACTGTCACCCTCTGATTCTAATATTTTCTAACGAATTGCCCCCCTTCCGTTTTCCTTTGCATCCGACGTGTAGGGGATTCGAACGCAGCTCGTTAACGAATCCAGTTGACAGTGTGGTAGTGTGTGTATCTTCGACTAATAGGAAGTTTAATTTTCACGAATATTACGATTTTTAGTTTTAGTCGCTTATGCGGATACAGGCGTAGAACGTGAAATATTTTTCTTTTAATTACCGGATACCGATTTCGAAGTTTGAAAAGCTTGCATGGGAAAAACTTCCTTTCTGGTATGTAGAGAACCCTTTGACAGCATTTCTTATACGGGCTCCGGATTAATTAAAACTTCTCTTGCGAACACAAGATTCTAGATATCTTCAGCCTCGGTCAGTAACTACCGACGAATTTGATTTTCCAGTATCGACTAATCGATAAGTAGACGTAGAATTTACAACTATGGACGGTTGATTGTATGCAGATACCGACCTGTGGATAATTTCCTGTGGACGGATTTAGAGACAGAATAACTCGTATGATATTTCTTCAATGCTAAAGCTTTTCTTATTTCCAAAACTAATTTACCGTTTTGTAATTTAATTACTCACGATTACATACCAGTCTATTTTAGAATAAAGTTTCTATTAGATCTAAAATTTAATTTACGTTTCGAATTTAATATTCATTCATATTTGGAGGAATTGTGTAACGTAATATATATTTATCAAATGTTTGAAATTTAGTTACGATTTAAATTCTATTTATAATTAGCCTTGACGGTTAATAATTTTATTTTTAGCGTAATATTATTCTTATTACTGTATTCAATTTACTTTGAATTTATATTCATTTTGGTACAAAATATTTTAAAGTGACATTTCTTATTGCCGTTAGATTCTTGTCTTTCGCATGATATATTGGCATTTTTCGCGTTAAAAAATGCCTATATATCATGCTAAACTAGAAAATAAAAATTTTAGGTAAGAATTGACAAATTTAATGAAAGACATAAGCTCAAAGAAATTATTACGTATATGCAACAGATAAAATATATAAAGAAATGTGTGGCGTTCATATAGTATACTTTAATAACAACGGAGCAAAAATCTATAGATGTACTCGAAGAGTAAGAATTATTGAAAAACCAGAAGATAAGATTGAAATTATTATGCAAAATTACGAAGGAAAAATTAATAACAGAGAAATTAATGAAACTATGAAACGAATTAAGAAGAATGATTATTGGAGTCAAACGATGGAAGATATAACAAATTGTGAAGTATCCCAAATAAACAAATGCGATAGAGGATCACCAAAGCTATCTTTTCAATTAACAATATTAATAGAAAAACCATCTGATAAAATTCATGGTGACATTATATCCATAAATTCACAAAATTTTCTAACCATAAAGGATATATTTATAAAGTATGCACAACGATATCCGATTCAAGAAAAGATAACGGTCGAAATAGTTGTTAAATTAGTAGAAAGTTTTAATATACACGAATCACCAAAAGAAATTGTGAGGGATAAGGGTTTAGAATTTAATAATGCAACGTTAAAAGAATTATTAAAAATATATAAAGTTAATGTACATTACACAACACCTTTGAATTTAAATTCGAACGCACCAATTGAAAGATTACGTTCAACGCTTTTAGATCATATCAGATTAATTAAGAACCTAAAAGTAACTCAAGATATAAAACAGATAATGAAGTTATCAATATGGACTTATAATTTAACGAACGAACTCTTATGTTGGCACACTAATACAAGGAACCAATACGATGAAACTTATTATCAAGACGTATATTCGAAAACATAAAGAACGCATGAAGTATCTCAGCAATAGAATTGCAAATAAAATGCAAGAAGATAAAGAAAAAAAATTATTAAAATAAATAAAATAGAGAAAAAAGCAGTATAAGTAAAATCACATAAATATTATCATCAGAAAACAAAGAAAATATATCAATGGATATACATAGTTACTGAGATTAGTGGAAATAGAACAGTTGAAGTTATATAAAAAAAATATTTTTACGTCATCATATGAATTCTCTAAAACTAGCCAATGTTCTAGGATGCTTATCTGAAGAGGCTAACAGAAATAAAGAAGATAGAAAATAAGAGAGGATTACTATCTGTGAGAATAGGAATAGCACATGACTCGGAAAACCAATACGAATTAATAATAAAGAAAGATTATTCCTAATTAATTAAGATATGAGAAAGCTATTTAAAGATTCGAAGCAAAGAAAACTCAACACACCAAATAGAAAAAATATCTACACTAGAAGTGAGGAAACTAAAAAATCCATGGTCAGAAAAAGAAGGCAAAATACCAGCATTAACAGAAGCAGAACAGCTGAAAACCAGAAACAAAAGAGGAGGTTTTATTTTTTGGGGGAAATAGTGATGACATTGAGTAATTTAGATGAAGAAGGTGGTAGAAGATATGAACAAATAACGGAACTGCAACCAAATTAAGAAATAATGAAAACAGTAACAGAAAACCAATTTAAAATACTTAGGTGCTATAACACATTACGAGAACAATATTAAAGGCATACAAGCTAATCAAGACGAAATGCAGACGCTAATTAAACAAAACGAAGTAATATATTATCAAGTACAACTTGAAATTGTGGAGTTGGGCGCAAGAAGGGCACTTCCGTCGAAGTGTACTTTTTCAATAAATCACTTAATATCATAAAAGAAACCCTTCTTTGCCCGCAGACTCTTTCGGTGTTTCCATATCTTGCTACCAGGTGGCGTAGTAAAAATACTTTTCAACAGCTACATGTTTTCCTCTTTCATAGAATATTAAATTGGATATGTGCTTGTTTCTGTGATATGTGCGTTTATATCCAAGGGAGTTTTAAAATACTGTTTTAAATGGAAGAGTGGAAAAAAATAACGTTGAAGAAGCTAGTTATGAACAAAGTCACCGTGACTTTTATTTGGAAGCTGATTATAGTGAAAGAAAAAGCTTGGGACGAAAGTGAAAAATAAACAGTAAGGAATGGAAGAGAAACAAGAGAGTAATAGTGAGAAATAGCGGAAAACAGTATATTAATACCAATGGTACGTATTCATTTATTTATTTATTTATTTATTAATTGTACATTACGAGAAAAAAAATTAGTACAATGCATAATACAAAATAAATCGTGGACAAGTTTGTAAACTATAACTATAAATGTTTTAAATAAAGAAAAATCAAGGAGACCGCAATTTCTTAGGAAATGCAGAAAGGCGTGGTTTGAAATATTATGCAAGTCGACTCCAGACAAAAGATTCAGTTCTAATAAAACTCGGTCCATGGGGTTATGTTTATCATATTCAGTTCACAGGAGCGAGCACGAAACGGTAGAACATGGAAAAGCAACAGAGAAAGAATGGCAGAACAGTCTATTACAGTTATTGTGTAACAGCTGATATCCAAGCCTAAAAAATGCTTTACGCCTTCTATTCTCCAGCCAGGCGCGGCCCGTGATGACGTATTGGGGAGGGCGCGTACAATGATGCGAGTGTTTCGTGTATTCTCGTGTACTAACTGTAGCGTTTTCTTAGGAAACACCGAAAACACACGAGGCACTCGCATCATTGAACGCGCCCTCCCAAATACGTCATCACGAGCCGCGCCTGTCACCAGCGATTCAATACCCAGTAGTTGTAATCTCTCCGCCTAATTATATATGTTTTTATTAATTTTTAATTTGAAGAGTATAAAGTTAGCCATTTTACGCTGAATTCGCTCAATCCGATCTATATGAACCCCATGATAAGGGGACCATACCACAAAACAATACTCGAGTGTATGACCTGACCAGGGTGTTATAAATTTGTGTATAATATAGATGATGTTCGTGAAGTCACTGCATACACGTTTAATGAAGCCGCATAGCTGCAAGGATTTATTTATAAAATGATCTATATGTAATGTAAATGATAAATTACCATCAAAAACAACACCCAAGTCAGTAACGTGGACAACTCTTTTCAGGGCAGTACCTTGCAACATGTAATTAAAGACATAAGTATTATTTCTCTTCAAAAAAAATAATATGGCATTTACCAAGATTAAGAGACATATTGTTCCAGAATAATTGAAACATACATGAGTAGGTAAACCTCACCAGTTTTGTATAATACAAAGGTATTTTTAATAATATAAAATATTATTAAAAATCTGGTGTGAAGAACACAAATATAGGTTCACTAATAATATTTTTGTGAACGTGTCCGAACATATCCCTCCCCAGAGACGTGGATACATATTTCGCCTTTCTACAGGCTCATCGGTACGCCCCTGCTGGAGAAAGGATATCTTCAGACACATTCACAAAAAAGAACCACATCGCCACATCACAGAAATTATCCAGACCGAGCGTAGAAGTAAATTCAACGCTGCCTGTTGGCAGACAGCCGTAGTACCTCGCCCCGTCCACATAACCAATGTGAAGTAACGACTCTGGGGAGGGATATGTTCGGACACGTTCACAAAAATATTATTAGTGAACCTGTATTTGTGTTCTTCACACCAGATTTTTAATAATATTTTATATTATTAAAAATACCTTTGTATTAAACATATTTGCTCACTAGCAAATAAATATCATCCTGAAGCGCTCTACCGCCAGTGCAAGAGTCCACCCATTTAAATATTTTCAAATCATCTGCGTAGGCTAAGAAGTTCGAAGAAGTGAAGTATTTATATAAATCATTTATAAAAAGCAGAAAGAGAGTGGCTGTCCTGAGGAACACGGGAAAAAACCGATATAGGCCTGGATGTTTCCGATGATAACCTAAAAGGGAACAAATAAGGCAATATTTTTTCTTTCATATGTTTATATAGCTCCTCTATTCTATTTGATGCAAATTGGCATTTAGAACGTACAGTTGTTTGGTGTTCGGTACAAACAAAGTTTTTACACAAATGACATGTTTTTCTACTTTTGCGATCTTTATTACGTGGGCATAAAACACACCGTCCGAAGATTTCAGTATATTTTGTGTGTTACTAATTGGTGTCTGTGGTTGGGGAACTAATTCGTACATGGCGTCCACAACACGTTTGTGGAATCTTCTTGGATTTCCCTGTCTTCTGGCCATATGTGATATAATAAATGCTCCTCCTAAAGAAAGAATAAAGAAGAAACATATGGTATAAGAATTGAGACAGGCTATATCTATTACGATTTAAAATAAAACTGGGTCATCTGTTACAGCTATGCTCGTTGACCATTTTGTCCATGCTATCAACGGCTCCTTTGTTGAATTATAATGCAAGATTATATGTATCTGGCTCATAATTCTTATCTTCACCGCTAATTTTATTGTAATTGTGTTCGGTGCTCAAAAGAATTACTGCTTTGATTTTTAGGAGTATACGAAGCCAAAGTAATATCTTTCAAAAATGCAAGCACTGTTGACTTCTCTTCTCTAGAAGGATGAGGTAGTAGAGCAGGAGGAATGTCTTGCTTGTTTTTACGAAGAGTTCCGCACAATGTCAGACGCCTATTTAGTAACGGTTTTGCTAAGGGACAACTTGTGAAGAAATTATCAGTGGTTATACCATAACCAGACACGAGAGAAGACACCAAATCAAGAGTTACTCGTTTGTCTTATTCTTTTTCAGGCTTGTTGCCTTCCTTGACAGTATAGATCTGAAGGTTGACAGCGTAAACAGAATTTGCATCTACCAAACCCCATATCTTGGAATGGACACCTGCCTCTAAAACTTACAAGTTACTCATCAATTGTGAGGTGTGAACTTGGGTAAAAATTTTCTTTTCAGTTTTCTAGAAATTTTTCAAACACACCTCTAAATGCAGACAATTTGTCAACTCCTCTACGTTCTATTTTAGTAATTAGATCAACAAATCGCATAAAACTGATGATCTGTAAAACCTGCCTCGCGACATGGCAGCCGCAAAAGTACTTCTACTATACAGACGATTTTTATACCAAAGAAAATGGACTGGTTCCATATTTGCTTGTAGGGCGCCTGTTGTAATCAAAAGACCAAAAACAGCGTACATTTCAAGTGAATCTGTCTTTGCCCAAGTTTTTTGTTTGTTCAGATTCTTCATGTTCCATTCTTCAAAATATTTTTCCGTTTTCCGATTTGTGTATTTCCCTATTATTTGTATGATTTCATCGTTTATAAATAACTTGAAACATTACGACAATTGTTGAGACATTCCTAGATTTTAGAGTAAGCCCCTGTTTATTCGTTATTATATTCTAGAACGTGAGCGAGATGCTGTTGAAGGACGATTGTTCCACACAGTTCACTTTTCGGAAATGAAAGCCAAAACTGATTGCAAAACCTCTTCTTCTTCGTCTTCACTATTTTCCGGAGAAGAAATATGTCACAAAAACCATTCAAAATTAAATTCTTTGTGGTTCTAAATTACAAAAAAATATCTGTTGTGTCTCCGGTTCGGATTAAGCTTCTTCTATATTATCTTCAGATTCTGAAGCATTTGAAAAGTTCTTCTAATCTTGAAGAGAATCTTCATCGTTTTCTTCCAACCACTGTAGGGCTACGGCATGATCTTCTTCGCGAGACAAATCTAATTTTCTTTTGTTTGACGTTATATCTACAGAAAAACATACTTAAATGCAATGTGAAAATAAACACAATAACGAAACACCCTCACTACTTGGATTTCGCGTAGAGACTAAAACAATACCGATATTACTTGCTGACCTTAAAAAAGAACACGCGATACAAGGTGTTTTCGTCAAATTGGGCAATATTGCCAGAATTCTACTTGGAGCATGGATGCCGGAGGGGGTACAGTTATTCCCCCCTGCAACATACAAGTGCAACAGACAATAATTAATTAGACCGAAAAATCATTTTTAACTGAAAATGATTCTTCGATGTCGTCACCATCATTGGATTATGTTTACGGAAAAAAACCGATACAAATGGTCAAAACAACCTCCAACTTTAGGCTGTACCCGAAGTCATAATATTATTGTGTATTTTCCTGGATCAAAAATCTGCAGCAAAAACTTACAGAAAAAGAAACCCATCGATTATTGATCCCTTCTAATAATCACCGGAATGATTAGTAGAATTGTCGAGTGCACAAATGAAAAAATCACGTATTTCTCATACATATGAAAAAACAGCTTCCTTTGTCAACTATACAGACGAAGTTGAAATTAGAGTATTTTTTGGACTACAGTATTTCACATCAATTTTTAAATCAAATCATGAAGACATAGAAGGCCTATTTGCTACAGATGGTACTGACAGAGACATATTTCGAGGTATAATGTCGCTGAAGCGATTCTTATTCTTATTAGTTGATAGTATTTCTACTCGAGATGAAAGATTGCCTGATAAATTATATCCTATATGTGATATATTTGAATTATTTTTACAGAACTGTAAGAAATCTCTCACAATAGATGAGATACTTGTAGGCTTCAGGGGTAGATATTATTTTCGTATGTATATGAAGGTAAGCCAAACAAATACGGGATTGTTTTTACAAACAACACGACTTAAGTGTCGTACGTACCTAAGCAAAATAAATATGTTCTCCTACTATCGTCTATGCACCATGAAACAGGATAGACGAAGTATCAAAGCAACCTGACATGATTTTATACTACAATTCCAAAAAGGCTGGCGTTTATGCATTAGGTGAGAAGTGTGCAAATTACAACACAGGTCGCAGAACCAGAAGATGACCTTGTGGTCTATGGCATGCTATAATGAATATAGATTCTGGCAATTCTAACATTTTATTTCAAAGTGGGATCCAAAGCTCGTTGAAGCGACGAAATTTTGTATTTGAGTTAGGGCAATCATTAATTGAACTAGACCTAAAACGACTATTAGTGGAAACAAGACTTCCTAAAGAACTTCACTTAATTATGCGATGAATTCAAATGTTAGTCATGTAATGACGTCATCCGCCACACGTGACAATATGCTCGGAATACGTCCGGAAAAATACCAGATACATTCCGTAATGTTCTAGACGCGCAAGCAGAACCAATATATATATATATATATATATATATATATATATATATATATATATATAGTATATTCGTGACCTTGGTATGATAAGGTAAACTTAATTAGTCGGCGATTAAAGGTCTGGTTATTACTTCAAAGTGTATATATTTAAAATAATCCTACATGTTTCGGCAATGATGCCTTTGTCAAGGATATAAAAAATATATATATATTATTTATATTTTTTATATCCTTGACAAAGGCATCATTGCCGAAACATGTAGCATTATTTTAAATATATACACTTTGAAGTAATAACCAGACCTTTAATCGCCGACTAATTAAGTTTACCTTATATATATATATATATATATATATATAGCTCGGAAAAGACAATAACGACAATGTCGCTGATATGCGCCCACTGGATAGCCAATATAAGGAACTAACCATCGAAGACTTTATGGAGGAACATTTTGGTTCAAGGAAAGTTCGATTTGGGATGACCATCGAGAAACAGCAAGTGTTGCTTATGGTTCCGCCAGACTGCGCTTGCTCAACATTGCGTAGCCCGAGATCTGCGAATATCCAAAGAAATTTCCAAATAATTTAGAGAGAAATTTGGCAGAATTGAAGAATTAAGGCAGCAGGGACCGCCAATTGGGAAGAGTCTCCAAATTATAAATAAAGAACAGTCCATTTTTTATTTGGTCTCCCAATAACTGTCAAGCCTGAAGCCAACCTATCGTGCGTTATGGGAGGACCTGGTCCATTTGCGTGAACAAATGTTACAAAAAGACATTTTGAAATTAGTAGTTCTAAAATTGGGTTGTGAATTGGACCGTCTGTACTGGAGAATTATAAGAAGCGTGTTAGAAGAAATATTCCAACATACCTGTATGGAAATTCAGGTCTGTAATTATCGGTCTGAATATTCCTTTCCGTCTAGACAAGATAACACCGTAGACTGCTACTTCCATATGACGTCACAAAGTCAGAAAGGCCCTACCTGTAGATTTCGTCATCGCCTGATAAAACCAAGAGATGGCATGTTTTGGGACGAAACTTTTTCTTTAAGAAGGGGCAATGTAATGTGAGTCATGCAATGACGTCACCCGTCATGTTCGAGATCCGTCCGTAAAAACACCAGATAGAGTCCGTAATATTCTAGACACGCAAGCAGGACCTATATATACCACTCGGAAGGGATTATGATTCATTCAACGAGTAATCACCATCGGATTGATATTGTGATATAAATGTGAAAAAAATACTGTTATTATTAGTTATTAAGTGTATTTAGTGTGTTTTATTATTAATATAGTGTGTTTTAATTTACCGTTAGTTTTATTTAAAAGAAACCAGAAAAACAAGTATTTTACAATATGGTAAATTTGCATCTTGCGCGGGAGAATTTATATTAACTGATTCAATAGCTTCATTTATTAATAACTGCAAGCTAGCTCACGTAGCCAGATGCACGCGAAGTACGGTTAGGTAAAGTTTAATATGCAATGCATTAAGAAGGAGAGTTATTAGTAAACAATTCGCGGGAGATATTTCCATACGATTTACCCATAAATCTCAACGTCTAACTTAGCTAAGATCCAAAAGTTGTGGCAGTTGTAACGACCTCACGAATAAATATTTTTTTTTAAGATTCAACTATCCAAGTTTTAGTAGATATATAACTTTTTTTTGTGTTATTCCGTTTACTAAATCAGTTTTGCTCTTGCTTAATACTAATCATTTCTATAGTTTTCTTTTTTTGTATGAAATTCTTTCCGATTTTCTCAGTGCTTTCAAAATTGATGATGGTAAAGTAAATATTCTTTCTACACTTTACGACGCTATTTTATTCGAATTTTTCATAGAAAAAATTCGCTCTCAAGTAGGAATCGAACCCACGACCTCTGGCTTGCCGGACCATTGCTCGACCACTGAGCTGTTGAGGCGTGAATTAGAAACTTTTATGGGGATGCTTTGAGTTACATTAAAGGAAACAGATGAATATATCTTGCTCGTAGTACGGAAGTTGTACAAATTAATTGCGTTTTTGGGAAGTAATATAATTGTAAATATTCTTTCTACACTTTACGACGCTATTTTATTATTCGAATTTTTCATAGAAACTACGGGCAAGATATATTGATCTGTTTCCTTTGATGTAACTCAAAGAATGCCCATAAAAGTTTCTAATTCACGCCTCAACAGCTCAGTGGTCGGGCAATGGTCTAGCAAGCCAGAGGTCCTGGGTTCTATTCCTACTTGAGGGCGAATTTTTTTCTATGAAAAATTCGAATAAAATAGCGTCGTAAAGTGTAGAAAGAATATTTACAATTACATTACTTCGCGAAAACGCAATTAATTTGGATGGTAAAGTAGTTTTATTCGTTTTAGAATATTTGTGAGCCTGAATTCTTTTATACAGATATTTTTTAATCTGACCTATGTAATAGCTATTGCAACCTCTACGTGGTAGTTTGTAAATAACGTGTGTTTGTCTTTTTCTATCCTAGGTTTAAATTTAGAGAATAGATGCTTATTAGTATTGCTAAGTTCATAGATTATAGAAATATCATATTTTTTTAGAGTGTATTTGATTTTTTCTGATAATTGTGGAAGATATGAAACCGTGATGTATGTTGTTTTATTTTTGGGGTTATTGTTGGTGTCTGTGGCGTATTTTTGTGAATTCTTTTTTTATATTGTTTGTTCTATTAAGATTGGAGGGAAGTTATTAGTTGTTAAGATCGTTTTAATCTTCTTGATATTTTCTTTATTGAGCATCAAAGAGTTTTATAGCTCTGTCAGTTAAATTATATACGTATAATAACATTTTTAACCACAGTTCATTTGAGTTGTAATTAATACATCGAAAGGCTGTGCGTTTGTTGAACCAATTTGTATAAATAGTGCCCAGTCTATCGTAAATCATCGAAACAACAAGAAAATTAATATTTTTATTCATCTCTTTTTCTTTTGTGAATTTTGGCTTATTATGAAAGTTATTAAATTTCTTTAAAACGTAATCAACTTTATTTTTGGTACATATACATGTAATGATGTCATCTACATATCTTTTAGAGACAATGGGTTTGAAGTTCGGTGAATTAAAGATGTTTTGTGCCATATTGTCCATTATCACTTTAACGATAAGTGTAGCTAAAAGAGAACTCATGACAATACCGTATGTTTGACTGTAGTATAAGAGCTTTTGTATTGAAGCTATATGTGTTACACTGCTACAACATCGAAACTTCAATGGATCACTCAAATTTTTGTTTAACATATTCTAACAGATTTCTCTTAAGGTTTTTTAAGTCATTACAATATTTTAAACTCTGCGGCAATGCATTAAACAATATGAAACCATTCACAAAAACGTTTCTCGATGTCCGAACCCCGTCAAATCGCTCTATATAAAGGTCTTTTACATTTATTGTATTGTGTTCATGTATATCCTGTACAACAGCTACTCTATCACTTAAATAAGATGGTAACATGCAGTTTTTCATTTTAAAAACAAAAATCATGGTTTTGTAGACTATGTATTGCCTTATACTCAACAGGTTCAACACCTCGAGCATAAGCTTGATTGGTGTATACTTATTGCACTTTAATATAATTCTTAATGCCTTATTTTGCAGCTTTTTTAATTTTTGCATTTCACCATTGTTTATGCTGAACAATACTGTTGAACAAAAGTCAACACATGGCGACACAATAGCCCCATATAACAGTAACAAAGTATAGAAAAATAAATTCTTACTTATTCTACTTAGAAAGAAAACTTTTTGTGACATCCTATTTAATAAATATTGAACATGTGATTTAAAATTAATTTTAGCATCAATCATCACTCCTAAATATTTAATATTATCAACCCTTTCTAATTTATATTGATTAATAGTTAAATTCATACTATCAAAATTGACAGCTGCAATTCGAAATTTTGACCCAATCACCATATATTTAGTTTTATCCAGATTAATAGCCATATTATTATCACACAACCATTTGTATAATTTACTTAATTCATTATTTAATTTTTCAACCATAACGTCAATATTTTTACCAGTAACATAAACCATGGTATCGTCCGCAAACATACGGATCTCACAGTTGTCTACACATTTCACCATATCATTGATATATAATACAAATAAAAGCGGTCCCAAGACAGTTCCCTGGGGTACACCATACTGAGTGCAAACCTCATTAGATACCACATTTCTAAACTTTACAGTTTGTGTCCTACCTAAGAGATAAGTCTCGAACCATTTCCAGGCATTACCTGACAAACCAATTTTATTTAGTTTACACAACAGCAAGTTTTTGTCAATAGTCTCAAACGCTCGTCTAAAGTCCAAAAATACAGTCAATACTACATTTCCTTTATCAATCTCTTTAACCCATTTATCACATACATCCATTATTACAGATTCACACGAATGTTTCTTCCTGAATCCTGACTGATTAGGCACAAGTGTGTTGTTTTTATCACAGTATTCAATTAGTTGTTCTTTCACACACAATTCCAAAACCTTTTCATAAGGCGCCACACAATTAATAGGTCTGAATTCACTACACTTTTTTGCGTTTGCAACTTTTGGTACCGGTGTTATAATAGTTTTCTTCCAATCTTCAGGAAATATACCTTTTTCCATAGAGGTATTTATTACATCCAAGAGTCTATTTCCAATAACTTCACATGCATCTATTAAAATACTTGTGGATATTCCATCACCAATATCACCAGAAGGATAAATACAAAGGTGATTAGAACGATATCCTTGCTTTGAATTAATCGGGAAATTAATAAATTTCATTAATTTATTATTAACGGGTTTGACGGTTATGCCTAGAGATGGCGTTGACACGGATTGCCTGATATGTGTAAATAAAGTTGGTATTTCTAAAGAAACCAAACTGTATTCGCGGTTTAAAATTGCTAACTGACAGCTGTAACATTACCTTAATTTTTAATAAGCTCATTTCGAATTGCGGGTTGTTTTGTATGTTTTTTCTAGTTGGACGTGCTTTAATCCAATATTCGAGTTTCGAGTGCAATGTAACAAATAATATTTAAATATCATACGAGACAAATATTGTACTTTCAGTCTTGCTTCCTTTTAACTAAAATTAATATTCTCTTACAATTAATTACACTTCTTCCAGCTTCTTACGTTATATATAGGTTATGTGTGATTCTTTTCTTTCAATTAATCCTTCAGGACGGGGCTTATCTTTTACTACGAGGTTTTGTCTTTTAAATCTTGACTATGGATAATTAAATCGATAACTTGCTTAGAAAATTTGGTTACTAATGACATATGGAAACAATTTATAATATTCTAACTGTGATATACTCAAGGGTTCACGGTTATTTAATTATGATAAGTGGAGGCGGATAATCAAATTAATTACTTCGATAAAGAACTTTTCATGTGATGCGGGTTATTCCTAAGCTAAATGCACGACATTTAAATGATCCGGGAAGCGAATGATCGTTCAAATATCACACTGAATTAGACCAAGATGGAAATAACTTATGGAGTGTCTGGATCTTTAGATTGGTCGGTGCAAGCGTTTCGATGTCTGGGATAGATGCGGGGCCGGTTGTTGATGCTTGTAGATCTAAAGAGAATCGGGAGAAACGACAGAAGTTGCGTAATTGCAACTTAACTGTCTCAAAAATATCAGGATAAGTGATAGAAGCTGAGTAATTACAGCTTAACTATCTCCAAGATACCTTTATAAAAAACGAAAAGTCTGAAGTGGCAATGGATTTTAAATAATGAAATTTTTGTATGTCTGGTGTAGCAGTGTCGATTAAACCGGAAAAAGTGTCATGAAAACTAATCCAGTATTCATATTGTAAAGTTTGTCTTTTCGGGTTCTTAAATAAAACTAACGATAACTTTAGACACACACTATATTAATATTAAAACGAATAACAATATAAAAACTAATTACTAACAATAAGCACGTTTATGTATTTGTATTTATGTTCACTCTGCGAAGCTCTGGTATTGAATAATCGCCATCCCTTCCTCGACGGCTTATATATGAATGTGGATTTTTTCTCGAGAGTTCTACCTGCATCGAGAAAACGCTAGAGGTATGATGCACCGTTTGATGAGTCGTCACATTGCCCTCTTCTTAAAAATGAAGTTTCGTCCCGAAACATGTCATGCTTTGGTTCCCTCAAACGATGGCGAAATCGGCAGGTAGGGTCTTTGTTACATTGTGACGTCATATCGAAATAACAGTCCACGATCTTATCTTGCCTGGATGTACAGGAATATTCAAGCCGGTAACTGCATACCAGAATTACCATACCAGTATGTTGGAATATTACTTCTAACATGCTCCTTACAATTCTCCAGTCCAGGCGGTCCAATCCACAACCCAATTTTGGAACTGCTAATTTCAAAATATCTTGTTGTAACATTTGTTCGCGTAAGTGAACCAGGGCCTCCTATAAGGCATGATAGGTTGGCTTCAGGTTTGACAGTTCTTTCGTGACCAAATAAAATATGGGCTGTTCTTCATTTATTATTTGGAGACTCTTCCCAATTGCTGGTCCCTGCTGCCTTAATTTTTCGATTCCTTCAAATCTCTCTTTAAATTCCCTGGCAATTCCTTTGGCCATTCGCAGATCTCGGGCTACGCAATGAGCAAGCGCGTAGTTTGGCGGCACTGTAAACAAATCTTGCTGTTTCTCGATGGTCACCCCAAATCGAGCTTGTCTCGAACCAGAATACTCTTCCATAAAGTGTTCGAAGGTTACTTCCTGGTATTGGCTATCCAATCGGCGCAAGTCAGCGGCTTCATCATTATTGTCTCCAGAGTATGGGGCTAACCGATTAAAATGTACGACTCTTGGCTTAATATGAGGTGTTCGCCTGATGCGGTATATTACATCGTTAATCCACTTCAACACCTCGTATGGCCCCTCCCAATTCTTTTGAAGTTTTGGAGATAGGCCCCGTCGACGTTGTGGATCATATAATCAAACCCGGTCACCTTCATGGTAACCACTCTTGTCGGCGTTGATGTCGTAGCTCTCCTTCATTCTGTCACTAGCATCTTGGATATTATGTCTGACTTGTTCATGGATATTATCTAGTCGTCGTCTGAGCGTGCTGACATAATCTTCTCCGGCAATATCTTCACCAGGCTTGCTCCCAGACTTCAAATCACAGGGCAATCGGAGTTCCCTCTCGAATAGCACGTTTGCTGGTGATTGGCCAGTTGTCTCTTGAACAGAGGCCCGATACGCCATTAGGAATAATGGTAAATGTTCGTCCCAATCTCTCTGGTGTTCGGAGACTACTTTGGATAAGTGCCTGATCATGGTCTTGTTCATTCGCTCTACCATCCCATCTGATTGTGGATGCAAGGGAGTTGTTCTCGTCTTCCGTATGCCCAAAAGTCCACACATCTTTTCGAATAGACTGAACTCGAAATTTCGCCCTTGATCGGAATGAAGTTCCAAGGGTACACCAAAACGGCTAACGAACTCCTTCACAATCACGTCTGCTACAGTTCCAGCTTCTTGATTTGGTAGAGCATATGCTTCAACCCATTTGGTAAAGTAATCCATGACCACTATTATGTATTTATTTTCTTTGTCGCTTTCTGGAAAAGGGCCGGCGGCATCTATGGCAATCCTTTCAAATGGGCTTCCTACATTGTATTGGCGCATGGGTGCACGTCGACGCCTCTGGGGACCATTGCTTCAGGCGCTATTAGCACACTTTCGGCACCATTATTTCACATCTTGTGAACAATTCACCCAGTATAATCTCTGGCGCACCTTCTCCAGTGTTTTATGGACTCCAAAATGTCCCCCAGAAGCACCATTATGGAGTTCTCGCAATACCTCTGGTATTCTTTCCTTGGGAACCACCATTTGCATCTTCCGCTCGCTTCCTTCGTGATTTTCGACCTCACGTCTCAGGAGATCGTCTTCCATGGTTAAGGAATCTCATTGTGTCCAGTATGACTTCAATTCTCGTGAATGGGGAGCAATTTCTTGCCAGGTCGGTCTTTGCCTATTTCACTTCCAAGCCCTGAAGACTACAAGATCCGGATCAGCTTCTTGATCTGCGCGCAAATTGCTAGGTTGCCATTGGTCATCAACCACGGTGGTTCGAAGAGCGTTGACCGATTTGTCTTCGATTCGGTTGCACAATGTCGACAGTCTTCCGTACAGGGCCTTCTGGAAAGGGCATCTGCATTTTGATGTTTGAGGCCTGCTCTGTGTTCAATGTCGAAGTCATACTCCTGTAGCCTCTCAATCCATCTAGCTACTTGACTCTCGGGATTCTTAAATCCCACTTTAGGCCACTTTACGGCGGCATAATCAGTGCGGATCAGGAACTTCTGCCCATACAGGTACTTGTAAAAATGCTCAATTGTCTTAACTACTGCCAATAGTTCTCCTGGTTACGCAGTAGTTCCTCTCCGGTTTGGACAGGGTCTTGCTGAAGTATCCAATGACCTTTTCTTGTCCATCTTGGATTTGGGAGAGCACACCACCAATCCCGATGTTACTGGCATCTGTATCCAGAACAAACCTCCCAGATGGCAGTGGATAGTTTAAAACAGGTGCACTGATCAAAGCTCATTTTAACAACTCAAAAGACGCTTGGCATTCGTTGTTCCAAATGAATGCTCGATTTTCTGTTAGGCGGGTAAGTGGTTTTGCAATGTTAGAGAATCCAGGAACGTAGCGTTGATAAGACGTGCATAGGCAATGTAATTCTCGCTAATTCGACGTTATTATCGAAGAGCGTCCTGGATTATACGGAAAACGGGGTATATATATATATATATATATATGATTTGAGAACCAAGAAAAAATAAAAGACTGGTCTGGGGGAGCCGCTGGCGCATAGAAACTGCGTTTATGTGAACGGTGGAGGCTGCGATGCAGTTACGGCTATCACACATGACCTTGCACTAGAAAATATTATAATACAATTATAAAATACAAATTTATATACAAATACGAGGACACCTCGAAAGATCATAATTGAGTCGGCGCGGTTTGAGTTTTATACAAATAACAAGAATTCGCGCTAATTTTCGATACAATTATGCCTTAACGAACAAAGTTCGTTACAAGATATAGCATCGCCCAAGAATTTTCCTATATTTTAAGTAGAAGATTATATATTCGATACTATCGGTCCTAAAGAGATATTCTTTTTTATGGATATTTGAATTCCATATATTAGTGGTGGTTGAGAAATAAGTATGCGTATTTTGTTTTAGTATCTATTAAATTTTATCTATGACACTTATTTATTAAGTCATTATTTTCTTTTTGACTTCTTTCTTTTTTTTCTTCTTTGTAGGTGGATTTGTCATTTACGTTTTTTTTATTTTTTGTTCAGTTTCCTCGTTTAATATGGTGACAGTTTCATTTGATTTATCAGCTGTTGTTATTATGACGTGAGGGTTATAATTTTTTTTGTCTGTTCAATAAATTTGTTCATATATAGAACTGATATAGCTTTTTATCGCTTCTTTTGTGTTTGTGATTACTAATTATATTGCCGCTTTGCCCTATGGTAAATTTTGTATTCCTGATTCTATTTTGGAAACGTAATCATTAATTATCTTATATTATTTAATATTATCCGGATTGTAGATATTGGTCACATGGGTAATCCAGTTACTATTAATCTTATAATTTATCTCATAGTGTCGTTTTTCTATTAATATTTACACTTTGTTTTTATTTGTTAGGAAGTGATTTGTATAAACTGTAAATTCTATTATTTTGAAGCTATTTAAAATATGAGGAGGTTATTTCCGCACGCGACTTCTTTTTTAAAGTAATAGTAAGAATAGTAATAGTAAAAGTAATAGTAGAAAGTTTGACAACAAATATTCAAACAGCAGCGTGGTATGCAACCCCATCTACAAATAACACCAATGCAAAACAAGAACTAACTGCATCTATTAAAGAAAAAAATTAACATAAAGAGAAAACTCAGAAAAATACGGAAACTATACAGAACACCAGAAAATAAAATCACAGTTAACAGATCTTCTAAAGACTTTACGGAATTATTCTATCAAAAAGTTAAAAAGAGGGCCACAAGAATCGAAACCAAATGCTACTACTAATATTGACATACATACAAAATGCTATTTCCACAACATCTTTAGAGTTGCTTAGATAATAGTGATTCCAAAACCGGGAAAGACCCCTTCATCTTTGAACCAACTATCAACAAGGAAATAGAGAAATTTATGGAATCGCCATTTCAAATAGACCTACTCATAAAACAAATAAAAATAAGCGAAGTCAAGAATGTAATTATGAAAATATTCAATATTCAAAATGGATTCCACTTAATCACTGGAAAACTTCTTGTTGTTAACCAAATGCTACTACTACTATTGACATACATACACAATGATATTTCCACAATATCTGGAGAATTGCTTAGATAATAATGATTCTAAAACCGGGAAAGAAACCTTAAGAAATAACTTTTTATAGCCCTATCAGTTTATATATATATTTAACTTTGATAGAGATTATGATAATAAACAAATATTATCATAATATTTATCAAAGTTTTTGCAAAATTAAATATAGAACATATAAATCCTGATCATCGATTCGAATTCAGTACTAAGCACGCCACCATAGATCAAATACTTAGACTAGTGAATAAAATACACAGCATTTATGAATAGGACCCAACTATTCCATAAGGTTTGGCACATTGGACTATTATATAAAGTTTTAAAAAACTATTTCCTTATCCATACTACTCACTCCTAAAATCCTAGCTAACCAATAGACACTTCTTCATTAAATAAAATAATGAATTTTCATACCTGCATCCTATACTATCTGGAGATCCTCAAGGTAGCTTCCTTGCATCGATCCTGTGCCTCCCTTGTACAAGATGCTTACCAACTACGTAGACAGTAATAACAGCGACATTTGCGGATGACGCTGCTATAATGTATTGCATAGTGATCTCGCAACGGCATCCAAACACCTACAAAATAGTCTTCATGAAATTCAGTATTCGTTGAAAAATGACATATGAAAGCTAATAAATGAGTAGACTGATTTTCGCTCATTCATTCATTTCACTCATGTTCGTTTACGATTTGTAAAGAAACATGTCCACTTACGCAAAGTAACAATTGTGATAACCCTCAAGCCGAGGGTGTCATATACCTAGGTATATATTTGGACAGAAGGCTCAGCTGTCGGAAACATATCTTCACAAAAGCGCAAACAATTAGGACTAAAGTTGAACCAACTCTACTGGATTATTGGAATAAATTCTAAACCGAACCTTGAAAACAAACTACTAGTATATAGAGCCATTCTGAACATATGTCTGGACATATGTTGTTCAATCTATGGCTCCTAGCTACATTGCTAATTCTATCATTCAATTAGAACTATGAATTTCCTCGGTACAAGAAATAATTAGCGAAAACAGTGTATAGTACTGTGAGCGAATTTCATACACAATCAGCTCATTTAAACGTGGTAACCCAAAGTATGTTTTCGAAAACAGAAACAGTGCACAGAACTAAAAAAAATAAACCATTTGACTTAGTAACCAGGTTTACTTAGGTTACATACTACTAGAATAATAGTAATAATTAGCTTTAAATCCTAATTGATTAGCAATCATTAATGCATAACTAAGCAGTACAGATATTGAAGTATACTATGTAAGTTCTCCTTTGTAGTGACAAGAAACGCTAACTGTTGATGAAGACAGATTATCGCACTATTGGAATTAGAAAAAGTCTGTAACGATTTTTTTCAAAACAGTTAATGTTACAAATAGTTTGGGATATTGTGATATTTAAAATTTTTAAGTAACAAGAATTCACTATTTTTAGAAATTTTGTTCAAATGCTTTTGAAATTGTGAACTAGAATCGATGTATGTACTTTATTCATTTTTATAAATTTAGATGTTATTTGTAACGATCTGTATCTTACCAAAAAGTTTTTCTGTTGATCAGAACAGTTGTGTTCTGTTGATTGTTTCTTCTGAGGAAAATTTTGCAATGAGATAGATAAAGTCGATTACCATGAGTTACTACAAAATATGTCAGAAACCATTCTTTTACGACTTTGTAGTTGGTCAGGATATTTAAAAACGTAATAATTATTTTCAAAATGCGATTTTATATATTAATACTTCCGTGAATTGAGGTTTAGTTAGTTTGCTTGCAAGAAAATTTCTGGCTTAAACCTATAGTATAAATACATCATGAGATTATATACATTTATAAGCCTTATATTGCATCTAATAAACCACCAAAATACTTTAGTAAAAGGCAAGATTAAATGAACATGAAAGTACAAATTTAACGAGAAAATAATTAGTGTATAAAATATTAAAATGCATGAACGTAATGGATTGATGTGATGCAAATCTCTATATATGCATATAGTTAAAGAGAAACAATGTCACAAAGCCACATTAAAATTAATTACACAGTTATAATGAAAAATTATATATCACAGTAGCTTACGTATATTTAGAAATGAAGCATAGCAATATAATAATGGTTAATTAATAAAAATTTGGCAGAACTAACTAGCGCATAGAACCGATTACATTTTACTTGAAGGAAAATCTTCCGAAAATTTTTCTGTAATAATTTGCTAATGTAAATATTATTACTTAAATAATTATTGCATGAAAGAATTCGTAGATATGAATATAGGTACGAATTACTATTTCTTTAATTTATGGCGTACAACAGTAATTTTATTCTAATTTACTTTTTATCGTAAGCCATAAGCTTATTTATAACAGATATTTGCTTTTCATGCAAAGAAAAATAAATAACAATGACCTGAACCCACTATTTTCTTTATAATTGCAGTTTTTTCTGGAATGAAATTTTGTGTTGGTTAACATAATTGCATTATTAAGCAATGAAGCAACTGGTAATAAGAAGCGAAACTGATTGAAAATTGAATAGGAATAAGTAGCTTTATAAAATGCTAACCATATTCGGTTCATATTTCTTTTTAAGGCTGTATGTTCAATTGACACACTTATTCGATATTTCTTGGAAACGTTTATACCAATTGTTCCACTCATCACTAGTTTTAAATGTCAATAAAGGTAGAGTTTTCTGTATAGTTTCTTTCGCACATATTTTCTATATATTTTTTGTTACTTAGCCGTAGGTTTAATAATTTCAATGACACTATTAAATTGTCCAAAACGAACTATGATCGATGAATGCCCAAATGAGAATGTCACATTTTGGTTATATAATGCGTAAGTTTGATGCAAAAATATTATGTGTAGTGTCAAGTAATTCACAAATTTTGTAGAGTAATGTAGTACAAGTAGCCCAACTAACAATACATTTCAATAGAATATTATTACAAAAGTACATATATCGTCTATCCGACGTTGAAATATTATTGATAAAGTAATATGTGGATATTTCTTTAGGTTATTTAGATAAAATTTTTAAATAATATCACTTGTTTGATGAACATTCAATTTTAAGCAAAGTACAGGTATTTAAGTGCAAAGTGCAAAGTATCTATTTGAAAATAGTATAGTCAATATAATAACTAAGAACTAGTGGATCTCAGATGCATGTTGTCCACACTTATTTGACGAAAGGATGTTATAGACTTAACTACAATGTTCTTTTGTCTAAATTTCAAGCGTTTGTTTAGCTTTTCCAATAATGTATTGAAATTATTTTCATCCTATCAAGTAATTTTTGATAGTACGCATTGTTCTATATTTCAGGCGTTTCTCAGACCAGCAATTGGAATCTTTGTTATTTTTATTATTTATAAACAATATGCCGAGCGTTTGCAACTACTCAAATTGTTTAATGTATGCTAATTATAGACAAACAAATTCCTATAATTGTGCTCTACAATTATAAGGCAATCTCGACGCCCCCTCCTGTTGCACAAAAATAGCCAATGAATATTAAATACTAAAAAATGCGTTATCCCATTCTTTATTAGAAGTAAATTTTCATTGACTTATGGTTATAAGGCAAATGAGTTGCCTTTGCCGAGAGCTTTTCCATTAACGATTTAGATGCTTCATTTTGGACAATCTTCCAATTTATGCATTATATTCAAATGAATACCAATGAAACCTTGAGAGGTCTCGGCTTTATAAAGAGTAATATGTATAAATTCAAAAAGACAGTAATTTCGCTTAGAATTCGTATTTTGCATATCGTCTGAAACTTGTTTAACTTGACTTAATTCACAAAATACAAAAGAAATTCTTAAAGTATTTATATTCCAAAATATATAAATATAATACCTTTGGAATTGTACGATCATAGTAGAACAGAGTTACTTTTACCCTTGCTACGACAACTACAAGAAGTTGTTATACTTTTCATGTTAATTAAAGTTTTTAATAACTAGTTGGATAAAGAGTTGTATATCATACCAATGTATGTAGAGTATAAGTTTTTGTCACTGGTTAATAAAACCTCTAAACTGGTTAATAATAATAATGGTTAACATTTGGAATTTACTGCAAGTGAGAATTAATGAATATTAAATCACATTCTTACATGTAAATGTCGACTTATTTAATGCGTTCGTAACTACAATCCGACAAACTAAGTTTGTACCAGTATGCAGAACACACCCTTTCGCGACAACGAACTTCCTGGTGATTAGGTTAATTAAGAATTAAGAAATACTGAAAAAACAAGTCAATCAACGGGAGGAAACGTACAGACGACGTTTCGTTCTAGTTGGAACTTTTCAATGTACGGTATTCCCTCGATGACGGACATTGCTTTTTCATTTCTATACTTTCTGTATATATAGTTAACATTTGGAATTTACTGCAAGTGAGAATTAATGAATATTAAATCACATTCTTACATGTAAATGTCGACTTATTTAATGCGTTCGTAACTACAATCCGACAAACTAAGTTTGTACCAGTATGCAGAACACAGCCTAATTAACCTAATCACCAGGAAGTTCGTTGTCGCGAAAGGGTGTGTTCTGCATACTGGTACAAACTTAGTTTGTCGGATTGTAATTACGAACGCATTAAATAAGTCGACATTTACATGTAAGAATGTGATTTAATATTCATTAATTCTCACTTGCAGTAAATTCCAAATGTTAACTATATATACAGAAAGTATAGAAATGAAAAAGCAATGTCCGTCATCGAGGGAATACCGTACATTGAAAAGTTCCAACTAGAACGAAACGTCGTCTGTACGTTTCCTCCCGTTGATTGACTTGTTTTTTCAGTATTTCTTAATTCTTAATTAACCTAATCACCAGGAAGTTCGTTGTCGCGAAAGGGTGTGTTCTGCATACTGGTACAAACTTAGTTTGTCGGATTGTAGTTACGAACGCATTAAATAAGTCGACATTTACATGTAAGAATGTGATTTAATATTCATTAATTCTCACTTGCAGTAAATTCCAAATGTTAACTATATATACAGAAAGTATAGAAATGAAAAAGCAATGTCCGTCATCGAGGGAATACCGTACATTGAAAAGTTCCAACTAGAACGAAACGTCGTCTGTACGTTTCCTCCCGTTGATTGACTTGTTTTTTCAGTATTTCTTAATTAATAATAATAGTAATAATAATTAAAGTGCGGATTTATAAGCATAATAAACCAAAAATAAGTGCTTCAAAAATCAGAAAATCTTTTGAAAATAAACTCATAAAATGGCGTAAAATAAGAACATTAGAAATTAATACTATTCTTGATTAACCTAGGCTTACAGACAACCATCAAAACTATACCATATAATGTTCAAAAAAGCTTGGAACAAGAAACTAACATTATTAATTTTTGAATAAACCAATGACTATTTGTTTCTCTAAATTTTCAACAGAACACCCCTTCTTCTATCACTAAGCACATATTTTAAGTGAGAAAATCGTCGTGCGACATCTACATTAGTGAATGGAGCATATTTAAACTTTGGAACGATAGTTGAATCTATAACAAGATCCTCAAGGAAATATCTTTTAATAACATTTTATTCAAAAATATATACCTTGTATTTTTATTCAAAACTTCAGTTAATTTATTAAAAATTATTTCTCCTCAATCGCACCGTACTTTTGAAGTATCATTCTTAAAATTTTCAATTATTTCCACAGCTTCTACTAGGGCCGAATCCTTTTCTTCGAGTTTCGTGATGGCGTTGCTTACAAAGTTGTGGTTTCTTTTTATATATACTAAAGTTTGTTTAAGTGCTTAATTTTTTTACAACCTCTTGATACTTTACAATTGCTTCGGAACCGGATCTAGAATAATCTAATACGATCTCCTTGAAGGACTCGGAATGATCAGCATAATAGCAAGCAGTATCTAGCCACATACCCCACTTTGTAATAACAGATTCAGGAGGAAGTGGTACATCCGGCATTCTTTTCCAAAATAATTGAACTCTCACTGGAGTCTTTAAGAAAACTTACTTTCCAGTTTTGAATAAAGTATTTACCAAAGGAAAGTGTGTGCAAATGGTTCAGCCATGCGATTGAGTCCATGTGCTAATCATATACAATGTACTTCGTGTTCATAAAAAAACTTTTAAATTTGAATATGCCTTTAGCATATATGCAGCTGCATCAGAAAGCATTAGTGAAATTTTGTCACTTGGAACGGACGTTAGGCAAAAGAAGTTCATTAATTCATCGTGAATACATTTCGTAATCGTATTGTTATATGTTTTTTCTAACTACTTAGAACTTATTAAAAAGCATTAGTTGGGCAATCTTGCCTCAATATTCCAATTATTAAATGAGCCATATATCGACCCCATCAATCCTTAGTTTCACTTACACAAAACCACATATAATTGTTTCCAATTTTCTTCTTTATTTCTTCGATTACGTTGCTATAAACTAGGTCAAACTATTTTTTCTGCAAGGTTTATTAGACTGAAATATATCCACCGGTGTATTCATGTAAAAAAGAACTAAACATACTATTATTTAGTTGTGTAAGTGAAACATTGCAAAAAACCATTACATTATATAAATAAAAATAGAGTTCCTTTTGCTCAATTTGTGTGGTTGAGCTTGCCATCGATTCCAACAAAGTTTGCAGTTCATTTTTCTTCATATTTTTTTGATGAACTGCACTTTTGATATGCTGTATTATGTTGTATCTTTCCTCACAATTAATTTACAAAATGACCTTTAACCATTTTCTTAAATGCACACAGGAAATTAAACATATAGGCCCTGCAAATTAATTTGTTGTTCTCATACTTCAATTCCGAATGGCCTCCCATCCTGTCGTCGACGGTTGGTTTAACTTTAGACATTGTCTTAATTATTAAAAAGACACACACACTTTATATACTTATACTTTGCGCTTTAACCCCACACTGCACAGCATTGGTGAGGAGGATCCCCGAATTTTATAGGATACGGGCACGGCTATTTGTAATACAGGGTCGTCCTTGGGGATTCATATTTGCGTGGCGCCGCTGGTTTCGACTCGGATTGAATCGTTACGATAAAAATAAATAATAAACGACGCTTAGAGATAGAATCAGGGTTGTGATTCATTTTACATTTTATTTGATTTAATATGAGAAATAAAAAATATGAAGAAAAAGATGAATACTATGTTTCAAGTATAGGGCGAACGGCAAGCCGATGTGTAAATACTTTGACTAGGTACCCTGCTGTGAGGGTCTAAAGAAATGCAAACAGTGATTATAATATCGGCATAGAAACCATAGAAATATTAAGTATAAATTGATATTATAGGAACCTTTGTCTATACATATTATAAATTGATTGGCGAATAATATCGACTTACCACATTGGAATTTTCCATGAGGATCGATGCTTTATCGCGTTTCCTTGTTTAAATGCTATATTTGATAATTTTGTAAATTGTTCCACAAGCCTTTATAGCTCCTAATATTTCCTGTTATGGTTCATCTTTTTAATATACGGCAGTTCGTAATCGCTGTGTAAACAGACCACAATAAAATTATTATTCAAACCCTTAGGCATTTCTTACCATTTGCAATATAGGTTGTGATACACTTAACTGTTCATCCGGAAATATATCTTTCACTTTTAAGTAAAATTTAAATCCTTTTCATTGCACCGTAATAAACGCAGCACGAGGTCTAAACCTAACAGAAGAGAACAGAAGAGAGAACCTAAGAGACATTAATATATCAGGATCAGTCTTAGTTTAAATTTGTATGTATTAAAATGTCATTAAGTTATAGCTTCAATTAATAAAATCCTAATGCAGAGTGTACCTGTACATAATAAAATTCCAGGAATATTTTCGCAATGATTAGGGATTATATGTTGAATATCCCTATTTTTGTAGCCTTAAATTTTATAAAATAGTGGTAATATGTTTGGTGTTTAGTAGTTCTTGAACTTTCGAGATGTTTAGACCGGGGGAAGTAGAGAGTGTTTCTATTGTGACTAGTGTAAATAAGAGAATACTTGATTGTGATGATGAGGAGAATAATAGTGCATATAAAAGACACCACATAAAGAAAGATGGAAAAGAGATAGTGTTAAATTTATATAACGGTCTAGTAGATTTAGATAAAAATGATATCCATAGAAGGAAGGTGGTTGTGTTACGAAGTATTGTATCTGTTCTTTTGTTGCGTTTGTCGAGTGTAGTGTTAATAGCATATTGCCTAAGGCAAGTGCTAATTCGTCAACTGTGTTAAGTGTAGTGTTTTTTTTTGTTTTTGAGTCCAGGGATTAGTTGTTGGGGGTGGTGATGGTATGTATTTAGGTTTAGGTGTGGCTTTGTTTGCAGGATTGTTTGGGTTATTGGGACAGTTTATGAAAGTAGATAGGTGAGGACCACCGCAGTTTGCACACTTTGGTGGGGTTGTTTTTGTCTTTGTACATAAATGTGTCGAGTGTTCGTCTCCGCAGTGTAATTTATATTGCAGTTTTTTTGGTGATGTCCGAAAGTCTGGCATTTGTGACATTGTATTATGTCTGTCCGTTTGTTTAGTGGTTCGATTTTAATTGATAGTCCGCAGCAGTCGCGTATGTTGTAGATTGATTTGTATTGTCTCGTCAGTTCGATTAATACAAGTGGTGCTGGTATTCCGTGTTTACCGTTCATGCGTTTTATTTTTATTGTCGGGTAGCCTTGGTCAGTCAAGTCGTCGGTGATGTCAGTGTCTGTGATAAAGGTAGGAATGCCACGCATAACTACCTTTAGTGTCTTTTCGCTTCTTACTTGAAATGTATAGTATTGTATGTGTTCTTTGTCGAGTATTTGTTTAAGTGTACGGTAGTCATTGTCAGTTTTCGGTTCAATGTGTATGCCTGGTTTCACCAGTTTGTTTTCTACAGTGTTAATGTTGTTTGTTTTAAGTATGTGTCGTATGTGTGTCCATTTATCTTTTTAGGTTACTATTATTGGTGCAATATTGTGTGGTTTTCGTGTTTCAGTATTTGTGTTATGTGTGATGTTGGTTTTGTCACTTACCCTGGGCGAGCTATCTGATCCTGATGGTTGTGGAGTGAATTCGGAGGTTTCTTCTTTCATTTTTTCCTCGGTTTTGGTACCGAGGGCGTCGTATCAATTTGTTATTTCTATTGGTGTACTTGCGTGTTCTGTTTTCTGTTTCTTCGCTGTTTTTTCGGGTTTGTGAATGCGTCGGTGATTATGTTTTCATTTTCCTGTTCCAGTTGGCTTTTTGTCGGTTTTATTGGGCTTGTTTCTTCTGTGTGAAATTGAATTTTTGCTGTCGGATTGTCGCGATCTACCATAAATATTTGCGATTGATTGCGCAAAAGACGTTGGATGTCTTCTTCCTCGGTGGTTTCTTGTGTTATGGTTTCAGCGTCTCTTAGTTGCTGATCGGTACATCTTCTTCTGAAGTTGGGTCTCAGCGCCAGGTTAGTAATGGAAATAATATTATTATCTGCTCCTTCTCCGGCCATTTCTTCCGGGTTCGTTTGACGATGTATCGTCGTCGGTTCTCTCAAATGCGATGTTGCTGTATCAGAGATCGCAGTGAGAAATGCTAAGGGCAACTGTTCTACTTTATATATCAATTTAGTTTGATCTTTCATTTCTTGTATGTTTTGCACTGGTAGTATGGATGGGAGTATTTTATTCATATCAGCGAAAACAATTGCATTTTAGATTTCTTCTAATAACGATAGTAATACGAAATAGTTATTTTGAAGCTGAGCATTAACATTTTGCATCACTTAAATTTCTTGTTAATATGTTTATTCTTTGTTTGATTTTTACTTATTTCTTCAAATGGGTTATCTATTTTTTCGGACATTGATTTTAATGTGGAAACACTCCATTTTATTTGTTCTTGCAAGTTATCTTGGTTTTCTTCTAATGTTTTAAAAGCGCTGTTTATTCTTCCCCTATCTTTATCGTCCATTACTCCAAGAAGCCAATTATCTATATTACTAACTATGTTTAGGGGTGATCTTCGTTTTCTTGTGGTTAGTGGAAATATATAAGTTTTTGTTCTGCCTGCAATATATTATATTAATTTTGTTCTATTAACGCTATCATACTTCTCTCTTCTGATACTTCATTGTTATATTATACTCAAGTTTAAATTATTTAAATAACCATTTTTCAGATGACTTATGTATATTAATTTTCTCATAAAATGTATTATTTAAAGAATGCACTTGAATTTTTAAGGTACACATATATCGTATTAATTTCTTTGCTTCAATTTTGTATATAAAATTATGATAACTTCATATCATACGGGCTTCGCCAAATTTATAAGGCAATATATAATTTTCAATTACTTTCACTTGTAGTTGGTAGGTTGATATTGCCATTACTGCCACCAGGATCAACTCCAGGAGTTTCATCCTGTAACAGGGGTTTACTTATAAATTTTCTTTTCTTTTTAATAGTGTCTTTTGAATATTTTTGTTTTTATTTGTCGGCTTTAATTTACCTTTCTTATTTCTTATATACACGTCTTTATTTACTGATATTGTTTCGACGTCTTTCCTTTTTTCATTCGATTTTTGACACATTTTCTGTTTTGGTTGTTGGCTATTCTCCTGAACTTTCGTATTAATAATTTTGATTTGTTCTGCTCGATCATTTACAAATTGCAGTGCCATACGCTCTTCGTTTAAATCAAAAGGCAAGTTAGTTTCATTATGCCCATTTATAATTTCAAATGGTGTAAATTTAGTAACTGAATGTATACTATTATTATAACATAAAATGGAATTTAATCACATTGAAAGTCATGTGATTAAATTCTATAAAGGTAAATTACTTTCTATTAATCTACATCTTAGCGATTCATTTAGTGAATTATGAAATCTTTCGACAATTCCATTTGATCTTGAATTTACAGTTGATGTAAAGTGTAATTCTATTCGGTGTAAGCGACAAAATTCTTTTAATAGATGATTATGAAATTCTGTTTCCTGATCAGCAATTGTTTTATTCGATATTTCGTGATGACTGGTAAATCTAATTAAATTATCGATAATTGTTTGAGCATTTTTATAGTTTAAAAATGATCTACTATACGCTTTGCTGCAAATAATAAATCTATATGTAACTGTTTGAATGGTCTTTTCGGTGTATACGTTTTTTCTAAGGGTTGTTTCTGCGGTATCCTATCGTATTTTCCTAGGTACATACTTCACAATTATTTATATATATATATATATATATATATATATATATATATATACATATATATATATATATATATATATATATATATATATATATATATAATTATAGCATTTTCCGTATTAAGCCAGTAATACTTATGTCGTAGCGATTCATGTACTTAATTCACACCTCTATGTGCCGTCTTTCCTTTATGATAATATTTTATTTTTGTTATTTGATCTTCATTTTCAATATCTTCAACAAATTTATTTGATATTGCGATTTTAAATTTAGTGAATGAATCTTGTATTATCTTAATGATACGTCTTTCGATGTTTTCGTGTCTAAAATAAATTACGTTGTTTGATTTTGTAGACAAACATTCTTTTAGAGCTTTTACAATTACTTCGTAATTTGCTACTAATGGCAATGTCACGTACATTCTACTTTTATTAAAGACTTTAATTGTTTTAAATATAGGTTCTGTTATGTTTCTGGTGGCGTCTAGTATAATTTAGTGATCGCCTAAGTTAAGGATTTTCTCTGAATACGGTAGTAGTTGAATAATTTTCCTCCGCTGGGTTCAAAGTTCTTGATGCGTAAGCTATTGGATGATCTTGTGACAATACTGCTCCAAGAGCATAATTTGATTAATCTATAGTTAGTTCAAACGTCTTTTGAAAATCGAAATATTTTAATACTGGGTCATAGTAAACTTTTCTGGTGTATGTTTTACAGTTTCTCGTTTTTTTAGAAATTTAGTTAATGGTTTCGTAATATGTGCAAAATTATTTATAAATTTGCGATAATAGCCTAACAGTCCAAGAAAAGATTTTATCTCTTTTTGTGTTTTCGGTATTGGAAATTTTGGGATGCTTTCAATTTTTAGTGGGTTAGGTTTAATACCATTGGGTGTAATATATGTCATTCTGTATCTTTGTGTAGAAACTCGCTTTTATCAATTTGTAATTTGAGATATACATTTCTCAATATATCAATTACACATTTAAGATGCTTTATATGTTCATCTAATGATGGTGAAAATTCTATGATATCGTCTAAGTAAACTAAACAAAAATTATTTAAAATACCTTTCAATATATCATACATTACGCGCTGAAATGTTGCTGGCGCATTTTTCAGTCCAAACGGCATTTACCAAAATTCATAATGTGCTTGCTTGGTATTGAATGCTGTCTTCGGTATCGATTCCTGATTCATTTGAATCTGGTGAAACCCTGAAGCGAGATCTAATGTAGAAAACTATTGGCACCTTCCCAATTTGTCCAATATGTCTTCTATATTCAGTATTGGATATCGATCGTCGACTGTTTTCTCATTTATTGCTCTATAATCAATTACCATTCTCGATTTCCTAACACCGCTTGCGTCTAATTTGTTATTCACTATGTGTACAGGTTATCCCCAAGGACTTTGACTGGGTTTTATGATGCTGTCCTTTAAAAGTTTACTAATGTGTTCGTTTATTTCATGGTTTTTGCATATATGGAAATTTTCTTGCCCTCTGGAATATCGGTATTTCATCCTTTATCTTTATTTCGTGTTTAATGTCGCTGTTACATGTTAATTGTTTATTTGGTTTCTTGAAGATATCGATGTATTTCTTATAGAGAAAAGTATTTTCGATCTCTCTTCTGTGTTGAGATGTTCTTTACGTATCATACCATTTAATTTCGATAATTCTTCTTCTGGATACTGCTCTAGTGGTGTAACAGATATATTTCCTAATTCAATAGATTTTTCATTGTCTGACAATTTTGAATTGCAATTAAAGCTTCATCTTTACTTACTTTCGTAATACAAGCAGGAATTATTATTGAATCTTGTGATTGTTTTTCAATTTTTACATCACCTTCTGTATAGTTTACAGGAACTGTATATAATTGTTTTGTATTTGCGGGCATTTTAAATAATTTAGCTTTCTTAAAATGTATAGGAACTTTATAATTTTGTCTAAATAAAACTTCTTTCTTTAAATCAATATTAAATTCCATCGATCTTAAGTCATCTAATCCTAAAATTGCGTCATAAAATTTATGAAATTTCAACATAACCATTTTTAAAAATACTGTAGATTTTAATTCCGAAAATCATGGTATAGCATGTTCACGTTAACATTTTACCTTTTGCCGTTCTTAATTCTAAATTACCTTTAACCATATTATGCGGATAATATTTACTAATTATATCGGGATCTATCATAGAAGTTGAACTACCTGTGTCGATTAATAATTTAATAGGTGGGTATTCAATATTTATATACGGTAATTAATTTAAATTTATGTTATTGAGTTCGTTGGCGCGGCATGCAATTGAAAATTTTCGTCTTCTTCCAGTTCGCTGATTTTTTGTTTTTCTTCATTTTCTTCCTTATTTTCGGTATAGCTCTCTTCGTTATAATAATCCTGATGTCGCACAGGGACGTACCACATTCCATTTTCTTCATTGTATATCGCGTTTTCTTGATCCACTTCTTGATTATATAGTTCTTCTGCGTGTACTCTAGGTAGGTCGGTTGCTCTGAAGAAGTTACTTCTATTCGTTATGTAATCCATTGGTTTTGCGATAGCTGTTGACATTCCTGACATCGGGGTTGATTTTGGAAGTTGCTGTGTATTTTGATATGGTTTCCAAACATTTTTCGGTGCTCCAAATACTTGTTGCGCAGGCGAATATTTTATGTGTTGATTGTTTGAATATATATTGGGAAAATTTGGAATTCCTGTTCGAGGAAATGAATTTGTTTGTCCAGGAAATTGCAATTTCGGGATATTTGGTAATTGTTGGACAGGTGGTATGTTGTTGTATGTTGGATATATTGGAAAATATACAGGTTCTCGTGAATATTTTGAAGGATAAATAGGTTTCTTTTGAATATTTTGATTAAAAGAACTTGTACGTATCCCTTTAATACTTTAATACATTTGATATTGTCTTAAAGTTTTCTGCATCTTACACTAATTCAATTGCTTCTTTTCTTCTAATGTGTTTGGAACGCGTGGCCTTACATGTACTTGTATATCTTCTGGTAAATCTAATAAATACACTTCCAATGCAGTTTGCGCATAAATTTATTTTCCTTCTTTCTTATTTGAAATTGTGTCATTATGAGTTAATTTTGTCGTACACTTTGATGAAAGATCTTGTAAACGGTAACCAAATTCAACTGCACCTTCTTTAAAATATATACGTGTATTATTAAATTCTTGTATTAATTGTCCAAAATCGCGTTTGTCGACAAAATATTTATTAATTGCGTCTTTAACTAATGTCCAAATATTTAATTCGGAACGTGAACAAATTAGATCCATCGCTCTACCCCTAAGTTTACTTAAGATGATTTGAAGGATGACGTCTTTTACATCAGTCGCATCACTGTA
Source organism: Melolontha melolontha (assembly GCA_935421215.2). NCBI lineage: Eukaryota > Metazoa > Arthropoda > Insecta > Coleoptera > Scarabaeidae > Melolontha > Melolontha melolontha. Next base: position 84,127,276 of record OW285238.1, read on the forward strand.
TTTTGTACAAATTCGATCGCATATTGTTATAAACAAATTAGTTCCGCACATTTCACCTGAGAAGTCCGGTATTGAGTCTAACTCAATGCGAAATAATGAATAATTTAATGCCATTTCGTTTGTGTTTTTTCGTTCGTTGACTATGAAACTAATACTTACTAAACTATGAATTAAATTGTCGATCTCCAGTTTGACTTGCAATTGTATCTTTTCGTTTGTCGTTTGTTCGTATAAATTACATTTTTCTAATTAATATAATTTGAATTAATCGTTACAAAAATTTTTGCTTAAGTGATTTTACTTCAATGAAAGGAAGTTTGATTTCGATAATCAGAGAACCGTATTGTAATCAAGATGGTACTTACTTTGCGCTGTTTCCCAGGTTCTTGTGTTAGTTTTTTGTTTCTTCTTCCTAAGTGTTAACAATACACTCGAAAATTGGCCCGTAAAGAAATCCGACTGACTGCACCAGTTTTAGGTTTGGACACGCAAAGTTTGTTTTTAAAAAGCAATAATTTTATTGCAATTCGAAACAAGGGTTGCAAAACGATTGAGTATGAAAGCATTTCACAAGTAGGCACGCTCGTTATTCTTGGTACGGACTCGTATGATGTCCATATTGCACAGACATTAAGAATAATTATTATCGGGATAAAATAAAACAAATTTTAATTTTACTTTTTCTTTACACCGTAACGATCGTTTCGCTCCAACCTGAGCTTCATCAGACATATAACTAACTTATGGATAAATTTGTGCACAAATGTACCGTAACAAACACATGTTTTGTTTTGAATAGTTGAAGGAATCGGTACTTTTTATTACTAAAAGTCTATGCACTCAACTTTCACTACGGTTTATACAATACTGTTCTTAAGTGATAAAACTGAGGGTCTACATTATGTTAAAGGGAGGTAAAGTAGCTCTATGGAAAAATACAATATATGACTGTCTGAATATCAAATAAATAAAATAAATAAAAGTCAAATTCATTAAAATTTGTTTTATTTTATCCCGATGATAGTTATAATGGAATTTCATCAAGTAAAGGCTGAAACAATCCTATATTAAGAATAACATTCATATCCATATGTCTACAAGGAAAAAAAATATTGTCTTAAGGAAATATTATAGGGTAGAAGGTAATAAATATTTACCGAACCCTTACCTACTACTGAAATTACTCGACTAAAGTACAAAGCAGCCGACATATGTTACAACTTGACATTCCCGAGTGGCAATCGGCCAAAGAAAATCATGTTGCTTTAAAGTTATTTTATTATAATTAGTTATAATTAACCAGATCCGTAGATATCAGAAACAGGCAACCATTACCATTTGACGTGTCCGAGCAGGGACGTCAGGTTGCCCATTACCAATCATTAGAATTACCATCTAAAGTCCACGATTTATTGCAGCAGTCAAAGTCAATAATACTCAACATATATAGTATATACATTTTTACAAATAAAATAAATTCGAATCGCTGATTAAACAGCCAGATCATGTAAATAATAAATTACATTATGGAAAGTAATGCCGTTTTATGATGTATACTAACATCCTAGCATCAGGTGCGTACCACCGAGCTTATAACCTCAGATATGTAGGTAGAGTAAAATGTTTTCCGGCTACAGGCTAAGGAAGTGCGCGATAACTCGACGCCATAACAATAATAACTAAATTTTTTTGGGTGTTTTTTTGCTTATTTCTGGTTTCGTGCATATATTTCTCTTTTTGCCAGTTTTATGCACATTTAGAACTTTGTTGACATATTAGTCACATCTTTTGCACCTTTGCGTCTATATTTGACTTTTTTGTATACTCTGTTTCAAATTTAGTGCGAACTGCAAGCTTTCTGAGTGGCTAATAATAATAATAATAATAAAATAATAATAATAGACTGCGTTGGCCGTTATAGCAGAGATACCAAAATGAAATTTGGATTGAAAAAATCTAAAATATTTTGCGTGGAGAAGGGGCAGTGGGGTGAACAACGTGGCTTCGAAGTGGAAGGACAACAAGGACTAGTTCTTGGGATGAAAAACAACCACTATTAAAAGTATCTTGGGTACTTGCTGGCTGGAGTAATAGAACAATATTGCAAAAGAATTAACGAAAGATCAATATTTCTCTAGGTTGCGATCGCTATCCAAAACTAGATTGCCGGCAAGAAATATGTCAGTCAGCAGATAGTGAATTTAAGGCAATAGATACCAAGACAAGAGTAGAAGCTCGAAAATATAGAATTCATCACTCACATAATGTAGTCGTAAGGTTCCACCTGCAAAGAAGAAATGGAGGTAGAGGAATACCGGGTGTTTATACCAGGCATTTTGCGCAGGTAAGTAACTTAAAACAATACAGCGCGTTCCTATAGGAAAAAATTCATACGAAGGATCTATCTGACATTAAATGTCGTGTATACGCAGATAAAGAGGAAACAATTCATCACTTGATGGCAGAATGCTCTGTACTTGTCATTAAACAGTATCTTGAGAGACACAACAGGATTGTGAAAATAATACACCAGCTGCTCAAACAGAAACACTCTTCATATTTTGAGAATATGCCGTAATATGAATATGCACCGCCTTCAGTTTGCGAGGACGAAAACTTATATTGGAACCGTCAAATAATAACAGACAAACAGTTCCTAACAATATTCCTGATATAATACTCAGATTGAATAAGGACAAGGTAACGTATATCATTGGCATTTCTGTTCGGTGATAAAAAAATACTGCAAGAAGCTATAGTGAGAAGGTAAATAAATATTTACCTCTCACTGACTAAGCTAAAAGTATGTGGAAGATGGACAAGGTCGTAATAGTTCCAATTATGATTGGGGTAGCGAGAGAAATTCCACATAAATTACATAAATAAATATCAAAAAAAATATTTTAGGACCCCATCAGAAACTTGATCTTAAAATGCATAAAAGTGTTTTCTTAAATACGGCAGCGACCCGTTCTAAATTGAAGTTTATGTATACATCTTAAGGCCGCAGCAGAAAGGGCTGCTAATCTGTATGGGTTCCCATTTAAACTAAGGGGAGAAGACCTCGTTCGGGATGTCATATTGCAGGGGTCGTAGCGGGACCTAAAACAAAAGCTTCGATTCAAACTAAAAGAGATCTGTTTAAGTGAACACCTGCCGAAGCCGATGCACTCTCAATTCTATCGCTCCATAAAAAAAAACCTTTAGGAGACTTGGCCCTTTGCCTTTCTTTTTGTAACTTGGGCTGTAGTCTGAAACTGAAGGGTATATAATAAGAAGGAGGTACTCGGACTTCCAACAGCAGAATGTTATGTGCAGAGACTGTAAAATACACAAAGAAAACACGATGCATTTGCTCGCAGCGTGCCCTAAATATGCGCTCATTTTATATATAAGCAGGCACAACACGGCCCTGAAAGTGGACTACTACTATCTAAGGCATAGATATATTCGTAGTATCGATACCGGAGTGTCGAGCAGGATATACCACTTGTTGTCTCCAATGATGAAATTAAAATCTTTTGGGGTTTTTCCTTTTCCACAACCACAAAAATCAAAGCCAATAGACCAGATATGATGATTATGGCATTGAGACAAAATGCATGTCCATGGTGGAGAAGTCATGTCTGACTGAGACGAAGGTCTTGGATAAAGACCTGGAAAAGGAGTTAAATATCGGGATATAAGACTGAGTTATCCAGAATTCACTGTCAACTTGATGCTGCTGATGATAGGCATATTAGACGGAGCAACAATCGAATTTTTCTAAACCTGAAAAGAGTGGGAGGTCCGGTGGCGAAGGCGAAAACCATCGCAAAAGACAAGCGTTGGTTATCTTGGGATCGCTGAGAATCCTAGGCTCACGAAATTAGCATCTCAACAACTTCGAGCTGGTAATCCTTCGAGGCTCATCCACCCTTTATTAGACGCACCTTGAACCTTGAAGTCGCCTTGGCCCCCTCTGTATTCGCGAGCTGCCTGGGGCAGCCATTTTTCCATCCAATTGATATCGTACGATTATAATAATTCACTACTATTCAAGAATCTGAATCTATTATGCTCGTATATAGTATATTCGTATATAGTATATAAATGTCACATAAATAAAACCGAAATCAAATAAAAGTGTGGAGCACGTGTCGCGAGCTTTTCCTTTTTGCGGCCGGCGTGAGGACTTCCGGGGTGGTTGTTTAAATTCTGGGCAGCCATGCTGGGCTAAGTTTGAGGAACAGAGGAGTAAAAAAAAAACAGTAAGGCACAGGGAAGATGGCGTACTCGCCACCAGAGCACATTGCGCTCGTAGCAGCCTGGTAGGCAGGTGTAAATCCGAAACGGGACGGAATGTGCAAAAACCGTTCTGTAACTAGTTGCTGGCGCTCTGCCGGTGGATTGCCTCGGAGCGTCAGAGGCAGCCGAGGTACGATACCAACGTAGTAACGGGGCAAACTCGAGCAGTCGTGTACATAGCCTAAGAGGCCTAGTATGTCTTTGGACCAAGGTTCCACATATAACACAGCGCCTGTATTTAAGGCGGTATTTTAGATAAGTTAACTATTAAATGGCGAAAAAAAGATACAGCGAAATGTAGGACTCTCCACAGTATGCGTCTCAACTGCACCACCGTATGGCGCACTTGGGACAGCTGGGAACAGTCAAGAATCAGGCACCCAGGCGAATGGAGATGCCATGAAGTTCGTTTGGAATCAGGAAGCATATCGTGATTTATTAGAGTGTTCTAACCTAAGTGAACCATGTGTACGGAGGATAGGCCCAGGGGATAGGCCTCTGCTCAGATTTGACTCACTTCACGAAACAACATTTATGAGATCAAGCATATTTACTTTTAGAAAGAGGCTTTCAATATAAAAACAAACCTTTGCAGAAGATGCTAAACAGCGAAGCGTGGTCTGAATACGTCAATACATAAATGGAGGAAAGATTTCACAATAATTTGAGCCTAGATCAATATATCGGGCGGAAAGGTGTAATTCAGTTTGAAAAAAAGATATTGGTCTAAGAATTACAGGAGGTGAAGACAATGGTTTGTGGCTACTTGTCCGAGAACGCTGATCTATGAACTGTGAGTTTCAGTGTGTATGCCGGTAACAAAGGGGAGACGCGAGAACGCAATTTTATTGAAGATTAAAGAAAGAATAGATAAACTAAATGAGAAAATTTGAAAGTGGAGACGAAATGCATGACAATTACAGAGCCTAATGATGTAATCCATAGAAGCTCGCCATTCGCTAAGAATATACGAAGAACAGCAAAAGATATGAAAAGGAAACTAAATCAGGTTCGGTTATCTTGGTTCGGTTAAAGGAGTAAAGGTTAAAGCCCTTTACAAAATAAAGTCATTAGTGTCTGCAAGGAAAAAAAAAATCAAAAATGAGAAACCGACTAGAACAAAATTCCATATTTTAGCAGAACCCATCAGAGTTCTTGAAGGTACAAACGCCAAAAAATAAACCTCCAGATATTCAGACAGTAGAGCTGTTTTGGAAAAAAATATATTAGCATCCAACTCAATTTAATGAAACCTAAGAAAAGTTGAATGAATTCACGTTATACTGCGACAAGATATTGAAATGACCCCAGGTGGTTCTTAGGAGAGTAACTATTAATGACTTTAAAGCAATAGTGAAAAAGTTCAACTATTCAGTACCCAGGCCGGACGCAATAAACGCGTTTTGGTGGAAAAGAATCACCAGTACTCACAGCCACCTTTTAAGAATTTTTAACAAATTCTTAGAAAATCTACTTCGATTTATTAAAAACAGACCAACAACGGCAGAAAATTACAGTCCGATAATGTGCGTTAATGCTGTCTATAAGATGTTTACGAGTATAATTTAGGAGTTGATACTGGAAACCATTGAAACAGTGTGTGCTGAGATACATGAACAGAGAGGTGCAAAAAGAGGAATCACTGGAGTAATAGATATCCTGTTAACAGACTCAAGTGTGTGTTTGGACGTCATGTTATACAAGCGAAACTATCCCAAGCGAGGATAGACTTCAGAAAGGCATTCGATCGTTTCTCGCATATCTTAATATTGCATTTTTTAGAACAACTGAAGTACATCCAAACATAATTAATATTATAAAAGAGTTACGCCAGAAATGAACCACCGTAATAATCACGCACCGAAAACCATATGCCAACGTAATTCACTAAGTCCGTTGCTTTTTTGTATAAAATTACTACCTTTATCTGTCGCATTACGTAAATGCCCAAGACATATCACCGGACAGCCAAACCAACGGAAACATAAAATCACTCATCTATTCTGCGTTGATGATCTAAAGTTATAAGCCAAAAGCCAGACTGAATTAGAAAAAATGATAGGCATTATGCAGAACTACTCTGAATGCATAGAAATGAAAATTGGCACCGATAAGTACACTGCCTAAAGACGGGCACCTAGTGGGTGATTCAGGCATTCGACTTCAAAATGGAAACGACAGCTGCATATACCTTGAAGTGGAGCAGAAACAACTGCACATCAAGAACGTGAAGCAAAAGTTCACTGATAAATATACAAAAATACTGGATAAGGTATGGTCATTACTGGTCATTAGAACTATCAAAAAAATAATGCACAGCAACAAATATGTTGGCAGACCCTACAATTTCCTACACGTTTGGAACAATAAAGTGGAACATTAATGAATTAACTGAACTGGATAGGGATACGCGGAAGACTCTAACTAAAAGCAGAAGTCACCATCCAAATGTATCTTGATAGATAAAGACTTTATCTATCAAGATATAACGGACGAAGAAGGATGATCAATATTGAGAACCTGCATAACAAAATAGTAAACAATACCGAAGATCCGCTATAGAATGTAGTAAAAGAAAATGAATATTATGGGCAAGGCGCTTTTTACTATTTACTGATGTCTTTAAAGAATGACTACATCTATCCCTAGACATTAACTTCAAGCCATGTAGCAGAACGCGTGTAAATTTAATAACAATGGAGCCAAACGAGTGGCAATACTACAAAAACTCACCAAACACGACCTTGCAAAATAACTAACGTTTTAATTTCTAAGATCCTCATCACTCTACTCGGAGACGGAAGGATATGTTGTGACGGTACAGGATAGGGTATTTCACATACTCGCTTACCAGAAAGAGATTCATCAGCGCCCTTATAGCAGACATTAAATGCAGGACCTGTAAAGTAGTACTATGCACCTCTTAGCAGCGTAACTTAGATACGAACCAAATTTGTATATCTATAGACGAAAAACTAATTCCGCCATATATGTATATACAAGCAGGTCGGGTCCGTAATCTCCAACGAATTTTGCAAGATCTTCTGGAATTTTACATTTAACGCCACTATAGAAATAGCAGCGAATAAACCACATTAGACTTAGACTATAAAGATAAAGAAAAGTACGTCATTGAGTTATCATGTTCAATGATAAATCATCAAAGAAAATCACCTGAACAGGCTCAGACAGGATTAGAGAGGGCTCAGAAATACGTTATACTTCGATCGTTCTGGATTTAACGAGCTCACAAAACTAGTCACCCAATACCTATGAGCTAAAAGTCTCAGCAGCTATCCTCTTTGGAACAAGCAGCTTGACCGAAGAGACGGAGGCATGTACTCGTGAGCTGCATGCAGCCGCAATGATAATGATCCCACCTCAATTGTAACACCAAAGAAGACAATATATATATAGCAACATAATACAATGCATATAAGAACATGGTTATATAGTGTAATTATAAAAAACTTTATATTTCACTTACTGTAATAAAAAATCGACCGAACCCAATCCCGACATTTAGGATTCTGGGAGAGGTGAAAACTGCCCAGCATAGTGCGAGGAGGTCTGACAAATCAATGAAAATAATAATAATAATAATAAATACAAACAGCAAAGCTCGAACAGAATATTTTGAATAATTTAGTAGTAGGAGCCAAGAAAGAAAATATCAAAGAAACGGTACGTTTCAAACGTAAGTGAAAGTTCAATTAACGATGCCAATGTTATATTGAAAATATTTGAGATATAATTACAGAATATAATTGTTTCAGCCTTTACTTGATGAAATCCCATTATAACTATTATCAGGATAAAATAATACAAATTTTAATGAATTTCACTTTTTAATTGACACTGCAACGATCGTTTCGCTCCAACCTGAGCTATCAGACATATAACTAACTTATTTACAAATTTTTTAACACAAGTATACGGTAACAAACACATGTTTTATTTTAAATATTTGAAGGAATGGGTACTTTTTATTACTAAAATGTCTATTCACAAACTTTCACTTCGGTTTATACAATACTGTTCTTAAGTAATAAAAACTAGGGGTTTACATTATATTACAGGGAGGTAAAGAAATTCTATGGAAAAATACAATATGTGACTGTCTGAGTATCAAATAAATAAATTAAGTAAGGGTGAATTATTTGTTTCTAATTGATCATTTAATATCTTGTCGGTTTTCTTTAATTTATTGATTTCAAGTGACTCTAATAAATTAAGTTTTTTGCCCTTATTTTCTACGTGTAATATTTTAAATTCTCTGTTAAAATTGTGGTTCGTTGAATTAATATGAGACGCATATGAAGAGTCACTTTTATTATTTCTAAATGAAGAAAAATGCTCTTTGATGCGTATTTCAAACGATCTACCTGTCTGTCCGATATACGTCATAGGGCAACTACCGCAGGTTAACTCATAGACTCCTGACTTTTTATTGTTGTTTGTTAAATCTTTATTGTTTTTTATTAATTTGGATAAATTGTTGTTAGTTCTATACACTGTATTAATGTCAAACTTTCTTAAATATTTACAAATTTTTGTTCTTGAAGAGCCTATAAACGTGATAATTTTAAATTTTTGGTTGTTATTATTTAATATTGGGTAAACTTGTGATATGGCTTTTGTAAGGAGTTTTTTATTTAAAATGTTATCTATTATATTACTTTTATATCCATTGTTGATAGCTATTTGTTTAATTAAATTTACCTCTTTCTCAAAATTTGTTTGGTTCAACGGAGTATTGATTAATCTATGTATAAGACAGTGATAAGCCGCTAATTTGTGTTGTATCGGATGGCAAGAAGTGTTATGAATAGTTATGTCTGTAGTTGACGGTTTGTGGTAAATTGCAAAGTTATATTTGTTGTTAATTCTAGTAATCGTTAAATCGAGAAAGTTAATACTATTATTTGTTTCCTGTTCCATTGTAAAATATTGTGATGCAATATATTAATATAATCAAATAATAAATTTAATTGTCTCTTTGTTCCTATGAAACCTAGTAATATATCATCTACGTATCTGTACCAAAATAATACATTTTGAAAGAGAGGGTTTTTTGAAATAGAATTTTCAAGATTATCCATAAAATGTCAGCTAATAACGGACTTAGGGGATTACTCATAATTAAACCTTCTTTGCAAGTGTATATGTTTTCATTAAATTGAAAGTAATTTTGTTCTATGCATATGTTTAGTAAATCAAAAATTTTATTAATAATTATTGGATTTACATTATTTTTATGGAGAAGATCTGTTACTAAAATAACCGTTTTTTCTGGAGGTATACTAGGGAATAAATTTTGAACATCAAAGGAAATGAGTTTTGTGTTAGACGTTAAAGTAAAGTCTTTGATTTTGTTTATTAGTACGCATCAAAGAGCATTTTTCTTCATTTAGAAATAATAAAAGTGACTCTTCATATGCGTCTCATATTAATTCAACGAACCACAATTTTAACAGAGAATTTAAAATATTTCACGTAGAAAATAAGGGCAAAAAACTTAATTTATTAGAGTCACTTGAAATCAATAAATTAAAGAAAACCGACAAGATATTAAATGATCAATTAGAAACAAATAATTCACCCTTACTTAATTTATTTATTTGTTACTCAGACAGTCACATATTGTATTTTTCCATAGAATTTATTTACCTCCCTGTAATATAATGTAAACCCTTAGTTTTTATTACTTAAGAACAGTATTGTATAAACCGAAGTGAAAGTTTGTGAATAGACATTTTAGTAATAAAAAGTACCCATTCCTTCAAATATTTAAAATAAAACATGTGTTTGTTACCGTATACTTGTGTTAAAAAATTTGTAAATAAGTTAGTTATATGTCTGATGAAGCTCAGGTTGGAGCGAAACGATCGTTGCAGTGTCAATTAAAAAGTGAATTTCATTAAAATTTGTATTATTTTATTCTGATAATAGAAATAATTACAATATTAAGAACATAAACTAATATGTGTATGCTGTTCCATGTACTTTAGGAAGGGAGAAGAACCGAAACAATAATCAGGAAGTAAGACAGAATATTTGAATTGAAATTAATAATTAAACAACAAAGACAAATCATTTCAAAAGTACAAAGTGTAACAGACACTATAACATAAATATAAGAAAGTAACGCCTAATATCAAGAAAGTAGTAGAGTATATAAAATTGAATCGATGTCCTATTAACAAAGTAAAATAAAAAAACTAGCAATAATTGCGTTAACACGAGGGAAATGTGTACGGAAGACCAAATCAACGTAGTAATAAAAGCACCCACTTGCTCCACATGAACGATCTAAAACTATACACTGTGTCCATAAAGTATGGACACAAGCCCGTAGTAACGTTATTGTGCATTATTTGACAAAATGCAAAGATATGTCGATTAATGTTTTTTATTAGCTTTATTTAGATGCTACCATTTTGTTTTTTCCGTCGACCTTGAATAAGTTATGACGTCATTGATAATTTTTTTAAATGTCAACCCCATTTTTTTTATGGATTTTGAAAGCTCTTGGAATTCTTTATTCGATGATGTAAAAATTTTGGTATGTTACATTAGAAAATTTTTGAGTAAACTGTGTTGTAATTCTAAGTTTTATTTTTGACATTTTCAGTATCAAATTTATAGCAAATGCTCAAAATGTTTTCCTTCATTTTGTTGACAAAATCCTAAGCGATGATAAATTCCATTTCGCACATTCTGCAATATTTCGGGAGTGATTAGTCTGGTTTCGTAGATGATGCGTTGTCGTAGAACGTCCAAATTTTCCAGTTGTGTCGCATAGACACAACCGGAAATTGAATACTCAAAAATTTTCTAATGTAACATACCAAAATTTTTACAACATCGAATAAAGAATTCCAAGAGCTTTCAAAATCCATTAAAAAAAAATGGGTTGACATTTAAAAAAATTATCAATGACGTCATAACTTATTCAAGGTCGACGGAAAAAACAAAATCTAAATATAGCTAATAAAAAACATTAATCGCAATAACTTTGCATTTTGTCAAATAATGCACAATAACGTTACTACGGGCTTGTGTCCACACTTTATGGACGCAAATGATTACTCAAAAATTTTCTAATGTAATATACCAAAACTTTTACATCATCGAATAAATAATTGTAAAAGCTTTCAAAATCCATAAAAAAAAATGGGGTTGACATTTAAAAAGAATAATCAATGACGTCATAACTTATTCAAGGTCGACGGAAAAAACAAAATGGTAGCATCTAAATATAGCTAATAAAAAACATTAATCGATTTATCTTTGCATTTTGTCAAATAATGCACAATAACGTTATTACGGCCTTGTGTCCATACTTTATGGACACAGTGTATATGGCAAATAGAGAAAGATTAGGAAGAGCATACATTTGAGTTGCTATGGATAAAATTATAATTTTATCCATAGCAACTCAAATGTATGACATTAATATACTGTCATTTATATTTTATATTCCTTGATAAAGGCATCATTTGCCGAAACATGTGGGGTTGTTTTAAATATATATATATTGAAGTAAAACCAGACCTTAAATCGCCAACAAATTGAATTTACCATAACACACAAAGGTCACGAAATAATTATCTATCTATATATATATATATATAATATATATATATATATATATATATATATATTAAAACACAAAAAAAGAAACGTCACGTTTCTATCTATTGTGTGCCTTGTCGTCGTGAAATGTTGTGCTAAAGACGAAGTGACTTCTCGTTTGTGTACCCCTAATTTATGCTCTTTCCTTACGATAATTTTTCATTCAATATCATTCAGGGTCTCAGCTTCTACATGGTATTTCATAAACACATTCGTACTTTAACGTTAAAAGTTCTGAAGGGCGTTACTTTACTTTTATGTGGCAGTAAGCACTGTAACTACATTATGTTTTTTAAGTACGTAAAACTGGTAAATGCTACTAAAATTATTAGTCTGTTGATTGCAAATACAAATAGAATTTTTTCGGGTGATCGGTTAAAAAAAAATATGCGGGTTTTTTTGTCGTTTTCGAATTCTCTTCATTCAGGTAATGTAATGCAAATTCTTTGTATGGATGCACGTGAAGTCGCTTTTAATTGCAGAGACTTAAAAAAATATTCCAAAACCGAATATCTGACAATATTATTTATTGAGACTGCTGACGGATTTTTATTTCAAAATGCTATGGCTTTCAAAAATTTTTGTACCGGTCTATTGTGATGACGTTCAAATAAGTTGAGGGCTACGGTCTGATAAGATTTTTCTGCTGATAACTGCAAAAGACACAATCGCAGAGAATAAATCCATGACACATTTTATAATTTTATAAAAGACTTGTTTTAACAATTTCTATTCTATTCCGAATATCTGACAATATTAATTGCGTTTTCGCGAACTAATGTAATTGTAAATATTCTTTCTACACTTTACGGCGCTATTTCATTCGAATTTTTCATAGAAAAAAATTCGCCCTCAAGTAAGAATTGAACCCACGACCTCTGGCTTGCCGGACCATTGCTCGACCATTGAGCTGTTGAGGCGTGAATTAGAAACTTTTGTGGGGATGCTTTGAGTTACATCAAAGGAAACAGATGAATATATCTTGCCCGTAGTACGGCAGTTGTACAAATTAATTGCGTTTTCGCGAAACAATGTAATTGTAAATATCCTTTCTACACTTTACGACGCTATTTTATTCGAATTTTTCGTAGAAAAAATTCGCCCTGAAGTAGGAATCGAACCCACTACCTCTGGCTTGCCGGACCATTGCTTGACCACTGAGCTGTTGAGGCGTGAATTAGAAACTTTTATGGGAATGCTTTGAGTTACATCAAAGGAAACAGATGAATATATCTTGCCCGTAGTACGGCAGTTTTACAAATTAATTGCGTTTTCGCGAAGTAATATAATTGTAAATATTCTTTCTGCTGATAACTGCAAAAGACACAGTCGCTGAGAATAAATCCATGGCCCATCTTTGTTTTGTATTCTGTTTTGGAAGTTGGACACAATAATTAATGTATCTTTAAATATGTCTAATATCTTTATAAATACACAGTTTTAATGAGAACGTAAGTATACCGTATGTGTTAAATATCATTAGGCATAGAGAATCAACGTATGAGTACATACAATGTATACGTACATGAGAAAGCCAGTCCAATGCCAGCGAAGACCACGACGACTGACGATTGTCTCCGATACCGATTGACTGAAAATTTTGCATTTAGTCTAGCTGCGGCCGTTACAGTTTGAAAGCGTACAATAAAATTAATGTATAATGGCTCTTTATACACCTACTGAAAAGTCTGCAATGGAGTGCATGAATTTGTTTGCGCTGACTTTTGCAGACCGTTCTGTACCTTGCAGACAAACAATTTATAATATTATAAATAAATTTGAAACTTGTTTCTGTCTCAATAACTGTACGAAAAGCAAACCAAGAGAGGTATCACCACAAAAAATTGAGGAAAGAGAACGGCGGGATGTATTAATTTGTAGTATTGTGGAAATTGATAACACGAGATCTACTACAAGTGCTGCCGAGGAATTGGGTACAAGTAACACAACTATTTCACGTATTTGGAAACGTAATGGTTTAAAATGTTTCAAATATTCGAAAACTCAAGAAATATTTCCCGAGGACAATTTCCGGAGGACAATTTCCGGAGAATGGAGTTTTGTCAAGACGTTAGGGATAAGATACATCGAGATGAAAATTTCGCAAAAAATATTCTCTTCACTGATGAATCAACTTTTCCATTACACGGAAAGCACAATCCCTCTGTTCTTCGATATTGGGCTTCGGAAAATCAACACCGGCATTTTGCAAATGGCACTCAGTATCCTCAGAAACTAAACGTTTGAGCAGGTATTTTAGGTTACCATTCTACAGGCCCCTATTTTATTGATGGTATATTAAATGCTGACAAGTATCTCGAATTACTGAAAAATCAAATACTTCCGGCCATCCAAAACATTGGAATAAATCAGGAAATCGTTTGGTTTCAACATGATGGCTGTCCAGCACATAATGCAGTGAGGGTGAAGGAATTTCTAGGAAATATTTTTCCTGACCGTCTTATTACTGGAACAGGAAACATTAAATGGCCCCCGCGATCTCCTGATCTATCTCTAAATGATTTCTTTTTGTGGGGATATCTAAAAAATATTGTTTATACTCATTAAGCTGGTAGAGCAGAAAATATAGTTGCCTTGAGAGAAAAAATAACTGAAGCTGCGAATTCATTAACTGCCGACATGTTAGCAAATGCAAGAGCTAATTTCTACGACCGCCTAGGACAATGTCTTGCTGTGCAAGGAGGAATTTTTGAACCTCTTGTATAATTTATTCTAATTTTTAGAATCCTTTTTTATTCATTTTATTAGGATTATTCTTTAATTTTATTAGAATTACGCTTTTGTTTATGCGACGCACCGCAGCTTAAAAATTTTCTGCATCTACTGTAAGAAATAAGAATAGCAAATCCCTTGAAATTCGTAAATGTTATTTTAGAACGCATTACAAGTACCTATGTCGATGGTCAAATGATTACTGCTAACTTGTATTTGCGAAACAATCGGAGACAATCGTTGCCGGCCGTCGCGGTTTTCGCCGGCATTGGATCGTATTCATACGTATTCCCTATGCCTAATTATATTTGACACATGCGGTATATAGTTATAAGAGCAATAAAAATACTATACAATGATCGACAACTAACAATAATTACAGGTAAACAAGCACATATACAAACATGACTTCTAGTTTACGAATATTAAATTATTCTAATCTAGAGATTTTAATGCAGCCAACTACACAGTAAAAAATATATTAATAAGGTGTTGTAAGTCGATTTCGACCTCTGTATGTTTTCAGTATATTCTATAATTTTTGCTAACCTATTGTGCTCATTAAAATTTTAAATTTATCATGCCTTATTTATTCAGTGGTCTGATTTTTATTTATTTTTGAACGACTAGGTATCGTACTGATAATTTCCGCTATCATTTTTTTACTTCTGAATTACTTTTTAGAAATACTTTAAAATTGTGGTAATTAAAATATTCTCTCAAATATACACGAGGCATTTTCGTTCTCAGCTCTCTCTTTCAAAAATAGTGCTGAAGACTTCTTAGTGTAAGGCTTGTGAATTATCCGAATAGTAGAAATTTTATTAAAACATATTATATGTTACTTGTTCGCGGACCCCTTCCACGGGGGTTGAGCTACACACCAGGCGCGTCCCTAGGTGGCGAATAAGGGGAAGGTCATGTCTCTCTTAGGGGACATGATTAGTGGCAGTCATAAGCGGGATGGATAGGCCTAAAAACCTTCTAATCCTTAGCGAAAGCAGTCACCGCGGACCAGCTCTCCCAAGCTACGGTGTAAGGTAACGTGCTTAGAGCTGAATGGCCACTGGAGTATATGTGGCCTCAAACGTTCCCCTGGGGCACTAGGTGGCAACCCCTTGTATTTATGCCTTGTGCCCATAATGGGAGCGCTGCGGGTATTGACCTCATACTTCTTCCATACTCGTGGGAATTAAATGAACCGAGACCAAAAACAACATAAAAAGATGGAGTCTAAGGTGAATCCAAAACCCAAGGAGTCTATAGAAACTCTCTTGGCAATGGGGACTGATGAGACTTTAAAAAACAAAAGTGAAACGCAACGGACTGAAACTGAGAACGTTGCGAAGATGGAGGGTTCACCTTAGGAGAGAAAACATCTTTCCGGCGCAAAAAGAAAGAACTTAAAGAAGATGAGTGAACAGGGGTGGATACGAGCAAAACAAGGCTCCCCTTTTCCCAAGAAGAACCTCAGGGAGAACCTAAGCCAATAGGGGCCGTTAAGCGAACAGTGTCGGCTAGGGGCACTCCTCAGGATAAAGTAACTAAGCGCACGAAGTTTTCAGCTTCGGGCGTGAATTACAAAACAGCTCTTAAAGGTATTAGGCTGCAATCATTCCTAAGGATTACCCAGTCAGCTGGATATGGTCATAGATAGGGCGCAAAAGGAAACTCTTTGGAAACTCGTGAAGAGCGAGGAGTTGCCGAAAAAGCAAGGATTTTTAGCGTTTCAGCCAGAAACTAAGAAGACGATCTGACAGTGAGCTTGAAAAGACTCGAGAGGCAAAGTCCAGGTCTTAAGGTGGACTGATGGACTGTTGGTGCCCCAGACACTAAAATTAGAACTTGTATCTGTTTCAGAGTCGACCTGGACGTGATGCCTATCATGGAGCTATGCAGTGGGAACATGGCGGCAGCCAGGATCAGACTAAGTGTCGATGGGGGGATATTGGAGACGAAAACTGCATCTATATATCTATCCATTGACTCTCCAGCACTACCAGGGCCTGATCTTGAGGCCTTTGTGGCATACACCAGTAAGAACAATCTGGAATTGATTATCAGCATACCAATCCTCATCATAAGGCTTGGGACAGCAAGGGTAACAATTATTTATAGGAGTAAGTCTCTCTCTAGCTATCTCTGTGGTACTGAACTTGATTGTCTGAATCAAGATTATAAACCGACGTTTAAAACATCAAGTGGGGAATCAGTCATAGATGTAACCTTCTGCATGTTAGGAGTACGGGATAATGTAAGGGGGTGCCATGTATCCGACGAGCCATCGCTCTGACCATGCCTATATCCGCTATAAATTATGTATAGATTTAACGGAAACCAGACTATACAGGGATCCCAAGAGAACAGACTGGGGCTCATACAAGGAGGACCTGTTAGCTGCAACCCGAAACATCCCTGTTAGAATAGGGAATGTGGAAGATCTGGAGTTGACTTTTGTATGGTTGCAACCGACCATTCTTTCCTGCTATGAAGATAACTGTCCCCTTAGGGAGCGCCGCATAGCTAGACGGGCCTGGTGAAATACAGTGTTAACAAATCCAAGGAAAGAAACTTGCCGGTTATTTAATAAGGTAAAGAAAACAGGTAATTGGAAAGCCTACAAGGCTTTCCTCAAGAAATACAATGATAAAATCAAAGAGAGCAAAAGGAAGGCCTGGAAAAAATTCTGTGAGGACCTCGAAGGTGTTCCTGACATGGCCAGAATTAACAGAATTCAGAAAGGATCATTCGAACGCAATTAGATCTATACACAAATCGGACGGGAGGTGAACCGGTACCGTGGAAGAGACTTTAGTGTATCTTCTGGGGGTACACTTTCCAGGTTCGGAGCGTATGGATGTTTGTGATACCAATCAACTTGTCACCTCTTGGACGGCGACTAGGAATGATTGGGAGATACCAAACGAGATCTTCAAGCCCCATCTAATTAGATGGGCGATAGGATCGTTTGAACCATATAAATCCGCAGAACCAGACGGACTGTTTCCCAAGCTCCTTCAAGAGGGAATTGGGGAAATTATGGGTCCTCTATTGGAGATATTCAGGTCTAGCCATGCTATGGGTTATATCTCTAGGGCATGGAGAGGAACTAGGGTAGTATTTATTCCGAAACCAGGAAAAGGAACATATACCCACCCTAAATCATTTAGACCAATTAGTCTTACCTCTTTTATGTTGAAGACTATTGAAAAATGATATATTTAAATATCAAAGAAGGGGCTCTGAATAAATCTCTTCCACACCCACTGCATTGGGCATACCAGATGGGAAAATCAGGTGAGGGTGCCCTGCATAGCCTGGCGAGAGGGCTCGAAAGGAGCCTACACAACAAAGAAATTGCACTTGCAGTCTTCCTCGACATAAAGGCAGCTTTCGATAACACCTCGACGTCTTCCATTATTCGATCTTTAAGAGATGGAAAAATAAAAAGCACCACATGCAACTTGGTTTATAACATGCTGCGTAGCAGAGTAGTTCATGCCCAAATGCAAAAGAAACTTCATGAGGACAACAAAAGGGTGTCCGCATGGAGGCGTATTGTCACCGCTACTATGGAGTCTAGTAGTGAATAATCTCCTCAGGACATTAAATGACCAGGGAATATGGACGCAGGGGTTCGCCGATGATATTGTCATAGATTCCCAGGGGACATTCCCGGCGACATTCACAAGCATCATGCAAAATGCTCTGCGAATTAGGGAAAGATGGTGCCTTGAGGAGGGATTAACTGTCAATCCTCAAAAAACCAACTTGGTAGCCTTTACCAACATGAGAAAACTAAATGATCTTGGGCAGCGTAAGGCTGTTTCGGCAAGGGTTAGAACTAACCAATGAAGTAAAGTATCTAGGCATAACACTTGATGCAAAACTGAATTGGAGCATAGACCTAGTCAATGTGGCAGACAGGGCGAAGCAGCTCTTCTGGAGATGCAGAAGAGCTGTAGGCAAGACCGGGGGCTAAAACTAAACGTTGTACACTGGTTGTACACAGCAGTACCTATGGAGCTCCTATGGCGGGGCTCCTCATGACTCTCCAGCGACAGGCTCTGTTGGGAATCACGGGAGCTATAAACAGCGCGGGAACTGAGTCCATGGAGGCCATCGTGGGTCTCGCTCCCCTGGAACTATTTGTAAAAGCGGAGGCTATGGCTGGGATCCTGAGGGTGAAGGCCGATGACGTATGGTGTCCTAATAAGGTTGTATGGGGCATACAGATATCACAGGAACTCTACTGGAAGAGCCGATGTTTCAAATTCCGGCGGACAGTATGGCACCAAAGATTATGTTTACAGCTAAGCTGATCATATTTATTTACCAGATATTTACCATTTACCAGGGAACAAGGTCGCTCGAACGATTGTGGTGCCGGCACCTGGTACACGGATGGATCACAATCCAATCAGGGAACAGGTGCAGGCATATGCGGAATGTGCCCTGGAAGGAAGATATCGATATGTTTTGGAAAACATACGACGGTTTTCCAGGCTGAATTGTTTGCAGTCGCAGGCTGCGACGAGGAAATTTGGGAAGCCGGCTGCGCAAACAAAAAATCTATTAAAGCTATTAAAGCCATTATGAATCCATCTACAAGGTCTAAACTAGTGAAATATTGCAAACAGATCCTCAATAACCTGGCACAAGACAACACTGTTTCGCTGATATGGGTACCAGGACATGAGGGAATTAAAGGAAATGAGATAGCCGACGAACTTGCCAAAGAAGGTACTAATAGGAACTTTATAGGACCAGAACCTGTATGTGGAATCGCTAAGGATTCCGCTAAAGGGAGATTTGGTTATGGCTAGAAAGAGAACATAAAAAAAATAAAGGTTAACGGAAGGTCAACTCCATACTAAAACACTACTAACAGAGCTGGACGGAAGGTTTTCCGCTAACCTAATTCGTAGTAACAAAAAAGAAATTAAAATAATTACCAGCTTAATAACTTGATTAACAAGCCTATATATCAGAAAGACAAAAAAACTCATTAAGTTTTATTACTTTATTATTTATTTATATTGATTATATCATTACGGACTACTACCTTTCTTATGGCGTCTACAGGATGAAGGAATAAAATGTAAGGCTACCTTATTTCCAGCATACGGCGTTTGAATTAATTTTGGTGTTAAAACGCCCGTACAAACTTGCTTGCTCTATTATATAGGAAGTGAAAAAAAATAAGAATAATGAAATACTCGAACTAATTAAGGGAACCAAATCTCATCGAAAGAACCATAAAATCTACCAGATATTCTCGAAAACACTCACCTAGTATAAAACGTGTCCGCAGTCACCACATGGCCGATGTTCGCATGATAAAGAATTTACATCTTCATTTATCCGTGTATTTACACTAGAAAATAACTATAATAATATATCTCGTTACTTCCTATACGCAAAGGTAGAACTGTAAGCCCACATTTACGAACAGAATCCCTGTATTAACCAATTCTAACTTATAAGATGATTCTTTAGCATGATGGAGCAACCACTTAGGCTTTATAACAAGAGCACAATAAATGAGATCGAAGTCCACTCCATGTCCAGTTTTATATGAAGCTGGATCTACGTCATTATAGAAAAAATATATTCGAAAGAGTATTCCAATTATCCCACATTAAATTAATTTCATTAAAGAAAGCAATCATTAAGGAAGGTTACTAGTCAAATTCCACTTATGAAGTCGATTAAGCATTAATTAGCTCGTACAAAACCATAAATAAATACTAATAAAGGGTTGCTGTATATCTATCGAACATTAGTATAAAATCACCAATAATAAATAATAGATGACTCTGTAGGCCTACCTATCGTATTTTAACAAAATTAAATGCATAATTACTTTAATGAAATTATATCTTCAAAAATTCTGATAAAATATTAAGTTCCTATAAAAGCAACATCAATGAAAATAAAACCAACTGCCTTACGATATAAAAAGAGACGCTTAAGTTAAAATAGAAACAATTAACAGATAATAGTACGTATATAACCAAGTTAATTATTAGGAATCAAGCAGTACAATAAATGTAATTAAATTTTAGTTAGAAGAGTAGTTATAATTATAGCAAAAATGTAATGTAATATACAGTGTTATCTAAAAATATCGAACAAACAAAATGCAGAATAAGGTATACGAATTTTTAAGCAACTGAAGTAGTACGATAATTAGTAAATATTATATAGCTGAACTAAATTGTACGAGGGTCGAATTTTAAGTATTTCAATTAAGTCTGATGACTATCGTAGATATTTAGTCAATAATTTTAAAATTTATACTCTTTCTTGGTACTTAGAAAGAACTTTCGTATTAATTTTTGACTAGTAAACAGAATTAATTTATAGTATACATACATAACTTTCTGCAATTTTTATCTTTCTGTCTATTACATTTATTTTGTAGAATGTACTCTTTAATTTGAAACTAGTTTGATTTAAATAAGCCCTATATACTATAGCTTAGATCTTAAGCTATAATATGCATAATTTTTTAATTTACGAGTTTACTTCCAACTAAGTTATTAAAGTTAAAGTTCACAAGGGGAGACATTAATTATGCAGGTATCTGTATAACAACTATTAACAACATATGCACCACGTCATATATTTACCTTACTAGAATGTCGGATTCGTACAACTCATAAACTCCCAACTTGTTATTTCGCGTTTCATTAATACCAAACTCGTCAATACACAAAAATATCAACGGTCCAACTCGTCCACAGACATTTCATCAACAAAATTAGCCACAATATGATTATATTCATAAGTGCATTGAATACATGAACTTTAATAATTGTTTTATTATTATGTGTAAATCTAAAACAATTTTTAATTTTCATGTTTTATGGAAAGCAGTAGTATAAATTAACAAATTGAATAACTTATTATCTAACAATCAAATATCACATTTTGTATTACATATATTAAATGTAACGAATTATATAAACATTCAATATAAACCAAATAAATATAAAACAAACAGAAATTAAAAACATAATGTAATGTAATTCATACAAATACCTATATAGAAAAAAAATTGAAAATACTCTTAAGTAAATTAATAGAAAAATTCTTTTGATAATATTACCAGTAATTCCTATTCTGCATAATGAATATAATAATTGTATGCTTGAAGAAATTCGCCAACATTTCGATTTCTAAAATCTTGTATGACAGTTAACAGTCTTTCATTTGCATGTCGATGTTCCAATCTGGTATAGAGGCTTACAGTCTGACCAGCTTTCAAACGTGTGCAAATACAATCTACTCGGACTTGCTCTTTTAATAATCCCTCAATTAACTTATTATATTAGGATGGTGACTAGTAAATATTGTTGAAAAGGCATGATGCCATGATTCTGTAGAATTAGTGGTACGTGATAATCCTTCTAACGTTATATTGTTACAGTTCCACATCTCAGTATCAAATTTTGGAGCTCTTGATGGTAACGTCCCACCCATGTCGATATGAAATAATCTATAAAATTTTATATACCTGTTCTTCACCATAATTTTCAATTATTTCTAGAGCTTGTTCATATGTATTTTGTAGTTTATTTGGCAGAAGGGAGTATACAAGTGGAACAGTTCTTTCATGAAAAACACCATGGATTATCCACAATTGATACCACAGCGCGGTAGCACATTTGAATGTACCATCAGCAATCCATGTGTGACACTGTATTAAACGGTGAATATATGTGGTGCAACTAAAGACAATTATTCTCTTTCGATCCTCTTCACCAGTATCTCCCAGAACAAAATTATCTTTCCTTACACCTTTTGTGACACGAAGATCTTGAGGAATATTTACCTCAACTAAAGAGTGTGGAATTGCTGGACCCAATCCGACTGCCTTACCCTTCCGATAAACTGTCTTTGCAGGATTTCTTAATTCTGAAGATTTGTCTTGACAGAATCACTAATTCCTTCAAATGCAGTACAAACAATATTTCTATTGTGTGGCATACCTAACATAACATTATAATTTTAATCAGTGGCAACAAAGCCTTTGCATTTAAATAATAATACTTTTAAACGAGTATATAATATAATTGCTAAACCTTACCGTTGTTCTGTAGGATTGAACGTAGCTTTGTTGAGGTTATGCACCGTTGACAAGTTGGGTGTTGATGAAACGCGAGTTGATTATTAGTCTGTTGATGAGTAGGGGGAGAACCGTTATGCACCGTTGACGAGTTGGGTATCGATGAAACGCGAGTTGATTGTTAGTCTGTTGATGAGTTGGGGGCGCACCCTATAACGTCATATACTTATATTGTCGGCAACCGGCAATAAATGGAATCACTGCTGTCTGTATTTAATATGTATGTACAGGTATAATTAGGTCTACTTGTTTTTGCTTATGTTTTTAATATAATTAATAATTGCCTATATTTTCATAATCTTCATATATCCAATCTTCATTTGTTTTTACAAGTATGCTGGTGTGAATGTAGTCTATTCTCATAAAGTTCATTTTAGTAATTCTTTTGTTCGAACTTTAACAATCATTCAGCTGAGAAAAATCTGCAATGCTTGTACCAAATAACAAATGACGGTAATAAGAATAGCTCTACAAGTATGTAGATTCATTTTAAGAATACGTACATTGTATTATTGAATAGGTTATAAATATAGCGTCATTGCATTTAGAAGTGTATAAATATAGAAAGGGATTCATATTCAAGTAGTCGCAAATTGACAATTGTACTTCTTATTGTCTGGTAAACGATTAACAAACATTTAAATTATCTCCGTAAAAAAATATTTACCAATTGTTTTTCTTTTAACGGAATGAGGATAGGTAACATAATGTTATTGTAACTACCACAAGTATACTGACTAGTGATTTCCCCTATTTTGGAAATAGGTATATATGTAATGCCTATTTCCCTGTAATACGATACATATCAAATTATTTAACACTAATACGTGTATAATTTACGTGTAAATATACTTTTTGGGCTGTTAGACTCCACCTAGAGTAAATATTTTTTTAATAAGAGTATTGGTAGTGTAAAATACTCTTTAGTGTAAATTACAGTGTAGAATTTACATGAAATATAATACTGGAATATTTTTACCACTTAGTACACTAAAATTTTTACACGGAATGAATTTCGAACTGTGTAGTCAGTTGATTTTGCTTAGTGCATAAATATTATAATTTCAGTAAATGTAGGTTGCTAATGATTTTGAGAGATTAAAAGAAAATTTATTGGAAAAATATAAACATTTTTCTGTGTAACCCATAACCAAATACCTTATTTTATAGATAAAATTCACAAAAATTTAAATCATATTTAGGAAAAATTTGTTCTAGTAATATTAAAGAACCATATCAAATGAAAGAAAACAACATCTCCACTTTATCCAATGCGCCGTTCAACCCAGGTCTTCCAATAAAAATATTGGTACATGGATACACCGGTCATAGAAATCACGATCCTAATCCACAAATTAGACCACGTAAGAAAGAATTTTTACATACTATTTCAGATTATTTTTTAATTTTTTTTCGTCATTAATATCCTTCATTTATTAGTAAATTTGACAGATAATCCGTACTAAGTTAAGAAGAAGAACCTTATGTAGCAAATAACTAGAGAGTTTTAAGTATAGTCCATTATTAGAAAAACCTATCGTTTTTTAGACAATTTATTTTCAATCAATTAGAACAGTTATTGCCTTTGCCTTTTGGAGTGTAGTAAGTTGCAGGGGGAGGAGAAATATCCTTTTACTGAAATTACTAGTATTACAGATATTTTATTAAATAATTAATAATTGATATGAAACTGATCTAATAGCAAAGCCAAAAAATATTGCAAATTTTAAAATAATATTTATGTCACTTTCGAATTAATGCAAATAATTTTTTATGGTCTGTGAAAGATGAGTTTAGTTAGGGTCATCAAAAATTTGAATTACTGAAGTATTGCGAAGACAAGGATTGAAAGAATAGCTGTGGGTAGGATTTAAACGAAGTAACAAGAAAGCAATTAACATAGTTCATATCAGTGTTAATGTAAAAAAAATGTTTTTTACACAATGCATTTAAATAATCGCATTGAAGTTTTGTGGACGAAAAAATTAAATAAATGATAAACTTTTATTTAATTTTCCAAAATCTCCTCTCTTTCCTGTAAAACGCTTATGTAATTTTATTCTAAGATGCTTTTTAAAATGTTCGTACTGTTTCTTTATAAAAATTTGATATCGTCAAATTGCCTTTCTTTTAACACAGTTTTAGACATTGAGTTCAAAATAATTTCATATCGAACATCTCGCCCATTCGCCAAATATACCTCCAATATTTGGCGAATGGGCGAGATGTTCGATAAGAAATTATTTCCAAGCTAATTTATGATTCCTTTTTCAGACTATATTACTATGGGGTACAATGTAATTTCTATAGATTATGAAGCAGTTGCACGTAAACCATGTTATTTTCAAGCTGTAGACAATACAGTCACCGTCGGCGATTGCTTAGGCAACTTTATAGATCTTCTTCTGACACATAACAAAAAAATATATATAAACATGATTCATGTCGTCACTTTCAGTTTGGGAGCTCATGTTGGCGTTTACGCAGGTGTATATTTAAGATCCAAAAAAAATATAATGTTGGAAAGACTTACAGGTAGGGACTTTGAAAGGTAACTAAATATTACTTCAAAATATATAACCAGCTCATTTCTTTAATGTCTCAATTCTATAAAATAGTAACTCCAAATTAGCAGTAATTTTTAGTTAGTTTGCATAATTGGTACTTGCATTAAATAATATAGTCATATATTTGATTATATGACTTTCGATCTATTTTGTAATATACACTTTCAGTACTCGATGCAGCTGCACCAATGTTTTATATGAAAGGGAACTTTATTTCTGCAAAATGTGCCAAATTCATTGATGCCATTCATACTAATGCTGGTCTTTACGGAAAAACAGGATGTGTAGGACATGTCGACTTTTATGTTAATTTTCTGCTATTTCAAAGAGGCTGCGGTGTGTGTAAGTATATATCCAAAAGTAAATTGATTTGCTATTTTCCTTTTACAAATCAATGTATTAAATTAAACTAATTTGATGTTCAGTTTATGACGATTAATTTGTATATTTCGATCTAATTTTGTATGTTTGCCTTACTTACGTTATCGGCCAAATGCAATTTATAATAGAAATTCCAAGTAGAGTTAATAATTTATAATAATTAATTGACGAAGAAGATACGTGTTGAAACTCCATAATTATATATATATATATATATATATATATATATATATATATATATATATATATATATATATATATAGCTGGTGTTCAGAAACATTCGAAATCAAGTGGGCTCTGAACAAAAAATCGTATATCTTTACTTAAGTATCTGATTTGTAATAATTATTAAATGTCAACTGTTGTCTGTCAAAAATCCATCTATCTCAGACATGACTTCATATTTTCAAGGACTACTTTGACTTCGACTTCTGAACACCCGTTATATATATATATATATATATATATATATATATACCGTGTGTCCCAATTTCGATGCTCACCATTGGTATCTCGGTTATTAGAAGATATATTAGAGAACGGTTAAATGGGGAATGTTTTGCAGAATTCAATACTCGCGGCAAATCTCATTTCAAATTTGATCTAACTTTTTAAATTTTTAAAATATTTTGAAAAATCAAAAATTTGCCGATTTCGTTATTCCTCAATAACTCGATAACGCTTAGTCTGACCTCTTTAAAGTTTTACATTGTTCAGACACTTTTTTAAAACAAATTATTTGATACAAACAGAAACCCCCGATTGTCATTTGTTTTTAAGTTATTACCACTATCTTTTGTTTTTCATATGGCGCCCATATTGGATTTTGGGTTTGTTAGGTAGTCCTCAAAATGTGCTTTTCAACGATGTATACCATGCCTGAAAAATTTTTATTTATAAGCAAAATATTAATAAAAACGTAAATTAATCTTTAATATGAAATTAGTAGGCTGAAAAATTAAACACCAATGTCAATTAATTATGTTCCGTCAAACGTCAATGACAAATGTATTCTGACAATGAAACAAAACGATAACCTGTCAAAGTACAATTAGTGCTGCAGAGATAAGTTAATTAAAACTACTTGTAGATAAGTAATTATTGTATAAGTATTGATAATGGCACATACATATTCAAACGAAGAAAAAGTTGATATGTTAGAAGTGTATTTCAAAGCAAATAGAAACACTAAAAATGCGTGCACGAGTTATGCAGAGCGTTTTCCAGAAAGACAACAGCCACACAGGACAATTTTTAGAAGACTAGTTAGCAAATTAAAAAACTTTGGAAGCTTCGAACAAAAACGAGCTAACTATGAAGTTAATGATGCTGATACACGTCGAAATAATATTTTGCAGAACGTTAGGAACAATCCCAGCACATCAGTTCGTCGTGTGTCACGAGAAACAGGGATTTCAAAATCTACTGTTCACAGAACCTTGACGAAAAACAAGTGTCACCCTTACAAACCAACAATTGTACTAGGTTTAAGTGATAATGACAATCTCCGACGATTACAGTTTAGCAGGTGGTACCTTCAAAAATGTGAATATGACGCTAATTTTCCTAGGAAAATACTATGGACAGATGAAACACGATTTACCAATTGTGAAGTGTTCAATAGGAATAACTATCATCATTGGTCTACTGAAAATCCGCATTTGGTAAATCAAAGAAGATTTCAAGTTCGATTTGGTTTTAATATCTGGTGCGGTTTAATTGGTATGACATTTTGTTTACTTTTTTTGTTTTTTAAACTCTTTTCTTCGTTTTAGATAATCAGTTAATAGGTCCTTTCATCTTTGATTACAATTTAACTGGTAACAGATATTTGGAGCTACTAACAAACGAGATAATGCCTGCTTTGAGGCAAATTATTAATCCCGAGAACATGCAAAACATCTGGTTCCAGCAAGATGGTTGCCCGGCCCATAACACTCGTAACGTGCAACATTTTTTGAGAGAAAACTTTAATGAGAGAGTGATTTCAAATAATGGACCCGTGCAATGGCCTGCGAGATCACCCGACCTTACCCCGCTTGACTTTTATTTATGGGGTACCACTAAAAACGAAGTATTTGATTTTGAACCGCCAGAAACTCGGGAAATTTTAGAACAAAGAGTACTAGATGTGCTACGATCAGTAAACGGAAACACGCTACGTAGAGTTTGTAACTCTACTCGGACAAGGTGTCAAAATTGTGTGGAACAGAATGGTCGTCATATTGAACAATTTCTTTAAGTGAATGTGAACTTTAAGTTCTGTATCTTTACTTTTTATTTCTATAATTTTTTTATCGTTTCGTTTGTTTACAGTATTACTTAGAATATCTTTTCACTTTCATTTGACATTGGTGTTTAATTTTT
Organism: Melolontha melolontha; assembly: GCA_935421215.2. NCBI lineage: Eukaryota > Metazoa > Arthropoda > Insecta > Coleoptera > Scarabaeidae > Melolontha > Melolontha melolontha. The sequence goes on from OW285238.1 coordinate 84,155,383, forward strand.
CAGCCTACTAATTTCATATTAAAGATTAATTTGCGTTTTTATTAATATTTTCCTTATAAATAAAAATATTTCAGGCATGTTATACATCGTTGAAAAGCACATTTTGAGGACTACCTAACAAACACAAAATCCAATATGGCCGCCATATGAAAAACAAAAGATAGTGGTAATAACTTAAAAACAAATGACAATCGGGGGTTTCTGTTTGTATCAAATAATTTGTTTTAAAAAAGTGTCTTAACAATGTAAAACTCTAAAAGAGGTCAGACTAAGCGTTATCGAGTTATTGAGGAATAACGAAATCGGCAAATTTTTGATTTTTCAAAATATTTTAAAAATTTAAAAAGTTAGGTCAAATTTGAAATGAGATTTGCCGCGAGTATTGAATTCTGCAAAACATTCCCCATTTAACCGTTGTTCTATATCTTCTAATAACCGAGATACCAATGGTGAGCATCGAAATTGGGACGCACGGTACCTATATATGAAGCGCTGTTCTTCGGGATATTTCGCCGCGTTTGGATGATTTCGTCCTGAGAAGGACAACTTTCTTCCTGACTTTTCGGTGACATCAATTTCACCTTTTTCTAGAGGATCTTCTCGGTGCGATGGTAACTTCAAGAGTGCGTCGATTTCCTGTGCCTCTCGTATTATATGGTCCCGTCGTACAAAAATTTTCTAATGTAACATACCAAAATTTTTACATCATCGAATAAAAAACTGTAAAGGCTTTCAAAATCCACAAAAAAAAAATGGGGTTGACATTTAAAAAAGTTATCAATGACGTCATAACTTATTCAAGGTCGACGGAAAAAACAAAATGGTAGCATCTAAATATAGCTAATAAAAAACATTAATCGAAATATCTTTGCATTTTGTCAAATAATGCACAATAACGTTATTACGGGCTAGTGTCCATACTTTATGGACGCAAATGATTACTCAAAAATTTTCTAATGTAACATACCAAAATTTTTACATCATCGAATAAAGAATTGTAAAAGCTTTCAAAATCCACAAAAGAAATGGAGTTGACATTTAAAAAAATTATCAATGACGTCATAACTTATTCAAGGTCGACGGAAAAAACAAAATAGCATCTAAATATAGCTAATAAAAAACATTAATCGATATATCTTTGCATTTTGTCAAATAATGCACAATAACGTTATTACGGGCTTGTGTCCATACTTTATGGACACAATGTATATGTACATATTCATGAAGGTAAATTGCAGATCACTGCTCTACATTATTAATTTATAATATATACTGCTTAGATTTTTTATGTCACTCTTATTGTTAATTGAATTTTTTTCTTGCTCAATATTAATCATTTCCATAATTTCTTTCATTGTCTGTTGTTCTCTATTAATTATCTGGGTGTTTTCAAAATCGAAATGATGATCGTGCTGCAGTTTGTGCGCAAATAAAGCAGTTTCCTTTGTTTTGGAGTATTTGTGCGCTTGTATCCTTTTGTATAAATATTGTTAAGTCTAGCGTATGTAGTAAAAATCGCAGTTGCGAAATGGAATTTAATAAATGACATGTCTTTCTCGATTTTTTCTATTCTAGGTTTTATCTTTAAGAATAAATGTTTATTTATGTTGTTAAGTTTATATGTTGTAGCTGTATCATATTTTTAAAGTATATTTGATTTTTTCTAATAATAACTATATACATATATACTCGTATATATACATATATATATACATATATATATATATATATATATATATATATATATATATATATGGTAAACCTAATCAGTAGGCGATTAAAGGTCTGTATAATAAAGACAGACTGTCTGTATAATAAGTACAGACCTTTAATCGCCTACTGATTAGGTTTACCATATCATACCAAGGTCACGAAGTTATTATATTTATATATATATATATATATATATATATATATATATATGTGTGTGTGTGTGTGTGTGTGTGTGTTTAGGTAATTTCTTAGCCGTTCATTAAACATATCGATTGATAAATATTGGAGTTTTTCGGCCTTTATATGAAATATTTTGCAAATATTATCAATTGACATCTGCATTCAAAGTTGACATCTGCTTTCAAAACTGACTTCTGCTTTCAAATCTGACATCTACTTTCAATAACTGACATCTGAATCATTAACACTGTTACTTTATAATGCAATTCTAAATAGCTTGAACCAAGGTCTATCGTGGCTTAAGTTGTAAAGCAACGGTCCGGCAAACCGTAGACTTGGGTTTAAGTCCCAACGTAGACAAAATTTTTCAATTAAAAATTTCGTATGATTTGCTTTGTAATTTGTAGACAGAAATGTTTACATTTAAACTTACTTCGCAACTACATACTAAATTTGGTAATATCTGTAAATATTTCATATGAAAGCCGAAAAACTTCAATAATTTATCAATTGATTATATAATATATATATATATATATATATATATATATATATATATATTTATTTATATATATATATATCCTTCATTAATTTAAAATTCATTTTCTTCAGTTGACGTTTCTTGTAATCACCTCAGAGCGCCACTTTACTTCGGAGAATCCATTAAAAGTAATGTTGGTTTTTGGGGGTATCCTTTGAACGAATCTGAACCTGTCCAAATCATGGGAGAATATACACCTTCAACGTAATATATTTTGATATAGTTTGCTCATGTTGGTGATGTTTATTTTGTTTTAGTGCTTCAGGATTGTTCTATTTGAGTACGAATTCGGCATCTCCATATGCTACAGGAGACAGTTTTCCCGCCGCTTTTCGCAGAATTAAAGCTTACTTTGCAAAATTACTTGATGTTAATTCTAGAAGTAGCATTAGTATAGGGTATCATATCTATAGAATTATAGAGTACGTAACAGATTATTTAGATGAGCTTTAATACGTATGGAATTCTTCAAGAAGAAAAATACCATACATTAATGTATATATTTTGTGTATTAATTGAATAAAAGGCATTCTTTGTTTACTTAAATTAATGGTTAGAATTGAGTCTAATGTAAAAATACGTTTTCTTACTCATTAAATTTCACAATTTTTTTGTTCCATTGGCATTTCTTTTTTGCTTGCAAAACAGAAGAAAAACATATATAAAAAAACATATATATAGTGAATTTAGTCTTTCCTTCAATGTAAATCGAATTTAATTTACAAAATTATATCGCAAAATAAATAAGTATACATACATAAGGACCATTTTTTTAAATTTAAAATGTAAATAATCTGATTGATCCTTATTTGATAATAGATATTTTTTTGGAAGACGAGCTCTTAATGATTATAGATGATTCAGGGTTTGTCAAGTCGTTAGGGATTGGGTAGGTAGACTGGATTACATTTGAAAGGAGCGTGTCCGCAATTACCGAAGTAATTTCCTGTATGAACCCCGGCCGAATTGACATGAGTGATAAATAAATGAGGCACTTTTGTATGTTATCTTTATTCAATAATGTTTCATCATAGGTATCGTGTAGTAGTGTTTCAACCATACGTAGTTGTTGTGTTGTTGTTTAATGTGTTAAATACACATATATTTATATAAGATAAGAATGCACTGCATGGGGATCTCGGGAACGGTAAGAGATACAAAGTTGTTTAAATGGGAAGAAAGTTGCGCACTTTAGTGACCTTTTACATGGCATTTACGTAATTCAATTATGTTTTTTGAGATATTTAGGAAAATGTGGTTTTTTAAACTTTTGTTTTTATTTTTTTCTGATTTTATTATACGAGTTATCGAAAAATAAATAAAACTTCTTCATTGGCACTTTTGAAACTCTATAATATGGCCTTGTTATATTTTTAGTGCGACGTTTCGGTTTTGAGAAACCATCATCAACTTTATTTTTTTATATGGACGGAGAAAAAAGTACACCATGCATCTGATGGCATTTTCATTTCAAATTCAACTGTGTATCACACATTATATTTTAGAAATTACTTTTTGCTGAAAAATAAATTTATTATTTTTTGGTATTTTTACTAGTAGTTCTTTCCTAGTGATAATAACGCGCTATGACAGGTAAGTCAATTAGACCGAATACAATGTTTTAATGAAAATGATTAAACACAATCTAAAATAGTATTTTGAGAAATGCATATTCATTATTTTATAAATTGCATTTGTATTTTACAATTCTGAACTCACAACAGATGTTCCATTGTATCTGGGTAGGCGCTACAAAACAACGATTTATTATTTTACAACAATTTTGTTGTTAATATTTGTTATTTCGGTCTTACTTCTTCTAAAGAAACGTTTTACTGTGTCGTTGTTGTGCCGTATTGCTTGTTATTATTTTTGTTGTTCGTTGTTATTTGTTGTTTATTACACATTGTTTTACTGAATTACCTTTACGGTTTAATTTACTTTTGAACATGGAGAGGGAACGGTTTAGCAGTGAAGACAAATATGATATGCTAACATACCATATTTTTTCCACCAAAATTTTGTGAATGCCCAAGCAATGTACTTTAATAGATTTCCAGAAAGAAGGCAACCAAGTAAATCCATTTATAGACGTTTGTGTTACAATGCAAAAGAGTACGGTTCATTTAAAAAACCTGTGAAGTCTGGAAATAAACATAACTCCTTAAATGTGGCACGATATCTTTATTTATTGCAAAATGATTTAGAAGACTGTTTAGACGATTTCCCTACGGCGGTGGTTAATAACTGTTGGTTTCAACAAGATGGTGCTCCATCACATAATTCTGGACAGGTTCGTGAGTATCTTTCTCAGCGGTTTCCCAAAAGATGGATTGGAACTCCCAGCGAAGTGTCCTGGACAGCTCCATCTCCGGACTTAACCCCACTGGGGTTCTTGTTATAGGGTTACATTAAAAACCACGTTTATGGACATTCCTTGGAAAATGAGCAACAATTGTTAAGATTCTGTAACGGCAGCGTTTAATAATATTACACCAGAAATATTACGTGATGTTTTGTATTCCACAGTTAGAAGATCATATTTATATTTGGAAAACAATGGTAATTTGTTTGAACATTTGTCGTGAGTTCAGAATTGCAAAATACACATGCAATTTATAAAATAATAAATATGTATTTCGGAAAACACTATTTTATATTGTGTTCCAATATGTTCATTAAAACCCTTTATTTGGCCCAATTAACTTATCTAGGCTATCTGCCATAGCGCGTTATCATCATTAGGCATGAAAAAAAAATTATAAATTTACCTTTTCAGCAAAAAGTAATTTCGAAAACATAATATGTGATACACTGTTAAATTCATAATGAGAAATGCCACAGATGCATGGTGTACTTTTTTCTCCGTCCATATTAAAAAATAAAGTTGATGATGGTTTCTCAAAACTGAAACTTCGGACTAAAAATATAAGAACACCCTCTTGTAGAGTTTTAAAAGTGACAATGAAGAAGTTTTATTTATTTTTTCATAACTTGTAAAATAAAATCAGAAAAAAATATAAACAAAAATTTAAAAAACCACAATTTCCTAAATATCTCAGAAAACAAAAAACGTAATTGAATTACGTAAATGGTAAACGGTCACTAAAATGTGCGACTTTTTTCCCATTTAAACAACTTTGTGTCTCTTACTGTTCCCGAGATCCCCATGCAGTTCATTCTTATCTTGGACACAGTGTATATACAGGCTGATTCAAATTAAGTGCGCACCATTGTTATCTCTGATATTATTGATTCTAGAAAGTAGGTTAAATTAGCAAAGTATTAGTGTTTTAACATTGATTAGTATTCAGTTCATGAAAAAAAAATTGAATAACGCATTTTCGAGAAATTTTGAAATTTATAATTTTTTTAAATGGAACAGCCTTTATATTTTTTAAAATTCTGAATGCTAGTGTTCTTTGTAATATAAAAGTTTCAATACACTATTGTCCTAAAACGAATAATAAAGTAGTTACAGCAGTTTCTATTTCCTTCTAAATGTTGTCGTTGCTCCGCTAACTTTTGACAAAACAGATACATATTTTGTGTTTAATGTTTATTTTAACATATTACAGCTTACAGAATTAAATTAAAAAGAAGAAAGTACATATATAATTTATAAATACTGCTCAAAGGTGTCACCTTCCTGCTCAATACATTTTCGTGCCCACTTCAGTACACTCTGGTTGGCTCATAAGATTGTCCTTCTATCTAATTGGCGAAAAACTTCTCTGACCTTGTCTTGCAATTCGCGCACGTTGTCGTATCCCGTTTTGTACACCTCATTTTTTTAAGTATACCCAAAGAAAAAAGTCTAAAGGTGAGAGGTCAGGGGAGCGTGCTGGCCATTGAATGGGACCATTTGTACCAATCTACTTTTCGGCAAAGATGGTGTCGAGGTAGGTTTGCACTAGGTGATAGTTGTGTGCAGGAGCACCGTCCTGCTGAAAGTATAAATTTTGGCGCATCAGGTAATTGGCGTTATCAAGGAAATCCTCTAGAACGTTACGAATAAATTCCTGTTTCCTGTCAATGTACCATAGTAGAACAGTGGACCAACGACTACCGAACCAATTAATCCGCACCAAACGTTAAAACTAAATCGAGCTTGCGCAGCATGTGGACGAACTATTAATAAATTTTCTTGAGACCAGTAGTGACTATTTTTCTTATTAAACATGCCTCTATTTAAAAAAATTGTTTCATCACTCCATAAAATACACTGTGCTCCATTCAAATTTTCATCACAAAAACTAACAAACCAATGCCAGAAAGCTAATCTCCTGGCGGAATCTCCTGGCTGTAATGTTTGAGAGATTCTGAGATTAAAGGGGATATACTTATGCTTTTTCAAAATTCTTTGAATTGATGAATAACTTAATGCCAATTCCTTAGTAGCATCCCTAATGGAAAATTCGCGATGGGCTTCAAAATAAGTTAACACTGTAATTTCTACTTCTTCGTTGACGACGATATTTTTCTTTGTTCTTTTATTTCTAAATAAGCAATCATGCAGTATAAACTGATTGTAAAGTTTTCGAAAGTAACGTCGATCTGGCTGCTGTCGTAAAGGATAGTGTTCAGCATAATATTCGCTAGTCCTTACTGAATTCTTACGACATAAAATGTATGGTTCCAACATATGGCATTTCTCCAAATGAGGAAATACCATAGTGAAATATTGTCAAACACTAAGCAACGAAAGTAAAACCAAAATGTTTAGAAAAATAAATAGAGCACTAATGAACACAACACAAAATAAAAAAAAAATATATTTTTAATAACTAAACGTGCGAAAGATTTATATTCAGTACGTTATTGACATTTACAAAGGGCAAAACTATTTGTTCTGTTTAATGTGAAAGAAGCCTACTACTGATTTTACAGAATGAAAGAGTATCTTTGACATCAACTTTATTATCAGCTTTATTATTCGTTTTAGGACAATAGTGTATTGATACTTTTATATTACAAAGAACATTATCATTCAGAATTTTAAAAAATATACAGGCTGTTCCATTTAAAAAAATTATAAATTTCAAAATTTCTCGAAAATGCGTTATTCAATTTTTTTTTTGATGAACTGCATGCTAATAAAAGTTAAAAAGCCTAATACTTTGCTAATTTAACCTACTTTCTAGAACCAATAATAACAGAGATAGCAATAGTGCGCACTTAATTTGAATCAGCCTGTATATATATATATATATATATATATATATATATATATATATATATATAATATTTTCGTGACCCGAAATTTCACGAAATACATATATATATATATATATATATATATATATATATATATATATATACATATATATATTTCGTGAAATTTCGGGTCCTAATCTTTTGGGTGCCACCTATAATAACTCTTTATCACACAAAATATTTAAAATATACGATGCCACTTCTCCTTTAAGCTGATTTTACTCTTATCATACTACACATATTGACAGATATTTCTAAAGAATTGGGTAGAGTATTTTTATTTTCAACATATCATTTCATTTTATGTAAATTATTTTTTGTATTTACTACGGCTATCATCTCTTCTTTTGAATTACATATTTTTAACATTTTGCCCCATAAAATAATTTTATTTTTAGTTGTAACTTCAGAATAACTAATCAAATTTGACGTTATATCCCTTACAGAATATACATTCTTTAAATGTCCAGGTACTAATAGATTATAAAAAATACTCCTATAGCTTATATAGCTCTTATAGCTATCTTAGTAGCTAATAATATACGACCATCTTCTACTTTTACTTTGCCAGAGTTATCTAAAGTTACAAAATTTTCAAAGTATTTGTCATATTTTCCAGTAATGTGATCTGTACAGCCACTATTTAATAACAAACTTATTTCACTAGATTTGTCATAAATGCCTTTTTCAACTGTTGATGTGGTTTCTTCCTCTTCTAGTTTTGGGTTGGACGCCAACACGTCCAGACATTTGAGCACAGTGCTCTTTGTACCACTCCTAATATATCTCTCACTTCCACTCTGTTAATCTTGTGCCCTCGAAAAAAGCCACTATCTCCCTCAAGAGAAGTTTGAGTACCCTCGTAAGGTCCAATTCTTCCTAAATGTTTCTGTCTAAGTTCTTTCAGTGCCACCCATTGTCTTGCGATATTCTATTTATGACCAGTTTACTATGCTTTGCCAGTTTAGACCTGGTAGATGGTTTCATCATAGCTTTAATAGCTACCTGACTAGCTTAGCGGGCTTCCCGAATTTCCTTGGCGCAGGCTTCGACTGCAAACAGTTCAGCTTAGAAAACCGTCATGTTTTCCCAGACTTAATGATGTCTTCCTTTTAGAACACATTCCACATATACCTGCATCTGTGCCCCGATTAGATTGTGATTCACCAGTGTACCAGATACCGGCACTCTATTCGCCCGTGTGGTATAGAAATGTTCAGCTTAGCTATAAACATAATCTCAGGCCCGTACTATCCGCCGGCATTTGAAATATCGGCTCTCCCAGTATAGTTCCTGTTGTATCTGTATGGCCCCCTATAACCTTATTAGGATAACATACGCCATTCGCCTTAGGATCGCAGCCATGGCCTCCGCTTTCTCAAATACTTTCAACTGAGGGAGACCCACAATGGCCTCCATGAAGGCGGTTCTGGTGCTATTCATAGCTCCTGTGAATTCGAACAGAGTCTGTCGCTGGAAAGACGTAATGAGCCCCACCGACGATGTCAGCTCCGTTCTCCTCCACAAGACAACTGCCCATAGGTAATTGTTGGTCTTACTACTACTGTGTACAATCAGTGTGCCACACTTGGTTTCAGTCCTCAGATTTTGTCAACACCTCTTCTCTAGAGGAGGTGCGTCGCCCTCTAGGCCACTTAGACTAGGTGTCTGCTCTAATTCTATTTCGCATCAGGTGTAATGCCTAGATATTTCACTTCATTGGTTAGTTCTAACCCGGCTAACATGGCTATCCAAAATATCTCCAATAAAGAACCCATAATTTCGCTAATCCTCTCTGGAAGGAGCTAGGGATATAATCCACCTGGTCCTGGGGATTTATATCGTTCTAACAACTCTATCACCCATTTAATTAAATGAAGCTTGAAACTCTCGTTTCATATTTCCGGATCATTCCTAGTCACCATTCTTGATTGGCGACACAACAATCCATACGCCCCAAACCTGGAAAGTGCACCCCAGAAGATACTCTAAAGTCTCTGACACGATACCGGTACACCTCCAGTCCGGTTTTTGTATAGATCTAATTGCGTAGGAAAGACTTTTTATGAGAATTTTGTTGGTTCTCAGGGACACTTTCGATGTCCTCTCAGAACTTTCTCCAGGCTTTTCTTTTGCTCTCTCTGATTCTATCATTGTGTTTATTGAGGAGAGGCTTGTAGGTTTTCCAACTAACTGTTTTCTTGGCCTTATTAAATTACCGGCGAATTTCTTTCCTTAGATTGGTTAACTCTGTATTCCACCAGGTGGCCCAGCCCGCCTTGCTATACGGCGCTCCTTAAGGGGACGGTTATTTTCATAGCAGGAAAGAATGATCCATTACAACTATACAACGGTGAAATCCAGCTCTTCAACATTCCTTATCCTAACTGGGATGTTTCGAGTTGCAGCTAACAGGTCTTCCATATAAGAGCCCCAGTCGGTTCTTTTGGGACCCCTGTGCTGTCTAGGTTCCCTTATATCTATACATAATTCATAGCGAATATACGCATGATCAGAAAACAACGGTTCATTGGATAAATGATCCCCTTACAAGTTCAACTAGATTCAGACAATCAAGTTCAATACCACAGAGATAGTTATAAAGATACATATATAATTATTATCATTGCTGCTCCAAACCTTATTGGTATCTACGCCGATAATTACTTACTTACCAGATTGTTCTTACTTGTATGTGCCACCAAGGCCTCAGGATCAGGTAACTCTGGAGAGTTAATGAGTAGATACAGAGACGCACTTGTCATTTCCAATATCACTCCATTGACACTTAGTCTAATCCTGGCTGCTGTCATATACCCAGTGCATACGCTACTATGTGATGGGCATCGCGTTTACATCGGTTTTGAAAATAAGTTCTAATTTTAGTGTCTTGGACACCAACCAAGAGCTCTCTTCCCTTAATTTGTAGTCCTCCCACCTCACTTATCAATGGCTCTTGGATACGGAGGATATCAGTATCCTCAGGTGGCCTCCTTTGGCAAAGTGCCACTGTGCCTATTTTCTTGTATTGAAGATTTATCTGAAGAATATTCACCATTTTCATCCTCAGATGTTAACAGCTGAGGTTCTCCTAGAGTACTGTCACTCTGCATTACTGGTTTCTGGTCTTTTTTTTATTTCGAGGGTTACAAAGCTAGTCGTCTCAAAGCGGTAGTAAGGTCTCCAATCAGTCCTCATCAACGTTTTCTCAGACTCCTTTTCGATCCAAAGGCTCACATATAAGCCCTTTTCAGAAGAGCTAGAGCTGAGGACAATTCATCCGTACACTTTAAGCCGTGTATTTTGCCCCTCCAGTCTTTTCAAGTCCACTGTCAGATCCTCTTTTTTAGTCTCTGGCAGAAACGCTAAAACTCGTTACTGTTTTTTCGCAAAGAGTCATCTTTACTGATGAAGCATTGTTTTATAAAACGGGATACCTAAATTCACAAAATACAAGAATTTGGAGTTGTGAAAATCCACATGTAATTTATGAAGAATCGCTACATACAGAGAAAATTGGTGTTTGGGCAGCGATAAGCCAAAGGCGAATCATTGGACCAATATTTTTTCAGGAACGTTAACTGCTCAAAGATACCGTACGGAAATTTTACAACCATTTGTCAATCAGTTGCATGATGATGAACTTCAAAATGCACATTTCCAACAAGACGGAGCACCTTGTCACCGTACTGCAGAATCTTTGGATTATTTAAAAGAATTTTTTGATGAGCGTATAATTAGTCGAAATACTGAAATTGCCTGGCCTGCACGTTCATGCGATTTACACCTTGCGACTTCTTTTTGTGGCCTTATCTATAAAATAACATATTTTGAACACCTATATTGAATTTGAATGATATGCTACGGAGAATCGAACAGAAATGCATGGGAATTAATAACAATCCAGTAATGTTGCAGAATATCATCAGAAATTTTGAACTGAGGATTTTAAAGTGCATTGATCTTGAAGGACAACATTTTCAACATCTGTTATAGTTTTCAATAAATACCTATTATTTGTTATTTATTTGTATGTATGAAACTGTCAAAATATACGACTTCGTAGGTTAAGTAGTAAATTTTAATTTACGACATACTTCAAAATGTTCTCAGTAAATCACATGCTACTAGATTGACTTTTCAAATGAACACTTGTTATGTATATTATATATATATGTATATATATATATATATATATATATATATATATATATATATATATATATATATAAAGATAATTATTTCATGACCTTTGTATGTTATGGTAAATTCAATTGGTTGGCGATTGAAGGTCTGGTTTTACTTAAAAATATATATATTTACAGCAATCCTACATGTTTGGGCAAATGATGCCTTTATCAAGGAATATAAAATATAAATGACAGCATATTAATGTAGGATTGTTTCAAATATATATATTTTGAAGTAAAACCAGACCTTAAATTGCCAACAAATTGAATTTACTATATATGTATATATATATATATATATATATATATATATATATATATAACCGCAATGCACTTTTCGTGTCTATTGTGTCTTAATGTTTACACCATTCCACTGGTATTTATATAAATGACTTGCCCAATATTTTAAGTATGGAAAACCGCCTGGAGCACACCATCCTATCAAGGTTAATAAAGTTTATTTTGGAAATTTCTTTTCTAAATATGAATATTAAATTAAATATGAAATTATATTTCATAAATTAAAATTTCGATAAAAAATTAAATCGAAAAGAAGTAAATGGTTTATGGACATTATTTCCTCTCGCTTGGTATGATTTTCAAAATAAACTTTATCAATTTTGTTAGGATGGTGTGTTCCAGGCGGTTTTCCATACTTAAAATATTGAGCAATACCAATGGAATGGTGTAAACATTAAGACACAATAGACACGAAAAGTGCATTGTGTTTTTTATTACTTATTCAAAAACAGTAGTATATCCACAATAAAATTATTTTATATAAATTAAGTGTAGGCCGAAATAAACTCCGGAAACCTTAATTTTTAGTATTAGTTGATTTATTGGCATAGAAACACGTCGTTAAAAAATTAAAAACATTTCTTTTTTGTTCAATTACGTGTATTAAAAAGATATTCTGTTCTTAATTATGAATGAATTGGAGGAAATAAAACTAAATTGTTGAATTATAGATGGATTTTAATTATTTTGGTCCATATTTCGCCTTAAGAGTATATGTTTTGTTTACAGAAGTATTCGATGCGGCATGGAATAAAGTGTATCATTTAATTCACAGGCCTCTTATGTCGCATATAAATGCGGGTATGTCTATTGCTTTGTATTTAAACTATAGTGACTTATTGGAGGCATTGCTTTTAATTATTTGTATTGTACGTCTATCTTGAATTGCAGCTGTAGGACTACTTATAAGTACAACTTTATTTAATTGTCCCAAACATACAATGATAGATATGTGTCCTAATGAAAACGTAACGTTTTGGCTGTATAACAAGTAAGTATAATTTTTAGAAAACTGTATAATAATCATAGAATAACAAAACATACTATAATAATATTCACCATAGTATGTAGTGTGCTTATAAACATACAAATTAAGCAAAATTTATAGTCACATACGTAAATAAGAATCATTTGCTTTCCTAGATAGCTGTTGCAAACTGATGCTAATTTTTTATTAATATTCGGGCTAAAATTAAATTTAATCAACGTAACTAAATATGAAAATAAATTATTATCAAAAAATCAAAATATTAATAAAAACATAAATAAAAAGGAAGTTAATCAAGTAACATGAAATAAATTGCTTCCTAACATCTGCTAATTTATATTTTCTGACATTCATCGCGGTCTTTGATACGACGTTTATAGAAATTATGGTATTGATATCTAAGGATTCGTCTAGTCTATTTATAAAAGATTTAGAGATTTCCCATAGATTTCTCTGCAGCAAAAAAAAGAGAAACTTTGACATATGTGGAGGAACATTATTACGTTTCAATCAATCGATCACTTTCTAGACATCTTTTTTTGTGTTTATTAAATTAGGACATCGGTGGAAACTCAACAGCAACAGTTGTTTTCTCGTTAGTAATTTATTCAAGACCTTCTTCCGCATCCTTCATATACACATATATATATATATACACATGTGTGACTTGCTATTAAGAGGTTGTTCTTTATTGAAACTTTGTGAAAAAAATTTGACATGAAAGCATAATTTTGCAAAGCAAGAGAATAAATATGATTAATAGTGTTAATGAGCTGAAAGAAGATGACCATGATTTCCCTTGTCTTCATTTAAATATGCTATACTTATATATAGACTTATATAGACTGTCGTGAAATAATATATCCAAATGAAGATTAAATACCTAGTTACAAGTATCAAATAATTTTATTTGAATGTACAAAACATTGGTTTTATCATTCGGTTGCTGAAAACGTTTATTATTATCATTTAATTTATTTTTCATCAACCACCTGATGAAGCCAAACACTTGGAAACTGAAAATTAAACAATTTCTAATCTACAGTCAGTCAATTACGTTCGAATGTTATTCATTCAACAATGTCAGATGTGTTTCCCTTGAGAGGGCAACGCCCATGCTGTAATACATTTTACGAAAGCAGAATTGGCACATAGATTTAAATAAAATAAAAAATATATCAGAAATCTTTTTTTTCACTCGATGCATTTTAGTAATTCCTTCCATAATTTTAAATACTTAAGACATATTCAATGACATCAGATGTTGTTCATATATTGTTAAGAAATTTTAGTTATAATTTTTTTTCCATTCATGACTTTGACACGAAAACACTGTCAAAAGTTGCGTTGGTTCTGATGTATTCTAATATGGTTAAAGGACACGGTAAAAGTAGAATAATATTATATAAAATTGTTTTGGATGTTTGTAGAAAATGGGAAAAGTTAGTTTTTTTAAGCTCCATAAAACTGGCGTTAGTACCCATAATTCTATTCCTATCCTAGAGGAGATATATGAATTAAAACTATTTACTTCTGCGCTTATTTAAAAAGAGTAATAGAAAATTTATATAACGCATAAATACTAGCAATAAATAAGTTTTGGAAACACTGACGAATATCGGAAAAAATAGTTTTATATCAAAAATGTGAAAGAAGACAAGAGGAGGTACTACAATATAATAGTAAATACCAGAAGCAGATATGATATTACATTGACAGACTGATAGCATAGTGGTAATGCAGTGACTTATCATGCCAGCCGTCCTGGGTTCCGATCCGGGGCGTAATAATAATTCATGACTTTCAAATTCCTCTAATTACCGTTAAGCTGTTGGGGATTGCCAAGACGTGAATTATTATTAGTATTATGATTATTAAATGAAAGACAACGAAGGTGTTCCAAGAAATATTGGAAGCGTTAGAAAAATTTTCGATTTGAAATTTGGAAAATTTACTGGAATTATTTCTAGAAACGATGTAAAGAAACATACTAAGTTTCGTAAACGACTTTATTGTTTTTTAAAGTATTCACCTTTCATATTAATACACTTTTCCATACACTCGAATGGGCAAAGCTTTTTTCCACTCTAAAGTTGATACTTAGGAAATTGCTTACCATGCATTTTACCTTTTTAATGACAGGGAACAAATGGAAATCACAAGGTAATAAACAATAAATAAATGGCTGAGAACAATGAATCGTTAGTAAATATTGTTACTGGCTAAAAAGTTAAGGGTTACGTACTGAGTGAGGACGGGCGCTATTATAATGAAAAATCATTCACCGATTTCGATTATTTTTTCTTATTTCATCAATGACTTTCGTCAAATAAATTGTGGTATGGTTTATTCACGGTTTTTTGATTATCTAAAGTTACGGTTGCCCTGTGTTTAGTAAAATCGAAGAAACAAGCTAACTGGATTGTTGTTCATTTTCAGGATCGTATGAATAAATACAAGTTTTGTCACTAGTAAATTTTAACAACTACAATCCAATATATTTAGTAATTATTTAAGCTATTTAACTTCAGCTTTTATCAAATTTTGTGGAACATAATAACTGTAAAGCTTTTCTACGTTCAAATGTTCATGGATTATCATGTCTATTGCTTTCACGTCAGCCCAAAAATGCTATAATTCCATGGTATATATTATGTCGAGCTTGTTCAATTATTTCACACAACACAAAATTCGTCCCTGAGATTGGCTCGTCAAAGTTGAAATTCAACAAATTAATTGTAAACACTGCTATTGTATGACAATGCTTCATCCGCAAAAGCCAAATAATGTGGATAAATGTATTGATTCAACGTTAAACCAAATTTGATATAAAAAATGCCACTTTTGCGCAAAACTATTTACTTTTAAATGCTATGCACACAAAACTAGTTCATTTAAGTACGAACTGTCATCTGAATTATTGTTTAGAAATTTCAAATGCATCACATTCATAAATAGTACAGTTGAAAAACGCGAGCACCTCTTAAACTACAAGCAGCCTTTGTGTTAGTATTTCAGAGGAATACAACTATTTTCTTGTTCTAAATCTTCCAACATCTGTGAGTATTACAATATTAATCTAAATAAAAATCGTAACTCTGTGTTCGTTAACCATTATATATTTCGCTAATTCCAAAATGTCGTTTAATTTTGTAGATTAGATGTCTTTTCAATGCTATAATTCGTTAATTGACATCGGCTAAACTATATGTGTAATTTCGTAAAGACTAACTTCTGCATATTTATCTTTGAAGACTGAAGAAGAGAGCACATATATTTTCACTGGTGAAAGAAGTGATATAGCAATATTCCGTCATTAACAATTCTATTATTGTATCAGTAAAATGTATGCTAAGACAATAAAATTCACTATAATAGATGTTATAGTTATAATCACAAGTATTCGTATTGCAACTTCATAGTCTGTATTGCTTAGAACATACTTTAATTTAAAAGTGCTTTAAAATAAACATTTTATGATGTAGCCCGAAAATTATTTGTAAAGCGTTCTAGCAATTCAGTGGAACCCTACCAATTGAAGGAAGATGATGTTTCCACTTTAATAAATGCGCCTTTTAACTATGACACGCCTATAAAAATATTACTTCATGGATATACTGGCCACAGAAATCATGATCCCAACCCACAAATTAGGCCGAGTAAGTATAAACTAATCAACATGAAGTATGTATACTACGCGACATATAGAACCCGTATAACTCCAAGAGAATAAAACAAGAGGTTTTAGTTGCGTAAACGGGACAAATATATTCATACTGTTATTTATAACTTCATAGGTTATATATTCCGTTCAATGTAAGTTCCGACTTTTTAAACGTCTCCTCCCCTCCAGGTTGTTGCCGGTTAACTGACAATTACAGAATAGGTTATGATGATGATGTCACTTAACTGATATATAGGTTATGTTTCTGTATTAATACATACTGGTCGCTTAGTAATAAAGTAAAAAGCTTCTCATGAAATTGCGAAATTATTCAAGTAATTTATAACTATGTACATAATATATCAAGTAAAAAGAACTAATATTGTTAGCCATATTATTCTGCACACGAAATAATAATTTATAATCAATGGTATATGAAATAAATTTAATAGAAGAGAGATTACTTTGTTTGAATGGTTTACAGCATATAATTAATGTGAATAAGACACAGCACAAATATTATACCAGGTGTCCAAACGAAAACTTAATATTGAGTTATTTCTAGTGTTTTTGAAGACAAAAACTTGAAATTTTGGGTGCTTGTTAAGGATATAAGGGGACAATGAATAGTGTATATCATACTCCCCCATCGGGTCACCCGCCGCCCCTAGCCACACCCACTCAAAGATTTTAAATGACACCCGGTATTATTTTTGGTTGATTTTGAAAGAACACAATTTTTTTGATATTCCTATGTGAAAAAACTAGTTACTTATGTGATATTTAAAGTTAAAAGTTTCAGATATAGGAAATTATTAATTCCGAAAAGTTAGTAATCGAAATAGTTCATTTTAAAGTAGAATTGTCAAAAATATGACATTTGTGTTTCATTAATATTAATATCGGGTGTCCGTTTAATATGAAGCTGGCGCCTGTCAAATTTTGGAAATTTATTTTCTTTGTATTGGCAATACTGAGAATTATGTTATTGTCAATTGATGTTTAACATATTTTGCCATAGTCGTACATACGTGTTCTCCGTTAGCTTTTATTGTTCACATTTTTTGTTTAGAATGCTGCACAATCAATCAGATTTTCTTAAATAATTGTAATTAGTAAATTTTGGGAACATTTCGAAAAGTAAGTGTATTGTGTTAGATTTTATCATTTTTATATTTACGTCAAAAGTGATTACCGTATAGAACGCTAAGGTTCATTGTTGGGGTTGAAATGAAGTACAGTACTACTAACTTAACCAAAAATTTGACACAAACTGTCAGCTTTAGTATTAAACATAGTCTCGATACTACTCCCGATAAAGTTTCGGTTTTTTTACTGAAATGGTTTTATATGGAATTCCAAACAAAAATTATTCTCAAAGGGCGACTTTATTTAATGAAATGTATCTGTTGTTTATGCGAGAACGCTAATAGAAAAATTTTTGCAAACTGGATCTGTAAATAATAAAAAAGGAATACGAATAATCGTGATGTACTAGAAGAAGCTGCGCAACTAGCTGTTCGTGGGCATATTAATTTAGATCCGAAGTTTCGGGAGTATCAAAATCAATCTGCCATAAGATATTAAAATTAAACAAAATGCACTCTTATAAAATTAAACTTCACCAAGAGTTGGGCGATGGTGATTTTGACAGAAGAGTCGGATTTTGTGAAATAATAACAGATATGATTCGGCAAAATAGAAATGTGTTGCGAAGTATTTCCTTCAGTGATGAAAGTTACTTTTACTTAAATGGTCTTGTGCATATGCAGAACTGTTGATATTGGAGCGACGTAGATCTCCACATTTTCCGAGAAGGTCACACAATATCCACAAAAAATTAATGTATGGGCAGGAATTCTTAATATCCAAGTAATTGGTCCAACATTAATTCAGGAAAATTAAACTGGACCTAAGTACCTACAGTTTTTGGAAGAGCTAATACATCCTCTTATCATACAGTGTCTAGAAGAAAACTTGAATGAAATAGACGAGGATCAATTATACTTCCAACAGGGTGGAGCAGGGCCACATTATAGTTTAGAAGTTAGGAATTATTTGGATAATGTTTTTCCAGGACATTGGATAGGACGTAGGGGCTGTATTGAACGGCAAGGTCGCTCCCCCGACTTAACTCGCCTAGATTTCTTTTTGTGGGGATACTATAAATATCCCCACAAAAAGAAATGTTGTTTATAAGACATCGCCACAATCAATAGCTGATTTACATAATAGAATAACAGAAGAAGAAATTTAACGTCACAAGTGTTCGAAAATGTTAGAAATGCTTTTGAAAATAGACTTTATTTTTACTTAAATGTAAAAGGTGAACAATTTGAGCATTTAATTTAACTGAAATATTGTGAATAAATCTTGTTTTAAATATTTCCACGACTAACATGATTTTTTGGAGTTAATGATTTCTAATATCTGAAACTTTTATCTTTAAATATCTCATAAATTTTATAATGTAAGTAACTAGTTTTTTCACAAAAGAATATCAAGGAAATTGTGTTCTTTCAAAATCAACCAAAAAGAATACAGGGTCATTTAAAATCTTGGAGTGGGGTTGGCTGGGGGATGCGAGTGATCCGATGGGGCGGTATGAATTATACTGTTCATTGTCCCCCTACATCCTGAACAAACACCGAAAATTTCTAGTTTTTGTCTTCAAAAGACACCAGAAATAATTCAAGATTAAGTTTTCGTGTGGACACCCGATAGGAGTCAGAAATAAATAATGTATGAACATAGTCCAATAAATTAATTAAAAAGTTTTACAAAGGAACTATTTATTTGGGTATTGAACTACATAGTATTTATTTACAACAATTAGAAAATATTTCCTAATATTAATACATTAATTCTATTGCAAACATACGAAACTCATTATATATACCTGCTTTAAGATATATTGATACAAGTTACATACAAAATTATTAGAGACTGGATTGAAAAGTTATTTTTGAGGTCTTTACTTAAAATTAATCGGTGTCATCACTATCACTTGTATCAAAATAAATCTATCACAGCCTCACTTTTCCACCAATATTATATAATGTTTTCAGCATGATGGATACAATTATTCCACATTTATAGTGTTATCTGTTCCAGAATATCCTGCCATTGTCTCAAAACATTCTCTGACTCTCCATCATATATTCCTATATTATCGTTGTAATATATTTTCGTAATTCCCCATACATTTTCAATTGAATTGAAAGTACAATAATATGGGGGCAATCTAAGTACGTTGTGTCCATACTTTTCAGCCAACTTATCTGTCACATTATTATATATATTATATTAAATAATAATAAATCAGTAGCGGTTATTATAGGTGTACAAAAACTAACTGTAACAAGTTGCAGGAATTGTGCAAATTGCAAAGAGTTATATATTGTAGTTTATTTTCATTTAACCAACCCTGGATGATATCTATCTTTTTCCACATCTAAGTTGGGATACTTTTTCAGAATAGGTATTATGGTAACGTGCATTGTCCATGATGATCAGAGATGGCTGCTCTATATTTTTAAGTAGTTGTTCTTCAAACCATAGCAGAAAGTTATTTGAGTTCATTTCCCTACGATAGTCTAGATCATTTCCTTTTAATGGAAATATAAGCGATGCTTCAGGTATAAATCCTTTTCGATTACAAGCACGAACAATAATACATGTAGAAAGCATAATATATTAACTGCTATATATTTGTAATATTAATCGTTCACTAACCTTCGCCCATCACCTTTAGTCCTATGATACTTTAAACATTCTGATCTTGCCACGATCTACCTATAGTGCAATTTTTGAAAATCCTTGTTTCATCTACAAAAACAGACTTACATAATTTACATTTTTATTTATAAATAAAAGAGGGAATAAGTACACAGTAATAAGGAGAAAACCGGCAGCAATTAATTCAAACGAATTCAGATGTCAATTGCAGTCAATTGTCAGCAGCATAAATGCAACAGCGATTTTTATGTTGCAAATGTGCATTTTGGAGGGGGCAATATGCGAATACATTTGATTTTTTATAATGACATTATCGCATAATATTGATGATGAAATTCTGTATTATGATGCCTTCCTGAATACCCTTAATCTAGTGAATTTTGGAACATACAGTGAACGGAGTGTACCTATATTGCTAGTGCCTATAAATAACTTAAGTCAAATTTTACAAGTCAGATAAAGCATGTCAAATGTGATAAGCCTGGCTTACATTGATAATATGCTAGTGTACGGATTTAATATGTCGGTCAGCGTACGTTTTAGAAATTGAATCTCCTAATACCCAATAGATTCATCATATCATTATTAATTTTGTGATATAATAAATCCTTTTTTATCAACAAAATCATTTCTTTTCATTTATTAACCAGAGCCTACAATTTTAGAGACTATAATTCTTGAACTCCTTTTATTGCAAAAACTGGAATAAGATTTTGCTGTTATTTTCTTCTGCCTCTTTTACACACTTTTATTTTGGTTATATGTTTGTACATTTTAGTAAATTCAAATTGTTCACCTCCACAATGATTCTAAACTAACACGTTTGGTTTAGAATTGAAACTCAGTTACCTCTTTTTATTTGAGAACGCCTTAAACTGAAAGATTTGGATCAATGTTTCTAATTCATAGCAACGGAAATTTTGAATCTATTGTTTGTGATATTGCTTGGTATTTTTATTCGGGTTTCTAACTGACATACAATTGTCAACACTACACAACTAACAAATTCATTGTGTTTTCATTTAAGTTAAATTGAACTTTAAAGTTACGAAATTGTCACATTTTTCTCGGTGTTTTCATATATCAATAATTTTAGTGAGGCCACAGTTTCTTATAGATGTCTATTTGCTTACATTTTGAAATCACATTTTCTGTCAGAGAAGTGACATTAGCCTTGGTCCGGGGACACAAAGGCCACAGATCTAATAAGAAGGCGGACGAAATGTCTGCATAGGCATCGTCTACAACCTTCGTAGGACCGAAGCCTACCTTTGGCATTGTAAAAACCATTATTAAGGAGGCCATGAAAATGTAGCTTTCCAAGAACTTACCTTTTGTGGACCGGTTGCTAATAAACATACAAGCCAACTATGATTATGAATTATTTAGAGCTATAAATTAATACAAAGGTATTTTCAATAATATAAAATATTATTAAAAACCTGGTGTGAAGAACACAAATACAGGTTCACTATTAATATTTTTGTGAAGGTGTCCGAAAATATCTCTCCCCAGAGACGTAGATACGTCTCTGATTACTTCTACGCCCGGTCTGGATAATTACGGTGATGTGGTGATGTGGTTCTTTTTTGTGAATGTGTCTGGAAATATTCTTTCTCCAGCAGGGGCGTACCGATGAGCCTGTAGAAAGGTGAAATACGTATCTACGTCTCTGGGGGAGAGATATTTTCGGACACGTTCACAAAAATATTAATAGTGAACCTGTATTTGTGTTCTTCACACCAGGTTTTTAATAATATTTTATATTATTAAAAATACCTTTGTATTATACAAAACTGGTGGGGTTTACCTACTCATGTGTGTTTCAATTATTCTGATACTATAAATTAATGATGGTATTCTGAATTTTTATTTTTATTTATTTTTGTAGGTTACCTTGCTATGGGCTACAATGTTATTTCTGTTGATTACGAACCAGTTTCCCGTAAACCATGTTACTTTCAAGCAGTTGAAAATTCTAAAACTGTCGGCATTTGCCTAGGAAATTTTATACACAAACTTTTAATACACAACAAAAATATAGACTTACAATGGTTTCACATTATTGCGTTTAGCATGGGCGCCCATGTGGGCGTGTTTGCCGGATCATATCTACATGATAACGGTATGGATTTAGAAAGATTAACAGGTAAGAGACACCTTCATTTCAATTTGAATTGTTTAATTGAACCGATTAATTATGGCCACCACTTATTGGAAAGAAATGAGGAAATAATTTTACATAGTAAACCTTATGGTTGTGTCAGGGTGAAAGGAGAACTAAAATACTGGTATATTTTTGTGATACTGTTATATACCGCTACCTTCCTGGTCGATATTTCGTTCAATGTTGGAAGGCACATCTACAGAGCTGCTACTAGACTTGTCGCTGCTGCATTGAAACTGAAAGTATATTAATTTAGGACGGGATTTTATAGGAGCTATTCCAGGTCACTGGAGCGTTACAGTTATTGTAGAGTTGTTGAAATAAACGGGCCTGTTACGTATTGTGTAGAGAATATTTGCCGTCACGATTCAGGGAGATTGAAAGTGAATTCCTTAACATCACTAAGATTACTAGGTCGGCCCCTACCCTTCTGCCTAGGCTAAATTTATGTTATGCAATAGTCTAATAGCACTCGTTAATATTTCTCAAAATTGTTTGTGGATAGAAACTCTTAGTGTGTCTTGTGACGGGTAGACATTATATATTAATGACTATGTTGTTTTTTATTATCTACCTTTAAAATTAAGTTTCAATCCCAGAAGGAGTATACCATGATTTACTTCACGGATGGAAATATTTTTATGTTGAATTGGTTTTAGAATGTCACTATTCCATAGCTTTTTGTATGATAGCGTGACCTGTTAAGAGACTATAATTTTATGCGATTGAACTTTTCTTTGTTGAAAACTATATCCCGGTATAATAGTCTATTTTGGACATTTGTGATATTGTACAGTGTTACCAACATATTAATTTTAACCCTAAAATTCTTATTCCACTTTATTAGCACGCGAAATATAGTACAATAATGTAAACACGTTCAAATATGAACATCTAATTTAAGTTAGTAATTTATAGACTTGCTAGATATAAGGTCAACTGCTCCTTCTATATGTAAATTTAATGGCATATATTAGAAAGTAATATTTACAAAAGAAATAGTAAATCCTTCAGGCAGAGAAGTGCTAGCGGATTTTCCTAGTAAGTCCTTTAGAAATTGATGCTAATTGAGGCGGTCACCCAAACAGTAAGTCTATGATGTTCAAGATAATGTAAATGGGTGTTTATAAAGAAATTTCGGAAAATGATCACTTGGCGATTATTAAATCATGTAGTGGAATCTCTTCAGTTTAGGCAATAGGCATAGTTCTAAGCAAAAATATGATTATTATTTTTACAAGTTAGATAGTTACAAGATAGAAAATTTATTATGATAAAATATAAAAAAAAAATCATTAGATTACTGAAACATTATTTGTGGTGTACCAATGACGAATGGTTTTAATGCTTAAATTTTTCTTTTGCTAATCTACGCACCACTCATTGATATCATCGATATCAATCGCAAATTACCTTCCCTCAGCTCAAGGACCATATTTATGTTGAGAGTTACATCTGTATGTTAGAGTCAGTGAAACATAACTGCCGTGAGGTAAGTAGTTATTTTGGTGAAAGAAAATACCTCGGCCCAATTTCTCCTCTCTTTGCTATACGAACTTTTCATAATATTGGGGTCTGATTGTGTGCCGATATACAAAACAATCGGCGTAAGGAGATCTTTAAAATCCCAAAAATTGCTAATAATAATAATCTTGTATGCGGAAGAAATAATTCGACGCCACGCTTATGTTATCATTTGAAAGTTTAAACTTTTGAATCTTAATCATGTAAAGTATAAACTTTTAGCAACTGTCAATGACCTCATAAACAAACTTGGGAATGTGGAATCTCTCTTCCAGTTAGTTAGAATATTATCATATTTTCTAATTACAAATCCTTATGATATAAAGCACTCAACAATTATTGAATTTAGCAAGTATAAAATTAATTTAAGAATAAATGCAGTAAAGCGGTTTTTATTGGAACCTGTGAATAACTTCTGTCGAATATTAATAATAATTAAAATCCATAACTAACCAAAGTTTTCAGTACGCCGACACCATTATTCTACAATCTTTAATATAGACACGAAATTTACCTGCTGCTACTCATTTTGCAATAGTCTGAGTAAACCTAATGCCTTAAAATGTCATCGATGTTTGAAACGGTCTTGTCACTTTTGGATTGGAAGTTTACCTATTTAGCACTAAATCTTTACCTGTTAACTATTACCAAAAATATTTAAAGAAAAAAAGCTAGTACCGGTAACTGTATTTCGAGCCCAAAATACTATCAAGAATAAAATAAATAAGGAAGATAATTCTAGTAATATGCAAGGTCCAATAAAATGTATTGATTACTCTTCTTATTTTGAACTTTTTTTTATATCAGTTACACAGCTAAAAATTGTTTGAGTGGAAGCCTTACATTCCTTAGCAATTCGCATTTTTACAAAGCGGTGCAAAGACTATGACATTTTTCTTATGATTCGTATATTTATCTAGGTATACCCCGTTTTTCAACTAGCCAAGAAGAAACAAAATATAAGATGTCTATTCTGTTATTAAAACTTCATCCTGAAGTATTGTCTTGCTAAAATTAATATATAATATGTTAAAATAGAAATAAAACTACGGTTCAAATCTTCACTTTTTAATTCAATTATTAAATAAAAAAAGAGGCGACAATGAAAAAAGCTACAGAGTACGTTTTAAACTAATTTAAAAATATATATATAAAATCAACAAGGTTGGTATTATTTTACAACGTTTTTAAATAAATCTATGAATTGTCGGTAATAAGAAAATGTGGCTCATCTGGCCGGCCCTAACTGTTACATTATAGGGTGTTAAACATGTTTACGCATAAAATTTGTTTTAATAAACTAAATGTACATTTCTATTATCGTTTGAACCGTAGTTTTATTTCTATTTTAAATTATGGATCTGCATCAAGTAAAAGCCAAGTCAATTCAGTTATATAATATGTTCACAAATTTTCTACAAAATAAGAAGAACTTTTAATCTAAGTTTCAGGAAAAATTTATTCTTTAGAAAAGTTTTTGCTAGTATTTTAATCTATAAAAATTATTTATGAAAATTTACGAACCGCTTCATCTATGGTTTTAAATTTAGAATACATGCTTGCTTACTATCAAAAATTTTTTAAAGTTTCAATTCGATTCACAGCTTTCGTATTACCTGCAACTCTCAAAGTTTATTACCTAAGTGCTTGTCAATAATTAATACCTTTAATTGGAGCTATATTCATGTTGCAGCAGCTGATTTATTTAGCAAAATATTGGAGAGTTGGCGAAATTATGTACTAAATGCCATTGATAAATGCCTAGCAGAAGAACTACAAAATTTTAGAATTAATACTAAAACATAATCAAATGTCTAAGAAATTAAATGCGCGGTGTGAAATT
Organism: Melolontha melolontha; assembly: GCA_935421215.2. NCBI lineage: Eukaryota > Metazoa > Arthropoda > Insecta > Coleoptera > Scarabaeidae > Melolontha > Melolontha melolontha. Next base: position 84,181,448 of record OW285238.1, read on the forward strand.
TTGGAATGCAAAGTCGTTGGCCTCTAATTTTTCGAAGAAAATTTGAATCAATAACTATTTACTAAAATTTGTTTACCCATCATTAGCGGGTGCGGATTATAACTTGTTTTTGACAGAACATATGTTCTGTATACTCTACAAGTTTAATTAAGAATTGGCAATATATTGGCCCGTTCTATATATTACTAGCTTTAACACTAATGGGTTTCTACTTTTGGGCATATGCAAAGCAAAAAGTGTAAGAAAATAATAACTTTGGTGGAAATTTGGATATTTTAAAATAAAAAATACTGACAGTAATTATTAAAATAGAAGTTGGAACATTAGCAACCGTAAACGTGCAATTTATATACAAAGTATGAAAGTGTACAGAGGTGGGCGAGGGTTACATTGTATAATTTTTTCGATATCAAAACCAATAAAAATATCCGCATGAATAATTTGCAAGATCAATTTAATTCAATTTCAATTTTTTAATAAAGGAAATACTTAAAGCAAAACAATAAATGAAAAATTAGTGGATTACAATTAGTGGACATACTGTTTAGTTCCTTTCTGTGAACTTGTAAAATAAAAATGTTTAAGGCTTTTTGGTGAGTCACGTAGCAGTAACCGTTATCATTCAAATATTTCCTTCAAGAAGGTTAAGGTTAAATATTATTGATGGCTTTTCAACTGTAGATTATTACAGTTATTACAAAAACTAAAATATCACTAATTTTATTTATTTATATCAACTGAAGACAAAAGCGTGCTTAGTACTTAAATGTTGTTTCTCTACATAGATATCGTTAAGTTGATTATGTATTTGTTTTAGTGTTAGACGCGGCAGCACCTATGTTTTATTTAAACAAAAATTTTACCGCTATGAAATGTGCAAAGTTTATTGATGCAATTCACACAAACGCAGGTCTTTATGGAAAAACATCTAGAGTAGCACATATTGACTTTTATGTTAATTATTTATTATTCCAACGAGGGTGTAGTATATGTAAGTATATATTTATTAGTATTATTATTATTATCATCAGTAAAATTTGAAATAATTTTCCTTTAGCTGATCTACTTTTCTTTTATCCATGATTATCATAATTAACAGAAAAATAATAACTTCATACTATTATGAAAATGTTAAAATTACTTAATTAATTTATTTTTACCCTAATTCTTGAACATATTTACATAATTTTCGAATGCGTCTAAATAGTAAAAGAAATCTTGTGTATTATAAATTAGAAATGCAGTTTCAAAAACCGTTGCTTGTTGAACAAAAAATTTCATCTATGTATATGTGCCAAAATAAAATATAATTACTTAATGGATTACTAAGAATATCCCTTTCAAGATTATGCATGAAAATATCCGTAAACAAGAGACTAAGGGGATTTCCTATAATTAAACCTTCGCTACATTTATATAATATATTACACAAGTACCACGAACACCACTGATCACTTTATTGAATTTCATTAATTCACTAAATAGGAATAATGAATTTATCCAAGAAATAGAAGTAAACAATCGTATTAACTTTTTATATGTAACAATTAGTAAAGTTAACAATATACTTGATTTCTCAATATACAAGAAACCTTCACGCATGGATATCACAATAAATAATATTTCAACACATCCTTACAACACAAAGTAGCAGCTTATAGGTAAGTACATAGACTTATAAATATAAGTCCTATTTTGTATTCTCTTGATAAAGGCGTACACACCCGAAACATATAAAGTTTTTTGAATACATATATTTTAAAGTAATATACAGACCTTTAATCGCCTACTGATTAGGTTTACCATATCATATCAAGGTCACGAAGTTATTATATTTATATATATATATAGTATATTCGTGACCTTGGTATGATAAGGTAAACTTAATTAGTCGGCGAAACATGTAGGATTATTTTAAATATATACACTTTGAAGTAATAACCAGACCTTTAATCGCCGACTAATTAAGTTTACCTTATATATATACAGTGTGGTCATAAAGTTTGGAACCAAGCCTATAACCGCATTATTTTACATTTTTAGGAAAAACGCTCGGACAGGTAAATTTTCTTTTTTAAAACGCCATCTTTTGACATACAATTTTTTTCTATGACGTCATTAGTTTTCGAGTGATGACGTTATCAACACTTTCTTTAAATGGCAACCATATTATTTTTTTCTCGTTTTTGGTAAATCTTTATATCCACCAAATAGTGATATAAAACAATTGGTATGTTGCATCACAATTTTTTTGAAAAAATGATATAAATTTAGAAAAAAATACGAAAATTTTATTTTTGTACAAAATTAAAATTAAATTAAAAAAAAATACATCTGAACTTAAATTTATTGTAACAGTTAACGTAAATTTTCAAAATGGACCCCACCAACCAACTGACACTGTCCCAGCCGAGTGTAAACACTTCGTATACTCGCCTCAATTATGTCTGGGGATATTTGTGTAAGTTCTACGCGAATTCGTTCTTTTAAATCTTCTAAATTGTTCGGTTTGTTAAAATACACTTTCGATTTCAAATATCCACACAAAAAAAGTCTAACGGAGTCAGGTCAGGAAAACGAGGTGGCCATTCTATGGCGCCTCTTCGTCCAATCCATTTATTGGGAAATATTTCGTCAAGATAGTGGCGAACCTCTACACCATAATGGGGAGGCGCCCCATCTTGTTGAAACCAAATATTTGGATGGGGTACATCACCATCCTCGTGATTTGGGAAAATAAGAGCGAGCGCTGGAACCAGTTCAAATCTTAAAAATTCTAAATATTGCACAGCAGTCAAATTTCCTTCAAAAAAATATGGTCCTAAAATGTGTCATCCAATCATTCCAACCCATACGTTAACTTTTCCTCTGCGCTGAGTATGACACGTTTGAGTCCAATGCGGATTGTTCTGCTACCAATATCTACAATTATGGCGGTGAACAGATCCATTTAGGCAGAACGTAGCTTCATCTGAGAAGACGATGTTTTCCAAGAAATTTGGATTTTGGTCACAACGTAACATTACGTCTTCACAGAACTGCAGTCGACGATCTTCGTCATCCTCATGTAATTCCTGTACAAGTTGAACTTTGTAAGGACGATAGTGTTCTTTTTTAAATAAGTTGACGACAAATGAGTGAGCCACCTGATTGGCTAACGCAAGTTGTCTGGTGGAAACATGATGCCTTTCTTCTGCTTCTAGAAGCACATTTAATTTCACATCTTCTCCTACTTGAGGTCTATCTTGCCGTGGTCGATCTTTTACGGATCCAGTTTCGGTAAAGTTTCCAACTAGTTTTGTCACCGCAGACCTGGTAATTGGAGGTCTATCAGGGTGTTCATGGTTAAACAATTCGCATACTTCTGCATGCGTTCTTTGTCTGTTCCCATACCCAATCATAATTAAAATTTCGATTCTTTCTCGCTCAGATAAATGTGCCATTTTTTATATTAGCGAAAATGAACAATTTTTACGCAATATCTCAAAAATCTAACGTCAAAAACAGAAGTAAATAATTCAACAATGCTGTCACCATAGAAACAATTTCAATCTAAAATTTTTGTACATAAATTGTATAAAAACAAACAAGAATGTCATAAAGAAATATCTTGCAAAAAAGTGCGTGTTTTTGTTTTTGTAAATTTTTTGCATATTAACATGAGTACATTTTGAGTGCTTTTGACGATCCGGTTTGTTCAAGAAGAATATTTAAGTCCTGACACAAGACAGAAGTGTGAAAAAAACTTACTTACATATTTCAGTAAATTTTGTAAGCTTGATTAGTTTTTGAAATCTTCAATTTTTGGGCGATAATTTTAATTAAGAAATGGTCTGCCACATCAAGTCAATTTTTTAAATAAATTAAACTTCTTTGGTCCTTTTTTGTGAAACTATTTAATGTTAAATAAGATTTTTTAATAAGTAATTGGCCGATTGGGAAGACGAATTTCTTTTGACCTGGAGCGAATAACGCAGATTACTATTGAGCGCTAAGCATTTACACACGGCTAGGACAGTGTCAGTTGGTTGGTGGGGTCCATTTTGAAAATTTACGTTAACTGTTACAATAAATTTAAGTTCAGATGTATTTTTTTAATTTAATTTAAATTTTGTACAAAAATAAAATTTTCGCATTTTTTTCTAAATTTATATCATTTTTTCCAAAAAACTGTGATGCAATATACCAATTGTTTTATATCACTATTTGGTGGATATAAAGATCTATCAAAAACGAGAAAAAAATAATATGGTTGCCATTTAAAGAAAGTGTTGATAACGTCATCACTCGAAAACCAATGACGTCATAGAAAAAAATTGTATGTCAAAAGATGGCGTTTTAAAAAAGAAAATTTACCTGTCCGAGCGTTTTTCCTTAAAATGTAAAATAATGCGGTTATAAGCTTGGTTCCAAACTTTATGACCACACTGTATATATATATATTATCAATAACTTATTTACCGTTAGGTGTTAAGGTTAAATACAAAAATCAAACAATTCCTTAAAGTTACAGTACATTAAATCAGTAAGTGCAGCCTATCAGAATCTATCATTATTATTTTATTCTAATTTCGTTCCGTATATCATCCTTGCCCATTCTTTCTTGTTGATTGCCATTCTTTTCGCCTCTCTCCCTGACATTCCCTTGGCTCTCAATATGTCTTCCACTTGGCTGTCCCACGAATTCCTAGATCTACCTCTTGGTCTTCTCTGATATCTTCTTACTTGCCATACTTTTCTTACGGTTCTCTCCTCTCCCATTCTTGTCAAGTGTCCAAACCATCTTAATTGATTTCGTTGTATATCTTCCTTCAGCGTCCGTACTTTAAGTTCTTCCCTTGTTTTGCTATTTCTTACTCTGTCTCTCTTAGTAATTCCCATTATTCCTCTTAAAAACCTCATCTCCATTGCTTGTATTTTGTTTTCCATTCGTTTCGTCAATGTCCAACTTTCGCTTCCGTATATCAATACGGGCTTAAATATGGTTTTGTAAACTGAGGTCTTAGTTTTCCTTGACACTTCTCTTCTTCTCAGGAACGAATTGTTCAAGGAGTAATAAAGTGCTGATGCTGCATCTAACCTGTCATTCAGTTCTGCCTCCATGGTTCCTGTTTTGTGTATTTTCACCCCTAGGTATTTAAATGTTTCTACTTGTTCTATTTTAGTGTCGTCCAGTTTTATTTGTAATTCATCATCTTTTTTCCCTATTACCATAACTTTGGTTTCTCTGCGTTTATTTTTAAATTCTTCTTTCGCAACGCCTCTGCCCATATATCTAGATTACGCTGAAGGTTGAGCTTATTTTTCGCATAAATCACCAAATCATCTGCAAATATGCTCTCTGCTATTTCTACCGGTTCCATGTTGTAGTATCCCACCTTCATTTTCTTAACTTTCATTTTCGCTTCTTTTGTTACATCATCCATTATTATATTAAATAATACTGGGCTAAGGTTGCCTCCTTGTCTTAATCCCTCCGTCATTACAAATTCTTCAGATCTTGTGTTCCTGGTTCTAACGTAATTTCTCGTGTTCTTATATACAGCTTTAATACAGTTTATTAATTTTTGCCCGACTCCTCTCCTTCTTAGACTGTTCCAAACTAGTTCCCTTGGCACGCTGTCAAAAGCTCTCTTGAGGTCTATAAAGGCCACATATATATTGTCATTGGTACATTTCTCTATTAATTGTTTCAGTGTGAATATGAGGTCCTGAACTCCTCTCCCCTTTCTGAAACCACTTTGTGAATCTTCTAACTGTCTTTCCACTGTTCTTTCTAGTCTTTTGGTCAGTATCCATTCATAGAGTTTGGCCAGCGTGGAAAGCAAAGTAATACCCCTGTAATTAGCGCAGTCCCGTTTATTCCCCTTCTTGAATATCGGTATCAATATTCCTATCTCCCAGTCATGTGGTATTTGTTCCTCTCTCCATACTTTGTTTAGTAGCTTTACCATTATTTCCACAGCTTTCGGTCCTAGGTTCATTATCATCTCCGCATATATTCCATCGTGCCCTGCCGCCTTGCCCCTTTTTAATCTTCTCACGGCTTCCGACACTTCTACTGTTATCTCTACGCCTTGTTCGTTATTTTCGTTAATATTTTCTTGTTCTTCTTTAGTTCCTATGTCATTGTTCTTTTCTATCGTTAAGAGTTCTTCGAAATACTCCTTCCACCTCTTTATAATGTCCTCATCTTCATCTAGTATTTTCCCTTGTTTATTTTTAATAAGATTCGGCTTATATGTTCTTCCGTGTCGAAGGGTTTTTAGAACTCTATAAAACAACTTTAGGTTTCCGGAATGGTCTCTCTCCATCTTGGCTCCAAATTCTTCCCATGATTCTTGTTTAGCTGCTTTTACCATGGTTTTAACTTTATTTCTCTGCTCTTTGTAACTGTCGTATTTTTCATTTGTTTTATCGTTCAAATATTGCATCCATTTCTCTTTCTTGGTTTTTATCTCAGCTTTTATTTCTTCGTTCCACCATCTGGTTTGTTTGCTGTTTTCTCTAATTTATGTCATTCCGCAAACTCTCTTGGCTGCTTTAATTATTAGTTCTTTCATAAGAGTCCACAACTCTTCTACGTTTAATTCATTTATAGTTTCTTTTATTTTGTCAATCTCTATTTCTACCCGTAATTTAAATTCCTTTGCCGTCTCTATATCTTTTAACTTGTACGTTTTAATTCTTTCTGTATCTAAATGTATCTTTTCGTAGGTTCTGGGTGGTCGTTTTTGTTGTGTTTGTATCTTAATTTTAGTCACCACTAGATAATGGTCTGAGTAAATTTCTGGCCCTCTTTTTACCCTTGTATCTTTTACTTCCTTTCTGTGTTTTTTATTTACTAATACGTAGTCAATTATGGACCTTTCATTTCTACTCTTTACTTCTCTTGTAAATTTGTGTATGTCTTTGTGCTCAAAAAAGGTGTTAGTTATCACTAGGTTATTCAGTATGCAAAAAATCTATTAGTCTTGATCCATTGTTGTTTTTATAGTTTTCTCCATATTTTCCAATTGCTTCTCCTGATTCGTCCGTCTTTATACCTACTCTTGCATTTAAATCTCCTATCAATATCACCCTTCCCCTGTCACTTTCAATTGTTTCCGACATTAAATCCCAGAAATTCTCTTTCTTTTCGACACCCTCATCCTCATTGGGTCCATATGCCACTATTATTGCTGTTTTGGTGTTTTTGGCATATTCATTTCAATTTTTATAATTCTTTCTGATATTTTTGTCCATTCATGCAGGAATTTCAATTTCTCTTTCTTTATTATACAGCCTACTCCCTCCTTCGCTCCTTGTTTCCTGTCTACTCCACTGTATATTAACAAATGCCCTCCTTCCATTTCCAATTCACAATCTCCCTTTCTTTTCGTTTCCGTTATCCCCAGTATATCCAGCCCTGCTTTATCGAATTCCTCTTCTAGTTCCTTTTCTTTTCCTGTCAGACTGCTAATATTCCATGTACCTATTTTCCAGATTTCTCCTTTTTTATCTTCCTCCTTGCTTTTTCTCTCATTTCTATTCTTACTTTTATTTTTACTTTTATTAAGCTTCAATTCCTGTTTCGCTGCCAATTTCGTCATCAGATGTCCGTCCACCGTCTCTTTTAGTTTTTTGGGTCCTCCTTCTCCTTACCTTGATAGACTTTGTCTTCTGCTAGTTCTAGTAAGTATTTCTCTCTATTCCATTTCCACACTTTCTTATCTATAATCAGTTTTTGATATCCGCTTTTCACTGCTTTACCTCTTTTCCTCTCCTCCTCGGCTTTCCTTCTAATTAGTTTCTATATGTCTCTATCTTGTTTTGTCATGTCATTATTTATATATATATATATATATCCTATCGCTCTTAATTTTTGCTAATTTCGTCTTGTTTTTCATTATTTCCATTTTTTCCTCGAAGCTCCCTACTTTTACTAGATACGATTTTGGTCCTATTCTGTGGGTAGCTTTAATCTTTGTCTCTACTTCAAGTTTTTCTTTCAGGAAGTTTTTTATCTCATCAATTAACTCATCTTGGGTGTTTGAGTTAAGTGCTATCCCTTGTACTACTATATTTTCCCTTCTCTTCTCTTTCTCTAAATATTCTAATCTGTCATTCGTTTCGCGTAACTGTTTTTTAATCTCTACATTATCTTTTATTATCCTCATGTTTTCATTCTTTATTAATTCGTTTTCTTTCTTTATTTCTCTTATTTCTTCTTTGTATTTACTCTGCTCTGTCTTTATTTGGTTTATGTCTACTGTTAACTGTTGTAGCATATCTAATATCTTATCTATTTTGTCATCCTTTTTTTGTTGTTGTTTTGATGATCTACTTATTTTTTTACTTTTACTATAAGCTATTTCCTCTTCGCTATCTTGATCCTCTCCTCGCCTCCTTTTCTCTCCCTCTGATGATTCATCCGTATTGTGCATTTTATTAGTATTTGTTGGCTCTCTCACTATTCTATTCCTCCTTAACCTATTTTTAAATTTGCGATGAAATTCTTGCGAAATATATATTTAAGATATTTATATAAAATGTAAAATGTTTTTACATCGTCCTTGAGCTCTGTTATTGTTATCTCTCTCTGTCAACCGCGCCTGTCGCCCGGGTCGACCCCTCGGAGGCTGGCATGCGCCGCACTACGTTGTGTATTATTCCTAACCTTACTAATCTTGTATGTGTTTATGCTTCTAATTACAATTACTGGGCCGCTACTGACCTTACTTTTACTGCTTGTCTTACCTTCTTCTGCTATGTAACTGTGCTGCAACTTTCACCAATTTTTAACCATTAATTTCACTTAAAACCTCTTATTCACTTTGCTGTGTGACTAAGCCGATACGTCGGTACTTCGTCGACACTAGAATAGCTTCTAAATATAAATATACGACTTTTAAAAGTTAATTTTCAAAAATAATTAAAGATAATGAAACAAATTGCAATTAATAATAATTATAAACCAGAAAAAAAGCAATTCAAAACAAATTATTTAAGAAAATTATTTCACAAGTCTACCCCATAATCAAAGTACCTTGAGTATATACGATACAATTAAATATGAACACTTAAGGTCTTTTAGAATGAGAAAAAATGGCCCGTCTTACTCCAACCAACTGTCAGAAGAAAACTATAGCTTTAACACAGATTATACAGCTAGATCACTTGGCCAATTTTCATGTTAATATTTTATTTTTTATAGTATTTGGGCAGTAAAACAAAGTCCGTGCGCTGTTTTGGATAATACGCATTTCAGTTTTTTAGACGCTGTTGATGCTCTTGTATGTTTCCGTAGAAATGCATGTTTTCTTTTGAGTGCGAGAGTGGTTTTGATTTTTACTATAAATTTCGGAAGTGCTTTTGTATTTTTTGCAGACTTTTATAATTATTATTTACATTTTAAAAAATAGTGTACATATATATTTAAGTAATGAATAAATATACGCTCGTAAATTTACTATTCCAATAGTTTTTCTTTTGAAGTTTTTCTTAAAGATGGCTCTGAAATGTTGTTGTGTCCGATTGTGTGTCCGAAAGTGTTCCAATAATAAAGACTACATTGCGGGTTTAAATTTCTTTCATTTAAAATTTTGAAGTAAGGACATGGTTACAACACTGTAAAACATTATAAATTAAGAAAAGTAGAACATTTGCAGCACTATCTTAATAAAATATTCAACAAAATATGATTGTTTCTATTTTACTTTTTATAATTATTAAAATATAATGGTAATCTATCGTTAAAGTTGCGTTCATTCTTATACTATGCTTATGGTGCTTACTTTCTTAATTAAGGTAGAACTTCGAATTCAGAACATCTTTTGAATATAATAATAAATTCCATATTAATTTTATCAAACTCAAAAAATAAAAAGTACTTCTGGCCAATATTTTAACGTAATAATTGAACACTATTCTGTTTTTTTTAAACAATACTTTCTGATTATGTCAGAAAATAGTACACACAAAATAATGACAAATACAAAAAAATGTGATAAAATTGTAAAGTAACAAAGATATTCACACTTATGCGAGTAACACAAGAAAACACTTCCTAGAGCAACGTTCGTCAACACATGCTGTTTTTGCATGATGGTGCTCCACTTCATCACAGTTACAAAGTGCGTGAGTATTTAAATAATACGTTTGGTGACCGATGGATAGGTAGAGGTGGGCTTATTGCGTGGCCACCTAGATCACCCGACTTGAACCCTATTAACTTTTATGTATACGAACATATGAAAAATTTGGTGTACAATAACGATAATGAAATTGAAAACATTCAGTTATTAACCATACGTCTTCAAGATTCTGCAGACACAATAAGCGGGCAAGATATCTGAGCGTCTTATAACTCGTGGATACGGCGAGCACAAGCTTGTATTCAAGCAGGAGGCGGTAACTTCGAACATTTGCTCTAGGAGGTGTTCTTGTGTTGTTCGCATAAATGTGAATATCTATTTTACTTTACAACTTGTATGACAATTTTTTTTTAATTTGTCATTATTTTATGTATACTATATTCAGTTAAAAATAAAGCTCCATTTTTTTTTCAACCTGTACATTACATAGTGAAAAATCGAACAGTATTTTGTTATTACAACGATTAGTTTTTCTACTTTTTACTGAAACGTTTGTATGTAATTATTTGCACAAGAAAAGGATTAGAGCCAACAAAGTTACCGAACTCGTTTATACTGCTAAGTTAAATTTGAAGAAAAATGTTTTATGGCTAGAATTTAAAAGATTTCGATCATCTGATAAAAGTAGGTTTGAAACATCAGTAATAAGTAATAAGTATGAGAGTACGGGAGGTTGCAAAATGGATTTTATCGCGCGAAAGAGCACAAGAATTTTAAGATAAATAAAACAAAAATAGTCACCAAAAAATAGTCCTAAAATGTTCACAAGCTTGATTTCCTAAAAAGGTAATAAATAGGAATAGAATTTCATATGGTGAACAATTAAGTCCACATAAATCCAGTGCAATCAAAAAATGTCAAATTTTCAAATTTCATTTGGTGTGATTGTACTTTCAACCACAACTCGGTTAGGAAAAAACTTCAAATATTGCATCTTAATGTATAATTTGGTACAATTATATATTTTATTGAGAAAGAATGAAGCATGCAGTCAATATTTCATTGGGTTAATTATATATCGCTCATCACATATTGCGTGGTTTATAAATATGCATGTTTCCACTATTTGTTCATTTGAATTTTTTCATTAAAAAGGATCATTTTCCTGAAGATCAGTCTCGTAATATATATGATTTAAAGAAAATATTTGTTTGAGTTACTTCTATTCTTTCATTGTTTCGACCTTTGCTTGATGTAAATCCATATCACAAATAAATAAAACACACATAAGATGTTTTAGATTTACACTTTATTAATAAAATAATGACAGCTGTTTCTCTAACACAGTAGCTTCTTCAAATTCAACTTAAGACTAAAGATACATACAATATTCTGATTTAACGCTGTATATTGTATGTATCTTTAGTCTTAAGTAGAATTTGAAGAAGCTACTTTGTTAGCGAAACAGCTGTCATTATTTTATTAATAAAGTGTAAATCTAAAACATCTTATGTGTGTTTTATTTATTTGTTACTTCAATTCTTCAGACAAGTGATTCTTCTTTGCTGAAATATGGTGTTTATATTCACTTTCTTTTCCGCTTTTGAATGCATCGTCTCTTAAATATTGCGCTAAAATATGATCTTGGTCCTGATTGGAAATCCTTAAAGGCTGGTTGCTTACTTCCTTTCATTTCCCCAATTTTTCTTTGCGATAAAATTATTTGTATGCATTTCTCTAGCGATTTGTCTAATAGTATGCCATTTTCCAATTTTGTAATAATTCTTGATTTATCAAGCTAGGTATGTTTTCTTACCGTTTCAATTATTTAATAATAAGTAAATAAATAAATTAACACATAAAACTGACAATCAAAGAATTTTTTACATTAAACTAAAAATTAAAATGTATATTTACTAGACTTATGTGGACTTAACTGTACATAATCATATTGAATAATTCAAACGATAAAATTTATATTTGTAATTTATTTCAAAATTCGTTTATATTAAAATCTTGTGCGAAATTGAGAGATAATTGAAATTAAGAAAAAACTTTCTATTAATATTCGGAATTTAGTTAATGACCGTGTTTTACACCATAGTATAGGTTTTAAAACGCATTCTTCAAGAAAATGTTTATATTTTTTAAAATTATATCAGATTCTAGTTTTACATCAAATTTTGTTTCAGTTGATATTTCTTGTAATCATCTTAGAGCACCACTCTATTTTGGAGAATCTATCTCAAGCAAGGTGGGTTTCTGGGGTTATCCACTGGATGAAACTGATCACGTTGAGCTCATGGGAGAATATACGCCGCAAAAGTATTATTTAGACATTTTAATTGAGAATTTTAATTTTGATATAAGCTTGGTTGCAGAGCCAAGGGAATTTATTATTTGAGTACAAATTCGAAGTCTCCCTACGCTACGGGTATATCCTTTCCAAATGCCATGGGGAATTTTAAAACTTACATAATTAACAATGTACACGAATGCTTATATAACTTAAGGAACAAGACTGGTATTAATTTCCAGCCCGTGGTTTCATTTGTTAATAGTACGTTTAGAATTTTAGGTTAGTAACAAAAATGATAACAAATTTTGAAAGTAATTTAGTGTTAGTTTATAGTATAATTAAATTTAGTTAATTTATCGTAAAAATGTATTATATTTAAAAAGACGACGGAGTAATTTTATAACTTTCACACTATTTATTTTTTGTAGTAGTAAATAAATATATGAATCTATATTTATACTTGTGTTTATTTTCTTCTAGCAACCTATGATTTCGCTCCACTATTAGAATATTTTCGGTTAATGAAAAGAGGTATATATCTCTTATTTTTATGCATCGTAATATATATATATATATATATATATATATATATATATATATATATATATATATATATATTGAGGCATTGCAAGAAGGGCTCTTTCTCTGAAAAGAAATACAAAGAATACATGTAACTGTAATGTTTATATTTACTATGTAATTTAATACCAAGAAGGGGAAAGATTGATTCAAAGTATAAATACTTTATTATGACGACAAATTTGCCTTGAAATAATTAACTTATTTTTCTTTTTTTATTGTGATGTTTATATTCATTTCTATTTCAAATTAATATTTATAACGCGATTTTATTCAAACAAATTTAACGTATTTATATTTAAATGTATTTGAACAATTAAGCCCCGCCCACAATTTTAACGGTATTGTAAACACATCAACATATGTTACCTAACTAAAGTTATTTTATAAATCAAAATGTAATTTTTTTAACTGTTTTACACTGTAAAAATGTTTAATTTAATAATATTCAAAAAGATAATGCAAGTAAAGAATGGAGCGATTTGCGGCAAGTTATGCAATTAAAAACAAATGAAAAGATTGGCGTCGGTAATTAGTAGTTGCAACGAGAGGTCACGTTTTTTTGTGCTCCGGCTTAATTAAAATAAATTGGCGAAAATATTAAGTGCTCGAGATTTTTAAGTCTACCAAACGTTTCACCTACCTACGAACTACCTGTAGACCAAATTTAACATCTTCCGACCAAACAGTTCAAGAGTTAAGAATTTTTAAAGTTTTCGATACGAAAACTACCCGCCTAAAATTTCACCGTACATCGAACACCATCTTTGAACGCTCGAGATCGGCCATCCGCTCAAGCCGCCGTCGGACTTGGAGATTTGGAACAGTTCACATCATCCCGAGGGATAGTAGCAGAAATATTCTCCAGTTTCCCGCTGTGAAGACTTCTCCAGAACACCGGCGCAGGAATCAACAGAGGTTATATCCGAAGATTCAGGTTTCTGCTATTTTTACAAATATTAGACGCGCCATTTTTAACTTGCCTATGAACACTTCTAGAACTTTTTTTGTTTATTCTATACATAATTAGTCGCATTATTTTCACTGATATTAAACATTGTAATTCATTTTCAAAACTTATTTAAATATTAGTATCCACTGCTTTTAATTTTAAAACTTGATTCGATTTCACTTTTATAAAATATTTTAATAAAGCAACAATTATTTGCACTTGTCTTACTCCATATTGCATTTGTACTGTAAGAATACCAACTTCTGAGTGTGTCTCCCTTATGATATATGTGTGTCACAAAACTGTTTATTTAAATTCTGAAATTTTTCAAGATGTTTTCTTATTAATAAAGTTAATTGTCAATATTTTACTTTGGTTTTTTTTGTTGTAAAGTACTTGAGATATTGTTCCATTTCCAATTAAATAAGCTACGTAAATAAATTCAAAGTGGAGAGAAGTGAACCTACCTTAACCCTGAGAGAGAAATAAGCTAGCCGATAAAAAACAGATAAGTATTGAATAAGCCCAATTTAAATAAATTTGTATATACAATCTACGTTCACAGAAATATAACTTTTGTCATCCCAACTTTTGGGGCAATATAATTCACATGTCAATAGCAATATTACTTTATATTAATCTTTAATAAACATTTTTTATATATTAACGTCATTGACATATAACATTTTGAGCCCAACTTTTGGGGCACTTATAACATTCATTCATTTTATTTTACCATATACGAAGAAACGTAACAAAATATATATATATATATATATATACATTCTGTCATTTATATTTTATATCCTTGATAAAGGCATCATTGCCGAGGCATATGGGGTTGTTTTAAATATATACATATACTTTGAAGTAAACCAGACCTTTAATCGCCGACTGATTGAATTTGCTATATATATATATATATATATATGTATATATATAATAATATATGGTATTAATAAGTCGGCGATTAAAGGTCTGGTTTATTACTTCAAAGTATATATATTTAAAACAACCCTACATGTTTCGGCAATGATGCCTTTGTCAAGGATATAAAAAATATAAATGACAGAATATAAATGTCAAATAATTGAGTTTCTATGGTTTAAATTATTCAAAGATACATTCCAATAATAATAATAAATCATGCCTTAGTATTCCAAAAAATAGATAGCAAGGTGTGAACATATGTGTTCGCTGCTAGCAGCTTGTGTCTCTTTCTGGGTATGAACTTGTGTGTTGGTTGCTGCTGGCAGCTTGCGTCTCTCTCTGGGTGTATGGTTTTGTATTTGTGTGAGCGCGTAAGTGTAGGGTTTTGTATGTTGGTGCGCTCGTGCGTGTGTTTAGTGATCGGTCACTAACATACAATAGCGGTAACAATAGTTATAAAAGTAGCGTAATTGACAGTATATTAAAGAAAAAACAGTTACAAGTGGCCCTTAGTTTTGTATATCCTAAAGATAGTGCTAATTTGAAACAATTTGTCTCGTTAACTTACTTCGGTAAAATAAGCGAGCAAATTGGAAATATAATTTCAAAAAATAATAGTAATGTTAGTATAGCTTACAAACCATATGCAAAAACAAGTAATTTCATTTTTAACGCAAAACCTAAAACAGATATCAATAATAAATCAGGAGTGTACAAATTATATTGTAATGATTGTAAAAGTGTATATATAGGTCAGACTGGTCGAAATTTTATTATACGGGTAAAAGAACACATGAGGTCATATAAACTAAAGAAGACAGATTCAACATTCGCAAATCATCTTATTACAGAAACGCATACATTTGGTCACCGTAAAATATTGCATTTGGCTGAGAAAGGTCGTAAATTAAATCTTTTAGACGCCCTAGAAATTTTTAAAAGCCGAAAGAACACAATAGATATCGTTTTAAACGACCAGTTGGATCTTATATATACACCTCTTTTCTAATGTTGTATATAATAGTTAAGTATATAGTAGTAATTTTAAATAACATCATAAACCACCCCCATATATTTTTGTGTCATTTATAAGTTCTATGTAGGCCTGTAACTTTTGCAGTTTGATAATGACATTCTATGTCGAAACCGCGGTCACGATTATATGTGAATAAAGTGGTATTAACAAAGTTATTGTTTTATTTTATTTTATTATTTTCAAAATGAATTACCACAAAGTTACGCCTACCAGTATTAATTAATTTTCATAATAAAAAATCATGGCTTGCCAATTCCCCGTAATTGACATATTGCTGTCGAATGTTCTGAGGCATGAACTATTATTAAATTATTAATGTTTAATTATTATTAAAATTGAATGTATCTTTTAATATTTTAATTTCTTTCAAAAAGACACAATGTGTCGAAACATGTAAGATTGTTTTAAATATATACATATCAAAGTAACACAAACCTAAAATAGCCGACTAATTTAATCTACTATATATATATATATATATATATATATATATATATATATATATATATTTATATACCGTGTGTCCCAATTTCGATGCTCACCCTTGGTATCTCGGTTATTAGAAGATATAGAACAATGGTTAAATGGGGAATGTTTTGCAGAATTCAATACTCGGGGCAAATCCCATTTCAAATTAGACCTAACTTTTTAATTTTTTAAAATATTTTGAAAAATCAAAAATTTGCCGATTTCGTTATTCCTCAATAACTCGATAACGCTTAGTCTGACATCTTTTAAAGTTTTACATTGTTGAGACACTTTTTTAAAACAAATTATTTGATACAAACAGAAACCCCCGATTGTCATTTGTTTTTAAGTTATTACCACTATCTTTTGTTTTTCATATGGCGGCCATATTGGATTTTTTGTTTGTTAGGTAGTCCTCAAAATGTGCTTTTCAACGATGTATAACATGCCTGAAAAATTTATATTTATAAGGAAAATATTAATAAAAACGTAAATTAATCTTTAATATGAAATTAGTAGGCTGAAAAATTAAACACCAATGTCAAATGAAAGTGAAAAGATATTCTAAGTATAGCAAACGCCAATTAAGTTGGCGCGAGGAGGGGTAAGTTCGCGCAGGATAAAAAGTAGTAGGGAGATTTGTATTTGGTTTTACATCAAATTTCAGATAATTCTAACCTCTGAGCGTGTATCACTAGCAAAGACATTATGTTCCGTCAAACGTCAATGAGAAATGTATTCTGACAATGAAACAAAACGATAACCTGTCAAAGTACAATTATTGCTGCAGAGATAAGTTAATTAAAACTACTTGTAGTTAGTGATAAGTAATTATTGTCAAGTATTAAGATTTAGAAGTATTGATAATGGCACATACATATTCAAACGAAGAAAAAGTTGATATGTTGGAAGTGTGTTTCAAAGCAAATAGAAACACTGAAAATGCGTGCACGAGTTATGCAGAGCGTTTTCCAGAAAGACAACAGCCACACAGGACAATTTTTAGAAGACTAGTTAGCAAATTAAAAAACTTTGGAGGCTTCGAACAAAAACGAGCTAACTATGAAGTTAATGATGCTGATACACGTCGAAGTAATATTTTGCAGAACGTTAGGAACAATCCCAGCACATCAGTTCGTCGTGTGACACGAGAAACAGGGATTTCAAAATCTACTGTTCACAGAACCTTGACGAAAAACAAGTATTACCCTTACAAACCAACAATTGTACAAGGTTTAAGTGATAATGACAATCACCGACGATTACAGTTTAGCAGGTGGTACCTTCAAAAATGTGAATATGACGCTAATTTTCCTAGGAAAATACTATGGACAGATGAAACACGATTTACCAATTGTGGAGTGTTCAATAGGAATAACTATCATCGTTGGTCTACTGAAAATCCACATTTGGTAAATCAAAGAAGATTTCAAGTTCGATTTGGTTTTAATGTCTGGTGCGGTTTAATTGGTATGACATTTTGTTTACTTTTTTTTTGTTTTTTAAACTCTTTTTTTCGTTTTAGATAATCAGTTAATAGGTCCTTTCATCTTTGATTACAATTTAACTGGTAACAGATATTTGGAGCTACTAACAAACGAGATAATGCCTGCTTTGAGGCAAATTATTAATCCCGAGAACATGCAAAACATCTGGTTCCAGCAAGATGGTTGCCCGGCCCATAATACTCGTAACGTGCAACATTTTTTGAGAGAAAACTTTAATGAGAGAGTGATTTCAAATAATGGACCCGTGCAATGGCCTGCGAGATCACCCGACCTTACCCCAATTGACTATTATTTATGGGGACCACTAAAAACGAAGTATTTGATTTTGAACCGCCAGAAACTCGGGAAATTTTAGAACAAAGAGTACTAGATGTGCTACGATCAGTAAACGGAAACACGCTACGTAGAGTTTGTGACTCTACTCGAACAAGGTGTCAAAATTGTGTGGAACAGAATGGTCGTCATATTGAACAATTTCTTTAAGTGAATGTGAACTTTAAGTTCTGTATCTTTACTTTTTATTTCTATAATTTTTTTATCGTTTCGTTTGTTTACAGTATTACTTAGAATATCTTTTCACTTTCATTTGACATTGGTGTTTAATTTTTCAGCCTACTGATTTCATATTAAAGATTAATTTACGTTTTTATTAATATTTTCCTTATAAATAAAAATTTTTCAGGCATGTTATACATCGTTGAAAAGCACATTTTGAGGACTACCAAACAAACCCAAAATCCAATATGGCCGCCATATGAAAAACAAAAGATAGTGGTAATAACTTAAAAACAAATGACAATCGGGGGTTTCTGTTTGTATCAAATAATTTGTTTTAAAAAAGTGTCTCAACAATGTAAAACTTTAAAAGAGGTCAGACTAAGCGTTATCGAGTTATTGAGGAATAACGAAATCGGCAAATTTTTGATTTTTCAAAATATTTTAAAAAATTAAAAAGTTAGGTCTAATTTGAAATGGCATTTGCCCCGAGTATTGAATTCTGCAAAACATTCCCCTTTTAACCGTTGTTCTATATCTTCTAATAACCGAGATAACAATGGTGAGCATCGAAATTGGGACACACGGTATATAAGGTAAACTTAATAAGTCGGCGATTAAAGGTCTGGTTAATTACTTCAAAGTATATATATTTAAAACAACCCTACATGTTTCGGCAATGATGCCTTTGTCAAGGGAATAAAAAATATATATATTTTTTATTCCCTTGACAAAGGCATCATTGCCGAAACATGTAGGGTTGTTTTAAATATATATACTTTGAAGTAATGAACCAGACCTTTAATCGCCGACTTATTAAGCTGAGCTCATAATGTAATCACCAGCTAATCACAATAGTTTATATAATTTGGTATATCAATGAAGAAATATTAAATCTTGTTATTCAATTTTTACCTTTGACACTTTTATTTCCATTTTAGGATCTGTAGTAGTACTCTGCCACTTTAAAATGCAATCGCTTGACGTTGTTTTGACGTCACATGCTAGAGTTTGGAACTCTGCCGTTCAAAACGATCGTAAAATTAAGGCGATTGCTTGCAAATAAAGGCGATCGCTTCTAGTGGATGGTAAACATCTATCCCTTTTATAGCAATAGGTAAACCGCTGTGTGTTAGCTGCGAGAGGTAAAAAATGTGCGGGCCAAATGTTTAAAAGTAAGAAAGTAGGTAAGATAATATATTACAACAAAATTTAAATTAGTTTCGATTAAGCATTTCTCGAAAGTAACGTACTACGAAATCATTTCCGTAATTCTTTTGTATGAAATATATATTAATTATTGACTGTAGGTAATGTAACATTTAATGTTCAATTCAATCACATTTCTAATGTTGTTGGTGATAGTAAATCAAGAATTACGCTATATAATAATGGATTAAAAAAAAAATACGTTATTAGCTACGCATAAATTTGAGGAGCCCAATGATAAATGTATGTACAGACGATTTCATAATGTTCTGATACAGTATGCATTTTCTAATGCAAAATGCACTTAAATCACTTTGACGTTGTCCATAATAAAATAATTAATTTTTTTTAACCTTGTCTTTTTAATACTGCTGTTAACATTTGTCAAATAAAGTCGCATTCACACTATTAAAAGAATTAAATAAAGAAACAAGTCATTTCAGTTTTACTGTCCCAGATTATTATCAAATCGATAGTACACTGCCCGACATATAAAACCCGTGTACCCCAATATATTATCAATGTAGACTTCTATCTTTTCTTTTAATTTTATTTGACTTGTCAAGTTTGACATATCTTATTTGGGGAGCATGTTATGGCGGCACTACTGGAATAAATATATCACACTCGAGGGAGACGACTATGAAGGCATAATGCTTAAAGCCATGTAATTTTACTTTACTTTAATAAAGTCTACTGGGAAATATTCTGGTTATCAATTGTTACACCTCGTATATGTCAAAGAATATAATTTTAATATGTTCCCAATATTTTTAGTCTACAATTATATATGTTCGTATAACTGAAAAGCTAATAGATTTAGTCAAAGCTTAAATAATCGAATATGATATTTTCTAAAATTACTACACGAAATTTAGCTCGCGTGTAAATGATTATAGGCATTAAATATATATAGTAAACACCACAAAAGCTTAATGTTATGTCAATTTTTATTTCAAATAGTTTCCTTTCGATGATTTCTAAGATAGGAATCTTGAACAAAACATTAACAAAAGTGAAATTATAATTATTTGTACAATTATTTAATAAAAGTGAAATAGATTATAAAACAAAATTATCAATCTAATCAGCAAAACAATTTTAAGCAGTTTATATCTGAGTTACTAAAAGAAATATGCACTGAAATTTTAAATTCGAAATAAATAAGTTCAGCTAAACTTACGAAACTAAAAATAAACTTTAGATAAATGTTATCACGCTAAGAAATAAGTAATTAAACTTCTAGTTTCAAAAATTGTTTTATTGTAAATACCACTACAATATTGTTTCGCCATACAGTGGCCTCATCAGGTGGATGAAATAAATGTTATCTTTTGGAATTTCTAAATATGTATATTGAAATATATTAAATACGATTATAACTAAAGTGGAGAGATAAAGAGACAAAATAAAAGATACAAAACGATATGTGCTTAAGAATGTACTTAGTTTATTTTTAAATGCGACAAACTAAAATTTCAAAAATTTATTAGGCTTTATGTCGAGAAGTAATCTTCGTATATGCCAGCCAATAGCTGAAAGTTATCTGGCAATAAATTTACATCTGAACAGACACCTTCATTTTCTAGAAATAATTAAATTGGTCTTCTCGCAAATGCTCCCAGATATAACCGAAGCATTCAGGAGTTGGATATCCGTACTTTGCAAAATTAGTCCATAAATCTATCATATCTCTCATAACTTCTTCTTCAGCGCTATCGAATTCTATTTCAGGCAAAAAATATCTTGTGAATATATATCCCAATTCATCGAAATGTCCGACACCTGCACATAATATTATTCATAATAACTAATAATGCTAGATAATAACTATAATTGTAGTTGAGGACTTATAAATTCAAACATTTGATAAAATTAAGTAAAATAACCTTAAACGAAATTTATTGCCTACATCTCTCTTGATGATTATTTATTTTCTCTTCTAGGCTAAATTTGCTTGTCTCTATTGTTGTTTTAATTTCTTCTTTTTGTTGGATTAATTTTTCCTCTACATTCACCTGTACTCGTTCCTCGGTATCTTTTAACAATAGTCCCCATTGCATGTTCTGTATATTTATTGTATCTCCTAACTTCATACAAAATTTTACTTTATTTTCTTCTATTTGTTCTTTTATAATTTTCTGTTGATCCTACGCTAGTTCCTTGATATTTTGTTTTATATTTTGCTCCATATTTTTCATAACTTCCATTTTTCCCATTATTGCTTAAAAGATAATTCTCATCTGACTATCTACTGGCATCTCTACTTGTGCAGCTGAAGTTACTGGTGTTGTCGACCTCTCTCCGTCTCCTTTTTCTTGATCATCTTCTGAGTTTTCTTTCTTGAGCCAGAGCGAGAACGAGTTTCCATGATTATTTATTAATTTTAATCTATTTAAATTTCTTGATTTTTACCTTAAAATAAATTATTATTTAAGTAGAATTTTGAATGTAGAAATCGTTTAAAGAGATTTATAAAATTATTTTTAGAATTTACAAGTATAAATGCGTGTGCCTGAGATAGTAGGTTATGTAGGCTGCGTATACTACAAATTCGTCTATTCGCGCGCTTTACTGTTTCAAAAAGTGGGCGTATCTAAACCAATGTCTATACAAATTTGAATGTAAATAAATTAAATATCTTCTTATTTTCGCGTTTATGGATTTAATGACTTTAATAAATGATTAAAAATAAAGAATGAACTTTAAATAAAATATAATTATGCGTAAAATACCAGAAATTGTCGGGATACTAACTTATTAACAGTTCGACATTAATTTTCACATATTGCATCCACATTCAACTACGTTACAATATGCCTTTACCTTATATTAATTTCCGCCTTTTCTCATTCCCAAGTAATCTTTGCGTACACGTAATTAGAGCCAAACCAATATATATAATAAGTGTTCATTTGAAAAGTCAATCTAGTAGCATGTGATTTACTGAGAACATTTTGAAGTATGTCGTAAATTAAAATTTACTACTTAACCTACGAAGTCGTATATTTTGACAGTTTCATACATACAAATAAATAACAAATGTGATTGACATTACCAAATGTCATTTGGATTTACGTTTACGCAACAACAAACACATGCTAATATATATGCGTCTTATTCTAGCAAAATTTCAAAGTAACCTAGATCGACTTTTCAATGGACACCCGTTATATATATATATATATATATATATATATATATATATATATATATATATATATATATATATCAATTGATAAATTCTTGGAGTTACCATTACTATTACCATTACCATTAATATTACTATTACTATTAATATTACTATTACTATTAGGACTACTATTACTATTACTATTAGGATTACTATTACTATTGCTATTACTATTACTACTACTATTATTATTACTATTACTTACTATTATTATTATTATTATTATTATTTTATTCGATTACTGGTCTTAAAATATTTTATTATTTTGCTAAATCGGAGTGGGTGACTAGAAAGTCGGAGGTTCATGATCTGGGCATACTTTTTGCGCCTCAGCTTCAAAATCTTTGGAGAAACTTTAACAGCATTGCTTAAATTAAGAATTTATATTATGCCTTGGTATGATGCAAGCTGGAGTATGCCTCTTTAGTGTGGTTTCCTTATTACACCTATCAACAAATTTCTCTTGAGAGATTTCAGAAGAGATTTCTGAAATATCTGTCCTTCAAAATGACACTTATCCTGAACGAGGAACGAACTACAATAGTCTTTTGTAGAGCCATGGTATACAATTTCTATCTTGTCGTTGGGAGATGTATAGTGCTAAATTCTTAATAAATATTTTATCAAACGAAATTGATTGCCCAAAGATATTAGCCTATGTCGACTTCAACGAACCTCGCAAATGCACCACTTTTAGGTTACCCAGGGCGAAAACCAATAAACTTTTAAAGTCACCGGTGTATATTATATGTTAGACTTTTGTCAAAGTTTATAATGATGTTTAAATTAGTTCTTGCTTATTTTAATTTTTACACACACATAAATTGGGTTAATTGATCATATTGGTTACATTTGTTTTCTTTTTTTCTATATATGTATACGGTTGATTAATATTGATTGTTTTGTTTTTTTTATATATTTTCAAGTACTATCTTTTACATGTTTTTATGTAATGTTAATCTTCACCACAAATTACTTAATCCTATATTGTCCTGTTAGTAGTAACCGCTGTTGGACGAATAAAGATTATTATTATCATTATTACTTTACCTTGTTTAGGGACATTCGCTTGAAGGGACCTATATGAATTTTGCATGAAAGGACGTGTTTGTCTAATTGAATTTGTTGTAATACCTGACATTGGTTTTGGCTTATTTTTAGGAATTTGTCGTGTAGGTTTAAATACATTTGGTTATTTACCAAACACTCGTTCACTTAAGGGAAAATTGTGTTTCACTACTCTTGGTTGAATGTTAGTTATTGGATCTGTCGGAAACTTAGATGCTGATTGGTACGAATTTGATTGGTATGAATAGAAATTTGGTCTAGATGTGAAGATATTTTGTGGAAAATTTGACAGTCTGTAATTAAATTGAGGTTGTTGAAATTTAGGATAAAAGTTTGTTACTTTACTGGGTGCGTAATTTACATGATGCTCTTTAGGTTGTCATGCTTGGTACATAAGGTGGAATGTTATCCGACTCTGACACTTTTCGACTGCTTAAGGTTGATTCTGACATTTAAAATATACTCTCTTCTTAAATATACTACTAAACTAAGCGTAGGTGTAGGTTTCCGCGGCCGTTCTCCAGATGTAGATCTCGGTTTCCGGGTTGGAACCGCGTCGAGTTAGGCGTAATTGCCAACGTTTCGTCCACTATTGCAAGGGACATATTCAGGGCTGTACATAGATGTTAGTCGTTTCGCAGTAGCTTGAAGAATGCTAGGGCAGAGACCGGCACAAACTTATATAGGGGGATCTGGTCAGATGGTGGCCTGCTACTGGCTGGAGACAATGAGCCAATCGGAAGCGTCGTAGAATTCAATAGAGTTTGCCACGATGGATGTAACGTATAGTCACCGTCTCTATTGAGATTGCGAGGATGTTTGTGAATTTCAATAGATGAAAATCCGTGAATCTATTGAAATTCACAAACCCGGAAACCGACATCTACATACTAATAAACTAATTTCCTTTTTAAAAATTGTTCTTGTTTGTTTGTTTGCTTGAGAATATTTTTATTCTTAGTTCTTTGTTTTCTCGACTTATATATAAGACTTAAATAAATATTAATTTCACGACCTAACCGATCTATGTGAATTTAACTCGTGTCTTACAAAATCACACTTAATATCTAAATTGTTTACGAAAAAGAAAATGTTCAACACCTTCCTTGCGTTGAGGGTGGACGAGATGTTTTCGGTTCTTCAGATGTTGGAATATTAGATACAAAGATTACGGCGTCCCACTTTGGTCTGTAAAGTGCCGTAGCCTGTCTTAACTTTCTTTAATATACGGTTCTCTTGCGTCTTCTTGAATAACTCCAAACACTTTTCACTGCGGTTCTCGTTTTAAATAGCTAATTAATTGCTGAAACAAACCGATAAATTACTTTAATTTCAATAATAATTATCGTTTACCTATCCTACTTACTGCGCCAATTTTATTTGAATAACTTTATGGTTGTAAAAAAATATTTTTATTTTAATTAAACAATTACAGTCTTCAAAATGTGATCAAAATACTATTGCCACCTAACTATAAGGAATACAACGTATACAATAATTAAAAGCGCTGTTATATATATTTATATTTTCTCTTATCTGTACAACTCGAGAGCGTTTCTTAGTAAAGACAAGAAAGACGGTAGCGTTGCATTTCTCACGCTTAACGTATTACGTTATATAGATATTGGTTCTGTATATACTACTACATAACTCTAGGAACTGTTTAGGCTTCTAGATCCTTAAACCAGGTAAAGAATAACTGGATATATAGAAATCTGCAAAGGCTTTATTATTTAGTATTTTATTGCCGGTCGGTAAATTAATATATTCTTTTGATATATTTGTTAACATATGCAGCCATGTATGCACATATTATGTTTGTGGAACTTAGGCCATGTCAGATGTTTCTTAAATCTGAACTATTAACGTTGTCAAAAGTAGTTTTTTAAGGTTGAAAAAATCAACAGGTTTATTTATTTATATTTTTCAAAATGAGCTGTCGCCTCAACAGCTCAGTGGTCGAGCAATGGTCCGGCAAGCCAGAGGTCGTGGGTTCGATTCCTACTTGAGGGCGAATTTTTTTTTCTATTAAAAATTCGAATAAAATAGCGTCGTAACGTGTAGAAAGAGTATTTAGAATTTCAGTGTATTCTATTTAACATAGTAGGCATTTACTTTAACGGGCGGTCATGAATTCGGCACTATATACCTGCTCTTGAATCCCGACACATGAATTCGGCACCAGACCGTGGATTAGACATTTTTCAAGCACTCGAACTGGGCGCCGCTTATCGGCTTTATCTTTATTGTCATTAGGGAATACATTAAAAATGAAACAAAAAAACTAAATTTATTTACAATAGACAACAAGAATTCATTGCTTATAAAAATATCCTAAACATTTTACAAATTGTACTCTTTCTATTCTATTTGCAAAGTAAACGGCGATTTTTTGTTCTAAAAATGCTTGTCTTCTTTTTGTTTTAGGATCCTTGCAGCGCATTGGTTCCTGAACACTATTATTTAATATAAGTCTCGGTTTGAAAATTGTTTAAAATATTAATAAATACAAATAACAATGGATGCATTTTATAAAAACATTCATTAAATTTTGAATGAAATGATTCACAACAGTTAGTTGCTAGTCATAGAATTAGTGCAACTAGCCCAAATTTTAGTAGGAAAGATAACTTCTTCATCTATGTAATTTTCAACTAAGTAATCTGAAAACTTGGTCACTCTGCTATCATTAGGCTGGATGTTCATTAGATCTATAGTAAAACAGTCTGACACTTCATTAGGCTCTAAAAATGGCAAACCAAAAACATAGTTAAGCCATTTTCCTACTTCATTATTGGCTACACTATATTCTGGAGCCAGTCCTAATTTTTGAAGTTTCCTGCACCAGCTTTGGGCCAGATGAAATCGACATCCCATTATTGACACACTGGGCCAAATAAATTCTGCAGCATGATGTATACTTTTCTCAAAGTCTGCTACAATAAACTTTGGAATAAAAACTAAATGTATATCATTACAATTTTTTTTAATAATTTCAAATTTCAATAATTAAACGTACTGTCTAAATATATTGTCTCGCAAGGCACGCAAGTTTGTTTCGTAAGAAAATACTATAATATGCTTCTCCTGATCAGCACGTGTCAATAAAAATTCCCCTTTAATCGTTTTACATTGCAAATCTTGTAAAATTTTGATGGATTGTTCTGCACTGGTCGGCAAAGTAGGCGGCATTTTCTTTCTCTTGTAATAGACATTATTTCTTATGTAGCTGATGTCTTTCATAGCCAAAGTGTCCATTGCGTCTGTACGGTTTTTCAATGCTGAATGAATAATTTTTGAGGGTTTTTCTGCAATGTCTTCTTCTACCTTCCTTTTCGCACTGTTGCTAACAGTAATAATGATATCCAATTGAAATTTGTTTCTAAATAAATATTAAATATATTTTTATACTGCATTCGTGTTTTAGTTGCGTTTAAAATTAAGAAAATTATACACACTCGCATTAAAATATTCTTTCGTGGATAAAAAAAGCTTACTAAAACATTTATACAATCAATAACTATTATCTACAAACCTATTTGCCTGTTTAGCGCCTTCGTATGTTTGGAATGTGTATGTTCTAATTCACTTCTTGATATTAGTTTTTCAGGGCCGACAGTCCACAATTTTGCTCTGCATGTTCTTATGTAGCACCTCCAAAAAGCTTCTTCGGTTTTCAACACTTTGGCAAATGTAAATTTGCAACCATCCACAATTAGAATTTGTTTACCACGTTCACTAGCTTCAACTATCGTACTCACTATCATATCCATGATTATTAATCTAGATGTATGTACCGCAGAGATAATTACACAAGAATGTTAGTATGAAATGTATAAACTAACGTAATTTGTGCAATTAGGAGGAACACTGTGTGAGAAGGGGTACGTAGATGTTATTCCATTGATAATTTTTAATTCAAGATATGTCAAGTACTGCTAGCTAAAATTATCGAAAATAACACTTAACGAAAGAGCTTATCAACAAGATGTGGATAAGTTATTAGAAAAGCAAATGATTTAGTTAATCCTTTGGCCTACCCACTAATGAGAGTAGATAGGATTAGCCGGTTCTGGAGCCTCGTCCTCCTCCATGACGTCATAACTGACGTCACAATGACGTCACAACCCAAGTCATAACTGACGTCACAATGATGTCACAACCCAACCCAATGACGTCATGCTGACGTCACAATGACGTCACAACCCAACCCAAAACTGACATCACAATGACGTCACAACCCAAACCAAAACTGACGTCACAATGACGTCACAACTCAACCCAATGACTTCATACTGACGTCACAACTCAATGACGTCATACTAACGCCACAATGACATCACAACCCAATCAGGTCATACTCTGTTAACGTCACAGGGATACGTAACAATCTCCTCCTCCACACTGATATACGAGGTTCAATCAAAAAGAAAAAAACAAAATGGCGAAAGAAAAGAAAATGGCGGAAGGAGGAGTAAGCCAAAAGGACATTAGAAAACAAAATGGCGGAAGGAGGAGTTAAACAAAAATGCATCAAGCCACAAAGACATTAGAAAACAAAATGGCGGATGAGGGTAAGTTTGAAAAGCAAAAAAGAAAAAATACTTACAAGATGGAGGGCCCCCTTGTGGGGCCCTCAGAAGCAAAACCACACACCCCTGAAGCATCACCACACACGGCCCTCCTAATGGGGCCACCGAAACATAACTTCACAATTGAATAAAATGCAAAGTCGAATTACCTGTATTTTTCTGAACGTGCTATATTCAATAACCACATACGGCCCCCTAGTGGGGCCCTCTGACGCATCACCACACACGGCCCTCCTAATGGGGCCACCGAAACATAACCTCACAATTGAATAAAACACAAGTGCACTCGACAAAAGTTAATTGAATACTAAAGGAAGTTACATCCGGTGTGCTATAAGTATATTATTACGTCATATTTTTTTTTAAACATGATTTTTGAACACGATTTTTCTTGGTGAAACCTGTCTAGACAATTTGATTTTTTTTTTTAATAAGAGAGCAATAAATAATAGAACCAGCTATAGAAAATTATTACGTCATATTTTTAAATAAGATAGAACACGATTTTTCTTGGTGAAACCTGTCTAGACAATTTAAATATTAATTAACAACCCTATCTTATAACTTCGATATCAAAATGTAAAGTATTGTAATGTAGATATAATATTTCTATCATAAATAAGACATTTAAAGAGTTACTATGACAAGACAATAATCTTTTTATATTGCTGTGTATATCACCAGACATCTGGATACAGGATTCCAATGTTGATTTATAGAAATTAGCGAAATCCACAGTCAATTTTATTTCACAATATTATAAAAAAAATGTTTTATCTAATTCACAATACACAAAATCTTAGTGACACATTGTACGAGCTGAAGTATATTGTAAAAAAGGTTATAATATAAGTAAAAATAAAACAACAGAATAAAATTTACAAAAAATAGTTATTAACCGCTGTTGTAGTAAAAATATAACGATGCGATACTTCAACAGTAAAATATAACGATGCATTTGATGTTTTAAATAAAAATAAAAAAATTCACTTACTAAGCAGATCATATTACAGACACCGGATGTAGTGTCTGGAATAAGATATTACTCTGAACTCTTCTTAGCGTAAAAATTGTGTCTACAATATAAATTTTTGATTATTTAATAACAGTGATAAGAACTTTTTTCTTTCGTAAGATAAATTTTTGCTTATTTAAGAACAGTGATAAGAACTTTTTTCTTTGGTCTTTTATGTAAAATAAAATAAAATTATTTCTTTATATTTGTAAATAACAAAATAGGATGTGTTTTAATCGACGCAATAGGAACGAATTGTCCCAAGCAGCTTCAAATTTTTTTAAAAAATACGTTCTAATGACATGTATCTCTATATTTTTCTGGTTCAAAAGGGGTTAATTGATTGATTGATATTTTATTTTAAACTTACATATACCAAAATAAAGCTGCTGAAAAAGTAGCAGAGAGCGTGCATAAATTACGTAATGAAACAATTAAAAACGCTAATAAAACAACTTGATTAATTCAAGACGATATTAATATTTCGAGTAAAGCAAAAACTGAACATTCAAATAATTATCAGAATTTAAAAAATCTTTTTAAAAAATACGTTCTAATGACATGTATCTATATATATTTTTCTGATTCAAAAGGGGTTAATTGATTGATTGATATTTTATTTTAAACTTACATATACTAAAATAAAGCTGCTGAAAAAGTAGCATAGAGCGTGCATAAATTACGTAATGAAACAATTAAAAACGCTAATAAAACAACTTTATTAATTCAAGACGATATTAATATTTTGAGTAAAGCAAAAACTGAACATTCAAATAATTATCAGAATATAAAAAAATCTTTTTAAAAAATACGTTCTAATGACATGTATCTATATAAATTTTTCTGATTCAAAAGGGGTTAATTGATTGATTGATATTTTATTTTAAACTTACATATACTAAAATAAAGCTGCTGAAAAAGTATCAGAGAGCGTGCATAAATTACGTAATGAAACAATTAAAAACTCTAATAAAACAACTTTATTAATTCAAGACGATATTAATCAAGACCATATTCCAATGTTCAACTATAACAATAAGAATAAATAAGTTTTTAATGTAGTAGATATTGAAAAAAACTTACTAAATATAATGGTGAACTATCATAAATTCACTCTCCGCATTAATGTGTAGAGTGTTGTGCACCCCAAACATTACTACGATCACCCCTGGCTGCGGTGGTGGTGGAGGCAGCTCTTGTCTCATAATCACCACCGGTCTATCCTAAAAAATATTTTATTTAATACTATAAAAAGTGTTTTAAAAACTGTATAAAAAACTTACTGGTGCTTCAGGAATTATTTTTACGATAATAAAATATACTGTTTCAATATCTAAAACAAAAAAAAAAAATAGATAAATACTGTAAATATACATACTATGATGTAAACTCACCCATGGTTGGTGTTAAGTGAAATATTTTCGAATCAAAATTATAAACTTATACAAAATAATTGCAAATAATGCAATTTGTTTTTGCTATAAACTTATATATACAGCTATGCATATTGTAATTAGATCCAACATTAATTCAAACAAAATAATTGCAAATAATGCAAGTTGTTTTGCTATAAACTTATATATACAGGTATGCATATTGTAATTAGATCTAACATTAATTCAAATTACAATATAAATTTAAAGCCAGCTTGCTAAAAAACGTGTACGTGCGCAGACATACAGAAACAAGCTAGAATTACATCCGGGGTCATATTTGAAGCAGATTTTGTGTAATTGGAGTATAGTACAATTTGCTTCTTCATGATTAAAAAACACGGTTCATCAGTCTTAACTATAATGGGTATATTAGCCAAGTTAGTTGCTTATTCAGAGAAATATCATATTAACAACACTACATCCGGTGTTGATTATATGATTCAATCTGCTTAGTCTAAAAATATTTTTTTATTGAATATTCATGATAGCGTTTTAACTCATCAACAGTATTCTTTTTTGGATTTGATTTAAAAATAAGCTCAAAAAGGCCAGCACTACCCTCGTATCGTTTTTTCCAAATTACATTACTATCTCACTCAAATTTTACTATTTTATTTCCCAATTTTAATTTATTAACGTCTGGCTCATATGTAACACCATATGTGGAATCATAAACGTTTCTAGTATCTTTAAAGAAACCGTCTAGGTAGTTTCTAGCTATGGGGTTTATATTTTCATAGAATTCATCGAACACTCTCTCACTCATCGACTGATAGAGGCTTCGAAATGAGTCATCGACTGGATCCACTGATGTAGAAGCTTCTGGAGTAGCTGTGAAAACGCTCTCATCCTCTAAAAAATCTGGTTGTCTCAATAACGATTTTGTTAATAACCCGTCGGTTACCGGTGTAACAGGCCTCACCGGTGCTGCTGTTAATTGTCTATCTTTAACAGCCGGTGAAGCTGGTATCTCTTCTTTTTTAAACTGTTCCGACTTGATGTTTTCTATTTGAAATTTGTTTGCATCAACAATTTTCTTGAGGGGTTCCGATACGGGCTTGAATATTTCCTGTAGTAACTCATCTTGACCCGACCGCTGTAGTTTTAATTGTAAATGTTTTTTCCTAACAGCATCGCTAATATTAATAATTTCTTGGGTAAGTTTTTCGTTTGGAGATTTTTTTCAAATCTCCGTACGCTTCAATATTTTATTTTTCTTTACCATGATAACTCTCTAACTGACAAATCGATACTGTCAACAAACTAAACTGAGCGGTGCTATTTAAAATCGACTTTTTATTATAGCATAAATGCATACAAATATTGAGGCAAAACCTTCGCCAAATAAACAACACAAACCACAACAATCGATTATTTTATTACAACAGCATACATTCTCTTTAACTATATCTGAGGGTTCCTCCATCTTAACACAACCAACTCAAACGAATATCTAGATTTGAATGTGCATAAATTATATTTACAAACTTATATAACAATCAAACTTATTTCTATATCGACCGCTATTAATGTCGCTGTCCTTATCAATTATTGAAAATCCAAACCGATCTTCCCAACACTTTGCACATATAGATTTGAACTCATTAAAAGTCATATCAGTACCCACGTGATCTTCATATACATGTCGAAGATTGGTATTGGTATATTAAAAAAATAGCGTTGTCCCTAATTAATGCTTTTGTATGCGTGTGTATGTTTAGCACAAATAAAAACTATCAACACACTTATGTCGGCCCATACAAAAATATGACCGAATCTTATCCTGTTTATCACAGGCTACATCATCAAATATGAATATAGAATTTGATTTAACATCTGCCGGGTCTGTGATGTCATCATTTTCTTTATAGGGATAGTAGTTAATGTCTGACAGTCTCTTCATAACATTTTCAAGAAACTGATATTTCGGTTGATAAAGAGATTTAGAGTAAACATAAATGTTTTCGAATCGAAGTCCATTTTCATTAAACAGGGGTGACAGCATTACATTTGTTTTACCACTAGCTGAAGGGCCACATATAATACAGCGAACCGTGTCGGGTAACAGAGTACTGTGTCTACGACAGGCTGTTTGACTCTCAACACACATATCTAAATTCAATATGTTCAACTGCTACTTCTGTCTTATTAAACGCATCTTTTAAAACTGAGAACATTAGTTAAATACAAATTACTATATACACAATAAATCAGTTCGATGTTGACATTCAAGGAAGGCGGAGGTGTTCTGGATTCTATTATTAAGAATCTACCGGTTGAATTACACATACCTGGATATCAATTCTGCGGACCAGGTACAAAACTAGAAAAACGGTTAGAGCGAGGAGACAGCGGAATAAATCCATTAGATAAAGCCTGTATAGCTCACGATATTGCATATTCTCAATATAAAGATTTACAAGACAGATATAAAGCAGATCGGATACTAGAAGAATCAGCTTGGTTTCGAGCGACAGCCAAGGATACAACAGTTGGTGAGAAAGTCGCCTCGTGGACGGTTACAAACGCCATGAAAGCTAAAAGAAAAATGGGAATGGGGTTAAAAAACAAAAAAAAAAACATCCATTCAACAAATCTGTATTGTTTAAAGCGAAAAGCGCACTGAAGGGATATATAGGCGGTAAAGTTAAAGCAGGAGCGGGTTTATCATTGAAAGCCGCCAGAATTGCCATTAAGAAAGCTGGTGGTAGAAAACGCATAAATATACCTCGAATATTACCAATACCGAAATCTGGAGGGATTTTACCTCTGATACCGCTATTTGCTGGTTTGAGCGCTCTAGGTAGTCTCGCAGGCGGAGCTGCTGGTATCGCTAGAGCAGTTGGTAAAACAAGAGAAGCCCAACAACAGATGTAGGAAGCAAAGAGACATAATAAAATTATGGAAGCTGTTGCATTGGGAAACAAGACAGGTTCCGGTCTATACCTAAAACCCTATAAGAAGTGTTTGGGTCTGTATTTAAAACCCTATTCAAAAAACTAATAAAACAGCTGCCCGATAGAGCCCTCATCGACAGAGATATTATGAAATTCGCTAGCAATATACCAAATTTTCGAGGCGTTTATATGCGAGACAATTTACCAAAAACACCTAGACGGGTAGAGTGTTGTATCATAAATCTTGACTCGAAATTTAACCTCGGCTCACACTGGGTAGCGTTTTATAAAAATGGTTCTGTAGTAAAGTATTTCGACTCGTTTGGAAATTTAAAACCGCCAATCGAGCTGATTAAATATTTTCGGAAAAATAATAAAAAAATTAAAATATTATACAACTATGATAGATATCAAAACTATAATGAAATCAATTGTGGACACCTATGTTTACAATTCTTATTAGACAACAGTAATTGATATAGATTAGTATCAAAGTAAACGTTGAGAATGTCGTACACGTTCACAATAATTGGTTCGAGTTTAGCTCTCTCTACCGATTATTATCCGCCAATCGATTTAGATCCCAATTCTCAATACACTCTTGGTTTAATTGGCCTATACACATACAACACCATTCCTAATGTTATGGAGGGAAATAATAAGTTCTATTATGATACAGACGATAAAGTTATCATAATCCCAGACGGCTCCTACCAAATAAGCGACATTGAACAATATATTAAGGAACAATTGTCAGTGAAAGATAATGATAATAATACATTCTCTCTCAAACCAAATAATAACACTCTGAGATGTATGTTGAAAAGCAAATTTCAAATAAATTTCAAGCATAAAGATTCTATTGGTCATATGTTAGGTTTCAGTTCTAAAATACTGCTACCTAACGAGAAGCATGATTCAGATTTGCCAGTTCAGATTATAAAGGTACGAACTGTAAGAATTGAGTGCAGTATTACAACGTCAGCCTACTACGATTCACGTCTATCACACACTCTGTATGAATTCGCTCCACAGGTAGAGCCAGGATTTAGCATTAATATTGAACCGCAACACGTTATTTACTTACCTGTTAATAAGCGGAACAGCATAGACAACATAACTCTAACTCTAGTTGATCAAGACGGTAAACTTGTAAACTTTAGAGGAGAACAGATTGTAATTCGTTTGGAGTTGAAGAGGGATGGGTCTATCGTTTAGAAATTATAAAACTTACAGACCCCTAGAACAAACAATCAGTCAGTCTCCCGACAACCGACGGATAACACCTACGAACATAGCTTTCTTAAATCTATTGGATTGAAAGTGAAAAATGGAGGAAAACTTAGAAATTTTTCAAGGAGTAAAGTTTGATGATGCCATCACAAAAGAACAATATCACATTTACTATCCAAGAACTAGCAATTTTAATCCGAACGATGAAATACGCATTTCCATTCAACATCAGGATATTTATACATTACCGAGCAATAGCTTCATTCGAATAGAGAGCAGATTCATTGTAGATGATAAGGGAACTGGTACTTGTAAATTAACAAATAACGCGTATGCGTTTCTGTTCGATCAGATGCGCTATCAAATCAACGGTGTAGAAATTGATCGATGTATGAAACCAGGCATCACCACAACAATTAAAGCATACGTTTCTTATAGCGGGAATGAATCTAAATTGTTACAAACGGCCGGTTGGTGTCCATTCAAGGATGAACAGCCCACCGTCTCAGCTGGAAAGTTTAACGCTTGCTTACCATTAAACTTCTTTTTCGGTTTGCTAGAAGATTATCATCACATTTTCTTAAACGTTGGTCAAGAATTAATATTGAACCGCAGTAAAACAGATGATAATTGTTATATAAACACTCAGCCAGACGGTACGAAGGAGGCGAAATTGGAAATTAAAAAGATTGAATTGTATGTGCCGCATATAAATGTGAATGATAAAACCCGCTTGAAACTGCTCCATGCTCTCAAGGAAAATAAAAATATATATACCGTTTAGAAAGTGGGAGTTGTATGAGTTACCAGAATTGCGTGCTACAAAGACCGATATATGGCCTATTAAAACTAGCACGAATTTAGAGAAACCTCGCTATGTTATAGTGGGCTTTCAGTATAAAAAGAAGATATAATACACGCAGATTCTTCAGATTTTGATCATTTCTCAATTACGAATATAAAATTATATTTAAATTCAGAGAGCTATCCATACCCTGCCATGAATTTGGATATGGGTCAAAAGCGATATGCTATTGCTTATCATATGTATGCAAATTTCCAGTCTAGCTATTACGGTCGGCAAAACCGACCGCTCTTGGATTATAATCAGTTCCACGATTGTGCCCTCTTCTTAATAGATACCAGTAAACAGGCTGATAGCTTAATTAGCACTAGTGTTGATATAAAGCTTGAATTGGAATGTCAGGAGGAATTTAATGCAGATACTGTACCATATTGTTTAATCATAAATGATAAGCTTATTGAATATGAGCCCTTAACTGGGTTGGTAAAAAAAAATATTTAAAATTGATTTTTAATTGTAACAAAATGTATTAAAAAATTTTTGTTTTTTATAAATTTTTTCTTTATTTAAACAACACCCCGTCTAGACTATCATTCTTAATACTAGGTTTGTTTCAAAGAAGAATATTTAATTTAAAATTAGTAGTTTTATTTTAAAGAAGGATAAACATATTGCAATTTCTTGTAATAGACCTATTTATAGTTCCGACCACAACGCTAATATGTTGTTAGTAATAGTTTCTTTCGCTTTTACTATATAAAATATAACGATGCATTTGATGTTTTAAATGAAAATCAAAATTCGCTCTCTAAGCCGATTGAATACATCCGGAGTAAGGTAATATGATATTTCTCCGAACTCTTCTTATTGTAAAAATTGTGTGATTAACATTTCCGCTCACAGAAACATGTATATTCTTGAATTTGAATATTTGCTTACACCGCGGATATGAACACTTCAACAAGAAATTATTGCTTATTCAATATATCGTGTTACAATCTACTAAAAACAAGCTAGAATTACATCCGGTGTCATATTACACCACAGTAATCATTTTTTATTTATAATATTATTAATCAGACCTATAGTAGAATGGTTAGGTGGGGAGGGATAGTTTAAATACTGCTCGAAATATTATAGGAGCTCATTCAGTCTTGGTGATTCAAACCGTTAACATCGATACTACTTTTATTGTTCTTAAATTTTTTTAGTTTAACAACATGAACTGCCCTCAATGTCTCAAGACTTACAGCCGTTTGGACAATCTCAGTAGACATGCGTGTGTGAACAAAACAGTTCACACTTGCGATGCTTGCGAGAGAACCTTTACTAGGAAAGACAATTTAATTCGACATCGTAAGAGAGCGCATCCTGAGGGAGCAGCAAATCTGGGTGTAGGAAATGCTGCTTCAACTTCTAAGAGGAGCTGTCCTCCTTCCACCAGTCGTGATGACTTCGATGTAGGGTTAAGCTGTTGTGGCTTAAGTTTTCCTAATACTGCAATGTATAGGGGACATCTTCGTTCACAACAGCACTTACCTAATAATGTTATTTTATTAGGGGATGGAGTTTTCGAAATTGCTAGAAGTTTGAACCGACGCGTAGCTTCCTATAGAATTTCTGGCAATCAAAATTCCGATATACAAACTTTTTTGGCTGAATCTAAATTACGATCTATCCGGTTGATTAAAAATGTTGTTGAACGGGCATTATCGGGGGTTAAGGTACAGTTTGAGTTATTTGCTCGCTACGTTAAACCTCAAGCGGATGAGCAAGTTACTGAAATAAAATCCTTTAATACTCGATATACCGTTGTGACGCAGTCATCTGACGTTAACGATATTTTTGATCAACTGGCTAGCATTATAATCACAAAATCGGAGGAGTTTCAGGAGAGAGATTCGGGGTGGGCGTTGGTTTCGGTCTCGCATTTAGAAATTAACATAAATTCTTTTACGCCCCTCAGCGGATCATCTTACGTGGAACCACCTCCTTCAATTCAAAATAAAAAGGCATGCATCAACATTAAAAATAATGATGACGCATGTCTAGCTTGGTGTTTAACTGCAGCCCTCCATCCTGCCAATATTAGTGTAGTTAGGGTAGCTTTCTATTCCCATTATTCTATTATTTGAATTTAGAAAATATTAAATTTCCTGATAAAATTAAAGATTTTCCAAAAATTGAGGATTTAAATAATTTGAGTATTAATCTCTATACTTTAGCTTTTAATTCTGATTCGAAAAATTATGATGTTGTTGGGCCCATTTATTTCACTAAATCTAGAAAAGATATTCATGTAAATCTATTATTGATTGTAGACGGAGAGAAATCTCATTACGTGTTGATTAAAAATCTCTCCAGACTAATTTCTTCCCAGATTAGTAATAATGAGCATATGAAACATCTGTGTGACGGGTGTCTGGTATATTTTAGAACAGCTGAGCAGTTAGTTGCTCATCAACAATTTGATTGTAATCATTTATATACCGTTCTACCTTCAACCGAACCCCATAAATCAAAATTGGGTGATAAAATATTTTAAAATTCAATGACTTTGAAAAGAAATTGTTTGTGCCTTTTGTTATTTATGCCGATTTTGAGTGTAACTTGGAACCAATTCACTCTTGCAGCAGTGATCCAGCTATTCCGTATACGAGGTTTACCCATAAGCATGTTGCTGTGACCTTTGCTTACAATATCGTTAGTAAACATAATTCTAGTTTAAATAAATTTGTGACGTATGCTGGTTTGGATTACTCAACAGTATTTATCACGCGATTGATGGATGATGTAAGAGATATTTATAAAAAATATTTAAAAATTATCGTTCCAATGAATTCTTTGATTATTGATGAGAGAAATAATTTTAATAACGCAGTTATCTGTTACATTTGTGATTTGCCATTAAATGGAGATAAAGTGGCAGATCACTGTCATTTAACGGGAAAATTCAGGGGTGCCGCGCATTAAAATTGTAATATAAATTTCAAAATTCCAAATTTTATCCCCTTGTTTCTACACAGCACGAGCCATTATGACAGTCATCTATTCATTAGAAATTTGGCAAACGATAATTTAGACATAAACGTTGTTCCGGTTAATAAAGAAAAATATATTAGTTTTACAAAAAAAGTTTTAGTTGATAATTACACTGATAAGGCAGGCGTAAACAGAGATGTATATTTAAATTTACTATTTTTAGATTCTTTTCGCTTTATGGCATCATCCATCGAAAAATTTTCAAATAATTTATCTCCAACCGATATTAAAGCCGTCAAATCACATTTTCCAGATATTGAACAATTCAATTTAATTAAACGTAAGGGAATTTTTCCGTATGAATATATAGATAGTTTTGAGCGATTGAATGAACCAGCACTACCTCCAATAGCTAAATTTTATAGTACCTTTACCGGAGAGGGCATTTCTAATGAAGACTATATGCATGCTCGAGATTTTTGGAACATTTTCGGTTGTAAATCTTTATTGGATTACTCAAATCTATATTTGTTAAAAACAGATGATTTATTATTAACTGACATTTTTGAAAATTTCAGCGAAATTTGTCATAAAGCATATGGTTTGGATCCAGCTCACTATTTAACATCGCCGGGTCTCTCTTGGAGCGCCATGTTGAAATATACCAAAATTGAATTGGAGTTACTAACTGATATTGATATGCATCATTTCATTAAAAATAATATTAGGGGCGGGTTAACGCAATCTTGTTTGAGATATGCTGCGGCCAATAATAAATATTTAAGTACATTCGATGCGAGTTCTCCAAATTCGTATTTAGTTTACTGGGACGCAAACAATCTATATGGGTGGGCAATGTCGCAGCATGTATCATTCGGCGGTTTCAAGCGGTTAACAGATGTTGAAAACTTTGATGTTTTATCGATCGCGGATGATTCAGATATCGGGTACTTTTTAGAGGTACATATCGAGTATCCAGAAGTATTACACGATAACCACAATGATTTGCCCTTTCTTCCCGAGAGCATGAAGCCTCCCACATGTAAATTTCCCAATAAGAAAATAATTACAAACTTGCACGATAAATCTAAATATGTTATACACTATAGAAATTTAAAGCAAGCAGTAAATAACGGTCACAAAATTACTAGAATTCATAGGATTTTGGAATTTAAACAGTCAAATTGGCTGCAAAAATATATCGATTTGAATACTGCTTTTAGAAAAAATGCGCGAAACGATTTTGAAAAAGATTTTTATAAATTGCTAAACAACTCGGTCTTTGGTAAAACTATGGAAAATATCGACAAGCGTGTAGACGTGAAATTAATAACTCATTGGGAAGATATAGGAAAACGAAGGGGCGCCTCTAGCTTGATAGCGAAATTAAATTTTAAGAATATTAGTATTTTTGCTGAAAACTTTGTTGCTATTTAGATGGAGAAACTTAAAGTTATTTATGATAAACACTTATATATAGGTTTCTCCGTTTTGGAATTATCGAAATTGTTAATGTACGACCTTTATTATGATTATTTAAAGCGTGTCCATGCTGAACGGGTAAATCTATGTTATATGGATACCGATAGTTTCATTTTAAAAATTAATACCGATGATATATATTGCGACATGAAACAAAATTTATCTAAATTTTATATGTCAAACTTTTCGACCGATAACGTTTACAACATGCCGCTCCAAAACAAGGCGGTTCACACAGGGACAAATTGAAAATTTAGTGCGACAAAATTATTTACTTCATATGGATTCAATAAATTTTAATAAAACTAGGTACCTCAAGGTTTTAAGGGTCGCTGATTACGAGTCTGATGTTAGTTTTTAAAAATTCAAAATGGCGGATCCAATATGGCGAACAATTTTTAAAAAATTAATCGAATTCGCTTAAAACTTATTACACGGGATTTTTGATGTCAGTTTTTCTGAATTAAGATCTGATACAATTTCTCTTACATGTCTTTGCTTACTGCGATGAGAACTTTCTTCAAATGATTTTCTGGGTCTGCCTCGCATCTTTTGTTCTGATTGTGTTCCTATCGATAATGGAAGCAGTGGTGGTTGTATCTCCGGGAGTTTTAGGTTTTCGTCAAGCCAGTTTATGTGCTTCTTGTTAAAACGCTCATACATATAATTACACTCACGCCACTTCGTAAACATCTTTGAAACAAACACTTTAACTTCCTGTTTTATTTGTTTTATTAAATCTTCAGAAAGCTCATTAACACCAATTTTGCCCAAAATATACTGTAATAGTTGTTCATTACACTTTGATGATGACAAATTATAAAATTGTTGGTTTTTCAGTACATTAAATAACTCCTTTCTTTTCATTTTTATCTTCTTTAAAGCACAGATCTCAGTACATCCAATGTAGTTACGGAATTCCCTTTTCTAATATTTTCGTGCACACAAGTATTTTGTGAGAAGACTGCACTGAATGAAAAATTTAGCTATTGCGGTTCTGTTAGTTACAATTTAGTTACGGAATTCCCCTTTTTATATTTTTTCGTAACAGTTTAAGTATACATCAGTGGTGCACACAAGTATTTTGTGAGAAGACTGCACTGAATGAAAAATTTAGCTATTGCGGTTCTGTTAGTTACAATTTAGTTACGGAATTCCCCTTTTTATATTTTTTCGTAACAGTTTAAGTATACTTCAGTGGTGCACACAAGTATTTTGTGAGGAGACTGCACAGAATGAAAAATTTAGCGAATTAAAAAGAATGTCATTTGCATGTGGGATTTTCAGAATTAGGTGTACTACCTAAGGAAAATATGCTCTATTTATTGAAAGGGGAAACGGGCGGACCTCCACTTGACTTTTTTACACTTATTACTAGTTGTTTTTTTTAACTTATAAGGAAAAGTCGTGGAACTGTTTGGAACTTTTTTTATAGCTCTAGCTAAAGAAAATTTTTCAATATATTTCATAATAAAAACATTATACTATATCTACACTACATATAATTGTTATTTTAATAATAACTGCAAATTAAATTAGATACCTGATGTTTAAAATATATTTAAAAAACTTTAAACTGTAAATTTACAAAAAATTGTCGAGTGTAGCAACAATAAACGCTATAGATGCTGCTGACAGGTATAAGTGCGTGTAACAGATAATAATACTTTGAATGCACGTACAGACTAATGTGATGCGTTAAAAAAATAAATACTTATAGGTTGATTGCGTACTGGTATATAGAACATATTAAGTGCAATAGTGGTTACATTTAACAAAATAAAAAATTCCATTTTTGTCGTCGTAATTCGGTTATTTGTCCCTATGTGCGGTTCTCGGTTTAATGAAAGACGAGAACGCAGGTAAGGTAATGAGTGAATTCGTCGGATTACGAGCTAAAGTTTATGCTCTAGAGGTTGAAGGTAGACAGGTGAAAAAATCTAAGGGAGTGTAACAGAACGTAGTAAAAAATGCAATTAGTTTGGAAGATTACAAAATTTGTTTATTCGACCATGAATTAATTTATAGACGTCAAAATTAATTTCGTAGTAAATTACATGAGATTTCGTCCGTCGAACAAAATAAATTGACACTATCGCCTTTTGATGATAAACGGTATATTGATGGGGATGCGGTACATACCCTAGCTTGGGGTCATTACAACATCGTTGGATAATCGGATATCGAGTTAAATTGGTAATTCTAAATTTAATATAAAAAATGGTGTTACTTAATATTGCTTCTGTTATAGTCTTCAAACGGTTTGAATTCCTCCCCTCCACTATTTCTTGTTACTCTATGTACCGCTGCAACTTGTTCTAAACTGTCAGTCTAGAGTTTTTCCTCGTGTAACATAGCAGTAAAATGGAGTGAGGTATGTAGATTTTAACTTTATAATTTACATTTTAGCAATCCAATTTTTCTATTGTTACAGCTGATATTGAGCCGGTTACCTATACCGAATTAATTGATGACGCTTTGAAAAAGCAGGAATGCTATCCTTAGAGAGAAACAGCTTGTCGGACAATCTGTGTATTTCCTTAATAATAGCGGTACTAAGTGGATTGTTATTGAACTTAGTCCAGCTGCTGGTTTTGTGCCAATTATTCAAATCCGCTCGTCGACCGTCTGCATCTTTTTCACTGCGGATGAGTGGGAGGAATTTTGCAATACTGGGGGTTGCAGCCCTAATCATCGTATGGAAGGTAGCACGTACAGAAAAAATACAGGTAATTCGACTAAAGAGCCGTAATCGTGTAATTGTTTTATCTAAAGACACATAAGACAATATATACAGTTTGATGGAATTATTAAATCAAAAGTTGACTGTTTTAAAGACTGTGGATTTCTTTAATTTTTATAAATCGACATTGGAATCCTGTGCCCAGATGTCTGGTGATATACACAGCAATATAAATAGATTATTGTCTTGTCATAGTAACTCTTTAAATGCCTTATTTATGTTAGAAATATTATATCTACATTACAATACTTTACATTTTGATATTGAAGTTATGAGATTGGGTTGCTAATTTATATTTATTAAATTTTATATACATATTCTAATTTATATTGTAAATATATAGTAGTTTTAATAATAAATGTTTAAAACTTAATTCCTCTGTCATTTATTTATTGCTCTCTTATTTAAAAAAAAATATTCAAAGTGCCTAGACAAGTTTCACCAAGAAAAATCGTGTTCTATCATGTTTAAAAATATGACGTAATAATTTTCTATAGCTTGTTCTATTATTTATTGCTCTCTTATTAATAAAAAAATATTCAAATTGTCTAGACAGGTTTCACCAAGAAAAATCGTGTTCTATCATGTTTAAAAAAAATATGACGTAATAATATACTTATAGCACACCGGATGAAACTTCCTTTAGTATTCATTTAACATTTGTCGAGTGCACTTGTGTTTTATTCAATTGTGAGGTTATGTTTCGGTGGCCCCATTAGGAGGGCCGTGGGTGGTGATGCTTCAGAGGGCCCCACAAGGGGGCTTTAGGGGTGTGTGGTTTTGCTTCTGAGGGCCCCACAAGGGGGCATTCCATCTTGTAAGTATTTTTTCTTTTTTGCTTTTCAAACTTACCCTCATACGCCATTTTGTTTTCTAATGTCTTTTTGGCTTCATGCATTTTTGTTTAACTCCTCCTTCCGCCATTTTGTTTTCTAATGTCCTTTTGGCTTACTACTCCTTCCGCCATTTTCTTTTCATTCGCCATTTTGTTTTTTTCTTGTTACGTATCCCTGTGACGTTATCAGAGTATGACGTCATTGGGTTGTGATGGCATTGTGGCGTTAGTATGACGTCATTGGGTTGTGACGTCAGTATAACGTCATTGGGTTGGGTTGTGACGTCATTGTGACGTCAGTTTTGGGTTGGGTTGTGACGTCATTGTGACGTCAGTTTTGGCTTGGGTTGTGACGTCATTGTGACGTCAGTTTTGGGTTGGGTTGTGACGTCATTGTGACGTCAGTATGACGTCATTGGGTTGGGGTGTGACGTCATTGTGACGTCAGTTTTGGGTTGGGTTGTGACGTCATTGTGACGTCAGTTTTGGGTTGGGTTGTGACGTCATTGTGACGTCAGATGACGTCATTGGGTAGGGTTGTGATGTCAGTTATGACTTGGGTTGTGACGTCATTGTGACGTCAGTTATGACTTCATGGAGGAGGAGGAGGCTCCAGAACCGGCTAATCCTATCTACTAATGAGGTGCC
Source organism: Melolontha melolontha (assembly GCA_935421215.2). Classification (NCBI taxonomy): domain Eukaryota; kingdom Metazoa; phylum Arthropoda; class Insecta; order Coleoptera; family Scarabaeidae; genus Melolontha; species Melolontha melolontha. The sequence continues at coordinate 84,225,929 of OW285238.1, forward strand.
CAATTCATGTATCTGGTCCAGGTAAAGAAGGGGTACAGGTAGTTGGAGATTATAATAGTGCCGAATTAGTGCACGCTCACTTTAACATGATCACAGTTTGACAGTTGTATGTGAATTAATTAAGAATGAATAATGAAAGAAGACTTGATACAAATGATTTACATTTTAGCCAAATGTGACAAAAATTCTTTATTGGCCACAAGAGTTTACAGACAAAGATTCCCAAATGCGAGACATCTACAGCTGGAATCTTTTGTGAAATTAAGACAACGATTTTAGGTATCGGGAAGTGTAAGCTACTGCAATCTTGCAAATATTCCACGCTCGGCCTCCTTGGATGATGAACTAGATGCTTGGTTGCTCTTGCAAGAAAATCCTATTATTAGTACTCGCCAAATTGCGAACCAACATAAATTCAAGGCGGCTACGGTAAATCGAATTATAAAGTGACACAATTTTTGTCACATTAGCCCAAAATGTAAATCATTTGTATCAATTCTTATTTTGTAAAATTCATTCTTATTTAATTCACATACAACTGTTAAACTGTGATAATAAAGTAAATGCTAAATAGAATATTCTGAAATTCTGTTGAAGATGAATGCCCTGCTTATGGGCTAATGGCTTATTTTTGTTTTTTTTGTATGTTTTGTACCTTCCAGGCAGAAGTACAAGAACCAAAAAACATTTCATCTTAAATATTACAATCTTTACTAAGAAGAAAATGCATAAAATAGTACGTTTACATTAAAATGTAGTATTAATCGAGAATAACTACCTAACCACTTAGTTCGGTAATACAAAATGTGGTACGTTGGAAAGGCCATAAAAAGTGTGTTTGACTATGAAATAAGATACAGGGTGTTCCATTAAAAAAAGTGAAAGAACTATAATTTGTGTTAGAGAATCGTTCACTAGAATAGTGACTACTTTTTAAGAATTGAAACTTTGAGAGCAAAGAAGAAGTGTTTTATAAAGCTGTAACTTTTGCCTAGACAGAACTGTAATTTCGTTACCTCATAATGATGTCCTAAAGTTGATCTGTTTTTAACACAGAATTCCTCATAAATTGGTACAGGTCCATAGTACACCCATCGTATGCAATTTCATTTTCTCTGTCTTTTTAAGGCAAATTCAAATATGCAATCAAGTATAGGCAATGCCATTTAAAAAAATGCAACTTTGGTATATAGCTTTCTTCTTGACCATCCTGTAAAGAAAATATTTTTAGAAGATGCAGAAGGTACTCTACATAATTATGTGTAAACCGCATTAAATTATTATATTCTAATATAATACTACTAAAATAGAATAAAAGAAGCAAATAATGTGAGAAACAAAACGAAATTCTCTGTATGAGTAAACGTATTTTCCAAAAGATTTCTTTTGCGTTCAAGCCTAAAGTCAATGTTTATGCAGTGAGCGGACGGAAGAAGAAGAGGCCGAATTATCAATAGTAAAAGTAAGAGTTCTTCGACGGTGTCTGCTAGTATTGATCAATACATGCGCGAAGTAACTTTCACTGTCTCAAGAAGTAAGTAACACCATAGCGCTTATAAAGATTCAAAAAAGTAGTAGTGCAACAAAAGGAACAGTGGTATCTAAATTTTTCTTGAAGTAGATTTAATTTTTTATATAAAAATATGATATACAAAATTCTCAAGACGAACAATTTAAAGAAATGTGAAAGTTTTGTTATGTTTTGCTGCTTATTTTTAGTGACTACATCTACCGGTAAGTTGACCTAGTGGAAGAAGTATATACTACATGTGTATGTGTTTGTATGTATACGTTTTACAAATGAATAAAAGAAGGTCATTTTTAAAACATGTTTTGTAATGAACAAGAAAGTAAATTATACATATTTAAGAACACCTGAATTACAAGCGAGATTGTAAATACAAAGTTGAAATAAAGATTACCAGATTCTAATTGTGTTATATATACTTTTTGATAGTTTAGTATAGTATAGTTTAATATATATAATAAAATATTTATAATAAAATCTTAAAATCCAAGTAATTGTGATTATAGCAATAGGTAAGAAAGTTTCACAAATAGATTTCATATACTGATCCGACGTCTTTAATTTACACTTATTAATATGGCTTATCTGATTCGTTTACAGCGTGTTAGTTTCGAATACTTTATTTAAATTTTTAAGTATATTAGGACTGCTATATCTTGAACCGATGCGCTGCTTTCTTCTTAATTATTCGAATAAATATGTTTAAAGTTACAGGTCAATTTAATATCTATAGAAAACGAGACAAGTATAGCTGTTAAAATATTATATTATCTAAATCTATTTACCAGAAGTTTTTGATTAAGTAGACAAAATATAAACAAACGATTTTAGTAAATATTTCTTAAAAATGTACTTAGATCATGTACAAACTATATTAGTAGGGATACACAATAAACAATGCGTTCTGTGAATAGTGAGTTTATATTAAAAACTAGAAAAAAGTTCTACAGTGTTTAATTAAAAACATACTAAATACCTTGCTATAATATTGGGGAATTTATTATTGATTAAGTTTAATACACATGCTTAAATTTTGATACTAGTAAGCATGTATTCTAAATTTATAGCCTAAAAAAGGTACGTCGAGCAAGAACTCTTACAAAGAATATATTTTCCTCTTAAAAGGTTTTCCTATTTTGCAGAAAATCTTTGAATATACTGTAGTCTGACCATGGGAAATATTTATGTGATTAAATTAATAATTAATTATTTTTATTATATTTATTTGTGGTTCATATAATTAAAAATGTTAGACAAGAAATTATAATTTTTCATCTCATGTTGGCTCTTATTTCCGCTCTCTAGTATAACAGCGTAATAATATAGTTAAATAATACCTTGGCATCGGCATCAATCAAAAATTAACATTGAAGAAAGGAGCTGCACGAAATATTTAAACTATGCTTGATAGAATTATAAATATAAAAAATAATTGCATAATTTGTGTTTATAACTGGCAATAGATAAAATGATGTAGATGGCTATAATTTGTACACTAGTTTGTGCATACATATAAGTAAGGCATAATAAGAAAACATTATAAAAAAACATATAAATTACAGAAACAGAACCAAGAGTGGTGTAGAAAAAATAAGTGTGTCAAGGTTTAAAAAAATAGTGCAAGAAAAATTTTGTTTGAGATAAGATATATCGATGTTAGCAATTATTTTGTAATACTTTTTATTAAATGTTCATATAAATCCTGTCTCAGAGTAGATAGTTTATTATGTAGTTCAATTTAATGTTAAAGGTTACATCTGACGTAAATGTCGTTTAATGGTATTGTGGTATAATACCTTAATTGGGGTCAATAAATGACTAATTAGGTAAGTTTGAGTCCAAAATATATTCATCCATACCACGTTTCAAATAATTTAAGTGTATATACCTTGACATTTTTAGCTAATGTTTAACGTCACGGCGCAAAGCGCGTATTAGTGTAATATAAATAATGAATAATGTAGGAAAGACTCGTTTTTAGATTCGAGAGCCAAAATGGATTTAATATTAATAGTTGAAAAGTAAATTTCATCATATAAATATTGACGTGTGGATACAAAGATGGGTACAGATATGCAATAGAACTTTGTCGTAACACCGTCGCGCATCAAGTTTAGCTAAGCGTCAAAGATGCGTATGTTCAGGAATTTTAACGTATCAGAACATCGTTGCGTATCATATGAGCAGAACATACTACCGTTCCAACCTTAATTAAGTTTAGTTCTGTAAAGTGCGGTCCAAATGAATAAAAATGCATCGGAAAACAAATCGCGAGCATATTACGCAGACTTGTACAAACATGCAAACAAGTGGTGCAACATCAGCCCGTATCATTCCTTTAATGTGACGCTCTAATACCGACAAGCGATGGGACGCCTCGTTGATGCGTACTTGTTGCGCGACGGTGTTACGATACGAACTTCTGTTGCATGTCTGTACCTAGTTCAACATTTGACGAAAAAGTAAAATACATATTAGCAACATATTGATTAATGCATGGAATATTGAAAGCTAGTCGTTACTGAAATATAAAATTAGTCTCTCATGGCAAATCATAATTTGATTCAACAACTTTGGACTTCTTTTCTAGAAAGTTGCTTTTTCTGAAAAAACTGAATCACAAAACTCTTACTTATGTTGTTTTATAGACACCAATGCCATATTAATTAGTTAATGTTATTATGTAAGAGAATTGCGTAATCTTGCTCATCAATGCTCATATATGTCTTCAAATCGTCGGCGTAAGCCAATCTAGCACAAATCACCTACTTAACAAGATTGTTAATAAATAAAAAAAGGGGAAGCGGTACCAAGTTAGAGCCCTGAGCAACTTCAGTATAAGGAATAAATTCGGACGATTACTTCATTACGATATGTACGATTAGTTCTGCCGTGCAAATAAGAAATCGAAACAGAACCAAAATCCTCATTCAATTAAAAATTATGGTGCTTATTTCTTAATATATTGTGATAAGTGGTATCAAACGCACGAGTTAAATCGGTGTAGCCAACATTCATCTGGCTCCAATCATTCAGTATCTCACAAATATGTTCTGAAATGTATATAAGATAGTTGACCGTCCAGTTATAAAGCTATGCTTATTGGGAGAGATTTTGGACTTAACATGAATGTAAAGGTATTTCTACAGTATCTTTGGAAAGTTCGAGGGAATAGCTACGGCTTTGTAATTATTTATATAACTTCTATCGACCTTCTTAAATACAGTAGTAGTACATGCAGTTTTTTATTTAGAAGTGTAACATCTAGTCTTAATACGAAATCAAAAATAAATATTAACGGAGCAGCAAATACCATGGTACAATCCTTAATAAGTAAGGACAAAACCTGTTCCGCGGCAGTATTCAAATTAGATTTTAGTCTCTTGTTGCTCCACAGAATATCTTCGTCTGTAATATTGTAGACTGTTAGGCAAACCACGGCAGTACCTGCAGTATATTGATCGTAGCACCATATATTGTTAGAGTAAGCACTGGAGAAAGCCTCCCCAAATTTCTGGACTATGCAGTCTAGTCTATTTAAAATAATACCCTGGTCATACATGACAGACGTAATTCTAGACGATTTTTCTTTAAGATGAATATACTGCCACAATTTTTCAGGATCATGATTAAAATAAGGAGGTTGGGGTAATATTACAGTCTCCGTTGCGGGTAAAAACCGACGCGCAACAAGCGACGTGTGGGTTGAAGCATTATCGTGATGTAGGATAAACCAATTGTTGCGCCACTTAGCTCGCCGCCTGGGGCGATTGTTTTCTCTTAGTCGCTGAAGAACATCGCAATATCTTCGGTCTTACAGGATATCATCACGCACTTTTGTCACATTTCAAGGTGTGTTTTTCGTCGGTGGATGTCCGGAACGCTCATCATCATCAACCGATACACGCCCATTTTTAGAACGGTTGTATCACAATAAGTTTGTGTCTGGTCTAAAGTATCCTCACCAAACGCTTGTTTAAGGATTTTCAAAGTTTTTGTTGTCGTTTTACCAAATTTTAAGCAGAATTTGATGCACGTCTTTGCTCTTTCATATTATACTCATAACTCAAACACCACTCAGCAAATATAAACACAAGAACTGTTTAGCACCACTTAGCAAAGTACCGTTTAACAGACTGACTTAGTATAGATGTTGCCCACATCATCTAGTGCTATAGAGCTGTATTAAAATACTTTCGTGAGTCACATTCAAATTCTGGGAATTTCTGGGTAGCACTTTTTCAAACATGTATACCCTGTTCAACATTATCATAATTAGATGAATATTGTAAAAATAATTCATGGTACAAAGAAAAATAATTTGCTTTGCGAAAATTATAACGTATATTGTCATTGAAGGGAAAATCAGTAGTAGTGGAAATAAACGGTATATTTAAAACTACTGAAAAAGCGAGGTGATATTGACCCTCCTAAACAATAGGCAAGTCCTCAGTTTCAACCAAAATATGGAACGTTAGGCGGGAAAGAAGGAGATTCACAAATGTTTTTAAAGCGTTTGTTATGTGATTAATATGAAGCAAGTTAAGTCTAACATAACATAACATTAAGTCTAAACATTTAGATACAATCCATTTATGAGTTGGAATTTATTTTTTCTGCTCAAAGCAAAGAAACCCTCTCCCTCATCATTAATTAATAAGATCAGATTTTCTATTCTTTGGATCCTTTTTTAATTCTTTGGTCTATAAGTTGTGGTGGATAGTTATTATGTGTTTAGATCGTTTTAACTTTCTTGATGTTATCTTTTCTGTATTGAGTATGTGATGGTTTTACTGCCCTATCAGTCAGATTATTTATAATAATTTTATTGAAGTTTTAAAGTATTAGCTTTTCTTGGAATTTTGTCTCCGCTTGGATGTATTCGAAGAGCATTAATAAATTCCTGTAGACGCTTATCGGAAAAGTAACGGGAAGAGGCTTAATAAAATGCTATTTTTAATTTAAAAATGGCTGTTTAATTTTTGTTTGTTTTTTACATCCACGACATATTTTTAGTACTGCCTATAACAAATTTGATTTAGTAAATAAATAAAACTCGGACACTTAAAATATGCAAAAATTCTGAATTATTACCAAAATATGCAAATAATATACAAACTGCATATATTATGCAAATTTATGCAAACTGCATTTAATCCGGCCTCTAATTATAACTCATGGCTTGTCCATTTCCCCCGCTTTTGTTGTCTAACTGTTTAGAAAATGCCGAGGCATGAATTATTATTATTGAACTTGAATGTATCATTGAATAATTTTATTCATGAAAAATACAAATATATTGTGTGACAATATACTGTCATTTATATTTCAAATATCTTTGAAAAAGGATCATGTGCCGAAACAGGTAAGATTGTTTTAAATATATACATATTGAAGTAAAACCAGATCTTAAATCGCCAAATAATTGAATCTACCATAATATATTAAGGTCAAGAAATAATTATGCATATATATATATATATATATATATATATATATATATACAGGGTGTTCTCTGAGGTAACGACAAACTTACACAATGCGTTCTAGAGGTAATTCTGAAAAAAAAATTTCATTGTTGTTGAACACGAATTTAATTTACAATTCGATATCATACATGTAGAAAATAAAGGTAGAAAACAAACTTGTTTAGAGTCTTTAGAAATTAATAAACTTAAAAACTCAGAAATGTTACTAAACGATAAATTAGACTTGAATTCATTCCCACTGTTAAATCTGTTCACCCATTGAAATATTGTTTCTTAGTTGCTTATACTATATTTTTATACTTAAACCTCACACAAGTAGGACATGGTATAGTTTTCAAAAAGCAAAATATAAATGTAATAGTTCCTAGAATTTTAACTTGGGTCAACTACCTGATTAACGCTGTATCTTGTATGTATCTTTAGTCTTAAGTTGAATTTGAAGCAGCTACTGTGTTAGCGAAACAGCTGTCATTATTTTATTAATAAAGTGTAAATCTAAAACATCTTATGTGTGTTTTATTTATTTGTGATATGGATTTACATCAAGCAACGGTCGAAACAATTAAAGAAAGGAAAAAATTTCATATTCACTTTAGCTTAATTTTTTTTGTTCTTTAGATTTCAACAAAAGAATTAATGTCATACATTAATACACCGTCATTTATATTTGAAATTCTTTGAAAAAGGCATCATTTGCCGAAACATGTAAGATTGTTTTAAATATATACATTTTGAAGTAAAACCATACCTTAACTCGCCAACTAATTGAATCTACCATAACATACAAAGATCACGAAATAATTATCTATATTAGCAATTACTAATTAGCAATATACCGGGTGTATTATGAAAAACCTTTCGTGCTGTAACTTTTTTATTTTTTATCCGAATGTAATAAATTATACGTCGAACTAAATCGTTTTAAAAACACTGTAACGTGATCCACTTTAAATTTTTTTTTACACTTTGTTTTTGACAGACAGCTGCAAACTGTGTTTTTTTAAATTGCACTATACTTTTTTTTTTCCTTATTCAAATATATTACTTTTTCTGAATATGAAACTGTAAACAACGATATCCTTGTATGAAAATAAATCGAGAAATTGAAGGTTTTTTTTTAGTTCGATTTATTCTGGTTTTTCCGAACACAGAGATTTCTTAAATGTATTTTAAATACTCTATTTCATTTTATTACCAGCAAATGTGTGTACCTTTTAAGCCCATAAAGGATTACAAACCAATATTATCAGTGAGCGGTGGGTCAACAACATTTACAGTGTTTATTTTAAAAATTTAAAAATCAAGCAGTCATATTGAACGATAAAAGTGCATTCCAAATTTTCGAAGAGGGCTGTGACATCTGTCAGTCACACATTCATTATAACATTTTCAACGATTTATTTCTAAATTTTGTTATTGAAATGGATAATGGCGAATGTGTGGATGCGATTCAAGCATATTTTGAATGCGGAACAAATTCTGCAGCTGCTTTGCGACTTTATGGAAATCGTTTTCCTGACAGACTGCGTCCAAGTGCCGATAAATTTGGAAGGCTCGTGCGAAATTTACGAAATTTTGGATCATTCAAAAAACCGAAAATAAACGCACGTGTAATTCAAGATCAAAATTTAGAATTAAGTATCTTGCTCTATGTGGAAGAAAACCCTAATACGTCTACGCGAGAAATTGCTCACTACATGCAGGTATCACATTCTATAGTTCAGTACATTCTGAAGAAGCACAAGTTCTTTCCTTATAAACCACGGAAGGTGCATGCTCTCGGTGAAAACGACCCTCAACGAAGGGTTAAATTCTGCACGGTTTTCATGAATAAACTAAGGGAAGATCCAATTTTTTATCGTCGTGTGTTGTGGTCAGATTAATGCACTTTTTGGGAAAAATGGTGTATTCAACAGAAATAATCATCGCCATTGGAGCACTGAAAATAACCATGTTGTGATGCAACACAATTTTCAAAATCGGTTCAGTGTCAATGTATGGTGTGTCATTTTAGGCGATAGAGTAGTAGGGCCTTTTTTTGTGGAGGGTAATCTAAACCAAGAAAAGTATAATAATTTGTTACGCAACGAATTAGGCGATTATGTAGATGAGTTGCCACTTGCTGAGTTAAACAGGGTGGTTTTCCAACAGGACGGTGCAACACCTCATAATGCACGAATGAATACTGATTTTCTAAATAATTATTTCGGCGTCAGATGGATGGGCACTTACGGACCTATTCGATGGCCTGCTAGATCGCCAGATCTGAATCCACTGGATTTTTTTCTGTGGTCTTACATTCAAGATCATGTCTATTTGACTCCACCTGATACCAGAGATTATTTAGTAAGAAGGATAGTACAAGTATGTCATGAGATACCACCAAATCTTATATTAAACGCAGCAGTATCTGGAACAAAATGGGGCCAATTTCGAACATATGATTCATTAGAATATATGATAGCTTGATTTCTGTAAATTTCGTAGTTTTTTTTTAATAATAAAAAATTTGTCACTCAATTTAATGGAGGTGTCTTCAGGAAATATATGTTTATTAGAATAACAGGTTACAGTGCTTTAATAACGATTTAGTTTGACATATCATTCATTAAAATCAGATAAAATATAAGGAAGCTCCGGCCCAAAGGTTTTTCATAATACACCCGGTATATATATATATGGTAAATTCAATTTGTTGGCGATTTAAGGCCTGGTTTTACTTCAAAATATATATATTGAAAACAACCCTACATGTTTCGGCAAATGATGCCTTTATCAAGGAATATAAAATATATTAAGCTAAAGTGTATAATTAAGAATTAAGAAATACTGAAAAAACAAGCCTATCAACGCGAGGAAACGTACAGACGACCGTTTCGTTCTAATTGGAACTTCTCAATGTACGGCATTCCCTTTCGATGACGACCTTGCTTTTTCATTTCTATACTTTCTGTATATATAGTTAACATTTGGAATTTACTGCAAGTGAGAATTAATGAATATTAAATCACATTCTTACATGTAAATGTCGACTTATTTAATGCGTATAAATCTACAATCCGTCAAACTAAGTTTGTACTAGTATGCAGAACACACTCTTTCGCGACAACGAACTTCCTGGTAGTTAGGTTAATTAAGAATTAAGAAATACTGAAAAAACAAGCCTATCAACGCGAGGAAACGTACAGACGACCGTTTCGTTCTAATTGGAACTTCTCAATGTACGGCATTCCCTTTCGATGACGACCTTGCTTTTTCATTTCTATACTTTCTGTATATATAGTTAACATTTGGAATTTACTGCAAGTGAGAATTAATGAATATTAAATCACATTCTTACATGTAAATGTCGACTTATTTAATGCGTATAAATCTACAATCCGTCAAACTAAGTTTGTACTAGTATGCAGAACACACTCTTTCGCGACAACGAACTTCCTGGTAGTTAGGTTAATTAAGAATTAAGAAATACTGAAAAAACAAGCCTATCAACGCGAGGAAACGTACAGACGACCGTTTCGTTCTAATTGGAACTTCTCAATGTACGGCATTCCCTTTCGATGACGACCTTGCTTTTTCATTTCTATACTTTCTGTATATATAGTTAACATTTGGAATTTACTGCAAGTGAGAATTAATGAATATTAAATCACATTCTTACATGTAAATGTCGACTTATTTAATGCGTATAAATCTACAATCCGTCAAACTAAAGTGTATATTTTATATTCCTTGATAAAGGCATAATTTGCCGAAACTTAAATATACAGGGTGGTCCTTAAGTTTGTCGAGAAATTTTAGGGTGCGATTCCTTGGGTTATCTCGAGAGAAATAGTTCCTATAAACATTTGTCCTAAAGTTTTCCGTTGTAGAGATACAGGCTGTTTAATTTTCAAAAAAAAAAAAATTTTATTTCAAAAATTTAAGAAACGGTTACAATAAACCCTAAAGGTACTGTTGAAAATGACCACCAACAGCTAATATGCAGGCTTCTATCCTCCTATTCAATTGCATACTCACACGCTGAAGAAGTCTGGGAGTGTTTCGAATTGTTTCGCATCCAACAATTTTGCGATTTCTTAGGTCATCGAGATCTTGAATTGGCGAAGTATAAACAAGGGATTTTAAATGTCCCCATAGAAAGAAGTCTAGAGGGTTCAAATCAGGTGACCTTGGAGGCCACGGCTGATTCGGAACTTCCACTCCTCGACCTATTCATCTATTCTGATATGTCCTATTTAAAAATTGCCTAGCTTGTAAACTAAAGTGTGCTGGAGCGCCGTCATGCATAAACCAAAGTTCATTTCGGATCAAAAGTGGAATATCTTCTAAAAGGCCAGGCAACTCGTTTTCAAGAAATAGCCGATATGATGAACCATTAAGTCGTATAGGAAGGAAAAAGGGACCAATTAAATAATTATTAATTATCCCCGCCCACACATTTAAGGAAAATTGCTCTTGAAAGTGCATCTCCCTTATGGCATGCGGATTTTCATCTGACCATAAATGGTTGTTGTGAAAATTCCTAATACCATTTCTGGAGAAGTTCGCCTCGTCAGTAAATAGAATGTAGGTTAGAAATTGTGCATTTTGGGCAATTTTTTGTCGGAACCAATCACAAAGGACTAAGCGTTGTGGAAAGTCACGCGGAAGAAGAGCCTGTACTCGCTGAATATGGAAAGGATATAATTGTTGATCGTGTAATATCCTTAAGATGGTTTGATGGCTTGCGTTTACCGTTACACCAATCTTTCTTGAACTGGTTTCTGGATGTTCATCGATTATCTGCAGAACAGCTTCCTCTAAATCGGGTGTTCTTTTAGTTTGAGGTCTTCCCGGAGTATTTTTGTTTCTCTCAAATGTACCAGTTTCTGCTAGACGACCGTGAATATTACTGAAGGTTTCCGCACAAGGTACAAGTCGTCGAGGATATTTTTGTTGGTAAATACGCCTTGCTTCATAACTATTTCCATTAGCTGGACCGTACACAAAATGCATATCTGCCATTTCAGCATTTGTATAATTCACCATAATTACAAAAAAAGATTTGTAGGTACGAACTTTAAAATTAATTATTGTTTGACAATACTTATGACAGTTACGTAAGTACAAATAAGTGCTGTAAACATGACAACCAACACAACAGTTCCCTAAATCGATTTCTAAATTTTTGAAATAAAAATTTTTTGGGTGAAAAATTAATCAGCCTGTATCTCTACAACGGAAAACTTTAGGACAAATGTTTATAGGAACTATTTCTCTCGAGATAACCCAAGGAATCGCACCCTAAAATTTCTCGACAAACTTAAGGACCACCCTGTATATATTTTGAAGTAAAACCAGACCTTAAATCGCCAACAAATTGAATTTACCATAACATGCAAACGTCACGAAATAATTATCTTTATATATATATATATATATATATATATTGAACTTCATGTGTATGAGAATTAATAATTATTAAATCTCATTTTACATGCGATTGTCGCTATAATTTGTTGCATTTAATTCTACAATTCGGCAAATCACTTTTGCCCTAGATTGTAGACGCAACAAGCCGCGACATCAACTGTACAAGTTGTCAGTACAAATGAAAAATTTTGTGAAAAACTTATCTGCGCGGAATGTGCATATATCGATATATGCACATTCCGCGCAGATAAGTTTTTCACAAAATTTTTCATTTGTACTGACAACTTGTACAGTTGATGTCGCGGCTTGTTGCGTCTACAATCTAGGGCAAAAGTGATTTGCCGAATTGTAGAATTAAATGCAACAAATTATAGCGACAATCGCATGTAAAATGAGATTTAATAATTATTAATTCTCATACACATGAAGTTCATTACAGTTCGTATATATACACGTAGTATAGAAGTGAATATCATGTCTGTCTTCGGTAAGGTGCACTGATGATCTGTAAAAAACAGTGAAATATCGATATATGCACATTCCGCGCAGATAAGTTTTTCACAAAATTTTTCATATATATATATATATATATATATATATATATATATATATTGTAAATTCAATCAGTTGGCGATTTAAGGTCTGGCTTTACTTTAAAGTATATATATTTAAAACAACCCTACATGTTTCGGCAGTGATGCCTTTATCAAGGATATAAAATATAAATGACATTATACAAATGTCATATAATTGAGTTGCTGTGGATAAAATTATTCAAAGATACATTCCAATTGAATAATAATAAATCATGCCTTAGTATTCCAAAAACAGATAGACAACAAAAACAGGGAAAAGCAAGACATGAGTTATTATTATGTATGCGCCCGTGGAGCGTCATAAGATGCAAAGTTGTCGGCATTCGCCTTAAACGGGAAGGAAAACCACGAAAACCTACTCGGACAACCAGACAGGAATCAAAACACGGAACAGTCAGCATGATAAGCAAATGTATATGATATTTAAATGTAATTGATATTTAAATAACTTAAGATATATAATTATATAACAAAAAAAAAATATATATATTATGATGGTAAATTGCAGATCGTTACACAATTAAGTTATAGTATATACTGCTTAAATTTTTTATATCACTTCTGTTGTTAATATATAAAAAATTACCACTCGAAGAAGGTATTAAGAAACCACTGATACCCAGAGAGAAATCGTCAAGATGTCCGAAATTCTACAGTCTACCAAAAATATACAAGCCGGATGTGCCGCTGAGACCGATAGTAAGTTCCGTTAGCCTACCGACTCAAGCTCTCTCGCCCTTCTTAGCACAAAAAGTACAACAGAAAAACCAGCGCACGGAGAGAAGAGCACAGAAATGCGGTAGCTAAAAAATAAACAACATCATCCCTAGCTAAGCATATACTACTTACAGGACACACTATCGACTTCGCCGATACAAGGACAACAGCTGGCAGTACGAGTTTAACGTACAGAATAATAAAAGAGGCTATAGAAATTTAGAAACACAAAATTTTATGAACAAACCTGACGACGGACAGCGGTTGCTAGACACATGAAAGTCTGCCTTGTTCAATAGACAGATTACGCATAAGCGACGTAATGATAATAACTTACGACAGACCAATGACACCAAAAAGGACCGAACACAAACCGATCGTCCAATAGCCGCAAGCGATAGAAGAACCGACGGACCAATTACAAGGATTCAGACACGCGTCCCCACTACTACGGAACTATATAATACGAGCGGCACAGGATATCAACGCACTCTTGAAGTTACAAAGTGTAGATCCTCAAGAAAAGTGAAAGTGATGTCACCGAGACGTTAGAAAGAAAGTTGTCCTTCTCAGGACGAAATCATCTAAACGCGGCGAAATATCCCGAAGAACAACGCTTTATATATACACTGTGAGCATCAATGATTGACATGTCTGAAGTTGCAGCTTCATTAACGCGATATCAAAAATATATTCCATATATCAGGACTTATTTCCTTCATATATCATCAAAATAATTGGAAAATGTAAATTTAGTTAATTTTAGATACATTTGTTAATATTTGTTAATGTAAAAGGTTATATGAAAAGTGAAAATTATTTGTAAATCAATAAGTTATAATATTAATCAAATATCAAAATTATATTTGAAATGTCAAAATATTTTGGTCATTTTGTATAACTAAAGCAACCAATGATTTTCAAAAGAGGACCCAACAGGTTGGGTCGCTATGGTTGCTTATTTATAAAATTGGGAGAGGAATTTTTATTTGATTTCGAATAGTGTTGTTAATTAAGGGAATGTTATTAAAATATTTAATACGAGTAAATTTTCTACTATGACTAGAAAATCATCTTACTAGTATATTATAATATATTATTAATTAAATGGTTCCACTATTCTACCAAAATTGGAATTTTCGTACTTACGATATCAACAGAGGATCTCAAAGATACGTTAAAAAGGTCGATATACACCTTTTATTATTATTATTTATTTATGCTCATATGCAATATTGTGAACAATTTAATAATTTCACATTTATTTTGTGAGGATACCATAATTCGTTAACAAATTAACCTTAACGGAATAATCTGATCAAAAGAGGGAACTTTATGGACTAATATAGCAGCCTTACATCCAAAGAGAAAGTTTATCCATTGATTGAAGGAGACAGTTGACATTTTAATTTACTGGAGGAGTCAACGTCTAGGATATATGTTTGGTTCGACGAGACCAGTTTTCAAATATCGAAGAATATTCCAGTTAGTACGACCAGAAATTCAGGGCTGATCGCAGAAACTAGGACTAATCAGTTGGAAACAGTAAAGATTTGAAGAAGGTATCGAACCAAAATAGTTTTTCGTGTATTATTAAAAAAAATCATATATAAATATAAATTAATATAAATAGACCTACCATATTAGATCAAAGAACTACCATTTAACATTGTGTGCTTGTAAATAGGAAAGCAATATACAATTTTAAAGCGTGATTTTATTGGCCAAAGCTATAGTTTATGAAATCCCATATATTATATCTTAGTTGAAATTTACATATATTTTCCCACCTAAAAAGAAATCTATATATAACCTATAAATATTATATATTATGTTTTAATAAGAATAGATAATACTTTGGTTGTACTTAATAATTTATTATCAAGCTAAATATTGAAAACAAATAGATAAAATTTACTTAATAAAAATAGTTTAAGATACTAAAACAAGTTGTTTGTGTACAATAAGTTATTAAAATATAACCATACTAACCTACATTAATCAAGATAACTTACTTTTCTTGCCAAATAAGAATTTTCACGACCTTTGAGATATTTAGAGAGCTCATGTTCATTATTTCCATTAAATTCATTAAACACCAGCTATTATTCAAATTAAGTTACTATTTTAGGTTCTACAAGTTTTACGATCTATTATTGATTCTGCGCAGAAATATATGTATTAATGCGGGCTGAAATTCGAATTCAAATTCATTTTATATCTTGAAAGTTAAACGTTTTACCTCCAAAACTCTCTTTAATAGGCATTAAAGAGATAAATAGATGGAATTTAACAATTATATAAATAGAGAACTTTAATATACACCATATAAGTTCTAAATGGTGATTCAAATTTCAAATTAAATTTATTCAACTAAACAATTTGAATCTTAATTATTATTATTTCCTTTTGATAATTCCAATTCACACATTTATATATATATATATATATATATATATATATATATATATATACATATATAATTATTTCTTGAACTTTGTATGATATAGTAGATTCAATTAGTTGACGATTTTGGGTCTGCTTTACATTGATGTGTATATATTTCAAACACTCTTACATGTTTCGGCACAAAGTGCCTTTATCAAAGAAATTTAAAATATAAATGACGGTATATTAATGTCAAACAGACCTTAAATCGCCTACTAATGTAATATACTATATATATATATATTGTAACTTGTTTCTACTGTTTGGTCTGGACGACGTTTCGTCAAACTCACATTTGCCATCTTCCGGTCTGCAATAACTGTCTGCTTCTGCTTCTTGTTACCCGTAAACTGATGCAGTCGAGGTTAGGAAGTTTTCTCGTCTTTTCTTACGGAGTTTTGGTGTTTGTCTCTTCTTACGTTTACCCCTCTGTTTGTTTGGCCGATGTACGTCTCCTCACAATTAAGGAATGGAATTTCATAAACTCCTTGGTTTTCTAAAGGTATTCTTGTTTTTGGATTCCGAAGGACTGTGCTGATTTTTCTGTCGGCCTTGAATGTGGTGTCAATGTTGTGTCTTCGTAGCACTCTGGATATTCTATCGGTGGTAGATTTGACATAGGGTAAATAGGTTTTGGCTTTTGTTTCCTCTTTTTCCTCTTGTGGTGTGGTTCGTTTAGGTTTTTAATACTTTGTTGATTGCCCGTTTTCTAAAGCCAATTTTCTGGAGTGTATTGTGGAGTTTATCCATTTCGTGAATGACATTATCTTCATCTGCTACTCTCTGTGACCTTATTCCTATGCTCTTCACTACTTGCTTGCAACTGAGCTGGGTGGTGGTGAGACTGTGCGTTCAGGTACCGATCTGTATGTGTGGATTTTCGGTACATTAATACATAATTTCCGGTACGCTTAATTCTCCACTTTCTTTCTTATTAACCAAAACGTCGAGGAGTGGTAGTTGGTTGTTTGATTCTACTTCCATTATAAATTTTATTTTTGGATGGATACTATTCAGATGTTCCAGGAAGCTCTTAAGGTGATCTTCTCCATGTGTCCAAATCACGAACGTGTCGTCAACATATCGCAGCCAAAGTTTGGGTTTATGGGTGGCCGTCCTTAGTGTTGCTTTTTCCAAGTCTTCCAATGAAGAGGTTCGCTGTTACTGGTTACAGTGGAGAGCCTATCATGCGCCCTCTATTTGTTTGTAACGTTCATCGCCGTAGATAAAGTAGGTGTTTGCCAAACTGTGTTTCACCAGGTTCATTATATATGGTGGAGGTTGGTGTTTTCTTTCGGTGGCCCCTAGAGCTTCGGTTACGGGTATATTGGTAAACAGTGACACTACGCCGATATTTACTAATGGCCAATCTGTTTCCACTTTCTCTTTCTTCAATATCTCGACGAAGTAGTTTACGTTCTTTACGTAAAACTCGGCTTCTTCGGAATGTGGTTGTAGTTGTTGGGCTAGGTATCTTGCCAACTGTTGAAAAGGTAACTAGGAAAACTGAAAAGGAGCTGACTATGGGTCTTAATGGTGCACCTTCCTAGTGGATTTTTGGTAAGCCGTAGAATTTGGGACATCTTGATGACTTTTCCCTTGGAATGAGTTGGAATGTTTGGATTACCTTGTCGATGGAACTCTCCTTGATTTTAGTTTTAGTTGTTTTCTCCACGTATGTTGTTGCATTCGCAGTGATTTGTTGGTATTACGGATCTTCTAAGAGAGCTTTTATCTTGGTGTCGGAGTCAGTTGTGTTCATTACCACCGTAGCATTTTCTTTGTCCGCTGGTAGTATAATAGTGCTTTCGTTGTTCCTTAATTGATAAGTGCAAGTAATTCTTGGTGAGATTAGTTCTTCGTTGCTGGTTTGGCTCTCCGTAGTATTTGCGATACATCTTGGAGGATTGCTTCGGTCGTATTCTTGTCAATACCATATATAGTTGCATCTACTCCACAAATGATCTCTTTTACTGGCATACGGGCAGGAGCCATTACGTAGTTAAACCCCTTCGCCAATACCTTTTCTGATGCTACATCCAATGAGTGGTTGGATAGGTTGTGTACAACTTTGAGTGGTTTCTTCTCCTCTCTGGTGTTTATGGGTTTCTGTTCTGCTTGCAGGCGGTTGAACTACTTTATCAGTTTCGCTGTTGTCAGGCTGGTGTTTGTATCCGAACGGAATTCACTGAGCTGGTCCAGTACTCTCCAAATTATCGGGTTAATGGTGTTACTTAGGTTCAGGTGTAGTTGTAATTGTTTATAGGTATTATCCAACATTTTTCTAACATCGTGGATAGATTCCCTCTGTAGAGCCAGGCTTGCTTTCTTCAGAATGTTCTTGGTTTGTCTGGTGTTTTTGTTGAACTTCAGTTTCAATGTTTGTGGAATGGTGTCCTTCTCTCGGCAACGTTGTGGATATTCCAGGTCGCAAAGCAGTTTGCTTCTTCTTGCTCTTAGTTTCTTGAAGGTATTGGTTTGGTTCAAGGTCTTCCCCCGTAAACACGTGATATGTTTTCTTTCAGGTTTACACATGTAGTAGTATGTTTTGTAACTATATATTCGGTTTAATTAACTTCCTCCAAACTACTAAACTTGCTCCAAACGAAATTGGCTATTCCAATAAATATAATCGCTTCTACGAGTTGATCCACTTAATGCGATATAACTGAACGTCGAAGAACTGTTCCTATAGTTCTGTTTTTTGAAGAGTTTCACTACTTAAAAGAACCAACATACTATCACGAAGGACGAAACCTCAATCACCCGGTGCATCGAAAACGATAGGGGGCTGTTACAGTTGCCAAATTTAGACACAGAAAGCGATATGCGTACCCGTTGAACGTATTTAAATGATTCGCAAACAAATTAAGATACCGGCACTTGACAGTAAATTAACGAAAATTAAAAGAAAAATTAAAAGGAAAATTAAGGCGTAGAAACTCCCCTGTCACCCTCAAAGGAAACTTTCTTGGAAGTTTCCGATAAGGAAGCACCGTCCAGAAAGGCTGA
This sequence comes from Melolontha melolontha, assembly GCA_935421215.2. Lineage (NCBI taxonomy): Eukaryota > Metazoa > Arthropoda > Insecta > Coleoptera > Scarabaeidae > Melolontha > Melolontha melolontha. The sequence continues at coordinate 84,245,134 of OW285238.1, forward strand.
GACCCACAGGAGATCCAAGAATCCACATAAGAGTAACAGAGGAAAGTCGGAAAAACGAAAAAACTGTAGGTATTCAAAATCACTAAACTGCGGTCTAACAGACTAGGAGACAACAAAAAGAAAACGAAACGGTAGTAGTTCGCAAGGTTTAATGTACAAACTAGACCAAGAATGAATTGACACGCTGAAGGCGGAAAGAAAACACAAAGCAAAACAAAAACTATCGCAATCGAGATCCTGAACAAAAAGACGCGAAAGAAACGAAGGAAGGGTCAGGAATTCATTCCAATGACGGTCGGTAATTAAGTGTATGGAAATTTTTTTGACACGCACTCCATCATGTCTAAGTCTAAATCGGGAAAATATACATTCAGTATGCAAGACGCTTAGCGAATTCGGAAATAACAATCGATAATCAAACACCCCATTAGGGGAAGGCATGGCGAGACACATAATATCCAAAGATTTCCAAAATCTCGAAACGAATTCCTTGGGAACAACTTCCTTCCACCAATCATCAATATTCGCGAAATAATGCCTAGAGGAACGAATATACTTATATAATTTACCCTCCTTAAGGCGGAAAGCGGAATACTGAGCGATGACGATACGGTATTGAATAACACTTATCCTGAACACCAGTTGCTATAGCGACGACAACGAGCCCAACCGCCCAACGAGCGGGACGACCACTAGGAGAGAGGAGAATTTAATTTACTCAACCCGCATAACGAATAATGGCCGGTGATCACGGCGAAGTGTGACACTTCAATGTAAGAACGAAGTTTCTCGATAACCCATAGAACAGCCAGACATTATTTTTCTGTGATCAAAATTTCCGCTCAACTGGTGTCAACGAACGACTAAGGTAACAGATGACAGATTCCTTATCGACAATGGTATAAGTTAAAATCGCTCCTAACAAAAAATCTGATGCGTCGGTCTGAATACTAAATTCACGCTTAAAATCCGGACACGAAAGAATAGGAGCTGGGATCAAATACTCCTTAACGCTTTGCCAAGCGTCGTCACAAGAATGATCCCAAGCGAATGCCTTATTTTTGCGCAATAAATTCGTCAGAGATCCAACCACAGTAGCGAAATTCCGGATAAAACAACGGTACCACGAACACATTCCCAAACTACGTCATACACCTGAAACGGAGTTAGTGGTAGGGATTTCCAAAATGGCTTTAACTTTATCTGGATCAACTAATAAACCCTGTTCGTTCACAAAGTATCCTAAATACTTAAGTTCGTCTCTACAAAACAGACACTTATCCTTATTCAAGGTGAGACCTCAGTTTTCAAACGGGATAATACTTCTCTAAGTATTTCCAAGTGTTTCTCAAAAGTTGAAGTTACGATAATAATGTACAAAATACAAAATAAACAAAAACTTGGGTTCTAATTCTGGACCTAAAACTTGTTCTATGAAACGCTGCCAAACGGTATGAACGGAAGCTAAACCCATGGCTAAACGTCGAAACCGGAAAAGACCACATTTGCGTACCGTGAAAGCAGTATACGGCCGAGAAGATTCTTCAATCCGTATTTGCCAATACGCCTTGATATCTAAAGATGACAGATATCTAGCATCAGGAAGTTTGTCTAAGGTGTTTGAAACATATGGGAAGGGATACGCATCACGTTCAGTAACAGCATTAAGGCGTCGGAAGTCCACTACGAAACGATAGGTATTACCTGTTTTTGATACCAACAAGATGGGAGAGCACCAAGGACTATCCGACTTCTCGATAACACCAAGTTCCAACATGTTCTCGAGTTCCTGATCGACAACTTTCTGCATCGCTGGAGATATAGGATAATAGCGTTGCTTGATCGGTGTGCTATGCGTTACAATTTTATGCTCCACTAATGTAGTACACCCTAATTTCTTAGAGAAAGCGGAAGAAAAATTACCCTCAACCAATTTATTAATACAGCTTTGCCCATCATCAAAAAGATGCTGGACTATACTTGAAGAGCTAATGTTCACAATTTTAGAAGCAAATACTAATTCACCACGTCGAAGATCTGGCACAATTCCCATAAGTCTCCAAAAATCAGTACGTGAGGAATCTCCGACGCGATTAAAACATTGATAATTCGAATTTGGTTCCTAAGACCCACAGGAACGGAAACTTCACCGACAGGTTGACAGATGGTATTAACTGGTTTAAGCCGAACGTTAAAAGTACGCAGAATGTTCCAACCCGGACCACCCATAAAGGTTCGAGAGGCACCAGAATCTAATAAACCCAGAAAAACTATTATAAATCGAGACATTTAAATAAGGTTGTTCATCCTCCACAGTATTAGCCAAAACAAAGTCATTTCTGCTCCAAGTACGCCGACTTTGACTGAAGACGCTCAATACGGCTCTCTAACACATCTGGCGTTCGTTTCCCGAACAAGATGAACAGGTTACAACTGTCGCTTCAGGTTTCCTACAACGATAGCAGTGCTTTTTGCGGGGCTGGCTACACTGACGGAAATGATGACCTACAGTACCGAAATCCTAACACTTGAACCTCCCTACAGAGGGGGAAGGTCGAGAAGATCGAAATGCTCGAGATGCTTGAGAAGGTTTAGACTCCACAGAGTTGCAAAGAGCTGAAGGCGCAGAGATGGTCATACAGACAAGATCTGGCTCTAACGCACGATTACGAGAAGGTGGTGGCACATATGCCTCACCAGAAGCCCTATTCGCTTCAAGACGTTTGCCCAATTTCAATAACTGCGCGACGGATGAAATTTCCATCAACCCAAACTGAGTCTGACAGAACGGTAACAAATTCTTCAACAAAATCTTAAGTTGTGTTGCCTCTGGTACAGAGGTACACAATCGAGAAAACAAATTTTTGATAACAGATACATTGAGACCAATGGACTGCTGAGGTCCTTGAGTCCTATGCTTAATCTCCTCAAATAAACGGTCGTCATAATCAGGAGCGAGGAAATCCGAACGAAGACCCTCACTAAGTTCTGCTCAATTCGAGAATGGATCTCGATTAGCCCGATACCAGATAAGGGTGTTACCTCGGAAAAGGTCGATACCAGAGTCAAACAAAACTAAAATAAAGGTTTGGGGTTTAAAAAAACCACACGGTATACATTTTAATTAAAATTCTTGACCACCTAAGAAAATATTGAATTACACCCTGTACATATATTTTTACTGTATATGAAGAAAATTACTACAGTACCGATAGAATATTGCAAAAATACATCAAAAGTAGTAAACCCTTACTAGTTTTGATGTAATTTTGCAATATTCTATGGTTTTCGGTAATATTGAATTTTCATCCAGTTATCAAAAATAAATCCGGTATATAAATAAATTTAATTAACAATATTTAAAATAAAATAGCTTTTTCTACGTGCCTTATAAACAATCTCACAATTTATTATAAACAGAAATAAGCCGTAATAAATATATTACTTCATAATCCAAATATAAATTTTATTTTAAATTCAAATATTATAGTATCCAGAATACATCGACAGTTATCGTACAGCCGTGATTTGATTGTTCGTACGATATGCAGCTGGACATGTCTAAAAACATTTAGTTTCACATACAGCAACAAAAAGTTGTCAGAAAAAGAAATGTGTTACCGAAAAGATATATGTACAAATATGACCCAAAATTTAAAATTTAATGCAATACCTATAGGAAAAGTTAATTTTATATTTAAATGTTATCTACTAAACTGATTGTAATTTGAAATATAGAAAGATAGGTTGAATTTACAATTAATCAAGTTCTAAAATATTACGTTAATTCATTAAGAAAGGAAATAGAAAACTAAAGCAGAATATCAGATGAAATTAGACAAGTACAAAATAATATTAATAGAACGAATTACTTGTTTCCCTACGGCACCTCATGTCCTTTGGTGATGGTTTCTGTTTTCACCCTAGAGAGGAAATCTCGCTACGTTACGGTCCTTGTCTGGCTCGGTGGTTACCAGATAATTAACCACTTGGTAGTCCCAGATGATGTAGGGTGTAGGTAGTTTCTAGAAGGTGTCTTCACCAGAAAGCTTATCTTTCCCGAAGAACGCTGCGGAACGCCGTTATAATTATAGTTTGGTTTAATTGGCTTTCTCCAAACTACTAAATTTACTCGAAACGAAATTCGCTATTCCCATAAATAAATCACTTTTAGGAGTTGATCCGCTTAATCTGATATAATTAAACGTCGAAGAATTGTGACTATAGCTTTATTTTTTGAAGATTTTCACTACTTAAAAGAACTTACTACCACGAATGTCGGAGATCGAATCCTCAATCACCCGCTGCATAGAAAGCGATAGGGGGGGGGGATACAGTTACCAAATTTAAACACAGATAGATAAACAAGCTAAGATACCGAGACTCGACAATAAATAAAGGAAAACTAAAAGAAAAATTAAAAGAAAATTAAGGTGCATATCAAAAGGCTCATGCTTAAACAATATGAACATATCGAAGAGACATGCCGAGTGAAAGCAAAGGACAAGAAAACACCATACGCACAAGTTCAGGGGGGAGGAAGAGACTACTACGAGAATTTTCGAATGATACGCAAGTAGATTTTCCGCGAAAATTTTCCTGTTCAAACGAGCATTAGAAGTAATTTCTATAAATAACGAGATTAAGATTTTACAATTCCATAATGAAAATTATAAATACCAAAATTATGATGAAAGAAAAAAATATATAAATAGGGAGATAGCGCATGGAGATGGAAAAAACAACCTTACTCATGATAAAATGCGTAGGTGTAAAAAAAAATAAATATGTATGAAAATTAGATAAACTAGAGATAAATGATATGAAGTGGGGACACAATGCCGAGAAGCAAGGAACGCAAGATATAAAAGAGCAAATCACAGCAAAATTAGGGGATTCATCGATTTAACTTCGAGATTAAATGATTTATTTTGCGAAACCCTCGATTCATTTTCGACATAATTTAAGCCTGCTGGCATTACATTTCCTTAAGAATAAATAAAAGTTCAATTTCATTTCTAATTATTATTATTATTGTTATCTTTCTCATTATTATTGTTAGTAGTGTTATTGTTATTATTCTAAACGATAAACAAAAGGATTAAGAAGTACCAAGAGGAACTTGAGAATTTGTATCCTAAAATTAGTTTTGAGTAAGTAAAACTTTACACACGATAAAATTGGAGTATATACAGTCAATTTAATCAGAAAAGTGCATGTGGATCGTCGTTTTAAATAATTAATTAGTCAAATACACGATTAAAGTGTATCTCAAGTCAGATATCAGAGATTGATGAGGAGGAAGTAGGGTTCCCCGAATACTCTCGAAATATCTGTACCTTTGTAATTTTAAATTTAAAACGTTCAGTAATAGGCGTGAGAAATCAGAAAATACTTATACAGTTTGATGATAAGCGTCCTATTCTGTAGGAACTCGTTTCCACTTAAATAGACACTGAATAGCACACTCGCATTGCAAAGAGATACCAGTAGAAGCTAGTGATCCACATTTTAGACAGATATAGGCTTTGAGTACTAATCTTAACATTATGAGGGCAAATACACCCTTTTGTGAGTGAAATCCTCAAAAGTCATTGTTTGCCAGATTCGTTTGAATCAGAATCAAAGACTTCCAGGGCTGTACGTGTGTCATTCACAAAAGAATATTTATATATAAAATTTTCATTGATAAGCTAAGGTATAAGTTAAAAATGAAGTATCTTAAGTTTCAACAAAATTAGATGTGAACATACAAACACACAATAAAATAATTTTTAAACAGTTATCTCTAATTTCTTTACATTTACTTACTTTGTACGCTAGGCCTAGTTGTGTAGAACCCAAAAAGTTTGCCTGAGATACCCAAATATTATAGAGTCTAAACAAAAATATGCGTGTGTAACAGCATCCACAATCATACATTTTATATTAAATAAAATAATATTCAAAAGCAAAACTACACAGCAATATGTTTCAATATATACCGCGGAACATATTGCTGTGAAATTTATTTGGTTATAAATATGAAACGTGTAGTCTTCCGCCCAAGCATATACCTACTTAGGCTCTTTTGCTAATTTGCTTATTTCATGGGATAATTAAGGCTCCTTTTGTTTAAGAGAAACAATAAATTTTGAAAATTGTTTAAAATTTGTTGACTTATTTAGCTTAGGATATCTTAACCTCCCCCCCCCCCCCAAATCCTAAATATTAGTTCAATGTGGTTTTAATTTACCTTCATAGATAAATCACTATATATGAACTTTCTAAAATTTATTGATAATTTCCTTATAAAATCAAAAGTGTGTAGTTTGCTGTTTGCACTTGTAAATTACAACACTACGCGGCACAACAGCTACCTTCACATTGTATATTTATCAATTAATTGACTTTCCTAATTTGATTTTTTTAAATAAATTGCTATTATCACAATTTTCTGGGTTACACTTGTGTATATTGATCTCACGCTACTTGTTCAAAATGTTAAATTTATCTTTAATAATTTCAAAACTAATGATCTATATAACTGTTCGAAATTTATGATTAAATTTTTATTGACTTCAAATTAATTTATGAGTTTTCTTACATTATCTTGATCGGTCCCGGTATACTCTTAGTGTCTTAAATAACGCCTGATCGGTCATGCGATCCGAACTTATTGTAGTAAGTAGTACAAAGTTGTGTTTTAACGTTTGTTCTGAAAGTTAGAGAGTTGCTAATGGGTTTGGTGGAAGTGCTTTCAATTTCTTTTTCTAGGTTTGACATTATCGTTTTAGAGTAATTTTTGGAAAATTAGACGGCCTGAAGGCAGATGATACTTCGAATTAAATACGCAATTAAGAAAACACTACATGCTGGTTCAAGTTAAGGGTCCAGTAATTAGAACTCGAGACTTCCGCTTAGTGAGTTTACGCTGTCGTTTTTGTCCTTGCTGTAAATCTGGTTAGAGTGTATTATCCATTGTTGAGATTTTTGGTATCTTCTCTTAGTGTATCGAATACTTCCTTGATTTGGTGTCTAAACTCTGAAAGATCACGTGGTGGAGAGCGGAAAACCACACGATATTTTGAGTACCTGGAGGAGGTAGCAGATTCGAGGCATCTCCTACATATTCAGGCACCGGTAAAAATTAAGTACCTCTTATGTAATTGTTGAGATCCTAGAGAGGCCGGAATTAACTAATTTGCAACTCTGAGTATCCAAATCATCATAAAACCTATTGATTTCCTTTGTTATATTACCGAATTAACAAAATTGCATCTGTGTAATTGTAATTTAAAGTTATTAATTTAGTTTCCGGTCTTTCATTTATTATGTGCATTGTTAAATTGATTTAATTTTGTTTCCGAACTTATATATTGATTGCAAAGTTAAGACTACATCTTCATTTTGTAAATTTAATTTTCACGGATTATCTAATTAGACATAAATTTTATTTCGCTCTTTAAATGCTGAATATTAATTTACTTATGGCCTTAATTTTGATTCAGGTAATTTAAGCTTGTCATAAGTCGAAATTCATGATAGGTTATAACCGCGCTAAAGAAATTTAATTTGGCTGAGAAAATTATAAGTATTTATTTATTTGCCTTTTGCTTTTACCTTAAAATAATTTTGTTGAGATGCAATTCTTATAACGTTATGAACATGTATGCTATTGTTTTTATTTTGACGACATATGTTAAAGTTCTTTAACTTTTCTTTTTACCTCTTGTCTTTTGACGGGGCAATTTCTTTTAATAATTTTTGTACAGGCTGATTCATTTTCGGCCCTCACCATGGGGATCTCGCTTATTATTGGAGATAGAGTATAGGTTTAAATTTGGCAAAGTTGTTAAATTTTGTGTTAGTTATAAATCCGCAAAGAAAATAGACCTGTGACAAATGACCTTCGTTATTAAAAAAAAAAAAACGCGAAAACCCCATTTTCTTCTTTTACCTGTAGCACCGACATTAGGCCTTGTAGAGAAAATATAAAAACATATCCTTGTGGCCATTTCTAAACCTCTATCCAGTGGTGTACTCTAAATTTTTATACGCCGTTTCGTTTCTTTCTGGGCATCATCAACTATCTAATTTCTTATAGGCGCCATATTGGATTTAGACATCTTCAGAAAGAGTTTTTTTTTCTGATTTCAACCATGTACCACATGCTGACTAAAGTTTTTGACATTAGGTTTTATTTGAAAGAATAAATTATAAGATTAAATAAGTTAGCAATGGAATTTCAATCTGTCAAACATTTCATTTATTGTTCATTAATAATACAAAAATGTCATACACTAACGAAGGGAAACGAGATATGATAAGTATTTTTTATTCTTCGAACCGAAATTCAACAGTAGCGAGTACAAGATATCTACGATTATATCCAGAACGACAACAGCCTCATCGTACCATTTTTCTAGATCTCTACAGAAATTTGGTCGAGAATAGATCGTTTACTAAGCCGCGTAATGGTCAAGACAACATGAATTTAAATGAAAATCGACAAGATATTTTACAAATGGTAAATTAAAAGCGTGTTTTCAAATTTCATGTTAAACTTGTATTTTGATAGATAAATAATAATCCATCAATTTCTACACGCGAAGTAGCATCAGAATTAAATTTGTGCCGGTCCAGAGTTTGGAGAACTTTACATAAAAGTAGGTTTAAACCATACAGGATCCATGTTAGTCACTCTTTACTGCCTGGAGATAATTTGAGAAGGCTAGAATATTGTAATTGGTTAATGGGAAGGATAGAAAATGACGAAAATTTTTTAAGCAAAATGATCTGGTCAGATGAAACAAAATTTACAAATTCTGGAATGTTCAACAGAAGTACGGAGCACTATTGGACAGTACAAAATCCCCGACAAAACAGGGCTAGAAGACCACAACATCGTTTTGGAATAAACGTTTGGATGGGTATTTTGGTAAATCGTCTCTTAGGACCAGTTATGTATGAAGAACATTTAAATGGAGAAAGATATTTAAACATTTTACGTACATACGTATCTGACTATCTTGACGACAATATCCCATTAAATCAATTACAATATTTATGGTGGCAACAAGATGGCGCACCAGCACACAATGCAGCTGTTTTTAGAAATTTCTTAAATCAAGAGTTTGTAAACCGTTGGATTGGAAATAGGGGAGTTGTTGAATGGCCTGCGAGATCACCTGATTTAAGTCCGCTAGATTTTTTTTTATGGGGATATGTTAAAAATAATATTTATAAATTAGATGCGCCACAAAACATTGAAGAATTACGAGACAGACTTCAGAATGCCTTCGATGCAGTTCCTAGAAGAACTATACAAAGGGCAGTACAAAATGCCAGAAGGCGTGCCCAATTGTGCATTACCGAAGATGGCCAGATAATTGAACATTTACTGTAATTGCTTATTGTTTACTTTTCTATGTATTTTTATTAATGTTTTTGTTATCTTGTACTCGCTACTGTTGAATTTCGTTTCGAAGAATAAAAAATACTTATCATATCTCGTTTCTCTTCGTTAGTGTATGACATTTTTGTATTATTAATGAACAATAAATGAAATGTTTGACAGATTGAAATTCCAAAGACTACCTTATTTAATCTTATAATTTATTCTTTCAAATAAAACCTAATGTCAAAAACTATAGTCAGCATGTGGTACATGGTTGAAATCAGAAAAAAAACTCTTTCTGAAGATGTCTAAATCCAATATGGCCCCTATAATAAATTAGATAGTTGATGATGGCCAGAAAGAAACGACACGTCGTATAAAAATTTAGAGTACACCACTGGATAGAGGTTTAGAAATAGCCACAAGGATGTGTGAGAGATCCCCATGTTGAGGGCCGAAAATGAATCAGCCTGTATACGCTATTTTTAATTATCGCCATATGTTACCGTTTCTTCTTTTTCTTATGAAAAATGTGAATGAAAACTTTAATGTATGTTTTCGACGTTAAGTTACGAACTAATATTACCTTTATTAGATTAAGATATATGTATAAGAAATTGGGGCGGGGGAGATCTTTTTAGATGAACTAGTTTTCTTTTGTTTTTTTATTACTATACAAATCTGTGTTTGATTTAATTTAAAATTTAAATATCGCATTGATTCATGTATTTTTTTAAATATTTAAATAACTACATGATTTTCACTGTGCCTTTTTGTTCAATGTAATCCCTTTAATCAAATTTAGCAGCCTTACCGAGCCCTTTCTCTCTTTTAATATCACCTGATGGGTTTTTATATCCTCTACGAGTTCCGTCTAGCTAGACCACAGCATACAAACCAACAAAATTATAAAATACAAGCTGGCTTTTATCTGGATCTGGCTCGTTGCGCTACTAAATTTGTAAAAAGTTCTAGAGGCAGTTTCGTTGGTTAGATAAAGTTACAATTATCGGCAGCAGTTTGTAATTTAAACTGACCTTTGTTCGCCATAATTCCATTTTATACATCGTGCCTTAATGAAATTTAAGAAAAAGTATATTTTATTTTAATAAATCAAATTTTAATCCTTAGAAAATAAGAACAAACTTCATATTCTATTTAATTATCAATACTTGAATTAAGAATAAAATTTAAATTGAAGATTCTAGAATTGGATTTTATATCAATACAAAAAAAAATGAATTTAAAAATAATAATTCTAGGAAAAGTTTATACGCCTGAACCATTCTTTGTTTAACAAAAGTTCCTTCTCATGCTCCCGAATACATTTTATTGGAACATTTTCAATATTTTATAACGTTTTCACATTCTATTCTTTATGTTTTATTAATTAAAATAGCGTTGTAAACTTTCTTAATGTTTTTCTAAATACTTTTCTAAAAATTTTTCTTTATTTCGCTGTAGTTTTATTTCTCGAATTTAAGTTTTTGTTCGAGATATTCTCATATCCAGTCGGCTATTCTCTTTTGGTTAAATCCAAATTCACGCATTGTGATTGATGACCTCATTTCTCAACGTTTAACATTCTTATGGTTTGTTATTTACCTATTTTTACCTATAATTACTGTTTGCCTTCCATACCTTGCCCAACAAATTCTTCCTTACCCTCGTTCTTTTGCCATTACGCAATCTTGTGCGTTTATTTCGTTTTGTTCTTTAGATTTTCTGTTTATTATGAATACGTCCAATATCACATTTACATTCTTACGGCGATTTCCAGTTCTGCATGTATTGTTATTACTAGAGAACGGACGCAATTTCCATAAAACGCAATCGGCAATTGGAATTGTGTATAACGTCGCTCAGTACATCCCGGCGTAATTCAATGAAGTATTAGTTTGACTTACTCGAACACCTGGTCTCGCCGCGAAACAATGGACATGCCAGCTATTGTATTCCGAGAATATAGTGCTTTTTAAAGTGTTTTCATGAGCGTAGATAGAAGCGGGGTTTTTATAATTTATTTTATTTATTAGTTTATATTTCGTAAGATAAATAAAGTGCTGTGAGTAAGTTTCTTGTTTTCATAGTTTTAACTGTTAATTACATCGTAATTTTTGTGATAGATCCTGTTTAATATCGTTTGATTGAATCTATTTCTACCAATTATTTCGACGTAAGAGTGTGCATTGAATTTCGTTCAGTTTCAATAACTACGCACACATTTTTAGTTTTCATTTATTTAGATCTAGAGCATTGTTTAAGTTACTTTTTCAGACATGATATGGACGAATGTTGAGAACGGCAGTGTAAAACAATGGCGAGTTGGATTGACGGTCATACTGATTGTATGTCCATTGTCAGTGATTCCGAAATTTATTACAAAATCCGTAAAATATCGTCAAAAATTCGTCAATTAGGATCGCAAACACATCTGAACTCTGTAAAACTTTTATGGCGGCTAATATTCCATTAAATAAACTTAGCAATTCCACTTTAAAAATATATCTTCAAAAATATACTGGTCGAAATGTTCCTGATGAATCAACTTTACGCAAATATTATGTTTCTAGGTGCTAGTCATCTTTTAAATCAATACATATGGATAAGCGCCGACGAAACGGTGGATATGTTTGGACGTTGTGTGGTAAATGTCGTAGCTGGTGTACTACATCCAACTATTCCCTATAACTCATATGTAATAGCAACAAGTGTTATAAATAGAGTTGATGCGGAAACAGTTGCTGAAACCATTAAGGAGAATATACAAAAAATGCTTCATTCGGACGCCACGTACAAAGAAAAAATACTTTTATTTGTCAGTGATAGTGCTGCGTATATGTTAAAAACAGGCAAACTATTGAAGAAAACATATCCTAATATGCTGCATATTACTTGTGTAGCACATGCTCTCCACAGAATCTGTGAATATATCAGAGACACTTTTCCGGAAGTTGATAGACTTGTATCAGCTTTTAAAAAAGTTTTCAGAAAAGCACCATTGAGAGTAGCTCTTTTCAGGGAAAAATTTCCATCTCTGTCACTGCCTCCCACTCCAGTAATAACTAGATGGGGAACATGGCTGGAAGCTACTAGTTATTATGCTGAGAATTTCGATAGTCTAAAAAATTTCGTACCACTGCTAAAGGAGGATGCTAGAAGTATTGGTGAGTGCAAGGAGCTCACACAAATCCCAAATTTAAAAAATCAGTTGTACTTTCTTCACGAACACTTTCGAAAATTGCCGAAACTAATCACTTATTTTGAAAATCGAAATCTCAAATTAAATGACGGATTAACCACATTAGATGTGGCTGTTCATAATTTGAAAAGTATTCCAAGTGACTTCGGACGTGGCCTTCGGCAAAAGTTTGAAGCAATTCTTAATAGAAATCCAGATTTCATTACATTGCAGCAATTATGTATGGAGACAATTCCACAAAATCTAACGACTAAATATGAAGAAATAAAAGAATATTTCCACTATGCACCTATAACCAGTTGCGATGTAGAAAAGACGTTTTCTATTTATAAGGATGTACTTAATTCAAAGAGAACAAAATTGACAGAAGAAAACCTTGAGAAACTATTGCTAGTCAATATTAATACACCTTTGCTCAACTTGAACGACAAAATGAACAAATAAAAATGTTCCGATTATAGAAATAAAATTAAAAACTTTAAAAATACAACTTTTCAACAAATACATATGTATTTCGTAATTTTATAGATCACCACCCGTTTGTTTTCCAATTATATAAATAAAATTAAAAACTTTATAAATACAACTTTTCAACAAATAAATATGTATTTCGTAATTTTATAGATCACCACCCGTTCGTTTTCCAATTATATAAATAAAATTAAATATTTTAGAAATACAGCCTTTCGCCAGTACTGCACTGGGTGGTAAGCGTGTCCGTTCTCTAGTTATTACTGCTTAATGGGAGTAATTTTTCTATTTTGGGGTTTATGCATCTTGTTATTTCTCCGGAGACATTAACGTGTAAGGTACTACTATAAATAGCACCAAATATATTTTTTATTTGTATAAAATTCACATTTACTTTTACTTTAGCATATTCATGAATTGACTTTCATCTATAGACATGCAAATGACTTACAGACTACTTTTACAATTCATATAGAAACAAAGTTAGTCTATAAAATACTATGAGGCAATTTCCATATACCTTTTTATATGCTAACAAATTTTTCTCCCCGCTGACCTGCCGATTCTGTTCGGCTTTCAGAAATTCTGACTTTAACACGTTCATTTTCGTCTAAATGTTTTAATATTTGCAGTTTTAATCTCCTTTGATGTTCTGTCATTGCGTGTCGAGAACAGCCGCCTATGTTTGAGCGTGGGCGGCGCATCTCTATAAATCCAATAATAATTTCTCCTTCTTTTTCTTTCAAGAACCTAGCTACTTGTTTAATTGTTTTTCAAATATCAATATTATTAATATTTTCGCCTTTCAAATTTGACATTTGTTTGTCATAATTTTTTTAAAAATAATATCGAAATTTTTATTTGAAATAATTTCGAATATGTAGCGTGTAATTGTAGACAGCAATGTTTACATTCACATTACTTCGCAAAATACCACACTAATTAAAAATATTTAATAAAAAGCCGAAACTCCAAGAATTTATCAAATGAAGTATTAAATGAACGGCTAAGAAATTATCTCTATTTTATTAAATAGCTGAGGATTAAAAATAGCAATTTCCAACTGACAGAATATTAATATTTGTTCCTTATAAGGGATTTCCAATAAACTTGAAACCAAGTCCTCGTAGCCCAGTGGTTAAAGCGATGGTCTAGCAAACTGTAAACGTGGATTCAAGTCCTACCTAGGACGAATAAGTAGTGTCGTAATTGTAGACAGCAATGTTCACATCACATTACTTCCCAAAATAAAATACTAATTTAAAAATATATAATATTAAGCCAAAACTCCAAGAATTTATCAAATATAGTTATATCATGCCTTGGCATTCTCAAATGCCAAGACATGATTTATTATTATTAAGCTTGAATGTATCTTTGAATAAATTTATCCATGACAACTACAGATATATAAGTATGACATTAATATACTGTCATATATATTTTAAATTTCTTTGATAAAGGCATCATATGCCGAATCATATAGGATTGTTTTAAAAAAATCTTACATGTTTCGGCATGTGATGCCTTTCTCAAAGGATATAAAATATATATATATATATATTATATATTAAAATATAAAATATATTTAATTCTATATTTTAAATTCTTTGAAAAAGGCATCATATGCTGAAACATGTAAGATTGTTTTAAATATATACATTTTGAAGTAAAACCAGACCTTAAATCGCCAACTAATTGAATCTACCATATATATATATATATATATATATATATATATATATATATATATTTATATATGAAAAAAAAACACATCCGTCGAGAAACGTGCAGATATCGATATTTTGCTGTCGAAATATCGATATCTGCACGTTTCTGGACGGATGTGGTTTTTTTCATACAATTTTCATTATCCGCATGGGTGGATGACTAACGTCGCAACGTGTTTGCGTCTACATTCTTCGGCAGGAGTAATCTTGTCAGATTGTAGAATCAACTGCACAAATTTAGCGACCATTGCATGTGAGATGAGATTTGAATAATTCTCATTTCTCACTCCAATTAAATTCAATATAATTCGTATATATTTATATATACGAGTGCTATATATATATATATATATATATATATTGAGGCATTGCAAGAAGGGTTTTTTTTCTGTGAAAGAAATAAAGAATACATGTAACCGCAATGTTTATATCTACTATGTACTTTAATACCAAGAAGGGGAAAGATTGATTCAAAGTATAAATACTTTATTTTGACGACAAATTTGCCTTGAAATAATTAACTTATTTTTCTATTTTTTTATTGTAATGTTTATATTCATTTTTATTTCAAATTAATATTTAACGCGTTTTTATTCAAACAAATTTAACGTATTTATATTCAAATGTATTTGAACGATTAAGCCCCGCCCACAATTTTAACGGTGCAATAACCGAAAAGAAACCGATATTGACAGAGTGATTGTAAACACGTCAACATATGTTACCTAACTAAAGTTATTTTATAAATCAAATTGTAATTTTTTTAACTGTTTTACACTGTAAAATTGTCTAATTTAATAATATTCAAAAAGATAATGCAAGTAAAGAATGGAGCGATTTGCGGCAAGTTATGCAATTAGAAACAAGTGAAAAAATTGGCGTCGGTAATTAGTAGTTGCAGCGAGAGGTCACGTTTTTTTGTGCTCCGAAGTAATTAAAATAAATAATTGGCGAAATTATTAAGTGCTCGAGATTTTTAAGTCTACCAAACGTTACACCTACCTACGAACTACCTGTAGACCAAATTTAACATCTTCCGACCAAACAGTTCAAGAATTAAGAATTTTTAAAGTTTTCGATACGAAAACTACCCGCCTAAAATTTCACCGTATATAAAACATCATCTTTGAACGCTCGAGACCGGTCATCCGCTCCAGCCGCCGTCGGACATGGAGATTTTAAGAAGTTCAAGTCATCCCGAGGGACAGTAGCAGAAATATTCTCCAGTTTCCCGCTGTGAAGACTTCTCCAGAACACAGGCGCAGGAATCAACAGAGGTTATATCCGAAGATTCAGGTTTTTGCTAATTTTACCCATATTATACGCGCCATTTTTACTTGCTCATGAACATTTCTAGAACTTTTCTTTGTTTATTCCATAAATAATTATTTACATTGCTTTCACCGATATTCTACCACTGTAATTTTTATTCAACTTATTTAAACATTAGTATCCACTACTTTTAATTTTAAAACTTGATTCTATTTCACTTTTATAAACTATTTTAATAAAGCAACAATTATTTGCACTTGTCTTACACCATATTGTTTGTACTGTAAGAATACCAACCGCTGAGTGTGTCTCCCTTATTGTTACATGTGTGTCACGAAACTGTAAATTTAAATTCTCAAACTTTTCTAGATGTTTTATTAATAAAGTTAATTGTCAATATTTTACTTTGGTTTTTTTTGTAAAATACTTGAGATATTGTTCCGTTTCTAATTCAATAAGCGACGTAAATCAATTCAAAGTGGAGAGAAGTGAACCGACCTTAACCCTGAAGAAGAGAAAAAAAGAAGCTAGCCGATAAAAAAAAAACAGATAAGTATTGAATGAGCCCGATTTGAATGAATTTTTATATACAATCTGCGTTCATAAAAATAACCTCATTTACATACGACGCAGTCTCGTAGTATAACATTTGCCAGCCCAACGTGAGGTTTCTGATATATTACATTTGGCACCCAAACGTTTTGGGGCGAACTTCTACTCCACACTTCAACAAAAAGTCATTCTATTGTCGAATATATTAAGAAGGAACATTTTCTCAAGTAACAAAGTTTTCGTGGCACCAAGAATTAATAAAAAAAAACCAAGGAGAACCGTTGTATTCGAATTTACCATACTGTACTATTTGTTTATGTGTTTGTTATTTTGTCTTAGTGGAACTTCAGAGAGAGAGCACGGTTTTGTATTTCAAGGGATTGCTGTCTTCAAGACCATCTGTAAGGTATTTAAAGGTTGGTACAGGGAAATATTAAAGTGCAGATTCATATTTCTTTTATATACATATATTTTTGTTATTTGTCATTGCATTTACGCGTGTACATTAAATCTAATAACACTATAAACAACAATATTTTACCACGAATATATTTACCATATAATTACAACTACCTGTACAAATACTAATATAACTTACAAACTAACTAAATATACTCTAAAATGGATACAAGACACAGAGCTAAGACCCCGAAAGACGCAGTAGAAGAAGACCGGAGTGAACAGGGGGACATTGCAGTACCGCAACCGTCCGTTTCAGGAGAGGCCAGTGTTTCGCCTGATAGTAAATTCATGGACATGTTTAACATGTTAATGGCACAAATGCAAGAGATAAAACAAGACATAAATAACAAATTGGACACCAACAACAAAGATTTAAATACCAAATTAGATACTAACAACCAAGAATTAAAACAAGATATAAATAATTCAAATAAAGAATTAAATACCAAATTAGATACTAATAATCAAGACATGAACACTGCCAATAAAGACCTTAACAATAAATTAGATAACACTAACAACAAACTAGATACTAATAATCGCGAACTAAAACAAGATTTAAATAACTTAAATAACGAACTCACGACTAGATTAGAAGTTAACCTAATTAACATAAACGAAAAAATAGAATTAAACAACACAAACATCGAAATGAAACTTAATACATTTAAGGGGGATATCGACGTCCAAATTGCGGAAATCACCGCAACACAAAAGGCCATGGAACAGAATGAGTTGAAGTATCTCCTAAAACTAGATGAGACCGTCAAGTCGCAAAATCTACAGTGGGCACAACAACTAGAAACTTCAACCACTCAAATTTACGAAATAACCGAATCAAAAATTAATACAGCGAACAAAGAACTTCACAAAGACTTAAATAAAATAATACTCGAAAATAATTGTACATTAGATACAAAATTAACAACATATAATCAAATCAATGAGGAACAGACCCAACAATTAAGACGCGAGTTTAATACACAAATTAATGAAAATAAAGAAATACATAATCAAGAAATACAGGCGGTGAACTTGAATCTAGATAATATGAAAACTGTACAAACCGAAAATTATAATGAAACGCAGCACAACTTACACCAATTAGAAAATAAACTTAGAACTTACACAGCACCTATACATAACATAAATACAGGTAATTCGATAATAAAAATCGAAAACTTACAACATTTCGACGGAGATATGACTAGAGTACACCCCATGGCGTATTTAAATGGGATACTACGGTATTTAGAGGACGTTATGGACGAGAAACACCGGATCGAAGTAGTGCGAGCAACATTGAGGAACAGCGCACAAGAATGGTTTCAGAGGATAGAGGAACACTGCCATTCTTTAGATCAATTTGTTGTGTTATTTACGAAGAATTACTGGGACGAAAACCAGCAGAACAGGGCCAAAGTTCGCTTGTTAACAGGGAAATTTAGAGTGGGACAAGTGACGAGGGAGATGTATGCATCTCGCGTATACAACCAGTGCAAGCACATCAGCGACATGAGTGAATCAATGATAGCGCGCCTATTGTTGAACCACTTTATTTTCACTGATACTCAGGCGATTATCTGTCAGAAGGTCACTGACATGGACTCTCTAATCGAGATACTCCGAAGACTGGACGATTTCGCTGAAACCAACCAACAACAACAGCCAAATAATCGGACGCACAACACTAGGAACCCACAAGCACCGAACTACATTCCCAACCCCATACCACGTTTCAACAACTATCCTAATAATAACAATACAAATAATTATGCTCAAAACAATCGTTATCAACCAGCAACCTCTAGACCATACAACCAGAATAACAATAACCATAATAACAACTACAACAACCATCCTCACAATAATTATAATAATCAGAATCGACCGAATGCACAACATACTTACAACCGACCTTATCCGAACAATTATAATAATTCGTCAAACAACAACTATAACAATAACCGACCCGACAATAACGAGGCTTATAACACGCAGCGCGCACAAACTCACCAATCGAGACGCGGAATAAATCACTACGCAAGTAGAGGAAGAGGTCGAGGTAATAATGCTTACCGGCGACATAGATCATTATCACCTGACAGAACAGACATAGAGGGGCTACAAAAAAAAAACCCAATTTCACAAGACGATCTGTATCTGGACCCAACACCCGGACCATCAAACCAACAAAATTAAACAATGATAACGGCTATAACATGTTCTGGAAGTTACAAAATATAAAATTTTACCAATCACCGGATGAATTCATCAACATAGAAGACGCAGGGGACACCGTAAATGAAGTATATTCTCTACCCATTATTATTTTACAATTCAGCAACATAAAATTAAATTGTTTAATCGACACCGGAGCCGAGATTACATTAGTTAGAGAAGATCTGGCAAAACAAATAAAGGGATACGAACAACACGTTGTTAAAACCAAGGGTACCGACATAGTTACCGCAAATGGAAGGAAGATGGGCACTGTCACAAAGCAACTCAATACCGAAATAAGAATAAACGAAATCGGTTATTTAATTCACTGTTACGTAATAGAGAAGTTACAATATGACTGTATATTGGGTATAGACAATATCAACAGGTTAAAAATGATATTGAATTTTGAAAAAGGTATTTTATCAATTGGAAAGAACAATTTAACATTTAATAAACATTTGTCCGTAGAGGAAGTGCAAGAATATAATACTTATAAGAGAGAAGTTTTAGCAGTTGTAATAAATAATTTATTAGAATATAATGTACCGTACTATAGGAGAGCAGAAGAAAGGTTTATTGATAGAGTTGGAAATGATAATATTATAAATAATGAATATATAGGAGTGAATAATAGGCCAGATTTGTTAGGAACGCAAGATAGTTACGAGGGCGAAGAAGAGGTAAAGATTAAGGAGGATTTACAGACAACTGACATTATAAATGATAAGAATGATATAACAAATATAATTGATAAACAGGAAATACCGTATTCAAACGTCGTACCGCAATTAATTAACATTTTAAACGAAAACATCACTTTAATTAATAACGATATAGTTTTTGCAAAAGGATATGAACATCCAATTAATATTGACAATGACTGCCCATTAATAAGTAAGAATTACCCTATTCCTTACCACTATCAACAGAAAGTTAGTTTAGAATTAGAGAGATTAGAACAATCCGGAATCATCGAGAGATCGAACACATACTTTATTAATCCCATTGTAATAGTTCAAAAGAAGGACCTATCGTTAAGAATATGCTTAGACGCGAGAACTCTGAACAAACGAATTAAGCCAGAATTCGAAATGCCGCAAAACATAGACATCTTATTAACGAAATGCGGAAGTAAACAAATTTATAGTAAATTAGACTTAAAGAATGCTTTTTGGTTAATAAACTTAGAACCGGAATCCAGAAAATACTGTGGTTTCTTAGTGAATGGAATTGTATATCAGTTTAGAGTATGTCCATTTGGTTTAAAGACATCACCAGCCGCTCTGATACGTTTTCTGCATCGTATACTAGACCGATATGATGAATTCGCTTTGCATTACCTAGACGACATTATTATATTTTCCGAAACTGTGAAACAACACCTACAACATATTAACATTATTCTTAACACCTTAAAAACCCATGGTATGAAACTTAACTTAGCGAAATGTCAATTCTTTAGACATGAGATTAACTATCTAGGATATGTGATTAATCGGAATAACATTTTATTAGACCCGACACGTTTAGATATCATTCAGGATTATGCGACACCGAAGAATTTAAAAACGTTAAGAAGTTTTTTAGGAGTGTTAAACTATTATAGGAAATTTGTCTCAAACTATAGCGAGAAAACGTTACCCTTGTTGGAACTAATCAAAAAGGGGAAGAAATGGAACTGGACGGCTGAATGCGAATTATGCTTCACAACTTTAAAAGAAAACTTTGTAGAAAATCTCCGTTTACATCACCCAGACTTTACTCTACCGTTTGTTGTGCGAACAGATGCTTCACACAAGACAATTGCAGCAGAGCTAGTACAAATGAAAGACGATCAAGAAATCCCTATTTATTTTATATCACGCACGATTTCCGAGAAGGAAATGCTCGCTATCGTATTTGCGTTAACGAAACTCAGATATTATCTGATAGGAAAGTCATTCGTATTAGAAACGGACCACAAAGTTTTAGTCAACATCATGAGCTGCAAACTTAATAACAGTCGCATTTATCGTTGGACTTTGTTAATACAACAGTACGAGTTCATAATAAAATATAAACCTGGCAAAGGAATGGTAACTGCCGATGCACTTACGAGACAGGAGGGGGACGTAAAGAGGCAGAATATTTGCATCAATTTAATAAATCTCCAAAGGAGAGGCATTTTCTCAAAAACAAAAATCTTACAGACACAATCAAGCCCAGACTTCGATGAAATAAGACGACATTTAAGAACTGTAGGTGAATATAAAGGTATGTCAATCAGAGACCAATTCATAGTAAAACAAATAGGAAGAACTACTGTATACGTCACAAACGAACAACACACCAGAGAAATAACAGAATATTTACACCGAACATACACCCACATAGGGGCAAGAAAGTGCTGGTTACTCTACAGAGAAGCTTTCTACAGTATAAATGACGAACGAATAATAAACAGCGTGGTAAAACAATGTCGACTCTGCGAAATAACCAAAGATAAAACTTTCACTAACACTAACATAAGCCATAATATAACTGCATATGATAGACTAGAGTTAATATCAATTGATTTTCTATCAAACCTGATTCCTAGCACTAAAGGTTATCGCCACATTTTGGTAATATGTGATATATTTTCTAAGTTCATCAAAGTCATACCTACGCAGAAATGCGATACCAACACCGTTTTACAAGCTTTAGTGGACTAATTCGCACATTATGGAAAACCACAAACAATACTATCGGACAACGCTACCTATTTCACAAACGATCGTTACAAGGAGTTCTTACATTCACACGACATCAACACCGTCTATACATCAATCCGCTACCCACAGGGAAATCCGACCGAGCGATATATACGCGAAACGATAAAATATTTACGTATATTACTGGACGAAAATCACAGAAAATGGGCCAGACTGTTACCACAGATAGAATTTACTATAAACAATACACCTAGCACAGTGCATAATCACTGCCCAATAACCTTATTCACTGGACAACCACCACAACGACCATGGACTAATTCTGAGCATATAAATTTACATAATCGTTTACAAGAAGTCAGAGAAAGATTATTACTAAGAAAGCGAAAATGGGAGGAAAAGAGAAATACGGCAAATAAGAAGTACAAAACTTACAATGTAGGAGACCAAGTTATAGTTAAGAGATTAAGAGTAACAGATTTAAAACACAAAATAATGGGAAAGCTATTGAAAGCCTACCAAGGTCCCTATACAATTAAGAGAATCATTGGTAACAACACCTACGAACTTTTTGAACCCGAAACAAATTACATTAAAGGTAGATATCACATAACTATGTTACAAGACTACCACACTTAAAAATAAAGTATTTTTTTATATACATAACAAGCCGAAACAACTTTCAGAACTAACAAACCAAACATGTTATAGTCCGTAAACTAATAATAAGTACTATATTATCTATACTAATCACAAGTTTACATTTAGACTAGGCTAATTAAATTAATCATATTATTATTAAAAGAAAAAGGAAGAAGAAAATAACTACTTAGTATTAAAAAGGGTTTCCAAAAAAAAAAAAACCCGAACAACAAAATAAAACAATCAACTTTAACCATTTAATGACAATTACTAAATAGGGAATTATTAGTTAGAATAATATAAATAAGTACTTATATAGAATTTGAAATATTTTTAACGTGAACACACACATTTCATTAAATTTTCATCAGAGCACTATACTGCACTTGTATATTTCTGTCATACTCCTTTATCCAGTTGATTAAAAGCTCTCAACAAGTTTCTATCTTTTAATCAAGGGGGAAATTGAGGCATTGCAAGAAGGGTTTTTTTTCTCTGAAAGAAATAAAGAATACATGTAACCGCAATGTTTATATCTACTATGTACTTTAATACCAAGAAGGGAAAAGATTGATTCAAAGTATAAATACTTTATTTTGACGACAAATTTGCCTTGAAATAATTAACTTATTTTTCTATTTTTTTATTGTAATGTTTATATTCATTTTTATTTCAAATTAATATTTAACGCGTTTTTATTCAAACAAATTTAACGTATTTATATTCAAATGTATTTGAACGATTAAGCCCCGCCCACAATTTTAACGGTGCAATAACCCGAAAAGAAACCGATATTGACAGAGTGATTGTAAACACGTCAACATATGTTACCTAACTAAAGTTATTTTATAAATCAAATTGTAATTTTTTTAACTGTTTTACACTGTAAAATTGTCTAATTTAATAATATTCAAAAAGATAATGCAAGTAAAGAATGGAGCGATTTGCGGCAAGTTATGCAATTAGAAACAAGTGAAAAAATTGGCGTCGGTAATTAGTAGTTGCAGCGAGAGGTCACGTTTTTTTGTGCTCCGAAGTAATTAAAATAAATTGGCGAAATTATTAAGTGCTCGAGATTTTTAAGTCTACCAAACGTTACACCTACCTACGAACTACCTGTAGACCAAATTTAACATCTTCCGACCAAACAGTTCAAGAATTAAGAATTTTTAAAGTTTTCGATACGAAAACTACCCGCCTAAAATTTCACCGTATATAAAACATCATCTTTGAACGCTCGAGACCGGTCATCCGCTCCAGCCGCCGTCGGACTTGGAGATTTTAAGAAGTTCAAGTCATCCCGAGGGACAGTAGCAGAAATATTCTCCAGTTTCCCGCTGTGAAGACTTCTCCAGAACACAGGCGCAGGAATCAACAGAGGTTATATCCGAAGATTCAGGTTTTTGCTAATTTTACCCATATTATACGCGCCATTTTTACTTGCTCATGAACATTTCTAGAACTTTTTTTTGTTTATTCCATAAATAATTATTTACATTGCTTTCACCGATATTCTACCACTGTAATTTTTATTCAACTTATTTAAACATTAGTATCCACTACTTTTAATTTTAAAACTTGATTCTATTTCACTTTTATAAACTATTTTAATAAAGCAACAATTATTTGCACTTGTCTTACACCATATTGTTTGTACTGTAAGAATACCAACCGCTGAGTGTGTCTCCCTTATTGTTACATGTGTGTCACGAAACTGTAAATTTAAATTCTCAAACTTTTCTAGATGTTTTATTATTAATAAAGTTAATTGTCAATATTTTACTTTGTTTTTTTTTTGTAAAATACTTGAGATATTGTTCCGTTTCCAATTCAATAAGCGACGGAAATCAATTCAAAGTGGAGAGAAGTGAACCGACCTTAACCCTGAAGAAGAGAAAAAAAGAAGCTAGCCGATAAAAAAAAACAGATAAGTATTGAATGAGCCCGATTTGAATGAATTTTTATATATAATCTGCGTTCATAAAAATAACCTCATTTACATACGACGCAGTCTCGTAGTATAACATTTGCCAGCCCAACGTGAGGTTTCTGATATATTACAATATATATATATATATATATATATATATTGTAAAGTGTATTTAACAGTCCGACGCTGGACCGCCAAATATAATAGGTTATTGTCAAGGGCAAACGTTGGAGTGCCAAATATAATAATTATTTTAGCGTCAAAACGCTGGAAACAGCCAAAATAGAGTTTTGGTTTAAAAGAAAATTTGATATTTAGTATAATTTGGAAAATTATCTAGCATGAGTTCACTAAGCATCTCCAGGGTCGTGAAGATTCTTGTCTGGCAAAGAAACAACAGAAACGACTTGATTTGGTTGCTTTAAAAAATGTTTATTGAAAGGAAAAGATCTTATCTCTATAGATGAATATTAAATTTGGTATAATATATTTGGTAATGTTTAACAAATCATACAGGTTACACAAAGGCTTAACAATTTATTTATTGAAAACATAATAGAATTTAAAGATTATGTGGAACTTCTTAGGTGAAACAAATAAATTGAAATAACGGAAATAGGTCAAATATTTGGCTGCACAAACAAAATTGGTTCTGGCAATTCCAAATCACGCTTAATAAATGTATATGTATATAACCTTCTTACTTACAATTATTCTAAAATGGTCATTGGTTTAATCTTTATCCACTTCCGGTAAGCAAATGCATCTGTTCTCCTAATAATACCAATAATACAGACTTAGCACAAAACCTTCTTCAAACTATTCTAATTTTCTACTAAATACTCCTAATCTCTGCGATCAGCCTTGGTCCACCTGACGTACTGATTAAAATGTTTCCAGATTCAGGCTATGATGGTCACAAACTGAACGAATACCTTCAGATAATGGATTCTTCAGTACAGCAAAGTAAACAGTCTCATTCGGATAATGGATAAACTTGATTTTTCAGGTTATACGGGTCCTAGAAATATCCAATAAATATCCCTGTTTGGCTCGGGGTAACCAGTTAAGGTTAAAACAGGAACGGGTATAGCTGTATTCTCTCCAAAATTAAAATGTGAAATAATTATTTTGATCACAACAGAATATATAAGAACGTATAACGGATGGTAAAAGGAATATGACGTTTAAATTACTTGTTTTAAACGTTTTTTTTTTAAATTCTTGTTTCCAAATAAAAACACATTTGAACTATTCAAAATGCCAAAATTCTCTCTCTAATTGTTTCAATAACCCCATAGCAACCCAACAGCTTTTCTCTTTTTAAGTTCATTGGTCGCTTTAGTTATACGGAATTTTCCAAAGTATTTGACATTTATACAATAATTTTGATTCTTAATTAATATTATGAACTTATTAGTTTACAATTAAATTTTCCTTCACACATAACCGTTGATATTACCAAACATTAACAATAGTATACAATATTAAATAAATTTACATAGTTTTATAATTTTGGTTAATGTAAGAAAGTCATATACTTTTGAAATTTGATTATAGATTTGACACTCTAAATTAAAAAAAACAATACAAATATAATAGACTTCCAACCTTCTAAGAAATCCCAATAATAGAAATGTAGCGAATTAAAGCTAGTGTCTCCAATAAATCAATTAACATTTTTATTATTATAATATATATATATATATATATATATATATATATATATATATATATATATATATATGCGTAAATTTTCTATACTCATATACTCATATACGCATAAATAAATGCGTGTGGTGTAACAAACTTTAAATATAGCTTAACAGAACATGCAATTTTTTTCCACTTGCTGAATAGGTTCTCTCACTTGTGTTTATCGATGTCGTCCCCTGGTGCTTTTCTCCTCGGTAATGAAACTCCGTTATTAAATAATGAAACATAATAACTCTGCAACTTTCTCTATTATGTTCGAATGAATTAATTGGAATTTCTACAAGTTTAATACGATTATATCCGTGAAATTAATATATATATATATATATAAATATATATATATATATATATATATATATATATATATATATATATACGAGTCCCAACGTAGACCATATTTTTCAAATAAAAAAATTTCGTATGATTTGCTTTGTAATTTGTAGACAGCAATGTTTACATCCCCACTTACTCTGCAATTACATACATTCTAATTTGATATTTGTAAATATTTCATATAAAAGCCGAAAAACTCCAATAATTTATCAATTGTTATATATATATATATATATATATATATATACATACAGTTCATAATTAAAGTATAAGTTTTCAGTTCGTACTGCCCAAGTGTGAACCGCAAATTGTACTTTATCTCCTTCTAACACACATAAATACGCGCTGTAATACTACACACGTTTGTCATTTTAAGTTAAGACGTACGTCTTTGAAATATTATATTAAATAAAAGGGATAGGTTGTCTAGGAGATAGTCTTAGGATATTCGATTTGTTGTCAGATTATTTCAATATTGTTGTTTTCTTGACTTTGGTTCCGTTATTCTGACTTCTAGCTTAAGCATTCTTCCAATTTGAATATTTAGTTTATCAAAAATTACAGAATCTGTTCTTTTGAGAACAATACTGATAATAAATAGCAATATCAATTAATGGTAATAAGTACGAAATTGTTTGATTATCACTTTGACATTTCTAACCTATTTATTTTATAGAATATTTCTTAGATGCCAAGTAAACCTCTTGGTTCTCAAGCTGAACAGCCTCTATTAAATCTTACAGCGTATTTTGACCGGGAAAAAGAGAATGGTGGACCAGTTATGTCCATCGACCGTCTTCATAAGGTAATTCAAGATAAGGCGGTGTTATAAAATAAGTTTTATTTTAGAGGGTAGCAGTAGCCCTTAATATTTCTAGTAGAACGGTCTACACTATTAAACATCCTAACATTCAGAATCCAGTCTTACCGTCTCCTAGCAAAAAAAGTTCTTGTAATAAGCCAAAAACTGAAGACTTAGCAGAAACAACTAAAATGGAAGTTCGAAATACTGTTTATGACATGTATAAAGAAAGTATGTTTTTAATATATTATAAACATTTATTACATGTTAAAATTTTTCAGAAAAACATCTTACCTTAAAAACTTTAAGCAATGTTTTGTCTATGAAAGAATTTGTTCATACAGGTACAACTACTTTAGCAATATTGCTTAAGGGTATTGGCTTTAAATATAAGAAAGAGTGTAACAGGAGAGCGCTCACAGAGAAATTTAATATAGTCTGAATGAGAAATGTATTTTTAAGGGAATATATGAATAACTTAAATTCAACTTTACGTCAGGT
Source organism: Melolontha melolontha (assembly GCA_935421215.2). NCBI lineage: Eukaryota > Metazoa > Arthropoda > Insecta > Coleoptera > Scarabaeidae > Melolontha > Melolontha melolontha. The sequence continues at coordinate 84,273,045 of OW285238.1, forward strand.
GATCTTCCTTGATGAAACTTAGATCTTTTCGAAAGGGAATAGAATCAAATCCTGGCAAAATGATAATATAAAAGGTGTTAGGAAACCCGAAGACTATGATGGTAAATGGTTTATTATTATACATATTGGCACAGAAAATGGCTTCATTAAAGGAGTTAGTCTAATTTTTCCATAAAAAACCGTCACTGGTGATTACCATGGAGAAGTGAATGGTGACTCCTTTAAGCAATGGGTAAATGATCAGCTTATACCAAATCTTGAGGTACCATCACTTATAATAATAGATAATGCTCCTTATCATAGTGCTATTCAAAATAAACAGCCAAATACCTCCTCAAAAAAACAGAAATTATGGAATGGTTGAGAAAAAAAGATAGAAGCTATTCACCTGCAATGACTAAGAATGAATTAACTCAATTAGTAAAAATATCATAAAGAAGAGAAGATGTTTATTATAGATGAAATAATGAGAAAGTGGACATGAAGTTTTAAGATTACCCCCGTACCATTGTAACTTGAACGCAATTAAAATGATTTGGACTAATGTTAAAAATTCTTATAATTAAAATATTGGAAGAAATGGTTATTCAGATGAAAGAGTTAAAGAAATGTGGAGTGAATCTTTGCAAGAGTGTAATGAAATTACTTGGTATAATTATGCTAGGCATACGGAAGAGCCGTCTACCTTGAGCCTCTGTGTAGTGCCTTTGAATTTCAAGAGGTCTTTATGACTATAAATCATTTGACAGTTGACTTGTCCGTGTTCCGAGCTACCTACATCGAGCCTCGTGAGTAGTGCCTTTGAATTTCGATGGGCTTAACAGCTATAAATAACTGGAGGTAGCATACAATGGAACTTCAACTATTCCTTCTTCTCCTTTTGATTCCATATCGTGTTCAATCATGTTTTAAAAAAATATGACGTAATAATATACTTATAGCACACCAGATGTAACTTCCTTTAGTATTCATTTAACTTTTATCGAGTGCACTTGTATTTTATTCAATTGTGAGGTTATGTTTCGATGGCCCCATTAGGAGGGCCGTTCGTGGTGATGCTTCAGAGGGCTCCACTAGGGGGGGCGCGTGTGTGGTGATGTTTTGGAGGGTGCTTCAGATAGCCCCCCACAAGGGGTGTGTGTGGTTTTGCTTCTGAGGACCCCATAAGGGGGCCCTCCATCTTGTAAGTATTTTTTCTTTTTGCTTTTTGCTTATCCTCATCCTCCATTTTGTTTTCTAATGTCCTTTTGGCTTAGTGCACTTTTTGCTTAACTCCTCCTTCCGCCATTTTGTTTTTTCTTTTTGATTGAACCTCGTATATAAGTGGGGAGGAGGAGGTTGGTACGTATCCCTGTGACGTTATCTGAGTATGACGTCATTGGGTTGTGATGTCATTGTGGCGTTAGTATGACGTCATTAGGTTGTGACGTCATTGTGACGTCATTGGGTTGTGACGTCAGTATGACGTCATTGGGTTGGGTTGTGACGTCATTGTAACGTAAGTATGACGTCCTTGGGTTGGGTTCTGACGTCATTGTGACGTAAGTATGACGTCATTGAGTTGGGTTGTGACGTCTTTGTGACGTAAGTATGACGTCATTGGGTTGGGTTGTGACGTCAGTATGACGTCATTGAGTTGGGTTGTGACGTCATTGTGACATCATGACTTGGGCTGTGACGTCATTGTGACGTCAGTTATGACGTCAGTTATGACGTCATTGAGGAGGAGGAGGGTCCAGAACCGGCTAATCCCCTCTACTGGTGCTCCACCACATTATAGCCTAGCGGCGCGCCAAATTTTGGATGAAAATTACCGTAATCGTTGGGTCGCGAGAGCAGAGCCACAACCATGGCCACCTCGCTCACTCGATATGAATCACTTGGATTACTTTTTATGGGGACACCTTAAATAGTTGGTGTACAAAACTCATATTGAAAGTGAATATCTACGAAATAGAATCGTGAATTAATTAGATAAAAATGACATTATTCAAAAATACATTCTAGTTTAATAATAATAATTCATTCAATAATAATTCAATGATTTAGCATTCCCCAACGGCTTGATGCCAATTAAGATGTTCAGCTATCGGTATTCGCCTAGAACGAGAAGAAAAACTACGAAAACCTACTCGGCCAGCCCAACGTCCCTACAATATGCAATAAAATGATTATAAATAATCTGACTGATAGAGCAGTAAAACTCAATACAGAATACTCAATACAGAAAAAATAATATCAAGAAAATTAAAACGATTTTAACAGACAACAACTATCCACCATCAATTTATAGAACAAACAATTAAAAAAATAATTCACAAAATATACAATATTACAGAAACCAATAACAATCTCAACAGTGGAACTACAAATATCACGATTCCATATGTTTCACAATTACCAGAAAAAATAAAATATACTTAAAAGAAATATAATATAGTTACAACATATAAACCTAGTAATACTAATAAACATCTGTATTCGAAACTAAAGCCTAAAATAGAAAAAAATCGAGAAACACATATCATCTATAAAAGACCATGTCACGATTGCGGGCTAGGTATCTTGCCAACTGTTGAAGAGGTGATCCAATGGAGCTGACTATGGGCCTTAATGGTGCACCCACATACTACAACCACATACCGAAGAAGCCGAATCTTACGTCAAGAACGCAAGCCACTTCATAGAGATATTGAAGAAAGAGAATGTGGAAACAGATTGGCTATTTGTAAGCTTCGACGTAGTGTCACTGTTTACTAATATACCAGTAACCGAAGCTCTAGGGACAATCGAAAGAAAATACCAATCTCCACCATACATAATTAACCTGGTAAAACACTGCCTGGCAAACACCTACTTTATCTACGGCGATCCAAGTTACAAACAAATAGAAGGCGCACCGATGGGCTCTCCACTGTCACCAGTAATAGCGAACCCCTTCATGGAAGACTTGGAGAAAACAGTACTAAGGAGGGCCACTCATAAATCCAAGCTTTGGCTACGATATGTTGACACGTTCGTGATTTGGACACATGGAGAAGATCATCTTAAGAGCTTCCTGGAACATCTCAATAGTATCCATCCAAAAATAAAATTAACAATGGAAGTAGAATCAAACAACCAACTACCATTCCTCGCCGTTTTGGTTAAGAAGAATGAAAATGGAGAATTAAGCCATACAGTGTACCGGAAATCCACACATACAGATCGGTACCTCAACGCAGTTTCACCACCACCCAGCTCAGTTGCAAGCAGTATGAAGAGCCTAGTAACAAGATCACAGAGATTAGCAGATGAAGATAACGTCATTCAAGAAATTAATAAGCTCCACAATGCACTCCAGGAGAATGACTTTAGCAAACGGGCAATCAACAAAGCATTAAAACCTAAACGAGCCACACCACAAGAGGAAAAAAAGGAATCAATAGCCAAAACCTACTTATCTTATGTCAAAGAATATCCAGAGTCCTACGAAGACACAACATTGAAACCACATTCAAGGCCGACAGAAGAATCAGCACAGTCCTTCGGAATCCAAAAACAGGAATACCTTTAGAAAACCAGGGAGTATATGAAATTCCATGCCTTAATTGTGAGAAGACGTACATCGGCCAAACAAACAGAAGGGTAAACGTAAAAAGAGACGAACGCCAAAACTCCATAAGAAAAGGCGAGAAAACTTCATCTTTGGCTCAGCATGTCAAGGAAACGTCCAACACGATAGACTTCACTAATACCAAATTATTGACGAATATAGAACATATGAAAACCAGAATTATCAGGGAAGCTATCGAAATTGAGACACGTCCGGACAATTTGAATTCGCGAGATGATATTCAGAGGCTACCAACAGCATGCAAACCAGTATTAAGCAAAGAAATTGTCAACAAGAAACAATAAACAAAAACGCCTACACCGCAACCCAGCCATTAAACTCCAGCTACAGGCCCAACAACACGGAGCCGCGCACAAACTCAACCAAGTGTAACCAATCAGAACACCAAGCGGGTATATAACCACCATCCTACACTCGACTACGTCAGTTTACGAGTAACCAGAAGCAGAAGCAGAAAGTTATCGCAGACCTGAAGATGGCAAATGTGATTTTTCCGAAACATCGTCCAGAAACCAGCACCGGTCTTTACAAAGACCAAACAGTGGAAACGCGGAAGAAAACCCGAAATCGAGTTACAACACATACTACTACCCGCGGAAACCTGAAAGAAAAACTTGATTTTTGATCATGTTTAAAGAATGCAAGAGTCAAAATATGCTTTAGAAAATTAACAACAATGCTAATATTGTTTGCAAGTAATAAAAATTCGTACAACAAAAATTAAAAAAATCAAAATTGTATATTATGGGAAATGATAAATACGATCTAGAAACTGTATGAGGAATACAGTAAATGGAACCTGGAAAGAAACCAAATCTTGCTATAGCAACCGAACTTTAAAAAATACAACTAGAAAACGACGAGATTGAAGGTTGTGTCAAATATATATACCTTTGACAACAAGAAAAAAACTATAAAGAAATAAAAAATGATTAGTGCAGGCTGGAAAAATGATTGGTTGCCTGAACGCAGTCATATTTTCGAGTCATAACCTCGAAAATAGGATTAAGTATATACGGAAATCTTATTAAAAGCAATCTATTTTATGGTACGGAAATGTGACGAATCAGAAAACAGCAGACGAAATCTCGAAGCAGTCTACATGGACGCGGAAGAGGTACCAAATGAGAAGATAAGACAATGAATGGGCATTGGTAGCTATATAACAACTGATGTCGAGAGAAAGCAGCTAGTGTAGTATAGACATGTGCGAAAAGAATATGCAACGAATATCATTAAATTGTAGAAAACTCGGTAGACATTAGAAGACATGAATATATTAAGAGCAATGACTTCGGTATATCTAAGTTAAGGCCAATGGAATGACAGAAGAACATGCGGACAGCATAGTCAAGCGTTTTGAAACCAATACGTAATATAACAACATATAAATATACATATATTCTTCAGAAATAATCTTGAAATCTACATCAATATGATAAATAATAAAAATTTAAATGATACTGAAGAAATGGGATTGATGGAACAAAAAGTAAAGGGAGTTTTACATAAAATTTAAAATAAGGGCCAAAATTATCTTATAAATAGAAATATTGCTTACTGCTTTAGGCAGTGTACTTTGTGCTAAGAGGAGTTTATAAATTACCTAACTAGAAGATTGTCTTATTTATTTATTCAAGATGGCAACACAGTTGCTGAAATATAAATTTAAAATAATGAACACCAAAGAGTTTTTAATTATACATTTCGAATTTATTTAATCACATTTTACTTTTTACAAATTTTAGGTCTTTAGTATACTGTTTGTAATAATGAAAAATATTATCCGAGCGTATTTGTGTGTCTAGTAAAGGTGAAATTAAATGTAATTATATATAATCAAATCCCTAATTTCTGATATGATGAATGTCATTGACCTAAAATTTGTATGTCTATGTGTACACCAGTAGACCACTAGATTATTGGCAGGTATACTTACACGTACGTATGTGTTGCAATATTAATTTAGCATAAAAGATACAAAATTGATAGTATTCCACAGTAAAATATCTATATACGTATATGCGTACATACCATATAGTTCCGTTTTGCAATATAAACATGGGATGTGGTAATGATTCTTAAAGAAAATTTAACTTTCTTAAACACAAACATTTTCTAAACTATAAAAAATTGGAGTAAAACACAAGACTGTGTTTTATGTATTATTTATGTTAATATAATTTTCGATAATTTACGGAAATGACACTTTCACTTTTTTAACAGTAGAATAATTTATGTATTTATGAATTGCAGAGTGTCTCATAATTGTACATTATTTCGCACAATATATGGAAATACATATTGCTATATATTTTAGTCCAAATTAAGTATAAAGGGATACAAAAGTAAAAATAATTGAATATCATGTACAGAACATTATTGAAATGGGTAAGTCAGCAAACCTTGTGTACGTGCTGTTTAGGTGCTGCACATATGTAATTGCAATATACTCGTGTGTTTATTTGATAAAATTATAAATAATTTTAAAACAAACAGAACTTCCATAATTTGTATTCCGTAATCTAGGTAATCATAAGAGTCAAAATACTTTGTATTTACGTTATGGAAGAGGTTTTGCATATAATGATGAATTCCATTTCATTGCTAGAAAGAAGAGTAAAAGTAAAGTGTCTTATATACATGTAGGTACATTTTATATGATTTATAGAGATACTTTGCAGGTTCATGTATTATTGATAACAATACGTTGATTAACAAGAAAATGTAAGAACTTATCCGATCATGATATCAATAAAGACACATTCTTATATAGTAACAATTATCAGCCTATACCCGTTAAAGAAGAAGAAATAATCATGGTAATTCAAGACGTCTTCACAGTCAAAGGGCTAAGAGAACGCTAGTTGAGAAACGTTTTGGAATAAATTAACATAATCAAATGAAAGCTATGTATATGTATAGATAACGACGAATAAGTATTTATAAACTAAAACAAAATTAATGGCTTTGTAAATGTGGTTAAAATAGTATAATTAAGAAATGATAGATTCACTTGCCTGTGTTTATCCGAGGCGGATAAAAACAATGTGCAAAGGAACGCAGGACAGAGTTGGTCACTATGTGTATATTCGTCGATCGACGAATACTGCTGAAGGTCTTTACCTGGGGAGAGCAAGTAAGCCAGAGAGTTTATCTAGAGAAAGCCTGTGGTAGCAAGGTTCCTTTTTATGATATAGTTCAGGTATGCTAATCATATTGCAAATAGCCACGTGTAAAGAAATAAATGTTAAATAAGGACGTGAGGCAAAGCGTTATGATATCGACGGTTCATTAAAGACTTCCTTACGTAAAATACATTGAAATGAAATGTCACACGATATAGTTTAGACAGGTTTTACAGCCGTGAATTAAATGCGGCTACTATCAATTTATACGCGATTGGTATAATTTTGACATCTAGAATAAAATTTAATAATACGTAAAAATTACTAATTAAAATATTATTAAAATACAAGTAGTACGCAATTAAATACTAAATTAAAGTTTACAATATAAAATTCTAGGGAACATTCGAGAACGGTATGAAATGCCTGATGTAGATAGATTCTAGGAAGGTTATTGCCTATGACCAATGCGATATAAATGAAAGGTTTGAATTTGAATAATAAGCCAGTGTTAAATTACTTCTTTTAACATTTTTAAATTTAATTTATTTTTGAATAATACACTTTAAAACGATTTATTAAGATAAATGTGAAGAACATAGATAAAATCATGAATGAATATAGACCATGGTAGAAGAAATAAATAAATATCAATCTATAAAATATTATAGATTCCGAAAATATAAAAATTGTTTATATAGGCTGTCCTTGAAGTAAAAGGACAACGACTGAAAAATGGCAAAATATTATAATAAGTGTTCATTTGAAAATTAAATCTAGTAGCATGTGATTTACTGAGAACATTTTGAAGTATGTCGTAAATTAAAATTTACTACTTAACCTACGAAGTCGTATATTTTGACAGTTTCTTACATACAAATAAATAACAAATAATAAGTATTTATTGAAAACTATAACAAATGTTGAAAATGTTGTCCTTCAAGATCAATGCATTTCTGATCGATTCTCTGTAGCATATCATTCAAATTCAATATAGGTGTTCAAAATATGTTAATTTTTTAGATAAGGCCACAAAAAGAAGTCGCAACCAATTACAAAACTGTAGTCTACGTGGGTAATCATTTTCTAACAATTCTTGTACTGCTGTGACACGGTATGGATAAAGTTGCATATCTTTTTTTAATAACTTGTGAGTTGTACCAACAGAAAGGTTTATTTGTTGACTCAAATGTCGAACAGATGTTTGTGGTTCATTTTCCATTATTTCTTCAACACGATTAACAACTTGAGGTGTACGTTTCTTAACTGCTCCGCTGCCTGATTTTCTTAAGAGACTACCAGTTTCAGAGAAAAGTTTTAAAGTTCTATCCAAAGTATTCTTAAATTGTATATAATCTATTACAAAATGTGGAAACTCAACTTGAAATTCTACCATCCAATCTTGAACTGAATAAACCCATAAACCATCAATTTTATTACCACTTCGAAAATAAGCCTGGACAAAAAAATTTTATGTTCTAAAGTGAAAGCTATTTTAAAATTGAGAAGCAATTTATTTAAACTAGAATCGACGCACAATTATTTTATGCACTAACTGATATTTGTGATTGACATTATCAAATGTCATTTGGATTTACGTTTACGGAGCAACAAACACATACTAATATATATGCGTCTTATTCTATCAAAGTAACCTAGATTGACTTTTCAAATGAACACACGTTATAGAATATGTATATATTTATTATTTATACACATTTTTAATGCATAGGTATCACGTAATACAATTTTCGGGGAATTTTTTGTTTCAGGGTTCGCGTCATAATTAATCGCAATATTTAGGTTTGATATTCTACATAATTATATCTTTCAATTTATCGTATGTTGTTCTTTTATTTCAAGGACATTCTGTATAAACCTTGATTAGGTGTAAAATAACAAATTCAACAGGTTATTAGTTTAGATAAAAACTGACAAACGCCTAGTGATGCGTTCTATTATACCCTATATATAAATATAATTTAAATGCGAACACCAAAAACAGATTTATAAATTAATCAAGCAAGATTAATTTTATGAATATTAACCAGGAAAACGAAGCAGTTTTAGGAGATAGTCGCTTAACATCGGAAAAACTTAACAAACACCATAAATACTGCTCAAGAGAATAATTGTCGATTCCTATCCGGAAACCAAACGTATTAACTCTATAAATAAAATATAGAAGCAATTAGGATTTTTGGAAAGTATTCAGAACAAGATAATTACTTTTACGGTAGAAGATTATTATTAAGAAGGAATGATTTCTCTTGAATATCTTAAATTAATTTCGGAATTAGTATAAACAATTTAACTTAAATAATTTTTTTTTATTTAATCAATCTTTTTTAATTTTTCAATACATGGAAAAGTTATGTATAAAAAGGATTTGAAACCATCCATGAGAACTAAAAGTTAGTGAAAGCATTTAAATTATAATAATTGTGAAGTCCTAGAGCTTCACAATTATTATAGTATATGCTTTCATTAACTTTTTAAACAATTTTTGACAAAAGTATATAGATGCTGTTATTTGCAATTTAGATTATAAATTCACAATTGAACATACTGCGTTGAGTCTAAAGTCTTGGGTTTCGTTCATAAATATTAATTTTTAATTTAAAATGAATGTCTATAAAATATTTTGTTTACAACATTTCAAATTGTACCGCTAGAAGTTACTACGTTGATGCTGGAGGGTACATATAAGTAAAGTCAAGTAAGAATTTCTTACATATTTGCTTGAAATAATGCAACTAAGAATTATACAAGGACTTTAAAAATATAAGTTTAGTAAGTTAGACATTTAAAAAGGTTTTAACCCAGATACGCCTATTGCATGTTTAAACATACACCTTACAAATTACTGTAATACGCACATTTTGCTATTCTTCGGTAGATATCAGTATCGTTACTATTTCTAACAGTAAATTTCAAACCATATTATAACTGTTTTTATGCTCTGAAATACCCACGTGTTACGGAAAGTGTTTTATGAACTTTGATTTTTCTCTCGAGTAAAGAATGGATAATTGGAGGTGAGTATTCTTTTAAAGTTTTTAAACATTTTGATTGCATAATTGCATTTTTATAACGGGGATATATTATAATTTACTGTAGTAAGTCAAGTGTTTGCTAATTTTTGCCGGTGTGTGCTACATATAACCCTAAAACGAAGTGTCGGTTATAACAGGCGGTAGCCTAATGGGGTATCAAGTGCATACTGTCTATTGTTTTGTAGTTATTGGAAGAAACCACTAACATTTCCAGGCTTTCGGAGGAAATCGTTATTTTTCCACATGGCTCCAACACTGATATAGAATCTGCGGATGAAAATACGGTCAGCATAAATAATCTCCCTGGAAGCCAACTAAGAGCTGAAATCGAAGCTATTTTTGATGAAGATGCTACTCCTATTGTTAATGAAGATTCGACTCCTGGTAACTTGAGTCCTGCAGAAGAAATAGCTTCCGAAGTATCATAATCACTTCAAAATCGATTTTGACAGTCAAAATGATTTTTCATTATCAACATACTAGGCCACAAAGCGTCGAACGCAAGTAACTTCGAAGAAAGCAAAAGTACAAACCAAGTATTGGTGGAAAACGATATAACCCCTAATTTTCCGAATAGGAAAGAAATCTCCGGATCAAAAAATTCTTTAACACCTTTAGAGCTAGTTTCTTTATTTATAGATGACGAGGTGATTTATTTGATTACAGATTTTAGTAATTTATATGCAACACAACACAATCCCAGTGGAGAATATCTCCACGAATGAAATAAGGTGTTTTATTGAACTGTTGTTACTTTCTGAGTATAACTAATTTTCCAGACGGTCAATACACAGCGTAGGCGAATCAATGGATCCGTATTATGGTGGTCGTGAGTCTAAACAACCCATCCGATGGGGTTAGAAATATGGCTAGGCACCATGAGAATGTTATCGAATTGTTTGAAACATACCAAGATTCAAGTACTCAACTGCCCGATAAATATTGGAAGATTGGTTTAGGAGCCAGCGTAGTCTTACAATTTGCAGATGTATTGCAATCCAAAAATAATGAAGCGCCTTACCATATATTCTGCGATATTTTTTTTAAACTTCAAATTTATTGGACCAGTTGTCGCAAAGGGGCTTGAAATGTACAGGAACGGTACGGGAAAACAGAATTTCTAACTACTTACTAAAGTACGCCAAAGTTCTCAAAAAAAGTGAGAGGCACTTTTGTGTATTCCCTCATGCAAAATTGGAACGATAACAATATTATCACAATTGCTTCCAATGAGATTTATGTATTTCCTACTAAACAAGTAAAACGATTTTCCCAAAAGGAAAGGAGACACATAAACATTGAACAACCCCGTCTTATCAAAAATATAATGAGAATATAGAGGGAGCTGAGCGTTCTGATCAGAACATAAGCTTGTATCGCGTTTCGATTAGGGGTAAAAAATTGTATTTTTTTTTGTTTTCGCTGTGGACAGACATGGCCGAGCAGAATACTTGGCAACTCCATAAATATAATGGTGGGAAGATGGACCATTTATCTTTTCGATGCATTGCTTCGGAGCTGTTTGAGACATTTAAGAAGACAAAATCGAAATTCGACAGACTTTACCATCTAGTGGCCTATCAAGAAAAGTACACAAGATGTGCTTTTTGTCACAAATAGGCAGCATCCATTACATCCCAAGTTATGTTTGATTAATTATCACACTAAAGAATAAAAATTTGTTTGTAATATTTTGAAGAATGTAATAAATGGTTAGTTTTCTTCTTACCGCAGTCCATAGTTGTTTGAATTGCTACAGTCTGTTTAAACATACGCCTCTTATCTCGAAAACTATTCCTCAAGAAAATAAATTATATTACAAAAAATTCTTTATAATCAACTAACAAACATATTCTCAAAATTTGGTGAAAAAACAATTAAAAAGTTTCAAGACTATCTCTGTTAATTCATGTTATGAATGTTAACCCAGATAACCCTCACGTCCTACTAATAGGATGTCAAGAATGCAATACTTACCTACGCAGATCAATTTTTGAAACGATGGCCTGAAAGTAAATTACATATTTCCTTTCAGACCTTTTCTTCAAATATGTCTCTTCTTGTACATTTATCTGATATAGGTATTCGGAAAACCGGGACAATCTGCTCTAAGCGGTTTCCAAAAATTCATGATCACAAGTCCGATGTGGAACAAATATAACTATCGTTAGTTCGAATGATATAGCATGACTTCGATGGTATCTAATGCTGCCGGTGTAAATACCTCACATATGGTAAAACGGTATTCCCAACAAGAAAAGAAGTCGATTTTAGTACCGCAGCCTTTCGTTGTAAAATGATATAATAAATAGGCGGTGTCGATAAGAGCGACCAAAACATGCCTTTATATAGGATAGGAATCCGGGGCAAAAAATGGTACTTCTGTTTATTCGCCCACAGTTTCGATATGGCAGTACAAAATGCCTGGCAGCTAAGCTGGTTATCCAAAACTGAGTCTCAGCTGCACCATCTCGCTTTTCGGAGAAGCGTTGCCTGTTCAATACTCCAGATAAATTCAAAACCTAACAACGCCGCTGTAGTACGTCTGAACATCGATTCGCGCTTTGATGGAATACATCATTATGTAATACCATAAGAGCGCTAAACCAAATGTCGTTGCCGTCATATGAAAATTGCTACATGATGTGTTAAATACGATATTAGGCTTCATGTGAGATGTTTTGTACACCCTGAAAAATAACTTTCCTATGGAGGTAATTTTGACATAAGATAAACTTTATCCTCATTTTTTGTTTTATTAGTTTGTAGTTAGCTAGTTAGGTAGTTTGTTAGCTTATCATTAGGATTATTACCAGAATCATTCTATATTTCCTTTCTAGTCTAACGTACCTCTTCATCCTGACGTACTACATTTAGGGTGGCAATTTTTTTATAGCTGCTGTGGGTTCAAAATTTTCTGAAGGTAAATATTTACTGATTGATGCCCAATAAACAACTTGGCAAGAAATCGTGAGGTTTTCAACGTTTTGCGTCTTCATTAATGCTAAATTTTAAGTTTCCGTATTTTTTGTTGCATAAAATGATTTTTAGATAAACAATAAGAAAAGTTTGAACAATTTAAAATATTAAAAATGCTTTTGTTTTATACAAAATTTGGTGAGGTTTTATCTCAACCAAGATAAATTTTCTCTTTCTTTAGTAATAATATTAATATTTGTAAAGACTTTCTAGGACTTATTTTTCATTACTAACCTCTGTTAATTTGCATTTTCAAATACGATTACATACATGTTGTTCCCTATCGTTTTCCAGTTTTAGAACATATGTATATCCAGCTAGTTGGGTTGTATCTTCTGCGTTAATTTCAACTCCGCTCATAACTACGTTATTTGTTTCATCACATTTAAAATTAAATCCAATTTATTCTCCTCAAGTTTTTGTAAATTCGTAGGTGTTCTTTTGATTTTCTTGCTTCTAACAAAGAGTTCTTCCATCTTCCTTACAGCTTTTATATTCTTTATGTAGTCACCTGGGGAACATTCAGCATCGTTCACTATTTAAAAATTTTATTATTTTGTGACTAGAATGAAATAATTGTCATTTTACGATTACATATTAAAAAGTGAAAATTGTAACAATTAGTTTTATTTATATTTTAAAATGTTTTCTTTATTGTGAATGCTCTTCCATATGTAAACGAAATATTTTTGATAAGTATTTTTTAATGTTAACAAGCATTAAAAAATTTTCTTATCGGATTAATGAACGTTTTTGAAAGATGCCATAGATGCAAGGTTAGTTAGGTCTATTTTCAATAAATAGATTCCAGCCTATTTATTTTCGTATTTTTCTTACGTTTCACAACACGTATAATACTCTATTATTTACTCTACTTCCTATAAATTTAGTTTTGAATTTTCTATTTAAAATTATTCAAATAATTGGAAATAATTACGTTGTGTTGTATTAAGATCGTTTCCCGTCATTAGATGGCTGAGATTTCAGAACATGTTTCTCGAGTGGAATGAATAATTAGTCGTTTGTCGTACTGATATGTATCTTTTTAAACTAAATGAATTGAAAATAAGATTGAACTGAAACAGCAGCGAAAAATTTTAAATGGGCCAATTTTGAATGCACCCTGTAGCATCGATATAACAAATTTAAAGTTTATTTCGTATAGATGTAACAAATGTAACAAAACCGATCGTGTTAGAAAAACACATCTATGACTACTTGTTAAATTTATATTCAATGTTTAATGCCTATAGGTTAATATCTCTTTTCGACTTTGTTTATAAATATCAAAATCTAAAATTTAAGAACAAGCTATACCTACCAAAACAAAATGATATTTAGAACTTTATAGTAGTAGCAAAATTTCATAACCAACATTTAAATCTTACAGATTTCTTCAATAAATAAACATTGTTTGTTTTGACAGTCAAGGAAAAATATATCTATTATAATTTTAGAAAATTAAGTATATACACAACGAATTGGAATAGCCTAAAAAGGCAATAAGAGCGTTGTAATAAAACAGAACATGATATAATATATGTTTTAAAATTGACATTTTATAATACCTACTTATAAGAAATAGCAGGCGCGGCCCGTGATGACGTATTTGGGAGTGCAAGTACAATTATGCGAGTGCTTCGTGTATTCTCGTGAACTAACTGTAACGTTTTCTTAATAAGCACCGAAAACACACGAGGCACTCGCATCTTGTACGTGCACTCCCAAAAACGTCATCACGAACCGCGCCTGAGAAATAGTATGGCATTCATTTAAAAATAGGTGCAATTATCCAAAAAGGAGGATCAATGCTATTGATAATACCTCAAAAGATTCCATAATGTACAAAATAAAGCTCAATATGGTATCTCTTACCCATTAATATAGCTATATGTTTGTTTAAACATAATAAGCAATCCGGATTCAAACTATGTTTGAAATTTAAAGATTATATTCAAATCGCAGATCACGATTTTATATCGAATGAAAAATAAAATAAGCTAGTCAATTATAAAGAAAAGAAATACACACACCATGAGTGAGAGATATTCAAATGTTAAAAATAAGGAAAACATAGAACAAAACATGTGAGATAAAGATTGAGTTAGTGAAAATAAAAATATTTATGAACATTTTTATTTCATTAGAAAACATTAAAAATTGATGTAAGAACAAGAGTTTTAAAATATAAAACATAATCTAAAAGAAAAGACCGAGTGGAGTTACTTTACATTTGAGAAAGGATTGACGTCACCAGCCATGTATATAGTAATTTGTTTCAAAAAAGAAAGACTTTCTTGAAATCAATTGATAGCAGTTGTCAGATATTAGAATGTTCACTTGTAGCGGAAGATATTGTCAGATATTTTAAGTAAAATCATTTTTGGAATACGTATATTTTATTTGTTTAAAAAGAGAATTATTATCTTTATTCTATTTGATTAATTAATATCACTTTCTCAATACAATGGTATGTGTCATGTATAATTCGAAGACTTATAATAATGAACTCAGCAGGTCCGTACAATATATTAAATGTATATATATTAAATAATATAATAATACTATAATAATACGTTACATTAAAATTACTAATTTCATATGGATTATTTATGGGTCTAGGACGTTTCGTCGCCGCCGTTTCGGGGCCGCCGATTCGGAGTCGCCGTTTCGTGGCCGGGACGTTTGGGGGCCGAGCCGGTTCGGAGCCGAGCCGTTTCGGGGCCAAGCCGTTTCGGGGCCGAGCCGTTTTGGGGCCGAGCCCTTTCGGGGCCGAGACGATTCGCAGCCGGGCGGTTCGGAGCGGGGCAAAGTGAATATTTTTGATACTTTTAAAATCGTATGAAAGTAAACACTGTTTATCGGCTTATAATCTTAATCCACATGTTAGCAAGAAGAAATGACTTTAATCGCTTTCTGTCGGTTAAACGGTTCCCAGATTATCCATTCATTTTTGTGTAAACGGATTATTATAACGACATCCTGCTTTGTAGCATCATAAAAGTATCTGTTTAATGGTTATTGGTAATCAGTAGGTAATTTTGTAAATGACATTTATGAAATTTAGAAAATATTCACTTTGCCCCGCTCCGAACCGCCCGGCTGCGAATCGTCTCGGCCGCGAAACGGCTCGGCTCCGAAACGGTTCGGCGCCGAAACGGCTCGGCTCCGAAACGGCTCGGCTCCGAAACGGCTCGGCTCCCAAACGTCCCGACCACGAAACGGCGGCTCCGAATCGGCGGCCCCGAAACGGCGGCGACGAAACGTCCCATCCCCATTATTTATTATTTGCGAATTATTCTAATTCCTTAAAATATCTATAAAAAAATATTAAATCTCGTTTCTTAATACTTACTTCCAACACTTTTATTTTTATGTATAAAAAATCAGTGTACATGAGTTGTATTCTATTTGCTATTTAGTAAGTTTGAATGATAATTTTTATTAAAAATTAGATCAAGATTTGAATTCACCGAACAGGCTCCTGCAGACAAAAGTTTCTCATGCTCATTAAACAAACAACACATATTTAAGGCAATATTACATTTAATCAACAGATAACCTGAGCTAACCGTAACACATATAATTTTTATTTTATATCATTGAAATTCGTTACCACATAGGCGCAAACAATTCAAGCGACATCTTATAAGCTTAGATGGGATCTGCTTGCCAAGACAAGCCAGGTACTTATGAGCAATAAACTATCTATTTATTTTATCTATTTATTTTGCATATTTATAATAAAAACCAAAACAACATTTATATACATAACCTCTGTCTCTATTTATTTGTACTATATTATAACAATCAGCTCATTTTACATAGTAACAATATATATATATATATATATATGTGTGTGTGTGTGTATGTGTGTGTGTGTGTGTGTGTGTGTGTGTGTATGTGTGTGTGTGTAAAGATAATTATTTCTTGACCTTTGTATATTATAGTGGATTTAATTATTCGGCGATTTAGGATGTTTTACTTTAATATGTATATATTTAAAATAATCTTTTACATGTTTCGGCAATTACTGTCTTCTTCAAAGAATTTAAAATTATAAATGACAATATATTAATGCCATATTTATATACGTATGTGAAGGTGTCATGGATAAAATTACATTATTCAAAAATGTGTTCAAGTTTAATAATAATAACAATTCATGCATTGGCATTTCCCAACAACCTGACGCCAATTACAGGAGGCATTGGCAAGCCATCAGTTATTATTATATCTGCGCCTGTAGAGAGACTTAAGATGTAGAGCTCTCAGCATTCGTCTAGGACGAGAAGGAAAACCAATCTTCAAAACTAAAACCCAAAATAGAAGAAAATCGAGAAACACATGTTATTTATAAAGTACCATGTCGCGATTGCGATAGTTCCTACATAGGTCAAACTAAACAATATTTATATAAAAGAATACAAGCCCGCAAATACACTAAAGCAGACAAAACTGCTTTATTTACACACTAACAGCGACGCAATCACCATTTCGATTTTGAAAACACAAAGGTTAATGATAAAGAATAACACACAATGAAAAGGGAAATTAAAGAACTGATTAATATTAAACAAGAAAAAAATTCAATTAACAACATAAGTGACAAAAAATCTAAGCAGTATATACTATAACTTAATAATGTAAAGTAACGATCTGGAAATTACGATCATGAATATATACAATTGTTATAGAAATATCGACCATATGGTATTTAAATATCTGCACATGGTGGCAGTCCCGAGTTTAGATCCCGAGGCTAAGCTGTCCGAGTAGGTTTTCGTGATTTTCCTTCTCGTTCTAGACGAATACCGACAGCTGAATATCTTAAGTCGCTCCACGGGCGCAGACTTAATAATAATAACTCATGGCTTGCCAATGCCCCCTGTAATTGGCGCCAAGTTGTTGGGGAAATGCTAAGGCATAAATTATTATTATTATCAAACTTGACTGCTTTTTGAATAATGTAATTTTATCAATGACGACTTAACATATATAAATATATAAACATATATAAATATGGCATTAATATATTTTCATTTAAAATTTTAAATTCTTTGAAAAAGGCAGTAATTTCCGAAACATGTAAAAGATTATTTTAAATATACCAGGTGTCCCGTATCGTACTGTTCAAATTTTAGGTGTGTAAAGTAGACTTATTTCAAGTAACAAAAACGTAAAACTTTTATATCCATTTTTATTTGTTCTAAAGTTACAGATCTATGAATGTGATTGTCAGATCATGAAAAAAATGTAATCCTAAAGTCAATACAAACTGATTTTATTTAAAAAAGTTATGCAATTCAATAACAGGTCTGTGATAGATAAGGTCGCATAATAAAATTTTATCCGAAAATAAATAAACACGTGTCATGGTGCATACAGTAATTTCTTGGAGATCTACAAAAAAGAGTACTGGAAATTGATTTTTGATAAAGAAGGTTCTAACTTATTTCGTAAGTGCTGAACCATGAATATCATACAATAAACAAATGTTCAGATGACTGTTAACGTTGCATTTTTTAATAAAGGATTACATTAGGTTTCAGTTCATACAACAGCTTATTAGTGAGTGGACACGTTTTCTTTATTCAAAATGCCTTACCAATTTTCTTCTCAAGAGTATGCGGACATGCATTTCGTGTATGGCTACTGTAACGACAGTGCACGTCAAGCAGTTATTGAATAGCGACATCGGTTACCCGATAGGCGCATTCCTCATTACAGAACGTTTCTGGAAGTACACAGACAATTTCGGCAATGCGGACTGCGTGATTATCTTTTCGACCGAGGAGTAAATTTGCCAGCAGACTTAGAGGAAGAAGCAGTAGCTATGCTAAAAGGGAACCAACTCTCAGTGTACGTCGAATCGCTAGACAACTAGGTGTGCCACGAACGACAGTTTGGCGAAATTTAAAACGTGAGGGCTTATATCCATATCACTATCGCAGAGGACACGGTTTGCTTGAGGCAGACCACTATGCTCGTCTAGTTTATTCTACCTGGATATTAAGACAGTCACGGCTTTATTTTAATTTCTGCAGAACAGTCCTCTGGACAGATGAATCTACATTCACGAGAAGTGGTGTTACAAATCTGAGAAACCTGCACAGGTTGTCATTAGAAAATTCCAAAGCTATACGCCTGACTTGCTGATTGGTCCTGTCGTTCTTCCTGGGAGGTTAAATACGGATAAGTACCTTCAATTTCTTATTGACGAACTGCCAGGTCTTTTAGAGGATGTCCCACTGACGACGAGACATGTGGTTTCGCATGGATGGGGCACCACCACATTTCGGAATTGCTGTCCGAAATTGGGTTAACGTCACATATTCAAGATGGATTGGTCGAGGTGGTCCTGTTGCATGGCCACCCAGATCACCCGATCTTAATTCCCTTGACTTTTATTTATGAGGGTACATGAATAATTTAGTCTATGCGCAAGTTTCGAACACAAGAGAAGAGTTCTTGGATCGTATTCACCTGGCTGCCGAACAAATCCGACAAAACAAGTATGAAATTCGGATTAGTACTTCTTCTGTTGGCTTTCGGGCACAAGCCTGCATTCAACAAGGAGGTGAACATTTCGAAAATATTATTAATTGAACTTTTTTAAATAAAATCAGTTTTTATTGACTTTAGGATTACATTTTTTTTCATGATGTGACAATCACATTCATAGATTTGTAACTTTGAAACAAATAAAAATGTGTATACAGGTTTTGCGTTTTTGTTACTTGAAATGAAATCTACTTTACACTTCTAAAATTTGAACATAACGATACGGGACACTTGTATAAAGTATTTTTGTATTTAAATACATATGTTAAGAAAATCTATCGAAATATGTTATTAAGTAATTAAAAACATTTATAATCGACCTACATATTCTTGTGTCCTACTTATTGTTATTCAAACACTTACAAAAAAAGATGCTATATGCAACGTGCAAGCTATAAATCATCGCGAAAACTAACTTCGATAATTTTTCGGGATACAATAGCACTCTGAGAACATACCTTTCGTGGGCGGGTTGCTATTAAACATACAAGCCAACCAGCCAGTACAACGGCTTAGCTTCAGGGAAGACAGGCGTAGTTTCTTACGAGACCGCGAATTAAAGGCGACTTGTAATAGTATATCTACGTCACGCGAAGAACGTATATGCGTTAACGTGCCCACGTAAAACCAGAGATCCAAAGGACGCTATGACAAAAAAGTAAGAAACGAACGACAAACATATGCAACAAATTTTATCGGAAACGTTTGTTCCTTAAAACACATTCACTGTACATATATCTATATATAAATTGCAAAGTAAAAATAAGTTATTAAATTAGATCAATGGGCGAAGCCGTGTATATACCGGCTGTCCTTGAAATAAAAGACAACGTATGAAAAATGGAAAGATGTAAATACAATTATGGAAAAAGTGACGAGCACACCCTGTATAATCTGACCGTGTCAAGATAAATGCGTAGATTTTTGACTTTTTCTATCTCTGCATTTTTTACTGAGTGCCTCCGACAGCTGCAATATACTGTCTGCATGGAGACCGATGCGGGGAGGGAGAAACCGGTTATTGTTAGTGTTGTGGAAGCGGATAGTTGTAGTCGTACTTTGTGCATGATGGAAGGCCGTTCACGTTATTTAAGTGAGTTTGAGCGAGGAATGGTTGTGGGGATGCACATGACAGGAGTATCCTTCCGTGATATCGCGCGCCGTCCCGAGCGGTCATTATCGGCAGTGCAGCGGGCATGGCGAGAATAGATGGAGCAAGGACGTACGCACCTTCAGCCGCGAGCGGGACAGCCCCGCGCGAGCACAGCACGCGAGGATCGCGCCCTTATGCATCGCTTTCGCGTCGCCTACGTTTGCTAGAAAATGGACTGCGAGCACGCTTTGCGTTGCAGCGGATTCCACTGACTCGCTAGCACCGCTGTACACGGCGCCAGTGGGTGGAGGCTAGACACCAGTGGGTTGTCGAGTGGAGGCACATTTTGTTTTCCGACGAATCAAGATTCGAATTGAGCACCGGTGACGCGCGAATTTTGGTTCATCGGAGACGTGGTGTGCATCACCTCGAGGAGTGCATCCAACCACGCCCTGTCCACCGCTAACAGGGCATTATGGTATGGGGTGTTATTACACATGGTGGACGTACACGTCTGCTGCGTATACAGCATACGATGACGGCTTGCCACTACGACGGCCTGTTGTGCTTCCCTACTTTCGACGGCACCCAACGTGTTTTATACATGCACGACAACGCCCGACCGCACACTGAACGTGTTGGCCAGACCTTTGTGGAACAGAGCCATGTACGGATGCTTCCATGGCCGGCACGTTCTCCGCATTTCAATCCGATCGAACATGTCTGGGATATGATCGGTCGAAGACTTCAACGTTATCCGGCTCCTCCGGGTAACGTTGAGAAGCTATGGAGACGAGTTGAAGCAGCATGGTTGGACATCCCTCCCGCTACCATATAACGACTTATTAACTCCATGCCTCGTCGTGTAGCCCCGTCGTGTAGCCCCGCCGCTCGAACATTAAATGTCTCAAAGGGTAATCAAGTTCAGCGATAATTAAATTCAGTGGCAATTAAAGTCAGCGGTAACTAAGTTCAGCGGTAACCAAATGCCATAAAGGTAAAATATTTCATGCTTTAGAAAAGGCGAAATGCGCAGTTATAGGAACATGAAACGTAAAAACTATAGCGTCACTTACCTATGGAAGTCGGCGGGGACACAAATCTAATATTACTTTGTGCTAAATCTAGCTGAAAAAATGTAGTCAAAGATCCACCGTATAGATGATTTCTCAAAATTCTCACAAATAACTCCAGCACACTAAAACGGCAACACACACTTTTTGAACCTCCCACCTCATCGATATGCTAACGGTAAGTAAGTAAAAGAGACACGTTCCCATGCGCACTCGTTTAGTTCTAGAAGTTTTAGAACAAAAAGTGCTTGGCTTTTTGACGAGACGATTAGTCCAAAAGATCGCGTGACGCAAATACATATGCATTTCAAAGGCCTACGTGAGGTATACAAGGGTGATCGATTCAATATTGCAACAAAAGGTAGTAATATAAATTAAGATGCATTTTGTTACCAAAAAACCTTCGTCATCAAAAAATAGAATTTAGTTTTGAAAAAGTTAAAAATATATTTCATAGGGTAGCCAATATTGTTTATTTAAAAAATCTTTTGAAATGACTGGATGAAAATTTTAATATTTGATATTTTGCATAAGTATATTTTGTGTTCTTTCTAGATTATGAGAAATTATAGAAATTTATCATACTGTCAGGTATATTCGCTTTTTAAATGTATGAATATTTAAAATTCGTGACGGTATATAATTTTTACAAAAATGTACTTTGAATAGTGATTTTTACATTTTACATAGTAAAGCTTCATTGGAAAGTAATTTATAGTTAACATCTTTAGATTTGCATTTCTTATGAAATTAGTTCCATTGATATCATTCCCAACCTAAATATTAAATTTATAGAAATATATTCATATATTAGAAACGCGACGTAAATTAATGTACTGACTGAATTGAATATGAAATACTATTAGTAGGTTTTCTATAAACAAAATGTATAAAAATTAAACAAAAATTAGCGTAGAAGTATATGTATTTATTTTGTTTCAGGTCAAAAGGAACAAAAGAAGCCAGAAACAGTTCAAGATCTATTTGATACGAATTCTTGTATACCAAGACCCTACAAGTGTCCTCATCCACAAATACAGTTTTTTCTATATACTAGGTAATTTTCCATAGTCGGTACATGATTTTTCTTATAGCTTGTCAATGATATTTCATGTCTAAATTAAATCTCAAACTTATACTGGTAGTTCTGGTAGTGTTTTCAAGAACGCACGTTCTAATTATTGTAATGTGTACGAAGTCTTCGTTACATATTAGAAATGAGTTTATACATATGTCGTTAAAGTTCAAAAATTAATCTGCTTCTATGGACTTTAGTTTATAATGTAGAAAACATTTTATTTTACATTACAATTGCTGTTTCAAATCAACTTCAAGTTTGCGAAGGCGAAAGTATAGTTGATTACTTACAAAAGGTAATAACCCCTTAACACAATTAATGCTCGTATCCTAAATACCTATTTTGACAACTAAGTTGTTATCCTCAGTTGGTAAAATTTAATAATTATAGTGTTAAACATGGAGAACAGCAAAGCTAACAAAGAATCGTGTAACACTTTACAAAATATCCACTAATTCATGTTGTCGAAATAAGTATTTAGGATACGAATATTAATTGCGGTAAGGGGTTTTAAACCTTTTTTAAGTTTTCACTTAATCACGGTCTTGAACAAAAAAAATAGTTTATTAGGTAATAATTCATATTTGAGAACACATCTAAAAATTAAAATACAATTTTCTCTTGTAATGCACATGAGTGTATGAAACAGAATTTGTTTCTAACAAATGTTATAGCCAGTGATGGTAACCCTGACTCTTACTAGTTCGGTAGAAAGGTCGGCAATATTCGGTAGATTATAGAAAATATCGGTAGATTAAAAAATTTACAGCCTTTTTAGGAATATCTGAAGAGTTACTATCGATGATAAAAAATTTATTAAAATATCACTTGTGAGTCAACCTATCAAATGATATGAGACCCAACATATAAAAGAAGACGTACATAATTAAATTTATAACAACTTAATTTAAAATGAAATGTATATAGAATTCCAAAGTGAACGTTATGATTCTAGGCAGGTAGAAGACCAAGGGTTTGGCGTCTAGAGCAAACAAAAGAAATGCTTTCTCTTTGCACACGAATATGTACACAGAAAATGTCTAAGTTAAGGTTAATATTTTAAAATGCGAGATATTTAAAGAAATACATATAATTTAAAAATAGAATTAAACATTCTTATATATGCGAAGCGTAGCTTCGTGTACTGCCTTTTATTTTTCTTTGTGAGTGTTCCATTGGCCTTTTTCAAATATATTATTAAACGTGAATAAAATGTAGGCAATCTTTTTTGTTTACGTCTAATTATTCTTTGATGAGATTATTATATATTAATATGGAGGCCTCTAATATAAACTCTAAGATTTATTGAATTTTGGTACTTTGCATGATAAACACGTCTTTTATTGCCTTTTATTTCTCTTTCAATTATATAGACTTTGTCAAATTTGGAAGCATGTTCATTTTTAAAATTATGCTGTGTTAAGGCTACAACTGGAAACAAATTCTAATAAAAAACTGATATAAAACGTGTTTAACATAAAGAGCACTCAAATACAAGTTTTATTACCATTTGTAAAGATTTGAAAAATAAACGAATATGTAAATGTAGTTGTTTTTATCTATGTGCCATGAAATTACTGATAAAATCTAAAACTTAATACAAAAATTTTAACGAGACTTTCGAAATTTTTGTACTGTATGGTCTAGCATTTGCTTTTATTAGTATTATCTTAGACGGTTCTTCATTTATTATTTTATTATTTCAGGCGAACGCAAGGGAATCCAGAACTTATAGACACAAGACGTGAAGATTCTTTGTATAATTCGCTTTACAATAGATTAAATCCTACCAAAATTGTAGTTCACGGTTTCGGTGGAGGTAGAAACCTATCACCTAGCACGGATATGAGAGACGCTTATTTTCACGAAGGAGATTATAACATTTTTATTGTCGATTATGGTACTTTGGTGAAGGAACCGTGCCTAAAACAAATGGAATGGGCCCCTAGATTCTGTGCCAAATGTATAGCTCACCTTATAAGATACTTAACTCAGCATCCTCGGGGTGTTAAAGCTGATCAACTCCATTTGATAGGCTACAGCGTGGGTGCACATATTTCTGGATTGGTGGCAAATTACTTAAGTCGAGCCAAAGACGGAAAGTTAGGTAGAATAACAGGTAAGTTAATAAAATTAAGTTTAATTTTTAAACGAAATGCTAAGCTAATGTTCACAGATTTAAAAATTGTTTCCTCTTTTGCAAAGGTATCATCAATATGCATCACAAGGCACTGCGCCCTAAATAAATATCGTGTAAATGAAATAATTAGATTTCTTTAACTACATTCTATAATGGGCGACATGAAGATACACATATGTGAAAATGATTTATTTTGTTTAAAATATTTTTGATATATTTCTACAGTGCGCGCGCAGGCACATTCTTGGCGTAATGAAGATGTTCGGAGAAAGTCGATCGAGATCGGCAGTCGTAACGCACAATTTAAAAGGGAGTCTCTATTTATTGTATATGTATACCCTTACTCAGTGGAGACGATCGTAGATTGACTAAACAGATGGTAGGTTGCGTCACGTAGTTTTAGGTTTTAGGCTCACGACTGAAAACTAAGAAAAGTGTTGCGCGTTCGTAGGCGCATACGCTTACCAACTATTAAGGCTCTACGCTATACCCGGCAATCCCACACTGAAATGAGTGTATTTTTCCGGCCTTTTTTTGGCTTCAAATTAAAAGTTGAAAGACCGCTCGATGTATGTATGACCATGTATCAATAAAAACTAGGTAGGTATTTACGTTTTTTTCAAAATTTTTGTACGGTTTGACTTTTATCGATAAAAAACAGAAAATCTATCCGGACAAATTTAGAGATAACCAGGCCAGCTAATGGAGTTATGAAATGTTTGTGTTGTAGGTATTTATAATATCTAGGTAGCTATACAGCCCGTTTTTGTCTAGATGTAAAAGTTGTTTAGTTATCAATAAAAATAAAAGTAAAAAACAAGCATCCGATACTCAACGTCCCTGAAAATATGCAGCCCACATTACAGCACACGGTAAAATAGAGTAGGTACCAAGACGTCATGTTGAGAGGGTCTAGTCATTTATATGTGAACAAACTAATTTGCAGCTAATAAATTACTGCATTTACATAAGTAAATAGTTTGTATTTAAAAAAAAATAGAATAAAAAAAATTAGAGATCTTTTTTCATAATACTTCTTATAGATTGATCTCTATGATACCTCGCGTCAATTATTTCTGGAAGCATTGCATTCATATAAAATTTTTCCAGATGTTGAATCATATGATGATTCCAGAAATCATCATTTCGTTCTATTACTATATATTTCAAATCGTGTTTAGTATAAACTACGAAATAACATTTCTCTCTTTTGGTGATGTGGAGTTGTCCCTGCACTTGATACATATAATTATCAAAAGGTTTTAGCAAAATTTTGTTACCATCATTTGCATCTAAGGTGCAATAATTAATTAATTTTTCGTTAATGGCTTCATGTATTAATTTATCACGCGCTGAATAAGGACATTTTATTTCGACAATAGATTCGAATCCAATTAATCCGTCAGGAGTGGCGCCTAAAAATTTTTTCTTCTCGTCAATGAACAAACCGCATGCCTCAACTTTCAAATTTGTAATTTCCATAAATTTTTGCTTGGCCCTTTCTTCATTATCTATGCCATACTGTAGAGAATTTGGTAGTTTTTTATTATTGAATCTATTAGTATACAGCATATGTTTTATTGTACTAGCCGTGTCTGTTTTTTCTCTCATTTTACAAATCTTGCCAAAGTTACTTGCCGTTAATCTTATCTGTCTCTCTTTTTCCCAATCGTTGTTATGTCTCTGATTCACGGTCCTAATTTGAATATTATGACAATCAGATAATGACAATTCATCAAGAAATTGTTTTCTCTTGCTTTCGTATTCCGGAATAGGCATGTCAGGTACCACGATTTTGCACGCTCCGTAATCCGAATCAGCACTTTGAATTCGAATTTGATTTTTTTTGCTTTTCTTTTTTATTGCTTGATTTAGTTTAAGATTTTTGAATTTTTCCAAATATCACAGTTAAAATTATCCCCATTAGTTTTCTTAACAAATGTATATACAAATGTCTCTTTATTATTATAATTTATGGCTGCCGCAAAACATCTCCCTTGGTACGAGCCTCCCAGCGAAAAATTTATTCTTTTTCCTCCCACGAATTTATTCACAACAGAATTGAAGGATTCTACGACGTTATTGTCTACGTCATAAAGTAAACTGGAGGATAAATTGGCTACTCTATTCAAAGACTGAAAAAATACATCATATAGAGCACTGCTTTTGAAATGTTTGTAATCAATAGTATTTGAATTGTTACTATTGTTACCATCTTTACTACAAAAATAGCTAGCACAGTTACTATGTTCTCCAAATATGTGGGCAGGTCCATTGAGAATATCATTTTTTAAGTTTTCAATTTTTTGTTGAAAAGAAACATTTTCATTTTTGCGGTACTTTATGGCACTAACTACAGCTGTTCTAAATTTAAGAATATTCTGCCGTAAAAAATTTCGTATACACATATCTGATCGAGGAGTTTTTGAAATTTCTCGTATTTTCGTACAGAAATTTCGCAACACATGATTTCGACACTCAATTTTTTCAATAAAATATGTTGGTCCGTAAGGTTTTGCTGTTTGAATTTTTTTATATACACTACTATCCCCATCACCAATAATAGTTTTATATCGCAAATTATGCATTTCTATTGACATTCTAAACCCATCTAGAATAATAGCTGCTTCCATAGAAGTTGAAGAACTGCTCCAGTTTTGAAAACATTTATGAGACGGAACATTTTTTTTATCGTTATTTTTACAAAATTTGCACATTTTATTTTTTACTCCTACGTACAAAACTTTTTTAGTTCTGGTCCCAATTACGCACCCAACGCCCGAGAGAGCGTTATAATTAGACTTGTAACTTCGTTTTGACCAAGCTCCATCCATTGTTACAGTTATAAAAGGTATTCCGTCGCTATCAATTTCTCCTGCTTCAATTGCCAACTTACGTTCTTCCTTTCCTGCAGCTTGCATTTCTTTTAATGCTAACTCCTCTGTATTTTTTAGCACTTTTTTTTCTATGCGCGCATACGTTGCTGAAGACATTTGAGGAATGTCTAAAGCTGCGGAAAATTCTGTTAATTGTGAATGACCCGCCCCTATTGCAACAGTTCCACACACCGCTGCTTCATTTACTCCACATTTTTTATATTCATTTTCAATACTGAATGTATCGGTTATTCCACACATGTTGCATTTATAAGTAAAAACACTTTTAAAACCAAAATGTTTTTCCGCTATTATTTCTACATTTTGAAAAGTACAGCCAAACATATCATGTCGTATTCCTTTTAGAACAGTAAACAGATGATTTATATCAACAATCCTACGTCCAGCAAGAGTAAAATTGCAATATTGTTTAAATTTTCTGTTTCAA
Organism: Melolontha melolontha; assembly: GCA_935421215.2. Lineage (NCBI taxonomy): Eukaryota > Metazoa > Arthropoda > Insecta > Coleoptera > Scarabaeidae > Melolontha > Melolontha melolontha. Next base: position 84,301,096 of record OW285238.1, read on the forward strand.
TAAAAACCTCATCTGATATATCCGAATCAAAACTGTCGTCGCGTGCCGAATTTGTCTCAGTGAAAACAATTTGATTATCTACAATATTATCACGTTGAGACACTATTCGATTTTTTATCCGAATTTGTTTCATCAACTGTTTTCTACTTTTCCGTTTTGCAGCGGTTGTCAATCTTTTTTGGGAGTGAAGTCCCATTGTTAATTATATTTCAAAATTACAACAGTCACCAACACTAATATACGTATGCAATCTTTCGCATACGAATAGCTAATGAAAATAGTCCGAATATAATGCTAACGCACAGCAAAATTTTCCAAAATAGAAAAATCGCTCCGAAAATACAAGCACAATTGACAAGAACTAACAAAAGCACAGCAAATTCACTTATAATCACATGCAAAGCACAAGATGGTAAAAACCAATTGACCTTATGTTCAAGTATTCATCATATTTATAATTTTTTTTTTGACATTCCCACCCCTTATTTTTTAAGATAGGTGGGAGCAGAAAGTTGTTTATCATATGGTCATATCTTTATCGAATTATATACATTTTTCCAAGTAACCAGGTGATTAACTTTTAATGACTAAGAAGGATTAGAAAGCCAGGTAATGCGAGTTCTATACACTTGTATAATTATGAACAAATAAATATATTATTATTATTATTATTATTATTATTATATTATTATATTATTATTTCAATTAGGTATGTATGGGTAAAATTGTGTAGCTTTACTACCCTACTTATTTTATATTAAAACCTATTAAGTTACATTTGTTATAATAATACATCTATTCTTTATCTACGATTCAAAAAATTTTAGGCGGAAATACACAGATCATCTATCTGCTTAAAACAAGTCATAAATAAATCCCAAGTAGCTGATGTGTCAATAATCAAATTTGTTTGCTAATTTACATAATCCTTCGACCATCTCAGCAGGGCGTCTTGGTACCTGTCCGCTGTAGTGAGCTGTAATGTGGGTTGCATATTTCTGAAATGGTAATTTTTCGGGCACTAAAGTAGACCCTTAAGGCTCTACGCTATACCCGGCAATCCCACACTGAAATGAGTGTATTTTTCCGGCTATTTTTTGGCTTCAAATTAAAAGTTGAAAGACCGCTCGATGTATGTATGACCATGTATCAATAAAAACTAGGTAGGTATTTACGTTTTTTTCAAAATTTTTGAACGGTTTGACTTTTATCGGTAAGAAACAGAAAATCTATCCGGACAAATTGAGAGATAACCAGGCCAGCTAATGTAGTTATGAAATGTTTGTGTTGTAGGTATTTATAATATCTAGGTAGCTATACAGCCCGTTTTTGTCTAGATGTAATTGTTGTTTAGTTATCAATAAAAATAAAAGTCAAAAACAGGCAACCCGATACTCAACGTCCCCGAAAATATGCAGCCCACATTACAGCACACGTAGGTACCAGAGTAGGTACCAAGACGTCCTGCTGAGAGGGTCGAAGGATTATGTAAATTGGCTCCACAGGCTTCTACCTATAACAATATTAACTTATCAACCAATAAATCGGCGTAAATATTGAAATAAATGCTGCAACTGGTTCAATGGCTAATTAAATTACCTTTTATTGAGTTTTAAGAGAATTTTGATCCATAATAATCACCGAAAATTAAGTGCGGATCGGAGACTAAACATCAAAGATGAATTTTCTAGTCATTTATATGTGAACAAACTAATTTGCAGCTAATAAATTACTGTATTTACATAAGTAAATAGTTTGTATTTTAAAAAAATTAGAATAAAAAATAATTAGAGATCTTTTTTCATAATACTTCTTATAGATTGATCTCTATGATACCTCGCGTCAATTATTTCTGGAAGTATGCATTCATATAAAATTTTTCCAGATGTTCAATCATATGATGATTCCAGAAATCATCATTTCGTTCTATTACTATATATTTCAAATCGTGTTTAGTATAAACTGCGAAATAACATTTCTCTCTTTTGGTGATGTGGAGTTGTCCCTGCACTTGATACATATAATTATCAAAAGTTTTTAGCAAAATTTTGTTACTATCATTTGCATCTAAGGTGCAATAATTAATTAATTTTTCGTTAATGGCTTCATGTATTAATTTATCACGCGCTGAATAAGGACATTTTATTTCGACAATAGAATCGAATCCAATTAATCAGTCTGGAGTGGCACCTAAACATTTTTTCTTCTCGTCAATGAACAAACCGCATGCCTCAACTTTCAAATTTGTAATTTCCATAAATTTTTGCTTGGCCCTTTCTTCATTATCTATGCCATACTGTAGAGAATGTGGTAGTTTTTTATTATTGAATCTATTAGTATACAGCATATGTTTTATTGTACTAGCCGTGTCTGCTTTTTCTCTCATTTTACAAATCTTGCCAAAGTTACTTGCCGTTAATCTTATCTGTCTCTCTTTTTCCCATTCGTTGTTATGTCTCTGATTCACCGTCCTAATTTGAACATTATGACAATCAGATAATGACAATTCATCAAGAAATTGTTTTCTCTTGCTTTCGTATTCCGGAATAGGCATGTCAGGTACCACGATTTTGCACGCTCCGTAATCCGAATCAGCACTTTGAATTCGAATTTTATTTTTTTTGCTTTTATTTTTTATTGCTTGATTTAGTTTAAGATTTTTGAATTTTTCCAAATATACACCGTTAAAATTATCCCCATTAGTTTTCTTAACAAATGTATATACAAATGTCTCTTTATTATTATAATTTATGGCTGCCGCAAAACGTCTCCCTTGGTACGAGCCTCCCAGCGAAAAATTTATTATTTTTCCTCCCACGAATTTATTCACAACAGAATTGAAGGATTCTACGGCGTTATTGTCTACGTCATAAAGTAAACTGGAGGATAAATTGGCTACTCTATTCAAAGACTGGAAAAATATATCATATAGAGCACTGCTTTTGAAATGTTTGTAATCAATAGTATTTGAATTGTTACCATTGTTACGATCTTTACTACAAAAATAGCTAGCACAGTTACTATGTTCTCCAAATATGTGGGCAGGTCCATTGAGAATATCATTTTTTAAGTTTTCAATTTTTTGTTGAAAAGAAACATTTTCATTTTTGCGGTACTTTATGGCACTAACTACAGCTGCCCTAAATTTAAGAATATTCTGCCGTAAAAAATTTCGTATACACATATCTGATCGAGGAGTTTTTGAAATTTCTCGTATTTTCGTACAGAAATTTCGCAACACATGATTTCGACACTCAATTTTTTCAATAAAATATGTTGGTCCGTAAGGTTTTGCTGTTTGAATTTTTTTATACACACTACTACCTATCCCCATCACCAATAATAGTTTTATATCGCAAATTATGCATTTCTATTGACATTCTAAACCCATCTAGAATAATAGCTGCTTCCATAGAAGTTGAAGAACTGTTCCAGTTTTGAAAACATTTATGAGACTGAACATTTTTTTTATCCTTTTTTTACAAAATTTGCACATTTTATTTTTTACTCCTACGTACATAACTTTTTTACTTCTGGTCCCAATTACGCACCCAACGCCCGAGAGAGCGTTATAATTAGACTTGTAACTTCGTTTTGACCAAGCTCCATCCACTGTTACAGTTATAAAAGGTATTCCGTCGCTATCAATTTCTCCTGCTTCAATTGCCAACTTACGTTCTTCCTTTCCTGCAGCTAGCATTTCTTTTAATGCTAACTCCTCTGTATTTTTTAGCACTTTTTTTTCTATGCGCGCATACGTTGCTGAAGACATTTGAGGAATGTCTAAAGCTGCGGAAAATTCTGTTAATTGTGAATGACCCGCCCCTATTGCAACAGTTCCACACACCGCTGCTTCATTTACTCCACATTTTTTATTTTCATTTTCAGTACTGAATGTATCGGTTATTCCACACATGTTGCATTTATACGTAAAAACACTTTTAAAACCAAAATGTTTTTCCGCTTTTATTTCTACATTTTGAAAAGTACAGCCAAACATATCATGTCGTATTCCTTTTAGAACAGTAAACAGATGATTTATATCAACAATCCTACGTCCAGCAAGAGTAAAATTTGCAATATTGTTTATATTTCCTGTTTCAATAAAAACCTCATCGGATATATCCGAATCAAAACTGTCGTCGCGTGCCGAATTTGTCTCAGTGAAAACAATTTCATTATCTACAATATTATCACGTTGAGACACTATTCGATTTTTTATCCGAATTTGTTTCATCAACTGTTTTCTACTTTTCCGTTTTGCAGCGGTTGTCAATCTTTTTTGGGAGTGAAGTCCCATTGTTGTTTATATTTCAAAATTACAACGGTCACCAACACTAATATCATATGGTCATATCTTTATCGAATTATATACATTTTTCCAAGTAACCAGGTGATTAACTTTAAATGACTAAGAAGGATTAGAAAGCCAGGTAATGCCGTAACCACTTTTAGAGGAAAACAAGTTAATACATTTGTTTGTCTTTTACTTTACGCAAGCATCTAAGTATTTCAATTAGGTATGTATGGGTAAAATTGTGTAGCTTTACTACACTACTTATTTTATATTAGAACCTATTAAGTTACATTTGTTATAATAATACATCTATTCTTTATCTACGATTCAAAAAATTTTAGGCGGAAATACACAGATCATCTATCTGCTGAAAACAAGGCATAAATACATCCCAAGTAGCTGATGTGTCAATAATCAAATTTGTTTGCTAATTTACATAATCCTTCGACCCTCTCAGCAGGGCGTCTTGGTGCCTAGTCTGTTGTAGTATGCTGTAATGTGGGTTGCATATTTCTGAAATGGTAATTTTTCGGGCACTAAAGTAGACCCTTAAGAATGATACAAAACGACGAGCTAAAAAATTAACAATAGATATATTATATATCAACACAATTCAAAAATTTTACACAAAATTGTATTGAATCAGCAAATTGTTCCAAGAATAAAATAAAAATAAACTGAATTAAACTACAGCATGCACTAAAAATATTACAATTTAGTTAATAAAGCGATTACCAATTACCTAATACATAGGATCAAAATTTCAGTTCTACCTCAGATCTGTAGCCGAATTTTACACATTATGTTACCTAAGCAATAGTAAAATGGTATCAAAAAATGGCATTAAATGGCATTAAAACTAACAGAAATTACAATTTATCGAAATGTTCACATCTATGGTTGCGTGGTGACAAAATAATGCAATATATATCTAGGGTACTTTACAAAATTGCCGTTAAATTACTCACATGTGTTAAATCAACTAAAAAAATATTTATTTAAATACAAAATTATTTTAAAAATAAATTTTATAACAAAATATGTACGCTAATTTTATAATTTTATATTAAACAATTATTTTCTTTTAATAAATACGTGAATTACGTTACAATTTACCAAAGTTCCGAATACATAGTTGAATAACTATAGATTGAATCGATTCTGCCTTTACTTTATGTAAATCCATATCAAATGATAAAAACACAGAATGTTGTATTAGATTTACACTTTATTTAATAATATTTAATAATGACTATATAACAACTGTTTCACCGTACAACGGTTTCTTCAGTTAAAACAAGCGGTACTATAAAACATTTTACTTAAACGTAAATATTTTTTATTTTATTACTTAATGGTATTCTCAGAAATTGGAAACCGAAATATTTTTACCCGCCTCTTTTAGTATAAGGGATACATATAGATAACATAAATTATATTATAAGTGACACATATCTAACAAAATATTTCAATCAAAAATAGGAAATAAATTCAACAGAGGGGAGGAATTAAGCTCTGTTTTGTCATTTAATAATTTATTTGAAAATTTTTGTTTATTAATTTGCATTGCTTCTAATAAATCGAGTTTCTTACTTTTCTTTTCTTCGTGTAGGATCTTGAAATTATTATTAAAACTATGGCTTTCTTCAATTAAATGGTTGGAGTATGCTGAATCTGTATCGTTTAGAAATGGGAAAACAGATTCAGCATACTCCAACCATTTAATTGAAGAAAGCCATAGTTTTAATAATAATTTCAAGATCCTACACGAAGAAAAGAAAAGTAAGAAACTCGATTTATTAGAAGCAATGCAAATTAATAAACAAAAATTTTCAAATAAATTATTAAATGACAAAACAGAGCTTAATTCCTCCCCTCTGTTGAATTTATTTCCTATTTTTGATTGAAATATTTTGTTAGATATGTGTCACTTATAATATAATTTATGTTATCTATATGTATCCCTTATACTAAAAGAGGCGGGTAAAAATATTTCGGTTTCCAATTTCTGAGAATACCATTAAGTAATAAAATAAAAAATATTTACGTTTAAGTAAAATGTTTTATAGTACCGTTTGTTATATCTGAAGAAACCGTTGTACGGTGAAACAGCTGTTATATAGTCATTATTAAATATTATTAAATAAAGTGTAAATCTAATACAACATTGTGTGTGTGTTTTTATCAACTATAGATTGTATACCGCTTTAATTGACATCAATAATTGAATTCGTTATAAGTACAAATATAAAAAAAGGAAGAGAACAGTCGACAAAGATTCACCAACAAAATATAAAAAAGCGAGTCTTTGTAGAAATACCTCGATTAGCTGTATGTGTGCGACGGAGATGGATGCACTCACAGCTAGTGCGTGTTTTTGTGATCAAATGTTCAGACAAGACGAGGTTGGCTTGATTTTCTCTCTCCGTTGTTTGCTAGGATGACTGTCTTCCTTGTAGCGAAATATTATATCCCGTTTGTCGGACAAAGAAAGCCTAAGCTAAAGTACATCTAATTGCTTCGCAGTAAGATGCACAAATTCTCTAACGGTAGCAGGCTTTCTAGTAACTACCAGACACAGCACTTCCTTCTTCTATGTCACTAGGTAATAAATTGTGAAATAGATATCATAATTCATTGGACTGCGTAACACCTAAAAGTGCACCGGTAGAGAAACCTGGATATATCGCAATAGTAACTTCTTAAAACTTAGCAAAATTTAACTCAGGATTGGCAAAGTAATAAAGTAAATGAGATATAGTGATCTTTTCAAATGTTCCAATATTGATTTATATGCTGGAAAAACAAAAGCGTAATCCCCGTACAAATTTACTACGCTGGTATATTATTTCTGTTTGGCTCCTTGTCAACATAATGCAAATATTTAATCTCTTTGCTTAAAACATTCTCTTCTACAGAACCAAGTTTCATTAATAAACTATCTACTCTACTATCTCTGTATGTGGTAAAATCAGTTAATCCTACCGATTGATCAGTTGCTAATTTTGATATTAATTGTAAAAGATGTCCTTTTTAATTTTTAATGCTAATTATTAACGCTGGTTGATTATAGTTACCAGATTTAATTGTATTATTGGTTTTCTTTGATAAAGGATATTACAACTGATGCCATTTTGACAATTGGTCTTGAGATGTAGGAGTATGTAACAGTTAATTTCTGAAACATGTTGTGTATGGAATATAACATAAGAAGCAGCCTCTGACATAGTTGAACGGTTAATTGTCTACGTCGATAAACAAACTAGATTTTTTTTACTAGTTTAAACTTCACTGTATTCCTATGTAATTGTAATAATTGCTTGTCCTATACAGTAGCTTCATCAGGTACGCATTAAAGTAAATGTCAACTTACAGCAGTATGCATAAAGACATAAAAGCTAAATATTATTAGCTTTTGCTGTTATACTATTTTAAAAGCATATGATTACTAATAGAAATTTAATGGAATAAATATTAATAATTATAATAAATCTCTAAATGATCGATTTTAATAAATCAATTTAACTAAGGTGAGTTATTGAAATCTAATTGATCATTAAGTAAATCTTGTGATTGTTTCAATTTATTAATTTCTTAGTTTTCCAGTAAATTTAATGTCACGTTATCAGTCTCCAAATCTAGAATTTGAAAATTATTATTCAATCTGTGGGTTCTTGCTATTAAATAGTTGGCTACAGTAGAAACTTGTTTGTATACTTACACTAAGAACAATGCTCAGAAATTCATTTTTGATTTTACTGTTTGACTGCATCTACACGTTACTTTATACACTCCAGATTTTAAATTCTTGTCTGCTCTATCCTTTATTTTTAGTGTATTTGAATAGATTAGTATTATTAGTTTTCAAACTATGTTTATGTTCAAATTTTCAAATATATATTGTAATATCTTCATTAGATTTGCTAGGTTATATTAATATTATAAATTTTGAATTTGTTTTGTTCCTTAGTACAGGAAAAACTCTTTTATAAATACTTTTTTGTCAGTATATTGCCAATTAGAGTATATGTGTAGCCGTAATCGATTACTATTTATTTGATTAGATTTTAGTTCTTGTTCATAATTTTCTTCGGATACGGCATAATTAATTTTCTAATTAATTAAGAAAAATTTTCAAAATATTTAAACAAATACTTTAAGGAAACATAAGCAACCACATGAACGACTGTTCATAGTTCCACTTCTATCTGCTTAACTCAAGTCAATTATCATTTAATAAATGTAATTCAAAACTATTATAAATACGGCGGTTCCTGTTTACACTTTCTGACGAAACACACGTGTGCGAGAAAAATAAAGGTCACAGCTCTTCATATTTTACATAATGATTAATATGCCTTTTTTGGTTTGAAATATTAAACGTGATTTTGTAACCTTAATTCAATATTATAACATTGAAAATAATTACGGTATAACGGAAAATATAGACATTCACGAAAAACACTTTTTCTACTTTTCAGAATTTTAACAATAATATTAACTTAATTATAAATTAGACCCTATGTATCATCTCACCTGAAATATATGCTAGAAAAGAAATAACTTTTTCGTGTAGCTTTGCTCAAAAGATATTATAATTGTAGAAAAAAAATTAATTCCTATGGAAATTTAGAATTTTTTCTATCAGGGCGATATTTTCTATAACGGGAGATATTAGCTTCAGAAAATATGCTACTGTCGGGAATTTTGGTAATGGGAAAATGTCATTGAGAGCATACTTTTGAATTTAACTTATTAAAAGGGATTGATAATTTAACAAATGCGTTTCAATATTCTCTTACCCACGAAGGGAGAAATTCGGGACGGTAGAGACGTGAACTCGTGCCCATGCGTTGACGTCTCCTCCTGGTTAGCGGCGGATGCTCGGCGTCCTCGGTCAGAATGGGGCCTACCCTTCAAGTGTTTTTCGACTTCGGGGGCGAAATTTCGTAATGGAATTCGGTATTTACAAAAGACGGCGTGTTGAAAACACATTATTAAATGAAAGAAGCAGGTGATGGTCGTAGCAACTAGACAACGCTACGTCGTGTAAGAGAATAAGGGAGGCTTTCGGACTTGATTAAGAAAAAGTCGAAACAACGCTAGGTTAATCAATGTCTTTCCATCGAAATTGGGGCCTTCATATATCCCCAGAATCGAATAAAAACGAATTCGATGAGTCGGAGGAATCGTAGGCAGAAATGGGGCAACGCTCTACAGTGCGCGAAGACATAAGAGGATTCTCCTCTTATGTGTTATAGCGCATTATAGCGAGATGTGAGCCAAACTAAAGCAACTGAAAAGGAAGAACAAGACATATATTAATATATATATATATATATATACATATATATATATATATATATATATATTTAGTGTTTAAAGAATTTTGTTTTTCTTTTTTATTTTATTGGCCGTGTTTTAATATTAAAAATAATAGATTTTTATTGGTTTTAGCGACCTAGACTACCAGAAAATGAAATAAACAATATACAAAATAGTTTCAACAATTTCCACCCAAATTTAAAGTTTACCATTGAAATAGAAAAAAACAACTCCATAAACTTCCTAGACCTAACACTGACAAGAACAAAAAACAACATACAAACAAAATGGTACACTAAACCAACCGCTTCCGGCAGATATGTAAACTTTTTTTCAAACCAACCCCTAGCCCACAAAAAAAATGTAGTAACAGCGTTAGTAGACAGAGCCTTAAATCTCACAAACCCAATTTTCAGACCAACAGTACTAAATAAAGTTAAAACAATTTTGTCAGAAAACAACTATCCACCACAATTCATACAAAAAATTATAAAACTTAGACTCAATAAAATTTATAACAAAACAAACAACCAAAACAATAACATAAAAACCAATGAATTCACATATATCCCCACACCCTATATAACTGGATTATCCGAAAAATTAGACAACATATTCAAACCATTTAATTTTAAAATAGCACACCAAAGCGGTAAAAACCTAAAATTCCTACACACCAAACTTAAAGACTCAACACCTACACTAAAACAATCACACACAATATACAACATACCCTGCAAAGACTGTGACAAAATATACATAGGCCAAACAAAACAGTTACTACAAGAAAGATTGAAAGGTCACAAATACGCAAAAAATCAAACTGCTTTAAAAAAACACCAATTGACACTAAAACATAATTTTGATTTTGAAAACACCAGAGTAATAACACAAAAAAAGAACACAAAAGCTAGAGAGGTCTTAGAAATGATACACATTTTCAAAAATAGCAAAACAATCAACGACAGGAACGAAATCGATGGGCTTTCAAAACTTTATTACCCTCTCATAAAACAATAGTAAAATCAACCCCCCCTCCCTGCACGCACAAGACAAAAACGGAAAAAAAAAAATATATATATATATATCTCCCATTAGAAATAACAATGTTAACTTATACCCCTAAATACGGTCCTGACTACCATGCTCATTCCAAAAAACAGAAATTAAACCCCCGCAAACTAAAGCATTAGTTCACTAACAAAATCCGCACAAGCATGTTCGTTTTAAGAAAATTGGTCCTGGGTGTCCAAGCACATGTGGCACATGAATGCGTATCCGTGTAGAAAAAACAACAATGTGAGTTTGATTTGACTTTCTTTGTTCCTTTACGTATTGTATTGTAATTCAACTTTCCTGTTCATTTTAGCCATTCTTATTTTTATTTTATGTAAGTTTCAACGTTAAATGTTAACTCAATTTGTAATCATCTTTAATCTAATTTTAAACTTAAAATTTGTTAATATTTGTTAAGTCTCCAATTAATTCATACAGATATTAATCACATAAATGTCCCCCTACCATTCTAAGCTATTTTAATTTAATGTTATTTAATTTTCAACGTAAAACACTAACCTAATCCGTAATTCATTTCTTAATATAATGTTAAATTTAAAATGGTTAATTCAATTGTTATATCACACAAAACAAACACAGTTCTCATGTTCATTGTAATGATTCTTGTTTCCAGATGCTTGAAAAAGACTGAATTGATAAAAGTCGAAACGTCGCAAACAAATATCTAAATTCAATAAAAGGTCGCTAAAACCAATAAAAATCTATTATTTTTAATATATATATATATATACAAAATAACATATATTTCTGTCCAAAAGTTTTGAATTTTTCGTTTGCATCGACGGTTAGATACAGTTAAATGCGCACAACACAATACTGTTAATTGCTTTTGGAGCGGGGTTAGTCACAGTGTGCTTTAGTAGAGGTGATTTGCCGATTCTGGACCCTCCACCTCCACCATACTGGTACTGCAGTACCAGTACCAGTATCAGTACCAGCACCAGTATCAGTACCAGTACCAGTACCAGTATCAGTACCAGTACCAGTACCAGTATGGTGGAGGTGGAGGGTCCAGAATAGGCAAATCACCTCTACTTGCTTTATTCTGTTGCATAGAATGTATTGTAGAATTATATATAGTTATTTCTGAATAGGATTCTGTATGGCAAGTGTCCAAAAGTCCAAAAAGTTAACGATATGCAAAATACGAATTCGTCTACGTCTTCATACCAAAAGATTATGCTTTTTTATGAGATTATTGAAAATAATGAATTTCTGATAGTAGTTGACTTAAGGGCTTACTCAATATTAGTCCTTCACTACAAGTGAATCATTGAATTGGAAATCATTTTGTTTGGGAACAATATTTGACGAATAAAATATCAGCATTAATTAGTAAATTTTCAATTAAATTAACGGCTTATAGGGGCACTTCTTTGGAAATAAAGTTTTAACGTCAAACGATACCAGTTTTAGATTATGTGGTAGTGAAATATTACTAACTTTGTTAATTAATTCGAATGAGTTATTTACGCTATGGTGTGGCATGAGCCGTTTAGCCAATTGTTATAATAGTAAACATAAGTTTCTCCTAGTAGTATATCAATAAGGACTGATGAGTTGGGTCACATATTTACGATAGCATATTTGCATAAGACAGCAAAATATAATACTATCTTTTTTGTATTTATCTATACCGTAGTTAATTTGTAACTGAGTTTAATACATAACTGACGAAACCATTGTGTAGACAAAGAAAATTTACCTTTTGTCTTAAGAGCTTCTGTGATAGTGAGTTACGAAGACCTAACTTTTAAGTTCGTCAGTGTAGAATTTAGTTTGTTCTAAATATATTATATTTAATTATTAGAAAAATAGACGCAGAAATTCAAGAAACTTAAAGTATTATATAAAAATCAATTATTCATAAGAACCTATTATTGTAAAAGCAATTTGGTAAATATTACAAATAATTTATAAAAAACCTAGTCTGAATTACAATTTCATTTTGTATACATCTGTGCTCCTTGCTAATACTCTTGACCAAATGTATGTAAACTTCTTGCACCTTTGTGTGTACGAGTTTGCCGTGGAGATTCTAATACGCTATTCAATTTATTATTTAACCCTAGAATGCTAACCTGAAATTTTGTTTCATTAATGCTAACGTGGTGTCGTATGCGAAACCAATTTTATATACATACATTTATTAACACAAAGCATATAAATATATATCTTTACAATTTTAATGATAGTGTGGTTCAAGTTCATCCGTTTATTGTCCCACCATCAAATATGTCGTAGAAAATTCGGAGTGGCCACTGACGCATTTTACGTGTCACTGTATAATAATGGCATAGTTGGTCGAAAGTATCTACGCCACCTTTGTGGTATTAAAAAACTCAACTATTTCGTGCTTTTGAGTTTCGTCATATATATGTATGAAATGACGATAGTACCAAAACAACTTTTTCCTTTTTTGGTGCAAATGAAATTAAAATTTCATTTTCATCGAATGCAAAATCAGAATGAGGTACAATCTTCTTGCGCTGAGTAAAAGAGAGCGAGTTGGAAGGGAGTTTGTATTGTCTCAAGTTTCCTTTCCCATTTAGGGAATAGCAAAACGCATATAAAAGGTTTTTGAATCGCAGATCATCACAATCTTCATTCCATATTTATCCGGTTTATCAGGAATATAAATCTTAAATGGGCACCTTCTACGAAAGCTCAAGAGTTGGTCGTTAACAGTATTCGCTAGGAGTATAATTCATTTTAAATTTTCTGATAGACTTTGTCCACAAATCCCTAATGGAAGCAAATTTATCATTTTTTTATCTTTCAAGCCTCGAATGTTTATTATTTAAACGCAAACAATTCGCAAGGAATCCGAAACGACTCTCACACATAGTGGCTCTAAATATAGAAATTTCATATTTATTTGACCGTAACCCTGACGTTCAACCCATTTGTTTTGAATACACCACTCATATATAAAAGACAAGTAGAGCGCAAATCTCTTCTCATGTAGTACCATCCACAAATCTTCCATTCACCTTATATTTCGTAAATTGTCGAGTAACTTTCTAATTCATATGTTGCGTAATTAAATTAATGTCTTCACTAAAAAATATCTTCCAACATGTAATTTCTTCGAAAGTACTTCTAGTAATAGTATTTGTACCAGTCAAATTCAGCAAAGTGTCTTTTTGTGGCATGCAAGTGTTTTTGGAATGAGGTGGAATTGTATCTCATTTGTAACTGTTCTTTCCATACATAGCCTTCCTCTTATTTTGTATAGAATCATCGTCAGAGTCACTACTTGGATCTTTTGATGCTATAAATTCATCGTCCTGCATTCTTTCTACTTCAGAATCGCGTATTCTATTTTAGGTTCAGCGTTAAAATCGTTCGGATCGGTTTCGTAATCTTTATTTGCTGAGTTAACATTTTATTACTGGATGCCATTTTCTTATAGTTCGGCAATTCTGCATTATCACATAATCACTAACGTGGTGTCACCAGTGATACATACACTAGTTACTCTTAAAATGAAATAAACGATATCTACCTGATTTCCACTACAAATGAATTACAAAGTAAATTAAAAGTACTGACAAACATAATCTTTCAATAATGTGCACATGGGATATATTACTAGTTACTGATATCTTAGTGTCACCGGCAACACCATGTTAGCATTCTAGGGTTCAGGAAATCAGACAGATTAATATAGTAATTATGCAAATACTACTTTGGTTCTTGATTGTTGAAATTATGTGGTATTAGAATTGGAATTTATTTGCTTACTGATTCCCTAAAGGATAATACTTCTGTAGATATAACACATAATGAAGTTAACCTGTCTTTCCAATAATCGGTTTGTATTCCTAATGCTTCAGCTAGCAACACGCCTTTATTTCTAATTTCGCTAATGTGCCTTACTAAAAAGAAACTGTAAAAAAGCTTATATTTTGATGGTTTCTTTAATAGAATGTTTCGTGAAGAACCTTTAAACATTGATGATAGCAGCTGTAGGTCTACACTCATAGCTCCTGCACTTTGCCCAAAAAATCATTACGCTATCAAGATCCATTTGAAAGCTAAGATTTGCTTTAGTCCAGCGTTTCTCGGCTCTCCTAAATCTGGATAATTTAAGGTTAAGACACCTGCAACTATCAACATAATTATTATGGATATGCGTTTTGATAATTTCGTAATCAAAATAATATTAATTTGTACAATGTTTAGTGTAAAAGTGTTTTGTGAAATGTTAGCAGTAATATACTGCAATGAACGACTATATCTGATTAAAAAAAACAAGTTCATATAATTCTAAATATAAAATATGTGAATAACTTATCTAATACACCTACACGATAATTGAAAATTATCTTTAGTAAGTATAAATTGTCCACCATAATGTAAGTAAAGGCACCACCACTTATGAAAACCATAACAACTTTGTGCGTTACATTTTCATCTGGCACCTACGAGTGTATTTTAAATATCTTTGTCTGCGTTTGAAATTAAACTTACGGCAGGAGTATAAATATTGAGATATAAGTCATTTTCGCCTGATATTCTTATAGTATTTAACGCTGCTTGAACACGCTGTGGTAAATCTTTTGTTGCGTCTCATATTCCATCCCAAACTTTTGCTGCTTCCGGAGTCTTAATTTTGAATAGGTACATGTTTAAGTTCAAATATATATTTGTTTATTATTAATGAATTAGTATTTTGATTTAGTCTAGAAAAGAAAACGATCTTGGACACCATGTATTTAAAAAACTGTTTATAGAAAATATACCGATGCAACCGCGGTATATTATTGAATCTAATTGTATTTGCTAAAATATGATATTAAACACCGTTACAGTAGGGATTTCAGTTAAAAGTAAATATAATTTTGATTTATTCGTTTGAATTAAGATCTCATGAAGAAATTAAATTAAAGAAAGTATACAAAAAGCTATAATATATTCCTCCATCTTTACTGATACGCGTTCTTCGCCTTATTATACTCCGTGTTGTTTCAACTTCTTGTTCAATACTATAGAAAAATGTATTAGAAAGCATACGTATATTTTATAAAATATTATTGTGCTCTCTGGCTGTTCATATAAAGAATCTGGCATTTATCAGAAAGAAATGAAACCCATAAAGTTTCAAGTAGTTCAGTTGTTTAATATATGAGATATTTTTAATATTTATATTTTGTTCTGAAGATTAAACATATATTCGATTTGTTATATTTTCTGCTAAATCAACAAATGTATTATTTGAGACAAGAGTAAGAAACAGTTTATACGATTATTTAATTCTTTTTAAGAAATCGAAATTTTATTGGTAAACTGCATTACCTATTTATAGCTTCCGTTTTGAAATATATTTCTTTAGATCTAAGAGTTTTAGAAAATGGTACGGATACTTGCAATTAATTGAAATAGCGCCAGAACTATTGCGAATTATTATAACTATTTTTCTTATTTATTACCTATAATTATTACTTAAAATATCAAAACGTCTTTTTGACATTTTAGGTAATGTTAAACTAGATGATGTAATTTATATAGCTTGTACCGAACATTTTTTGCTTATATAATTCTTAGAAATATAGTTAAGAATAATTTGATTTTTATTTGAAACGGATAAGGTTCAGATGCTAAGTAGCAATAAACATTTTTATAATGATGGAAAGATGAAACTATTGTCAATGCAACTCAAAATACACCAGTTTCTGAAGGTGTATCTTCGGTTGCCTAATTTGATATTACTAGAATTTGTTTTCGTTGTGTATATACCATTGAACTATATAGTAATACTGGAACGCGCACGCTGTACTCGGAGAATGAGGATCGACTGTTAGACGAGTACGGCAGCACGGAGGGGATACCTATCTTTATTCCACTCAAGCGCTTATATGAAACAAATGCTATCTTCCACTGAATTTGGTCCAGGTGCGATCTAACAGGTAGAAAGCGCAACCCACAATAATTATCAAGTTTTTGGAAATAAAAGAACAAGTTGAAAGTGAATTTTTAATACATATATAGTTACAAAATAAACTATAAAAGTTAAATCTAAAAAAAGGTTATATTATATTTTTACATTTAAAAATATCTATACACTAATATTAAATGTGATAAAAACAATATTGTTTTATTCAACTTATGCCTCAATGTTGCCTTCTCCCCTAGGAACTGCAATGTTTTTTTTTTGGCGTGAGTTTGAATTCCAATATTATTGACGGTATCAATACATGGACGTTTTCTTGTTTGTCTTCTTGTACCTGTGGGTTTCTCCAACAAGTATTGGGGAAAATTAAAAATAGAAGGAACCGCATCTTTCTTTAATAATTTCTTATTTAAAGAAGACTAGATAACTATTCTCTGTAAAATGATCACTGCATATAACAGTATGGCATTAGGTTTTAAATTTTCCAAATGTAGTGCCTTTATCCATAATTCTAAAACTGCAGGTCTTAACAGTGGAAATCTACCAAAAATAATAAATAGAGTGATAGAAAGAACGATGTTTTTGCTTAATTAGTCAAATTACAAAAACTTTAAAAAAATTTCCTTTCATTTGTTCTAAAGCCCTTTATTTATTTAATTAATACTTTTTTTATATGTTAAATTGTTTTCGTTTCCTTTTATTTTAATAAATTCATGATTTTAAAAAAAATTGAGCTATATAAACTTCATTCATTGGAAATAGACATCTCGATCCAATTATAAACCTACTATTATGTACTTACGGTTACTTACTTATGAAAACGAATGTGTTTTCCAGGTACACGTTCATTTTTGCATCCATATGCACAACAATACACTACCATTTTAACTTTAAAATAAAGTATTTTAACGAAAATTAAACGGACGTAAGGAAACGCGCATTTACTCTCTAAAGAGTATGAGAGAGAAGTACCCCCTTTCTAGCAGCGCGCTCGTTCTAACACAGTGGTCACAGATTTCGGCCAGTCCGTACGTCTGCGTGCTCGTTCCAGTAGTACTATATAGTTCAATGGTATATACAGAGCCTTCATTATTTGTTGTAACATGATACATATGCAACCAACATTACAGATTGGTACTACTATACAAATATTCCTAGTTCAAAATAGTTTGACAGATGTTTTTTAATTTTATTTTAATTGAAACGTAAGTAATTTCTTGGAATAATAAAAATTTTAGTTGTATGTTTATTCAATTAAAACACTAGTGTTTATTATCATTTTAATAGCATAAATTTTATTTACAGTTAATAATGAAAAAATTGTCAATTTTGCCTCTGTACAAACACATTTTATGAGGAGCTAACGTACTGAAAGCTTTTTCACAATAACATATTTATAATAAATGTTGGAAATGATGACCATTTTGTTGCAAACAAATATTCACCCTACGTTTTAAATTTTCAAAAACATTATGTAAATCATTCTGCGTAATGTTATTTATTTCATGCACAATTGTTGCTTCTAGTTCTTGTAAATTATGTAGTCTATTTCTATATATACTATTTTTCAAATGTCCAAATAAGTAAAAATCAAGCGGAGTAAGATCGGGAGAACGGGGTGGCCATAAATTAAACAGTCTATCGTCGTAAAATTCTGTCAAATAGTGGTGTGTGTCTCTGGCCGTGTGAGCAGGTGCATTATCTTGTTGAAACCAGCCATTTTCTAATTCATCGTCATGCAGCTGATTAATAAATTCATTTAATATTCCTCGATATCTTGCTGCAGTAATGGTATCGTAAAAGAAAATTGGCCCAATAATTCTTCTTCTCGACATTCCCATCCATATTCCTACTTTTAAAGGATGTAATAATGTTTCTACTAGTTGGTGTGGATTTTCTGTAGCCCAAGATCTATAATTTTGTGAATTTACGTATCCTGTAAGATGTACCCATGCTTCGTCACTAAAAAAAGTTAAAT
The DNA here is from genome assembly GCA_935421215.2 of Melolontha melolontha. Lineage (NCBI taxonomy): Eukaryota > Metazoa > Arthropoda > Insecta > Coleoptera > Scarabaeidae > Melolontha > Melolontha melolontha. Next base: position 84,319,669 of record OW285238.1, read on the forward strand.
CTAGGAGATCATCGTTCATTCGATTATTAAACCATTCACAAATCTAATTCGCCTATCGTAATCGACTGGATGTAACTGATGAACAACACTAACTTTATAAGGATGCATATGTATCTTTTTTGTTAATGCTTTGTGACATGTTCCAACTGAGAGACCTACAAGAACATTTTTTTGAATGTTAACTTTGTACAATTAAAAATAAATATGAAATACCTGTTTGCTGAGATAGTTTTTTAACTGATTTATGAGGGCTATGTTCTACTCGCTGCCGAATATCATCTACAACAGCTTCAGTTAATTTGGTGGGCCTCCCAGTCGATTTCCCTTTACAAATACAATGTTTATCCTCAAGACGATGTGTTATAATATGTCTACGATGTCGAAATGAATCATAATCAAAGTCAAAATATGGGAAGCGTTGTATAAATTGATCTATACAACTTGGAAGTGAATAACTCCAATTGCCTTCAGCATCTTGTGTAGCACTTCTATAATGGGCCACTAAAATGAATGCATCTTGTTCGACGGTAAATGCCATTTTGGAGGTTCTAACCTAAAATGAAATTATTTTATTTATACATACATTCAATGTAATTAATAGATAACTAACCTTCACAAAAGTTAGAATATCTTCAATAGCTCTTCAAAGAACTGACTTTTTTAACGCGAAATAAATATAAAATTAATGCAAAGAAAATCTAATTGACAACATACACAAAACGTACAAAACTGTCATAACAAAACATTTGAGTTTTTTAGGAACTTATTATGCAGGATTGCCAATCCTAATGTATGCAACCGATATTGCAACACGTCACGTGAGTTACAACCTATTATGAAGGCACGGTATAGTTCATAAAGTATAAGTATAAGTTCGTACTGCCCAAGTGTGAACCGTAAATTGTACTTTATCTCTTTCTAATACACATTAATACGCTATGTAATACTACACACGTTTGTCATTTACGTTTTTGAAATATTATATTAAATAAAGAGGATAGGTTGTCTAGGAGATAGTCTTATAATATCCGACTTGTCAAATTATTTCAATATTGTTGCTTATTGGCTTTGTTTCCGGTATTCTGACTTCTAGATTAAACATTCTTCTAATTTGAATATTTAGCTTATCAAAAATTACAAAATCTGTTCTTTTGAGAACAATACTGATAATAAATAGTAATATCAATTACTGACAATAAGTACGAAATTGTTTGATTATCACTTTGACATTTCTAACCTATTTATTTTACAGAATCTTTCTTAGATGCCTGATAAACCTCTTGGTTCTCATGTATTAAATCTCACCTATTTTTAACGGAAAAAGAGAATGGTGGACCACTTATGGCCATCTACCGTGTTCATGAGGTAATTCACATAATCAGTTAGATAAGGCAGTGTTATAAAATAAGTTTTATTTTAGAGGGTAGCAGAAGCTCTTAGCTCGTAGCATCTTATCGTCGCCTCGCAAAAAAGGGAAACATTTATTACATATTCAAATTTTTCAGAAAAATATCTTGCCTTAAAAACTCTAAGCAATGTTTTGGCTATGAAAGAATTTGTTCATACAAGTACAACTTCTTTAGCAATATTGCTAAAAGATATTGGTTTTAAATATAAGAAAGAGTGAAACAGGAGAGGGCTCACAGAAATTAAATATAGTCTGCATGAGAAATGTGATTTTAAGGGAATATATGAATAAGTTAAATTCAACTTTACGTCAGGTCGTGTTTCTTGAAGAAACTTGGATCTTTTCGAAAAGGAATAGAATAAAATCCTGGCAAAATAATCTAAAAGGTGTTAGGAAACTCGAAGTTTATGATGATAAACGGTTTATTATTACACATGCTGGCACAGAAAATGGCTTCATTAAAGGAGCTAGTCCGATTTTTCCGTCAAAAACAATCACTGGTGATTACCATGGAGAAATGAATGGCGACTCCTTTAAGCAATAGGTAAATGATCAGCTTATACCAAATCTAGAGATACCATCACCTATAATAATGGATGGTGCTCCTTATAATAGTGCAATTCAAAATAAACAACCAAAAACTTCCTCAAAAAAAAAACAGAAATTATGGAATTGTTGAGAGAAAAAGATATAAGATATTCACCTGCAATGACTAAGAATGAATTAATTCAATTAGTAAAATATCATAAAAAAGATAAGATATATATTATAGATGAAATAATAAGAGGAAGTGGACATGAAGATTTAAGGTTACCCCCGTACTATTGTGACTTCAACGCAATTGAAATGATTTGAACTAAGGTTAAAAATTATTATAATTCAAATATTCGAAGAAATGGCTATTCAGATGAAAGAGTTAAAAAATGTGGAATGAAGCTATGCAACAGTGTGATGAAATTACGTATAATTGTGTTAGGCATATGGAAAATATAATTAAAAAATGGCATAAGCGAGAGCAATTTCTTGATAGAGCAGAGATTGTTCCAATAATAATTAATGTAAACGACTCAAGTTCTGAGTCAGAATCAGAAACTGACTAGTTTTAATTTATTTTTGTAATATACACTCCATTCACATTAAAAATAACATATTTCAAATAATACAAGTAATATTTTCGAGGTTTAACTTGGTTGAAACAGGTAAGTTTACTTCTCTAAAAGTTCACTAAATATTAATAACTAGGTAACTCTCTTATTTTGACAAAATATTTTTGTAATTATATTTTGTAGAAGTTTAATATGGTAACATTAATACTGCCATAAAAACCATCAATGTGCATCATTGGGATGCATATAATATGAAGCAGCGAAAAAATTACTGCAACTGGTTCAACGAAACCTTACATGTTAAAGATCTCGTAGCAATGTTCTATTTGAAATGAATGAAATTTGCTTTTTCTTATTGGTGGTGTGCTAACTTGCTATTAAAATTATCAAATGTAGTTATCAGAAAATCCTCATGTGTTTGTTAAATATTATTTTTATTTAATAAAGGATAACATGGGTTTGGATTGTATTATTTGCAAGACGAATTATTATACCATTATATTCCTAAGAAAGAATAAAATATTAAATGTAGACTATATAAATGTTTTCTTTTATGTATAATTTTAAATGTAATTTGAAAACATATATTGACCACTCTTTAATGCCTTTTCAAAGAGTTACGAACGTAACTTTTACATTCTTTTCCAATATATTCAAATTTATTTAAAATATAAGCAATATATAAATTATGTAGAAATCTAAATTATACATCGAATTAATACATTCATAATCTTCTTAGCCCAGACATAGTGCAAGAAAATGATTTCGGTAGGTATGTCATTCTTAATAATAGAAACATTTTTTAACACTAAAGATCTTTTTCAATACCTATGCATTTCACTATTGATATCTGACTTGAAATATTTCTTTTTAAATAAATTTTTATCGAATATTCTCGTGAATTTATAATTATAAATAACATTTAAAATAACTTGTTCGAATATTAAAGTAATAATTTTCGTATAGTTTTCTTGGATAGAATATATTTATACAGAACTAGAAACTAAACAATACTTTTGAACTATTCATGTTCTCACTTTCCTCATTATTATTATTTTGGCATGTAGGTTATGTATATGCTTTCTTTGGTTTTGTTGCTAGTAACATACTAAAATTTTGAGAATATTGCAAAACATAACGTATTTTATTATTATAAACGGTGTTGCCGCGATTGAATACTGGCTTCATTGGACTCTGCAGTACTGATTCGAATCATATGGTTCGAATTTGGCCTTGAACTGAAAACTTATACTTTATGAACTGTATGTATGTGTTTTTGTATATTTACTATGTTATAAATAGAGACCGGATATATCGGGCTGGAATGGACGTCATTACGACGGACGATATAAATAGACTACACCATCTATAAGTACATCACGCAGTTGTTGAATAGCACTATTCATTCGGTTAACTGCACATCTATTTTTTGTATGTGAATAGTGCTATTCAATAACTGCGTGATGTACTTACAAATGTTATAGACTATTTATATCGTCCGTCGTAATGACGTCATTTCAGCCCGATGTGTCCGGTCTATAGTTAAAATAAAGTTGATTCTATTATATTTGTTACAGCTGTGTAAATTACGTCGTTATTCAAAATTAGTACTCATTTTTATTTTACTACAATTTCAGTTACGGATATTAATGTTTCTGATTTCGATATTTTCATAAATTATTTACAACATTAAACTATTATGATTTTGCAAGAAAAAATAGGTTCGTTTTAATGTTGAGAAAGAAATAGAATAAATAGAAGCATAGGATATCTATATGTGTATGTATGTGTTTGATGATTTATTCAAACGAATTTGTTCAGATTTTCCTTCCTTTTGGTTTTAGTTCTACAATTTGATTATAAAATTTATCCCTTCTTTATTATTTAAGTCTAATCTTCTCAAATTATTACAATTTTTATTTACTCATTTACATTATATCCTTACCTCTTCGTCGTTTTCCTATAATATTGTGTTCTAATAACCGGGTTTTTCTTCCGCAGTCCCTTCTCGGTGTTTCAACTGTTCATTTTATAACGCTAAGAAATAAGTAATTAAACTTCTAGTTTAAAAAATTCTTTTATTGTAAATACCACTACAATATTGTTTCGCCACACAATGGTTTCATCAGGTGGATGAAATACTGTTCCATTGTATGGCGAAACAATATTGTAGTGGTATTTACAATAAAAGAATTTTTGATACTAGAAGTTTAATTACTTATTTCTTAGCGTTATAATGAAGTTTCAACAAGTATCTCCTTCGTCAATTAACTGTTCAATTTATCTTAACTTCTTGCGATTGATTGTTACCTGATGCATAATACACCGTATGTCTTCATTAGTAATTCTAATTGACCAGTAAATTTTTTAGATAATTCAATAATACATATTGATAGATACATACTTGTATTTAAAATAGAAATAAAACTAATGGTTAAAATATTCACTTTTTTCATATGTAATTGTGGAACGACAATTACGTATTAAAAAGGTGAAGATTTTAACTATTCCATGATTTTCCAAGAAATTTCAGTTCGGGGACCACCTTTGGTTCACCTGCTCTTAAGGTGGCCCACAAGCTACTAAAAAAATATACAAAATTAAATGTATACAAATATATTTTCAAGGAGAGTCCATTGATACACAGCATAATTTATTAGAAAGGCTCTATTAAAAATTTTCAAGTATTTATCTCTCACAAAAGAATTTTTAAAACTTACAGCTTTACTACTTACAAAGTATCTAATATGAAATTTATGTCCTCAATACCATTCTTCAACCACTTCTCAGAATAACACTAGCATATATTTATACATACATGGAGTAAAAGAAATGTATATTAGATTTTGCTCTTTTCTAAACTATTAGACATAAATACGTTCTTCTTAATTTTATATTAAATATACAATGAAACACAAGCAGTCTAAACAGTATTACGTGTGGCTGTGTGTAGAGGAGTGTGTGTATATGTGTGGGTGCATGTTTGCGTGCGTGCGTATGTGCATGCGTGTGTTATAGCACACGCATCCATCATGGGTATTTCAGCTTCAAAGTTTGCTTTCCATATTTGATTAGGCATATTTGATTAGGAAATTGATTTCCCTACGCCCTACACTGATACAGGTTAGTAAATATATGTATATGACATCAAGAAAATAGGATGCTTAACTGTTCATATCTTCACACATATAAGCAGTTAATATTTTATTCGCATTTTTATATATTTATTTTCTTTTTGGATAATATTCTCTGGCAGTAGATTAACACCAGGGTAGGAACCTTCTGTGCCTACCTGAAGATACTTGTACGAGAATTCTTGAACTGGCTCCCACGTATAGTCGGAATCTTCGGGAGTTGAATTTCCATAGATAGCAAAGTTCGTCCAAAGATTTACCATGTTCCTCCACACCACATCTTCGACACTATCCGATTCTATGTTTGGTGTATAATATTGATTAAATAGATATCCTATTTCATCCATATGAGATACACATAGGAAAAAAGTATTTACATTATCCACAAAGAAATAAATATACTAAACTAGAGTTGAAATAGAAAATTAAAAAATATTCATTAGATCAGGAATTATTCACTAGGAAAAGTATAATCAATGTTTTATTTAACAACTTAAAACTTAAAATGATTTAAGTCTTATGCTACTACAAGCCTGGATGTGCGGCCGTTGTTGGAAATTGATATTTAAAATTTAGTTGAGTATTTGCGCTGAAGTAAGATAAATGAGTTTGTTGTTTTTAGTTGTGGCTCTATGTATTAGATATGTACAAACCCAATCTGTGAAAACCCCAATGTCGAAAGTGACAGAAAGTGAAGATGGTACCCCGCCATCGTAATAGAAATCTCTACTCTTTTGGATTATATATTGTTCTGCTTCAGAGCTTGGCTCGATTTCGAGATATGCTATAAGGTCTTGTATTATGGTGCTTTTTCCATCTGCACCTATGAGGAGAGATAAACCTTCTGCATCGTTCAAGCCTACTATTTAAGGTACGTTATAGATATCTCCTGATTCTAAGATATCTATAGGACTTTGTTCTAGAAAAGTTGGTCCGATACTAGAAGCAATTTCAACTATTGGGGTTATAACATCACGACTATCTAAAACTAATCCCTAATCCCTATGTAAGGTAAGTGATAGATATCTCCTGATTCTAAGATATCAATGGGACTTTATTCTAGAAAATTTGGTCCGATACTAGAACCAATTTCAAATATTGAGGTTATAACATCACGACTATCTAAAACTAATCCAAAAAAAAAGGAAAGCATTGTATGTAATTTAAATTTCTTTCGTTTTTTGTTCTTACAATATCGGTTTCATCTAGTTCATCCGCCGTTACTTCCTGCAGAGAAATTAGCATTTCTTTCTAGTTGTCAGTTTGGATTTCTAATTCTTCGGCTACCAGCAGCAGAACTGTGTTTCTAGCGCCAGTCGTGCTGCTGCTAAAAGCATTTGGAATTATGCTAAGAGCACTTTCGCAAATTGCTTTGGAACAAGCCTAGAGCACAAAATGTTTCATAATAATATTTATTATACTTCAATATTTTTCAGTATATTATTTAGTTACCTCTTGACATTCTTGACAGTAATTGAAAATGAATACTTATAGCATCTGCACTTTCTTCAAAGATCAGGATATTGTTAGGATCGTTATCAAAATATTGAATATTTTCTTTTACCCATTCAAGAGCAAGCACTTGGTCTTTCAAACCAGCATTTTCAGTAACACCAAGGTCTGGATTTCAAGTACTAATCTATTTTTGTAATGATTTTCCCTTTACAAAATTTGATCATTGTCATAATTAAAATTGTGATTGTGATTATTAAAATGTAATGACAAAGCACAGCATTTCTTTCCAATTCTGCAATCACTCTTATGTTGACTAATCCGTTGTTTGAGTACTTGCGCCGTTTGGCCAATGTCATTTATAAAATACCTTGTCAAGAATGTGGGGATTGCTACATAGGTCAAACGTCGCAACTATTCAAACAAGGGATTAGTTAACACAAGAGTAATTGCAGAATTGGAAAGAAATCCTGTCCTTTGTCATTACATTTTAATAATATATTAGTGTAAGAGTAAAGTGTATTTGGCGATGTTATAGCTACTCTTGAGGAAGCCAAAGAATATAGTGACTAAATATTGAGTTTTAATTAAAATAGACCGATAGCCCAAATAGTTGTGAATTTATATTTTATATATATATATATATATATATATATATATATATATATTTAGTGTTTATAAGAAATTAAAATTTATTTCTTATTTATTTTATTGGCCGTGTGCATAATATTAAAATAATAAGCTTTTTTTGGTTTAGCGACATTTATTGAATTTAAATTTATTTAAATAACGACGTTTCGACTTTTTGTGTGTAATTGAGTCTTTTTCAAGTGATTTAGAACTAAAAAAATTACAAAACGAAAGGTAAGAATTATATTTACATTATATGGAAGAGTTAAAATTAAAATAATGATTAGAGTAAAATTTAAAATTTAAAAGGATATAAAAACTCACCAATTTTACTTCGATGTTTAAAACCACATGCCCAGTGCAAATTTCATGGTCAGAAAACAAAGTCGACCCTTTACACAGGGTGCGACCGTGTATCGTGGAATCTTAAGTGTAACTAAATTGTCTTGTTATTGAAATGAAATTTTTTTATATATTGTTCCGTTTAATTTGTTTGGTCCGGCACGTGTGTTTGGGAAAATACAGTATGTTTACAATGGGAAAAAATATATTTTTTCCCATTGTAAACACATAAAAAAGCCGAAAAACTCCAATAATTTATCAAATGATATATATATATATATATATATACCGATCGTTTTGACAAATAGGATAAATAAAGCCGGGAAGAGGTAAGGGGTATGAAAATTCGCAAAGAAGTGGGGACGCGTACCTATGAGTCTAGATACCACGGTCTAGTAGCGCAAGTAGGCGACACAATACGCAGTTAGTTGCAGTCAGTAGTTCACAGCAATCGGATCGAAGTGTGTATAACAAGGACAGGCCGCTACGTCCATAATGGATTTATTTTTAGTAAATGAGAAAATTGAAATTATAAGTTGGAATTTTCAAGGGAACACGTATGAAGAGATTAGAAACTTATTCCCTTTGTCCTTTCCTAACAGACCTGTGCCATCGATATCAACTATATCCCGCGTTATTAACAAATTTAAAACCTACGGATGTGTCGTTAACTGCTATCGATGCAGACGTAATAACCCGCCACGTGATGAGGATACGGAGGTAGCAATTTGTGCTTCTGTGGAAGAAAATAAAAATAAATCTCTTCGTGATATTGCCGAAGAATTAGATATTAGTAAATCAACTGCGTACGCGGTTTTGAAAAAAAACAAATATCGATCATATAAATATCAAAACCACCAAGAGATTTTTGAGGATGATTATTTTCGTAGAATGGAGTTCTGTCAAACTATAATCGATAAAAATATTGAGATAAATAATTTTATTGAAAACATATGTTTTACGGACGAGTCCTCGTTTACTATTCATGGCGCACAAAATCCAAGTATTTGCCAATATTGGTCTCGAGACAATGAGCACAGAGTACTTCAAACTCGTACGCAATATCCACAGAAATTAAACATCTGGGTGGGTATTTACAATAATGACATTATAGGACCATTTTTTTATTAACGGCAATTTGAATGGACAACGGTATTTGAATCTGCTACAAGAACATGTTATACCAGGTCTTGAAGAAGTCTCAGACAATATCAATAATGTATGGTTCCAACATGACGGGTGTCCTGCACATGAGCATAGGGATGTTCGGCAATATCTCCAAAATGTATTCCCAAATAAATTAATTTCGAAAGTGGGCACCATTCGATGGCCTGCAAGATCCCCTGATTTGGCTCCTCTTGACTTTTTCCTTTGGGGTTATATTAAAATAAAATTTATAGTCATAACCGAGCTACAACTTTGCCAGAATTACGACAAAAAATTATTGAGGTTTGCCAAAATATTACTCCCGGTTTGTTGTCTAACGTTCGAAGAGAATTTTACGATAGAATGGGTTACTGTTTAATGCAAGAAGGGAAAGCATTCGAACACTTAATTTAATAAATTATAATTTATAAAATTAATTATTATTATAGTTTTAATTTGTTTAGATATTTTCAGAATGAGTTTAATTTATATTTTAAAGAGAACGCCCTGTTATTTAATTTTTAGAAGTCTTATTTAAGTTTTTCGTATAATAATATTCAGCTCGAAATAAATTTTATGTTTTAAATGGTACGTAGTTTTATTTCATTTTAATTTAGAGAAGTTTTTCCACTTAATTTGATGTTTTAAGAAATAAGTTGCCTTATGTTAATCTACTGTTAAAATTAAACGTTTTTACATTGCATATTATCATATTATCATATTATAGTTTGTGAAATGTCTTCAAGCACAACACGACGCATAATGCACCTTCTCAAACCTTCGCTAAACTGCTACCCAGCTTCTAGCTAATAGAAATGAATACGCGCATGATATGCACACAGCATTCGTCGTTATCTGAATAAGCGGTGTGCTCTACAATATTGGTGGGGACGTACTTCCCTTGACCTCCTCTCCGCTTTTAATATCTTACAACTCAAAACGATCGGTATATATATATATATATATATATATATATATATATATATATATATATTTTAATGATGTATTAACTCATTATAAAATATCCTTACTCTATTTTTCGTTAAAAGTTTTGATAGAGTTAAAAATTCCTTTATGTATTTTATTTGAGTAACATTTAATTTTTATAATAAGTAGAATAACGATTTTTATATTGAGCTGGTTATCCATTAGCTTTCAATAATAATTATGATAGTTGCTAATTAAAAAGTCAAATTGGAAGCGAATTATATTTAGAAATGTGGTATGTAAATGAATATAGATTGATAGAAAACAGTTTAATATAAAATATATCATTTTTAATTATGTATTAAAAGAATGGTAGGTATGCTTTGAATACACAAATTTTGAAAAAGAAGAGAGATCATCATAGAAATGAAAAAAATAACAAAGAAAAAAATGTAATAAATTTTGACTTGGTATTTAAAACTTGAAAATCTTTAAGTAAAAAATCAAACAGTTAGTTCAGGGAATGTATTTTTATGGATTGTAATAATTGCTTGAACTAGTCGACAAACGAGGGAATAATTACATACTATATATCTGTAGTTCAACTACAAATATATAGTAGGTATGACATTAATTTATGTTTTAATTTATTAGAAAAAGGCATCATATGCCGAAACATGTAAGATTGTTTTAAATGTATACATTTTCAAGTAAAACCAGACCTTAAGTCGCCAACTAATTGAATCTACTATATATATATAAAGATAATTATTTCGTGACATTTGTATGTTATGGTAGATTTAATTAGTTGGCAATTTAAGGTCTGGTTTTACTTAAAAATGCATATATTTAAAACAATCTTATATGTTTCGGCAATTGATGCCTTTCTCAAAGAATTTAAAATATAAATGACGGTATTAATGTCATACTTATACATTTGTAGTTGTCATGGATAAAATTATTCGAAGATACATCCAGCTTAATAATAATAAACCATGCATTAGTATTCAAAAAATAGTTAGACAATAAAAACGAGGAATGGCAAGGCATGAAATATTATTATGTATGCGCCCGTGGAGAAGAACCACGAAAATCTGCTCGGACAACCAGTCAGGAATCCAAACACGGAACTGTCAGCATAATAAGCAAATGTACAGATACTTAAATAAAACATAAGGTATATATGAATTTATATAACAGCAGCATGTATCATGATGGTAAATTGCAGATCGTTACATAATTGTGATTGTGTTATAGTTTGTGTGTAAATAAAGCAGTTTCAAAACTGCTTTATTTACAAACAAACTACAGCGCGATCACCATTTCGATTTTAATAACACATATAATTGATAAAGAACAACACGCAATGAAAAGGTAAATTAAGGAAAAGATTAGTGTTAAACAGGAAAAAAATTCAATAAACAACAGAAGTGATATAAAAAATTTAAGCAGTATTACTACAACCTAATTATGATCTGCAATTTACCATAATAATACATGTTGCTGTTATATAAATATATACCTTATGTTTTATTTAAATATCTGTACATTTATTTGCTTATAATGCTGACAGTTCCGTGTTTGGATCCCTGACTGGCAATCCGAGCAGGTTTTCGTGGATTTCCTTCTCGTTTAAGGCGAATGCCAACAGCTTAACATCTTAAGTCGCTCCACGGGCGCATACATAATAATAACTCACGCCTTGCCATTCCTCGTTTTTGTTGTCTAACTATTTTTAGAATACTAAGGCATGATTTATTATTATTAAACTGAATGTATCTTTGAATAATTTTATCCATGACAACTGCAAATGTATAAGTATGACATTAATATACTGTCATTTATATTTTAAATTCCTTGAGAAGAGCATCATTTGCCGAAGCATGTAAGACTGTTTTAAATATATTCATTTTTAAGTAAAACCAGACCTTAATTCGCCAAATAATTAAATCTACTATATACAGGCTGATTCATTTTCGGCCCTCACCATGGGGATCTCTCTTATTATTGGAGATAGAGTATAGGTTTAAATTTGGCAAAGTTGTTAAATTTTGTGTTTGTTATAAATCCGTAAAGAAAATAGACCTGTGACAAATGACCTTCGTTATTTAAAAAAAAATCGCGAAAACCCCATTTTCTTCTTTTACCTGTAGCACCGACATTTGGCCTTGTAGAGAAAAAATAAAACACATCCTTGTGGCCATTTCTAAACTTCTATCCAGTGGTGTACTCTAATTTTTTATACCACGTTTCGTTTCTTTCTGGCCATCATCAACTATCTAATTTCTTATAGGCGCCATATTGGATTTAGACATCTACAGAAAGAGTTTTTTCTTCTAATTTCAACCATGTACTACATGCTGACTATAGTTTTTGACATTAGGTTTTATTTGAAAGAATAAATTATAAGATTAAATAAGGTAGCCTTTGGAATTTCAATCTGTCAAACATTTCATTTATTGTTCAGTAATAATACAAAAATGTCATACATTAACGAAGAGAAGCGAGATATGATAAGTATTTTTTATTCTTCGAAACGAAATTCAACAGTAGCGAGTACAAGATAACAAAAACATTAATAAAAATACATAGAAAAGTAAACAATAAACAATTACAGTAAATGTTCAATTATCTGGCCATCTTCGGTAATGCACAATTGGGCACGCCTTCTGGCATTTTGTACTGCCCTTTGTATAGCTCTTCTAGGAACTGCATCGAGGGCATTCTGAAGTCTGTCTCATAATTCTTCAATGTTTTGTGGCGCATCTACTTTATAAATATTATTTTTAACATATCCCCATAAAAAAAAATCTAGCGGACTTAAATCAGGTGATCTCCCAGGCCATTCAACAACTCCCCTATTTCCAATCCAACGGTTTGCAAACTCTTGATTTAAGAAATTTCTAAAAACAGCTGCATTGTGTGCTGGTGCGCCATCTTGTTGCCACCATAAATATTGTAATTGATTTAATGGGATATTGTCGTCAAGATAGTCAGATACGTATGTACGTAAAATGTTTAAATATCTTTCTCCATTTAAATGTTCTTCATACATAACTGGTCCTAAGAGACGATTTATCAAAATACCCATCCAAACGTTTATTCCAAACCAATGTTGTGGTTTTCTAGCCCTGTTTTGTCGGGGATTTTGTACTGCCCAATAGTGCTCCGTATTTCTGTTGAACAATCCAGAATTTGTAAATTTCGTTTCATCTGACCAGATGATTTTGCTTAAAAAATTTTCGTCATTTTCTATCCTTCCCATTAACCAATTACAATATTATAGCCTTCTCAAATTATCTCCAGGCAGTAAAGAGTGACTAACATGGATCCTTTATGGTTTTAACCTACTTTTATGTAAAGTTCTCCAAACTCTGGACTGGCACAAATTTAATTCTGACGCTACTTCGCGTGTGGAAATTGATGGATTATTATTTATCTATAAAAATACAAGATTAACATGAAATTTGAAAACACGCTTTTAATTTACCATTTGTAAAATATCTTGTCGATTTTCATTTAAATTCCTGTTGTCTTGACCATTACGCGGCTTAGTAAACGATCCATTCTCGACCAAATTTCTGTCGGGATCTAGAAAAATGGTACGATGAGGCTGTTGTCGTTCCGGATATAATTGTAGATATCTTGTACTCGCTACTGTTGAATTTCGGTTCGAAGAATAAAAAATACTTATCATATCTCGTTTCTCTTCGTTAGTGTATGACATTTTTGTATTATTAATGAACAATAAATGAAATGTTTGACAGATTGAAATTCCACGGCTACCTTATTTAATCTTATAATTTATTCTTTCAAATAAAACCTAATGTCAAAAACTTTGGTCAGCATGTGGTTCACGGTTGAAATCAGAAAAAAAAACTCTTTCTGAAGTTGTCTAAATCCAATATGGCGCCTATAAGAAATTAGATGGTTGATGATGACCGGAAAGAAACGAAACGTCGTATAAAAATTTAGAGTACACCACCCGATAGAGGTTAAGAAATGGCCACAAGAATGTCTTTTTATATTTTCTCTACAAGGCCAAATGTCGGTGCTACAGGTAAAAGTAGAAAATGGGGTTTTCGCGTTTTTTTTAAATAACGAAGGTCATTTGTCACAGGTCTATTTTTTTTACGGATTTATAACAAACATAAAATTTATCAACTTTGCCAAATTTAAACCTATACTCTATCTCCAATAATAAGCGAGATCCCCATTGTGAGGGCCGAAAATGAATCAGCCTTTATATATATATATATATATATATATATATATATATATACATATATTGTTATATAGTTCAGCTCATACCTACGCTTTATAAACAATATAATTAATTTATATTGTCCCAAGCAAGTAATATTTATGAAATAATAGTAACTAAAACGTTAATAACTAAGTAAATAATATGTAAACAGGATGTAAGATCGAAATTAGCTTTTTAATCGTGATACCGAACTTAATTGAATATTTTTAATTTCGTATTTATTTTTTTTGGTCATTTATTAATTTATCATAACTTAATATCGCGTCAAATCAAGAATTTTAAAACTAATTATTATTAAAATATTTATGTACAAATAATTTTGAACATCACTGTTAATTTATCTTTTGACTAACCCCTGTAAAAAGTATGCAACTTTGATCACGTGAGGGTATTACAGTAGGATAAAAATAAGTTCATATAGGAATAACCAACATTGACATACGAACAAAAGCACCCAGGAGTATTCAGAAAAATTATTTATTAAGATGGATAAAATTACTTTATTTATATTATTTGGATTTGTTGCAAAATTTTACAAAAATATAATTAATTACTAATATACTCACTAGCTTCCTGTGGCAGTTATGACAAAAAAAAAAAGAAAAGTTGTTTAGAGGAGATTTTTGCACGACTGGTGATAGAAACGACATTTTTTTGGACGCATAATTTTTAAAATTCATAGAAACACAATATATAAGCCTAATTTAATCATAAATGTCGTTTTAAAAATATAGTAAATGTAACCTTAATTGAAAGCTGTCTCCGAAAGAAAAGTGATGAATTTTCAATAATAATAAATATCAAGAACTTTCCTGTTTCAAAGCCAGTTAATTTTGGAAGTATTGGCTAAAAAGAATTAATAAACTATATTCATAAAACCAAGAATAATTTAAAAGTGCTAAATTAATTAAATCTGATTCATTTATTCAAGAATTTATTCCGAAAGTGGCCCTTCGTAAAGGAATCCTTCCTGTCCTACGTAAAGAGTACCACAAACGACCAGCCTTCACAGAGCCAGCCTGGTATTTCCTGAACACCTATTTTATATATTACACCTTTTATATATTAGTCCTGAAATCTTCATGCTCTCTGTTAACAACAGGTATTCCCAGGTTAAACTATAAATGCAAAATTTCTAAAAGAAACTTTATTTGTTGAACCATATTATTTAGTATATAATTAAACTCACGTTATGTTGGGGCAAAATACCATTTTTAAGCACTATATTTTCATAGAATTTCATTGTTAGTATAATCATTTCTAATATAACCTCGTTTTTTTTTTATTCCACTAGTTTACAATAGTCATATGAACATGATATAGGCAACTATTTATATTATTAGTAAAAGGGTTTACATGAGCAACCAATATTCTTTGATGTTTTGAGATAGTATATTAAGTGCATGTTTATATCTTGTATCAGAAATCAATAATTGTCTCGAATATATTTATTTATTAATTTATGAAATTGTTTTTATTTTATGTATGTTTGTTGAACTGTATGGTATCTAAAACCAAACAAATAATCCTAAGATTAAGAAGCGCACTTGTTTTAAATATTAACATATTCAAAGTTTACATAATTGAGTTAGTTATATATATTTCATTAAAGTATTTATTTATTCAGCATTTTACATTCCTATATTGACCAACACTAAAATATATACAGAGCTTTCCTTTATAGCAATATATATATATATATATATATATATATATATATATATATATATATATATATATATATATGAATTATAGATCGTACTATATTAGTTAATAATATTAAGAACGGGCAAGCGGTCTGTTAAAAAATTTTTGTTATCTGGTTTTCGTACTGTTAGATTTAGTGTTTTGTTTCATGGTTTTGATATTTGTGTGGCTTTAGCATGGCAAGACGGCCATGCTTTTTTTTAATGGCTTGTGACAGCACACGGATACTGCCACAAATACATAATTTCAATAATTTTGTTATGTTATGTAAATGTGTGTAACCATCTATAAATTGAATTTATGTCTGACAATTGTTAGAATTTAAGTTTTCTAAAGCTTCGTACGTGTACCAATCTGTGATAACTTAATTATTTAAAAAGCAGCCTACTATAATGAGGAAAGTTTTTGAAGGCACATTAGTTATAGTCACCTTAATGTTTTAAATTTAAATTTAAATGCAATCAATTTTAATATGTCAACTTGCGTCATTGCCATTTCTTAACTCTTTTTGCGAGCATTTTTTTGTTGCTATATTCATTAATTTATTGAATGTCTTGTTTTCGTTAATCTTGTAGCATCTCCTGAAGAAGCAACGAATTCGTTGTGAAGTATAGAGATATTGAAAAGAATTACATTTTAATTAACGGACTGCTTGCCTATTTTGAATTGATTATTAACTTATATGTATATATATGGTAGATTTAATTAGTTGGCGATTTAAGGTCTGGTTTTAATTCAATATGTATATATTTAAAACAATCTTACATGTTTCAGCATATGATGCCTCTTTCAAAAAAATTAAAAATATAAATAACAGTATATTAATGTCATACTATATATATGTAGTTGAACTACAGATATATATATATATACAGATATGTAATTATTCCCTCGTTTGTCGACAAGTTTAAGCAATTATTACATTCCATAAAAATATATTCCCTGAACTAACTGTTTGATTTTTTTCTTAAAGATTTTCACGTTTTAAATACCAAGTCAAAATTTGTTATATTATTTTTCTTTGTTATTTTTTTTCATTTCTATGATGATCTCTCTTCTTTTTTCAAATTTTTGTATTCAAAGCATACCATTCTTTTTAATAAATAATTAAAAATGACATATTTTAAATAAAAATGTTTTCTATCAATCTCTATCCATTTACATACGACATTTATAAATATAATTCTATTCCAATTTGACATTTTAATTGGGAACTATCATAATTATTGAAAGTTAATAGATGACCAGCTCAATATAAAAATCGTTATTCTACTTATTATCAAAATTAAATGTTACTCAATGACAAATACATAAAGGAATTTTTAATTCTATCAAAACTTTTAACGAAAAATAGAGTAACGATATTTTATAATGAGTCAATACATTATTACAATATACAGGGTGTCCAAAAACTCTCCTGACAAACGAAGACCGGAGATTCCTCTGATAATTTTAAGACAATTAAATCCAAATTCACCTAGTCCGAAAATGCTTCCTAAGGGAGCTAGAGTTCTTTGAAGATGGCGCCTTGTATTTATTTTTTTTTAAATTCCTCCAGAACGCTTCTATTTAGAAAAACAAAAACTGGTATGCTTATTTATCCTCCATATATGAATCGATTCCATCAATTGCGAATTTCTAGTACCGGTCATAGGCGTCCGTTTTGGGTAGGTCAACGGTTATTTTAAGGCATAACTTTTTTGTCTTTAACTTTTAAGCATTTGTGACACTAGATTATTAAATTTTCAGGTATTCCAGTACTAAAATGTACTCTTACTTTAAGTCGGTAGGATACACCGTTTTCTGGAAAAATCGATTTGTAAATTTTTCGTTTTTTCTTCATTAAAGTTCAATTTATTATGCACCTACTTATTTTTAGCGACGAAGTTGGCTTGGACTATCAAGGCATGGATGAAAATTAATTTAATAAATTAAAAACAAATTATTTATTACAATGGAACGAAACTAACAAAAAAAGAACAAGTATCAAAGGTAGATTGTTACAAAAGTTACTCGATGTGATGACCATTAGTCTCTATGCATAAGTTTACCCTTTTGCTTAGAGAACGCCGAATTCTTGCAAAAATTCCAAAGTTATTTCTAAATTCGTTGCAAGCATCTTGTATCCTTAGCCAGAGTTGTGCGCGATTTTGTATCGGAACGGAATAAACAAATGCTTTTATGTATCCCCAAACACAATAATCGCAAGGATTCAAATCCGGCGACCTTGCTGGCCAAGCAACTGGACCGCCTCTTCCAATCCAATGGTCTTCGTAGTTATTATCTAGAAAGTCTCGTACATTCCTGCTAATGTGGGCCGGACAGCCGTCCTTTAGAAACCATAAGTTTTGCCGAATATTTAAACGCACCTCATCTAACAAATCAGGTAAAATATTTTGCAGGAAATGTAAGTAATCAGCACCATTTAAACGAGCAGGTAATTCCCCAGGTCCAAGTAGATAATCGTAAACTACTCCTATCCAGACGTTTATGCTAAACCTATGCTGATGCTTAAATTCTTGAACAACGTGGGGATTGTCACCAACGTACGAATAATAATGTGCATTATGTACATTAAAAATTCCATTTTTTGAGAATGTAGCTTCGTCACCAAACAAAATGTTCCTGAAGAAATCTTCATCTTGATTTTTCTGATTTTGTAACCATCTAGCGAATTCTACGCGAGCAGGAAAATCTCCTTCTAGCAGTGCTTGCACCTTTGTAAAATGAAAAGGATATAAATTTTCTTTGCGTAAGATATTAGATACGGAAGATTTTGAAATTGTGGGGTACGTGGCAGATAGTCTTCGAACGCTAATTTCTGGATTTTCCTCAACTTCCATTAAAATAACATCTTCATGTTCTGCTGTTACATCATTATGTCTCCCTGTTTCATTATTTTTTGGGACCACTGAACCTGTTTCTCTTAATCGTTGATGAAGAGCTGTAAATGTTGAGTGAGTGGGATGCTGACGATTGGGAAATTTTTCAGAGTATCTACGTTGCGCTGCTCGAGCGTTACACCTCATTTCGCCATAAACTAAATGCATATCGGCGTATTCCTCATTAGTAAAAACCATTTTTTTTTAAATTGAAATCGTTGTGTTTGAATAACACAAAGTAAAAAATGAAAAGATAAACTTCGCGAACTGACAACAATTTGACAATGAAAAACGTACGTTTTACTTCTGTTGACAGTTCAGAGCTAACTATTGCAAAAAAATAAAAAATTGAACTTTAATGAAAAAAAAACGAAAAATTTACAAATCGATTTTTCTAGAAAACGGTGTATCCTACCGACTTAAAGTAAGAGTACGTTTTAGTACTGGAATACCTGAAAATTTAATAATCTAGTGTCACAATTGCTTAAAAGTTAAAGACAAAAAAGTTATGCCTTAAAATAACCTTTGACCTACCCAAAACGGACGCCTATGACCGGTACTAGAAATTCGCAATTGATGGAATCGATTCATCTCTGGAGGATAAATAAGCATATCAGTTTTTGTTTTTCTAAATAGAAGCGTTCTGGAGGAATTTAAAAAAAAATAAATACAAGGCGCCATTTTCAAAGAACTCTAGCTCCCTTAGGAAGCATTTTCGGACTAGGTGAATTTGGGTTTAATTGTCTTAAAATTATCTGAGGAAACTCCGGTCTTCGTTTGTCAGGAGAGTTTCTGGACACCCTGTATATATATATATATATATATATATATATATATATAACAATTGATTAATTATTGGAGTTTTTCGGCTTTTATATGAAATATTTACAAATATCAAATTAGAATGTATGTAATTGCAGAGTAAGTGGGTATGTAAACATTGCTGTCTACAAATTATAAAGCAAATCATACGAAATTTTGGTTTGAAAAATATGGTCTACGTTTTTTCAAATAAAAATTTCGTATGATTTGCTTTGTAATTTGTAGACAGCAATGTTTACATCCCCACTTACTCTGCAATTACATACATTCTAATTTGGTAAATATTTCATATAAAAGCCGAAAAACTCCAATAATTTATCAATTGTTATATTTAATAAACGGCTAAGAAATTATCTAAACACTAATATATATATATATATATATATATATATATATATATATATAAGGTGTGTATAAATTGGCGGACCCACTACACGCGGCGATGTTCTTCGTTAAATTCGGAGTCCAAAATCCTAATACGAAAATTTTGTACCATGCTCCATATCTTTGCACGAGGTTCCTAAAGTTCGGACTTTCAGTCTTGAAATAAGCATTATTACTCGATATTTGTTGACAGAATGAGCTACAATTTAGAAGAAAGAAGAATTGTTGTTATTATCCTTTCGTTAAAGTTTCCTTTTTGATTTTAAAGTTTGTTTTTAATATTTGTTTATTAACTTATTTTGACGAAAAACACATCTGACAACGTTGTAAAACAATAAGTAGGCAGCCTAATGTTGTTTTAGTCAAATACATTACTACTGTCAAATTCATTCTGAAGACAAAAGAAGCCTGATACATCGTTTTAGGATTAGGACTTTTAACTCAAAATTTGACCAAGAATGTCGCCACGTGTAGTGGGTCCGCCAATTTATACACACCTTGTATATATATATATATATATATATATATATATATGGTAAACCTAATCAGTAGGCGATTAAAGGTCTGTATATTACTTCAAAATATATGTATTTAAAAAACTCTACATGTTTCGGCTGTATACGCCTTTTTCAAGAGAATACAAAATATGAATGAATTCTCTTGAAAAAGGCGTATACAGCCGAAACAT
Source organism: Melolontha melolontha (assembly GCA_935421215.2). Lineage (NCBI taxonomy): Eukaryota > Metazoa > Arthropoda > Insecta > Coleoptera > Scarabaeidae > Melolontha > Melolontha melolontha. Next base: position 84,340,564 of record OW285238.1, read on the forward strand.
GTAGAGTTTTTTAAATACATATATTTTGAAGTAATATACAGACCTTTAATCGCCTACTGATTAGGTTTACCATATCATACCAAGGTCACGAAGTTATTATATTTATATATATATATATATATATATATATATATATATATACACACTGCTCAACTTTTGAACTGGTACACTTACAAGAACATATATAAATAACAATTTACTACTTTTTGAGCAACACTTTCTTGCTTAATTGATAGTATATGGTTCTGGGAAACACTTTTAAGGCGAAGAATTAAAAGAATAGAATTTAAATAACGAATTTCAAATGTTTTAATAGAAAAATAGCAAAATCTTCATTTTAATATTACAGAACAGTTTGCTTTGGAAAGCAAAAATAACCAAACACTTAAAGATTAATAATACGTGGGAGCTCCTCTAGCTCTTATGACCTCCTGGCAACGTCTTGGCATGCTGGAAATCAAATTCCGAATGTAATGCTGAGGAATATTTTGCTATTCTTCGAAAACGGCAGTTCGTAGCTGATGGTGATTGTTTGGATCCACTCCTCGTGATCTTATCAACCTCTTCAAGTAATCCCATACGTCCTCTATGGGATTAAGATCTGGAGAGTTCCAATTCCAATTTGCATGTTGATGTGCCCACTCTAGCCTTCTTCTTTTGTGGGCCCTGGTCAACAATGGGCATTTTTTAGAAGATTTGAACCTTAAATTTACCCCATGAAGCCTTCTTCTTACTGTTTGAGTGGATACTTGAGTACTTGTTGCATTCAATAGCTGAATTTGGATTGTTCTTGCAGTAGAAAATCTATTCCTCCGACACTGAACCGTAATAAAACGGTCCACCCTGACTGTTGTACTGCGATTTCGCCCTCCGCCGGGTCTATGTTGGACAGATTCAGTATCATTAAAACGCATTCGAACTCTTCTGATCACATTGTGGCTCACATTGAAATGGGCTGCAACAGTTCTTAGCGATGCACCAGTCATAAGCATTCCCATAGTTTGGCTCATCTCTTCAATACTTAAACGCCTTAATGGCATCTCTAAAATGCAATCAACCACTCTGCATTAAAACTTATTCGAGAAATTAGCAAAAATTCTTTTAAAACTTGATAAAAGTATAAGCGTCCGCGAGATCAGTAACTGCACTTATGACATATAACAACAAACAACAATGGAGTCGCAAATGTCATTCGATAGACATTCGATAGACATTTGTTTGCATTCCGAAACACAGCCCTGATGATATAGGAAGTCATGCCTAACGCCTACGAAGGGTTGTTTACTTTTACTGCATGCTAAATAAGTGTACCAGTTCAAAAGTTGAGCAGTGTATATATATATATATATATATATATATATAGTAAACCTAATCAGTAGGCGATTAAAGGTCTGTATATTACTTCAAAATATATGTATTTAAAAAACTCTACATGTTTCGGCTGTATACAGACCTTTAATCGCCTACTGATTAGGTTTACCATATCATACCAAGGTCACGAAGTTATTATATATATATATATATATATATATATATATATATATCTATTTCAAAATAATTATATTACAATAAGTTTATTAACTTTTTCAATTAACCACTAATTCGTTTAATGAATATTTATTATAAATCTCAATTTCAGTATGTATTTTGTATGTTGTATATGTTTCGTCTCTCTGACTTTGATAAGTGGATATGTCCCGATACATGAGCTTATTTATCTCGGTTATCGTAGTCACGACCGTTCACATTGACACCCAAAACTCAACTCGATCGGAGAATCTAAAAATGCAATAATATCCAGGGGGTTCCACTTGACAAAACACAACTTTGATACTTTTAGGGCTTTCGGAACAGGCTGTATAATATGAAAATAATTTCAGAAAGTTACCATAATAGACCAACATATATCTCAAAAGTGAAACCCTTTGCAAGTCAAGTATTTTGGCCCTGTATACTACCTTTCTAAACAGAAATTTTTATTATTCAAATTAGTGAAAGTACAATGTATATGTACTAACTTACATTAAATATTATTTGACTACTACATATTAAAATTACGGCATGAGTTTTAAAATTACATAGTAAAAATTAAGATACGAATATTAAAATAATTGGCTACATGCAATGTAGCCAAGTGCATGAGTTCTTGAAAATTCTTCCCTAACACCTACGTATTTATTTTCATAAAAGGGTATTATGGTTGCAGTGTTCCTCAAAGTTTATATAACGGGCAAATATATTGTCGAAAGATTATTTACATCAGTTCTTTCGGTTATAGACATTTTATTTTTTTTTATGTAGTTGCTTTCTAATATATTTCTTGCTTTAATGTAGAATACAAATTTCATGAACGGTAGAACAGATAAAATACATGTTAAATAGAAAGAGAATTGATATAATACATTGATTAAAATTTACAATTATAAAAACATAACAAAATAATATTATTTTGTCATTATTAAAAAAGAAATATTAAAAGTATGTAAATTTAGTAAAGTAAATTATAAATTAAAATAATATTATGTAAATTGAAGCAAGCAGCACAAAATTAACAAATTAGGTTGGTTGGAGTTAAAATACCTAAAATTTATATAGAAAGCAGCAAATAGCGTAAATATTAAATCAAATTTTTAGATAACAATTAGTGAAAGAATAGATTAGAAGATAAATGTATTGTGCATTAATTATTATTATTTACTAATAAACATTAATTCTAAAACAGATATAAGCAAAAATAAAAAAAATTACATGTAGTTATATTATAATGCAGGTATTAAAATATTAATAATTAATGTGAGTAATATATATCAAAATATTTTAAAAGTTGTGTAATTTATGATCTTCATTTTCTATAAATGCGTTTCCGCCCCAAGCAGTACCGCAGAGTCTGTGGTTTATGTTATTTTTAGTGTTTATTTCAGCTGCAGTGTTCCCTAGATGTTTTTTATATGTTAATGTTCGGTCTATTATACTCCTACCCCAATAAGAGCAATGGGTATTAACAAAAATGTAACTTTGATAACTATTTCTAGAATGGTTATCTCACAAAAACTCAGTCAAAAACCAAACCTATACTTTATCTGGGCTACAACCCAACGACTAATCAAAATTCCACTAATAAAAAAAAAACACCACAAAACCAGACAAAAATTATAGCTTGGAATCCAAACGCGGAGCACATTCGAAAACGTCACATGTGCGGCACGGCACGCTCGATTATTATTGCTAGGTAATTAAAATTATACTGAAGTTTGCACTATATTTAAGATAATTGGTATTAGTTTAAATGCAAACGTAAAAATCTGATTTGAATATTTAACTCACTAAGATTAAGAATCTAGTTTCTAGCTCTAACAAATTTGGAACTAAAATTAAAAATTTTAATAGTTTGTATGTTCCGGCAAGCGGGATGTGTATGCTTGAGGGCAGCAGTGGAAGTGGCGGCAAGAAATATAATTAGAAAAGATGAATTGTACGAGTGACTAAGCGTAGTGGAAATGAATAAGAAGATCAACCAACGACAGCTTATGTAGCTTGGCTCGTACCTATTGAATAGAAAAGTTGGAAAATCGATAAGGGATAATAAAAAGAGGTCGCGACAAAAATGTAGAACGGGGAATACTTAAAACAATATTTTGTTCTTTTTGACTTCATTCATTTCCAAATGATTGTAAAGTTTCATTTAACGGTCGTATTCTAGAGTTGTTCTGTTGTGTTGGCGTACAAACTTTTAATAGTTAAGTTTCAAACCCACTAACGTTTATACGGAACGCGTTTACTGTTTATTTGTATATATTATATTGAAAATTTATCAAAAAATAAGGTTTGCAATGTGACAGTATTTAATATTTATTTGAACAAATTATTTTCTACATAATATGAATACAACATATTTTGAGGTATTTAATCAGCTACGAGGATAGTAGTCTCTGTATATATTAGACCAAAATTCCATATTTTCTGGTAATAAGTTGACACTGGGATAGCTCCCATCAGTATCTATTTCAAGATAGTTGAACTGATTCTGCTGCAAAGGAAGCCATGTGTAATTGAAGCCTTCAGGAGTTGGATTTCCGTGTTTTGCAAAATTAGTCCAAAGATATACCATATTTCTTGAAGCTATATCCTCAACACTGCCATCTTCTACATCAGGTCCCGTAGAAAGATGGAATATATATCCCAATTCGTCGAAATGAGCTGCACCTGTGTAAATATTTTAGATTTTATTCAAAATTGGCAACTTTGACAAATTACATAAATCATTTTAATAATATTTAGTATAGATAAAACTATAGCAACGAAATTATGATTTATGTTGTCAAAATAAAAATTTAATGTTTTAATGAAAATCTAATCGCAGTGAAATTGATTGCATCAACTAATTTTTATTGAAGAAACAAAGATATTAGAACTTACTTTAAGTGTATGGACAAACCTGGATATGCTGCCACAGCTGGAGTTGCATGTTTTAAGTTATATTGTGTGTCGGCGCTGAAATGGTAGTAGTAAATGGGATAGGATGCTACACTTAGCTGTTCCAAGGACGCTCTGAAGGTTTGATATATACAAACCCAATCCGTAGAAAGTTGAACATCTTGGAAAATAGTATCAGCAGTAGGTTCTCCGCCATCGTAATAAAAATCTTTAAATCTCTGTATAATATCTTCTTCTGCTTCTGATCCAGATTCAATTTGCAAATCGGGTGGTATATATTGCTTCAAATTTGTAATTAAAGGGTTCACACCATCTACATTTCTTACCATACCCAGAGATTCAGCATTAGTACAACCTACAAGATAGGGTACTTTGACAAAATCTCCTGATTCGATAATTTCCATTGGAGTTTTTTCTAAAAAGGTTACATCATTGGATTCTATTTCTACGACAGGCCCGATAATATCGCGATCTACAGAAGTTAGCGCCTAGAAGTATAAAAAGTTTATAGTAAGATTAAAGTATTTCGTAATTAAATATTTATTACAATTTCTGCTTCATATAATTCTTCCGCTGATGCGTCTTGCAATGCGGCTAACATATCATCCCAATTTTCAGTTTGAATTCCCAATTCTTCAGCTATTAATAGGGCAATATTTCTTGTTGTGGCGAAGGCATCTGGTGTCAAACTAACGGCACTTTCGGAAATGGCCTTGTGAAATAAACCTGAAGATATATCAGTAAAGAATTTTCGAATATGTTTCTCTAAAAATTTTTACCTTTCGACATTGACGACAGTAGATGAAGGTGAACACTAATACCTCCCGCACTTTGTCCGAATATCGCTATATTATTTGGATTACCTCCGAAATATTCAATATTATTATTAACCCATTGGAAAGCTAAACTTTGGTCTTTTAATCCTGCATTTCCAGTTACTCCCAGGTTTGGATCATCTAATGATAAGAACCCTGAAAATTTTTAAATTTTAAGGAATAATTTTAACTCTTAAAATTGAAGTAAAGAAATCCTCTAATAACATTTACTCTAATCAAGCTTTATTTTAACTAAATATAATTGATTGCAACAACATATATGTTAATGTTGAGCCTCCCAAACTTCTTTATATTTTAAACCAGTTTCTGCAAATGCAAATCTAAGAGCTTTTTATGGCGGTAGATGAAGATGGAATAAATAAGAGACTTTCTGTTTCATGCAGCGAACAACTACACAGTTAGGTAAATAATAAGTAAAGGTAAATGCCTTGTATTGTATTGTATATATTACATATATATATATAGATTCGCCAACAAATTGAATTTACTATATATATATATACATATAATTAGACCAGGAGTCTTTGCCGTTAGAACATGTATGCAAGGGATAGTCGTTTTTTGGGGGGGGAATCCAGCAAAATTAAACTCTATTAATTAAGTCAGTTCTTTATTTTTTAGCCCAATATTTCGCATCAAATTCGTATGTTTCCTCAGGGATTCACTTTAAGAGTAGATGGACATAAATTTAGTAGTTATTAACAAAAGAAATTAATACTTACAAATGTGAACTTTTTTTTTTGAGAAATTACTCGTATGTTTGTAATATTGTAAATTAATAAAACTAATGTCAACGGACGTACACTTAGTTATTTTAAAATTACATTTTAAAACAGGACAACCACATCTAAAAAGAAAGCCACATGTGCAATATTGACGAACAAAAGAAATAATCGTACACACACACATGTTCTTGTCACAATCTATTAATTAAGTCAGTTCTTTATTTTCTAGCCCAATATTTGGCATAGAATTCGTATGCTTCCTCAGGGGATCACTTTAAGAGTAGATGGACATAAATTTAGTACTTATTAACAAAAGAAATTAATAGTTATAAATGTGAACTTGTTTTTTTTTGGAGAAATTACTCATATGCTTGTAATATTGTACATTAATAAAACTAATGTCAACGGACGTACACTTTGTTATTTCGAAATTACATTTTAAACAGGACAATCACATCTAAAAAGAAAGCCACATGTGCAATATTGACGAACAAAAGAAATAATCGTACACACACATGTTCTTGTCACAAACGACTATTATTTCTTTTGTTCGTCAATATTGCACATGTGGCTTTCTTTTTAGATGTGGGTGTCCTGTTTTAAAATGTAAATTCGAAATAACTAAGTGTACGTCCGTTGACATTAGTTTTATTAATGTACAATCTTACAAACATATGAGTAATTTCTCCAAAAAAACAAGTTCACATTTGTAAGTATTAATTTCTTTTGTTAATACGTACTAAATTTATGTCCATCTACTCTTAAAGTGATCCCCTGAGGAAGCATACGAATTCGATGCGAAATATTGGGCTAAAAAATAAAGAACTGACTTAATTAATAGATTGTGACAAGAACATGTGTGTGTATGATTATTTATTTTGTTCGTCAATATTGCACATGTGGCTTTCTTTTTAGATGTGGTTGTCCTGTTTTAGAATGTAATTTCTAAATAACTAAGTGTACGTCCGTTGACATTGTGACGTGCAAGGACAATAAAATTGATTGTCCTTGTACGTCACTTTTATTATTTTTTTCAACTCTACATTTTTATCTCCGGAAGAAGCAACAAAGTTGTTGCGAAATATAGGAATAACTAATAAATGAGTTTTTTAATTGACAGACCACTTGCCCGCTTTTAATTTATTTTATTATATATATATATATATATATATATATATATATATATATATATATATATTGGGTTGGGTTGGGTTGGGTTAATAATAAATTAAACACGGGCAAGCGGTCTGTCAATTAAAATTCATTTATATTTTATCTCTATATTTCACAGCGTGAAAGTTTTCAATAGGCCAAGCCATAAATGCATATTTATATCTACTTTGTGAATTATATACCTTACTTTATATTATTTGTTTGCTTATGAGACTTTGTCTAAGATATTGTTACTTATAACCTGAAATGTACATCAATTAAAAAGAAGATGATTTTTTTTCTAAAAGAGGTCAATGTAGCGCTCTTCAAAAACTAGATCTAATGGACTAAATCTAACAGTTGTTTTGGATTCTACACCCTTCTATATATACCCATTCTAATATTCATATATACCCATTCTACCCATTATATATATATATATATATATTGGGTTGGGTTGGGTTGGGTTAATAATAAATTAAACACGGGCAAGCGGTCTGTCAATTAAAATTCATTTATATTTTATCTCTATATTTCACAGCGAGTTTGTTGCTTCTTCAAGAGATAAGAATGTAGTGTTAAAAATGAAAGTGAGGTACATGGACCTATTAAAATTAAATTTTTAATTTCAATATATCTATGTACGTCACTTTTATTTTTTAACTCTACATTGTTATCTCCTGAAGAAGCAACAAACTAAAACTGTGAAATATAGAGATAAAATATAAATAAATTTTAACTGACAGACCGCTTGCCCGTTTTTAATTTATTATTAACCAATATAACTCGGTCCATAATTCTTTTAAGTTTTATATATCTTTAAGAACATTTTCTTGTTTCAACAGCGAAACTTTATGTTGAATATTGTTCATAACATGAGAGTTCCATAAAGGTCTAGGTCCTATCTTTTTGTGGGCACATAGCTTTTGCCAATTTACATGATTTAATATTATAAGTGCAGTCATCTATTACACAGCCCAACACGCACTTTGGTGCCTGCCCTTTTTGAACTGTTTCTTGGTAGTTTTCGGGTGTAGAATCCAAAACAACTGTTAGATTTAGTCCATTAGATCTAGTTTTTGAAGAGCGCTACATTGACCTCTTTTAGAAAAAAAATCATCTTCTTTTTAATTGATGTACATTTCAGGTTATAAGTAACAATATCTTAGACAAAGTCTCATAAGCAAACAAATAATATAAAGTAAGGTATATAATTCACAAAGTAGATATAAATATGCATTTATGGCTTGGCCTATTGAAAACTTTCACTCTGTTCTTCACTGTTTACCTAGGTTTTGTGGGAATTGATCTAAGTGGTTGTGGAGGTAGTGAAGTTTTATGCTCATATTACAATCAAAAATATTAAATTTATAAAGCATATATTCCACTGATTCTGTGTACTTCGCTGCTTTATGATTGCCAAGAAAATTTAGTGCTACTGGAACAAATGAATATCAAGCATTATATTCAATCTCATTCATTGCTGTGATTTTTTCTAAGCTGTCTTATCCGAGGGCCATCTTTATTCAGTTTTTACGTGCGAGGCTCAGGAAATTTACGTATCAAGTACCCAAAGCAAAGTCGATATCGATTTAAAGCCTACACGAATTGCTTTATAAGTCCCAACTTGATATGCAACGGTTGAAATATGATTTTCTCTCTCGCAACGAAAGGTTCGTTGATTACGTTTTCTTTTCCTGGAACCATGAAGTTTTATAAAGGTCAATTTTTATTAACCCAGTGTTGATCTTTAGTTCTGTTGTCCAGAAAACAAAAAGAAAAGATTTTTTGTATAAAGATACCATTATTTCATTATCTTTGCCTGTTACTAAAACGGAATGGATCTCAAAAACTAAGCTGGTACGAAAAAGTCAGGCATATTTGGAATCAGTACATTAAATATATCCAAAATCAGTTGTCAGTTTCTCGGCACCAAGAAAGAAATTTAATTTTGTTGGCTTGTGTTATTCCCTTAGAAATTTGCATATACTTGGTTTTACATATATTTATTATAAGTTGAATTAATTTCGTAGAAGGACTTATTGTATTACAAATTAGATATAAATATTTAAAAAAATATTAGCTCTAATCGAAGATATTATCTTATTATATCGTTTGCACTAATTTATATAAAAATTGCTTTGCTTTACGCAACAAGCCGTGGAGTTATGCTCTGAAATATTTTTACTTTTTTACTCCAAAATGCGACAATTCCTTGAGATTCTACTAATGATATTAACTGAGTTTCTTTTATGCATAAACATGAAATAGACGATCAGAATAATGTATGGAATGGCTAGGAGTAAATTGTGTAAAAATATTTTCAAGTTATAATATTAATATTTTATTTGTACATAAATATAAAACAGAATTTAGAAACTCAACAAATTCCAAATTAGTTTTGCAATGTATAAGTTGTGAGTTTTAAAAATTTTCAAAGAAAGAGATAAAACCCTTTTTATTTAGAAGTTGCTACTAAATAAATTATCTTTTATATATCCTCTTGTTTTTTTTTCTTTTGTTTTATCTTAAATTAACAACGATTAAGTTATTTTTTTTATTCAACGAATTTAATTGATGTTAGCTTTGTTTCCCTTTTTATTTTGTTTCATATCTTTTAGTTGTTCATTCAATGGATCATCTAAAATAAAGGCTATTATTTAAAAAATGGGAATTATCGAGGGCGAATAAGTCGATGGTTCGAAATCAAAATTAACTTTTGCGTTTATTTAAAAAAATTTAACCGATAATAGTTTCATCATAGGATAAGGTAATGTCAATGTCAATAAAGTATACATATTTCTAAAGAAAACATGTTGCCCTAAAAGAGTTTATATAATAAATTACTAAATAATAAAGCTGACATGTTAGTATAACGTATTGAATAAACAAGTAGATGTACAAACCAATTCTGTTTCAAGTTTGCGTAAGCGAGAAGGTTAAAAATCTGTAACTTACCAAATGTACCCAACCTATAATTAATAACCACCAGAATTACATCCTCTGTAAGTAAAAATTCTGCACCAAAAGAATCCTCTTGAGCGGATCCTACACCGAAGCCTCCACCATGTATAAAAATCATTACTGATTTTTCGGTAACATTTTCCGCAGGTAACTAATACAGTGTAATTTTTCAATTCAAAGACATTAATTTAAGACGAAACAAAAAACTTACTCCAGGTGTATAAATGTTAAGATATAAGCAATCTTCTTGACCAAAATCTGAAGTATCACTCGATTGTTGCCTACATTGTGGAAGTTCTTGTGTTGCATCTCTTATACCTTCCCAGCTTTGGGCGGGTTGTGGTGCCTTTGTAAAGAAATTTACAGTAACCAAATAACATTAACATTATGTATATAAAATTCTCAAAATTTTTGCTGTTTGGGAAGTAATATAAAATCATTACAAATTTTGTGCTCAGTTCGTTGTTATTGTAAATGTCTTAAATATGAATACAGAGAAAAACGTATTTTGAACAAAAAGGTATTGTAATCTGGTTAAATGCAATATCAACCCTGCAGATGTCCTTTGTAATAGTGAACGAAGTGTCGGAAAAGGTCGAAAGATTCGCGATTGTAGTTCGCAAGTATAGATCAATTTTCTAAATATTTATAATAGTTTTATATAGAGGAATGCCTTGAATGCCAAAAATAATATTCAGCAAAATCTTAAATACTTACTATTAAAAAAATGTAAATGCTTACCTTAAATCTTAACTCACCAAGTGGTGGTTTAGCGTAAGGAATAGATTTGAAAGCATAGTAGGTCCCGCCATTTCTATTAATCCTCGTGTTTCCTTGCAATATCCCTTGCGGAATCTCCACTTGTGGATTTTCGCAAGTTACTTTTGACACGAAAAAATATATAGAAAAAAGTAGCAGTAGATACATTGCGAAATTTATTAAATGAAAGTATTGTCCTTGCGTTCACGGTTTATATAGTAATCTCTAAAATGTTTGATGATGTTATCATTTATATAAATTGATTGTTGAGAGAAACACTTGTTGAAATTCCATATCATTAGATAAATAAATACACTGTACAGATTTTAGTTTCAAAGTATTTATTGCATACGGCTACAATATTGTTTCACTGTACTACGGCTTCATCAGGTGAACGAATATCTTAATGATATAATATAGAGTCTATTTAGTCTATTGTAAATGCAAGTCACTATAAATTAAGTTGGAGGAGTGAAGAATTACATTGATCAGTTAAATAATTTAAAGCTAGGCCTAATTTTTTATTTCTATAAATTTTTTATGTTTCAAAGAGATTAGTTCCTTCTTTTATCTTTAATATGTAACACTTTAAAATTGCAATTGAATTTATTATTGTTTTCTATGCAGGGATTGGCAAAGATAGAGTCCGATTTTTTATCTCTATAGCTTCTTTGATGTTCCGATACCCGGTTGGCGAAGGACCTTCCTGTTTGGCCGATATAAACCAAATTATATTCACAAGTTGGCTTATAGACTCCTATGTTTATCTTGCTGTCAACTCTATCCTTACTGTTTTTTAAACAACATCCTAGCGTGTTATCCGTGTTGTAGTTGTATACAATAAATACTTTAAAACATACATTTGCACAGTGTATTTATTTATCTAATGTTATCGTTTATTTTAATATATGACAGTTTACATTAATTTATTGTTGGCAGGTGTCAGCTGACACGTATCGGCAGAATTTGTTAATTTTATATTTCTTGGGATGCGGACTGAATTTCTAAGAAAAGCGACTATTTCATTTGTTCTAAAAATATTAAGGACTAGCACAACCCAGCCACGCTTCGCTGTGGCTGCCTGATATGAAATTAATAGGAATGTAAATAAAATTATTGTAGCGAACATAAATTCATCCAGAAAACACATCATTCAATTCAATAACCTGCCTTGCGTTGCTATGGCTATGTGGAATTTAAGGGAAGGGCAGAAAAAATATGTTTTTCACAAAAAAAAAATACTTTTATTGTAAAGCTAGTGGGTTTGCTACATTTTTTGTTTGTCCGTTTTCTGCATAAACAAAAAGATCAGGCGGTTACCGACTTTACACCCTGCGACGTGTAATTGCCCATGAGAGAAACAATCGCTTTCTAAATTCAAAGAGAATATTTCCAAAGATTGTCATTGCGCTTTATTGATAGTCATAGCGAAAGCAAGGCATATTGGAAATTGTCGTTTAAAATCGAAAAGTCGTTTAAAATCGAACGAATGTTGATCGGAATGAGTGGTATTCGTCTTCACCTTTATGAGGTCCAATCAGAATTGTTTCCTCAATTAGATTATTCATCAATTTTTTTATTACTAATCGTGTGGTTTGTAATTTGTCAATTTTTCCGATTTGAAGGATATTACATAAGATATTGTATCGAATATCCGGTTCGTATGAAAGAGCAATTCGATGATATGAAGCTCGATTTTTTAGATATTGCAACTGCATACGTCTCCGCTGTTGATCTAATTGTTCCTGGTGTTGTTAAGACGATCGTGGTGCTCTTCTTTTCAATTCAACTCGTAAACTTCAAGTTTTTCTTCTAGTTGATCTGCCGATTCATCTGCTCGCCTTTAAGAAGTTCTGAATCAGTTGCAGTTTGATCTCCGTTGACATTCTGTGATTGGGTGTCGAGAACGCCGACCTATGTTCGAACGTGGGCGCGGCATCTCTATAAATTCAATAAAAATTTCTCCTTTTTTTTCTTTGAAAAACCCGGGCTACTTGTTTAATTGTTTTTCAAATATCAATAACATTAATATTTTCGCCTTTCAAATTTGACATCTATTTGTCATAACTTTTTTAAAACATCTTCTTGACATTTACAATGAACCACCGCTATTCGCGCCCACAGTATTTGTGAATTCGCTTATTCGTCTGTTTTTACTGCCATTTCTCGTTATCTGCGCTCCGTATTCGCGGTTCAGTATGGGTAGTTCCCTAAAATTTCGGATTTCCCTTGTCCACTTATTTATTTAAAAGTTCACAAACCGTATTTTACTTTTATTCGCAATATATATATATATATATATATATATATATATATATATATATACAATGCTTCTCAAAAGTCCCCTTCCCCCCCTCTTATTTTTGGAACGATTATACATTCACAAGTGAAATTTGGAAACTGAATATTATAGGTTATAAACTTCCCTACTAGTGATGATAGATGACGAAATCGTCATAGATGACGTCACAAGTATTAATGTTTATGACCGATGGTGCCGCAACCATGTGTTCTGTAGGCCGGTCTCTTTGAAAATATTGTCCTAACTTGTTACATATTACTTGTAAATTCCATGCTCTACACCTTGTAGCAGAACAGGTTCGTAGATGTTATCCAGAGGTAGATTCTTTAATATCGAGTACAAAGGCAGTATTCCTGAAATCTCCAAAACATATTCGTAAATTTTACGAATTGTCTCCCCATACCCCTGAGCCACCACAGCCGATTCTGACACGTTGGGGTACATGGTTACGGGCGGGGTTTTATTATCTTGAACATTTTGAAAAAATTAATTTGTGGTCTGCCAGATCGTTTCGCATCATTAATATTACCCGTTGTTTCAAACTTATGAAGAAGCTCCCTTAAATAAGTCCTCGATATGGGGCGATCGGGAAACCTCTCATTAAAAATGCGTTCTGCTGCATGAATATTTTGTCTAGTTTCAACAAGAATTAGGACCGCTGCTACTTTATCACCTAAAGCACGTACCATTTCGCTTCTTGAAGCACTTAAACTTTCGGCTCACAACAGTTTAACAAATTATTAAAATGTACAAAAATATTAAAAGTACCAAAAGCTGTTATAACAGTGAGACGTTCGATCAACAATACACAAATTATTAAATGTTCAAAAACTTGGACAATTACAAAAACGTCGAATTTCGGAGACTAAGAAAAACGTCAGATTATTTGACAACTATCCAGAGGCGGAGCTTGAATTTGGAATTTTAGTATTAACTTGACAATATTGACGTTTTAAAACAACGTATTGTTGCAGAATGTGAGGCTGTTTCCGCAGACACATTTGAAGAAGTACGAGAAGAGTTTAAAAATAGGATATTTTACTGTCAGGAAGTAAATGGAGGTCACTTCGAGCAATTTCTTTAAGTACATACTATTTCTTAAATCTGTATTTAATATCATACTGAATGGAATTTAAATTTTCATGTTTACTAATGAGCCATTAAAACTGCCTCAAACACAAACAAAATTAGTATCATTGAATAGGTTTTTTCGATACCTTTTAAAAGAGGTGTCGATTGCCGTAGCGTTCCATTTAAAATTATTGGTCACAATGGCCTTGTGACGTCATCTATGACGATTTCGTCATCTATCATCACTAGTAGGGAAGTTTATAACCTATAATATTCAGTTTCCAAATTTCACTTGTGAATGTATAATCGTTTTAAAGATAAGAGGGGGGGAGGGGACTTTTGAGAAACACTGTATATATATATATATATATATATATATAAATATATATATGTGTACATCTATTTGTCTTGATTACATACATACATACCTGTAGTTTCTACGTACAAACATATTTATTTTTATACCCCGATATTCGATATTCGCGATGTTCGCGGTGTTTTCGTGCAACGTCACCTCCGCGAATAGCGGGGGTCCACTGTACATCTAACCTACACACATTATTTTAAGATTTCATATAAGACAATTTATTGGGGATTAAACAAACGTTGTTTTCCTTTTTATCTTTAAGATTTCATAATAAATATAGGATTAGCAAACGTCAACTTGTAATAAAAAAATACTACCAAAACAAGTATTTGAGAAAATTTTGCGCTACTTATGTCTACTGATTTCGCTGGTGTGAGAAGTATTTTGTCGCGACATGTTAAAAAAGAAATAAATTTAACCGCAACGTTATATCCAAATTTCAAGTCAATCGACAGACTACTTTTCTAGTTTTGAGAGCGCAAACATACGAAGGCTGAATTTATATATATATATATATATATATATATATATATATATATATATATATATACAGGATGTTCCCTGAGGTAACCGACAAACTTACGTAATGTGTACTAGAGGTGATTGTGAACAAAAAAGTTCATATACACTTTAGCTTATTTGTTTTTGATCTTCAGATTTCAACAAAAGAAGAAAACTGTTTCAGTAATGTATTTAATCATTAAATTACATAACAAACTGATATTATAACAATTGCTCGAAATGTTCGCCTCTTCTTTCTAAACATGTTGTTAGTCTTTGGGTCATATTCTGTTTCCAGTTAATATCTGTAAACTCATTTCGTAAGGAATCTACACCTGCAACTATTCTTTCGATCAATTCCTCTCGAGTGTTTCGCTTACCGTTATAGTAAACACGATTTTTTAGACAACTCCAAAAGAAAAAGTCCAATAGCGAAAAGTCAGGAGAACGGACAGGCCGTAAAAAAAAATTTTAAAATATTTATATTTTAAATTCTTTGAAAAAGGCATCATTTGCCGAAACATGCAGGATTGTCTTAAATATATAACGTCTGTTCATTTGAAAAGTCAAACTAGGTTACTTTGAAATTTTGATAGAATAAGACGCATATATATTAGTATGTGTTTGTTGTTCCGTAAACGTAAATCCAAATGATATTTGATAATGTCAATCACAAATATCAGTTAGTGCATAAAATAATCGTGCGTCGATTCTGGTTTAAATAAATTGCTTCTCAGTTCTAATATGGCTTTCACTTTAGAACTTAAAATTTTTTTGATCCAGGCTTATTTTCGAAGTGGTAATAGAATTGATGGTTTATGGGTTTATTCAGTTCAAGATTGCATGGTAGAATTTCAAGTTGAGTTTCCACATTTTGTAATAGATTATATACAATTTAGGAATACTTTAGATAGAACTTTAAAACTTTTTTCTGAAACTGGTAGTCTCTTAAGAAAATCAGGCAGCGGAGCAGTTAAGAAACGTACACCTCAAGTTGTCAATCGTGTTGAAGAAATAATGGAAAATGAACTACAAACATCTGTTCGACATTTTAGTCAACAAATAAACCTTTCTGTTGGTACAACTCACAAGTTATTAAAAAAAGATATGCAACTTTATCCATACCGTGTCACAGCAGTACAAGAATTGTTAGAAATTGATTACCCACGTAGACTACAGTTTTGTAATTGGTTTGTAAATATGAACAATAATGGAGAACTTTCGCAAAGAGTCATCTTTACTGATGAAGCATGGTTTTATAAAACGGGATACCTAAATTCACAAAATACAAGAATTTGGAGTAGTGAAAATCCACATGTAATTAATAAAGAATCGCTACATCCAGAGATTGGTGTTTGGGCAGCGATAAGTCAAAGGCGAATCATTGGACCAATATTTTTTCAGGGAACGTTAACTGCTCAGAGGTACCGTACGGAAATTTTACAACAATTTGTCAATCAGTTGCATGATGATGAACTTCAAAATGCATATTTCCACAAGACGGAGCACCTTGTCATTGTACTGCAGAATCTTTGGATTATTTAAGAGAATTTTTTTATGAGCGTATAATTAGTCGAAATACTGAAATTGCCTGGCCTGCACGTCCATGCGATTTAACACCTTGCTACTTCTTTTTGTGGCTTTATCTAAAAAATAACATATTTCGAACACCTACATTGAATTTGAATGATATGCTACAGAGAATCGAACAGAAATGCATGGAAATTAATAACAATCCAGTAATGTTGCAGAATATCATCAGAAATTTTGAACGGAGGATTTTAAAGTGCATTGATCTTGAAGGACAACATTTTCAACATTTGTTATAGTTTTCAATAAATACCTATTATTTGTTATTTATTTGTATGTATGAAACTGTCAAAATATACGACTTCGTAGGTTAAGTAGTAAATTTTAATTTACGACATACTTCAAAATGTTCTCAGTAAATCACATGCTACTAGATTGACTTTTCAAATGAACACTTGTTATATTTTGAAGTACAACCAGACCTTAAATCGCCAACGAATTGAATTTACCATAATATATATATATACGAATAGGAGCTACTCATTTTTAAAACATAGTGAAAAGGTAGTTTGCAAAAATTTCGACTAGGCGAAATCGTTTTATCTGCTCAAATAATCTCTTTATGACGAAAATGGGTGAAATATGAAAATGTCCAGTGAATACGAGTTTGGCAACATTTAAATGCGTTTCTTCAAACCACATCGAAACGTGGTTTTTACAGTAGAAGAGCATTATTATCGAATAATCGAATATTTCCACATTGTGGAACTATTAAATTTGGATAATATTATTTCACATGAAACTATAAAACTATCTTTCGCTCCTATCTATTGTCGTTTTGTTCTACAAATTTGATAAATATTTTATAAGTAATAAAAGCAAAGGAGCTTCCTAAATATGCCTTATTTTCTGTATGGGTTGAATTGTTGAATATGTGTTTATGAATCTTTAAAAGTCAATCGCGAAAGTATAAAATATAAATGTGGCAAGTAGATAATAAGATTGCACTGGTAGGTCCTGTGTAATGTATACTGCAAATTGCATGTCAATTGAATTTATAGTTCTCGAGATATTAGTTTTGGAGTTTGTGGTGTTGAATATTCTCGGTCGAAGAAAGGAGTAACGAATCAATACCAAATTTCTCGTGAAACTGGACGAAATGCCAGAGGAAGTTTTACGAAAATTTCATGCGGTGTATGGCGAAAATGCTAATAGAGCGCAAATATTTTTAACGGGCTAATCATTTCAACAACGAACGAGAATCCAGCGATGATGAAATCCGTTGATAACCGAAGTGTGCTCTATCGGAAATTTGTACCAGGCGATTAAATAGTAAATTCTGCATTCTACCTTTAACTTTTAAAGCATTTGAAAACGAGAATGGCCCGCATTACTATGGTTTTGATTGGTTACAGTTGCTGTATCATAGCGAACCGTTTATTCAGAGTTGATAATTT
Organism: Melolontha melolontha; assembly: GCA_935421215.2. NCBI lineage: Eukaryota > Metazoa > Arthropoda > Insecta > Coleoptera > Scarabaeidae > Melolontha > Melolontha melolontha. The sequence continues at coordinate 84,358,662 of OW285238.1, forward strand.
GTGAGCTTTTAACTACTGAAGGTATTTCTGTGCTCCTCTATACCTAGGAATGTCGGTGGAAGGGCTGCGTCGAGATAGCGGGTCCTATTATGAAGATATGGGACATCAACTTAAGTAATTAGGCTGAGTACTGGAGGTATATATAGTTGCTTATCTTCACATTTGTTTAGTCATCTTGTCTCTTTAGCAATGGTAAGATGTCTTACCGACACATATGTTAGAGAAATCTAATAAAGTAGTTAAAAAGTTAATTTCATTAATTGATGTAGCAGACACTTCTTGGTGAAACATTTTGTAATTAACAAATTATTATAAAAACACACTTGGCTATTTCACAATTTTTTATTAGATCTATGTCTAACATATGTTTCGGCTGTTATGCCATTGTCAAAGAGTATCTTAAAACTGGTTTTAAGATAAGAGTTTTAAGATACTCTTTGACAATGGCATAACAGCCGAAACATATGTTAGACATAGATCTAATAAAAAATTGTGAAATAGCCAAGTGTGTTTTTATAATAATTTGTTAAACAGTTAATGTCAAGTTATTTTATTTATTCGAATATTCATAATGTTTCACCAAGAACCTACTGCAGAAACAGTTAATAATAATTAAAATATTACGTGCCAATATGCTTATTGACATTATGATGTATTAAACGCTGAATGTGTACTCAACATTGAATGCCAAGATGATACTTTGAAGCTCAAGAATACATTAGAAGGTTCTAATTATGTCATAAAGTTTAAAAATAAATATATTGACTATATGCAAGGACATATGATGCTCAGGTAGTTCTAACATATTAATTTCATTAGGTGTATGAATAATACACGAAATTAGAATCTATTACGATCATTATGTAAAATATAAATTAGCAACCACTAAATCAAAACTTGTTTGTTAACATGTAACTGTATATAATGTATGTATATAAATCAGAGAAAGTAAGATATTTTTTAAATATTTAGAAGTAAATTTTAAATTAACACTACACACAAAATGTACACTAACATGTCAATTATATCGTAGATAGAACATGCCAACAATGCTACTAAAAAATTTTGAGTATCGGTTGTAATAAATATCTGAAAACGTCTGACTAACCATTTAATTTTAGTGACATTCTACAAAAGAATTAATTCTATAGGAAATTATGAATCACAAACTTTATTTTGAATTTCGTTACGGACTACGAATTTTGAATATATTTTTATTAGGATTAACACCAGGCATGTTCATAATGTACACACCATCAAATCACGTATAAAATGCGTAGGTATAGCTTAAAATAGTGGGCCAATATATTTCTACTTAATAAGAAGCTTTATCAATCGAGACGAGACATTTCTGGAAGAGAATGTTAAAACGCATATTTACATCGTATGAGTACCGGAATTCAAAGCTGCAAAAGACTGTTAACCCTTCCTTTGAGTGAGAACACCAATGGGGATTTTAAGTTAAAACCACTAGCTGTGTATCATTCTAAAACGCCAAGAGCCAAAACAGGAATTTTCAAATATATTCGAGAATTTTACCAGTGCTTTGGAAATTTAATGAGAAATCTTCGATGACTAGAGGCATTTTTCAAAAGTTTACCACATACTTTTGTTTATCCGTAACCGTCATTGTGAATTAAAAAATTGAACCACGACCTCTATAACTGATGGATAATGCTCGATGGCATTCCACCAACTTGTTCGGTTTAAATACTCACGTTCCGGTTGAAGCAGTTTTCCTACCACCCAACACAACATCGTCAATTCAGCAGATGGATCAGAGGGTCGTATCAAACTTTAAGGTATATTATCTTCGTTGAAAATTTTAGCATCTTATTAGCAAGACAGCCGGCGAAAATAATCAACCAATTGTTCAATTTTGACAAAAAATAGAACATCATGAATACCATGGCAAAGATTCTAAAAATATTGAGAATAATTAATCAATAAATGAACGAAGAGAGTATGGAAGAAGGTATGGCCAGAAGTATCCAAGGCTACTCAACAGGAAGAGCTTATCGTTGACCAAATTGGCAACCTAACAGATAAAACATGACCAAGAGATTTAGATTTTTTTTAATAACACCATGTAAATTTCATGATCTACCCAGGTGGGAATTAAATGAAAGTTGTAATCATACACAAAAAGACCTGAGTTAGAAACCTACAGCAAGATACTAACGAATAAAAACACGCAAAAGAATTTACTACTGTAAATATAAGGCAATTAGCTGCGTGAGTTTACTATTTGGATGTGCTTCAAAGCGTGTGAGATACTTGATACTTGTTTGTTTTACTTCCTCGCGACTCTCCGCATGTGAAGGTCATAATGTAGCGTGGCATTTGTTACAAACCAGGGTGCATTTGTAATTGTTCTCAGTATTTTAGATACCGTTAAAGTATTTCCAGATTAGAGACACTCGCGGTTCCCCACAGTTGAATGCTATAGGTCCACACTGGCTTCAAAATCACCTTGTACACAATAAATTTGTTTTCCATAGATAGTGAAGATCGCTCGCCAATGAGTCACCGTAGTTTGGAGAATGTCAGCCCTAACTGGTTTCTCTTCGAGAAAATGTGCTTAGTCCACATTAGCCGTCTATCCAAATGAATTCCGAGATATTTGGCGCTTTCATTCTGGGGTATCTTAATACTGTTTAGTGAAACAGAAGGACAGGTATCTCAACCTAATGTATATGTTACACGTATTGATTTTAGTTCGTTGGTTTTTATTTTCCACTTTCTTTGCCACTCTTGGAGGCTATTTAATAATATTTGGCATGCAGTAGTGTTCCTACATTGACATGCAATGTCACTGTAGGAACACTACTTGTCGCTAATAATGCTTTATCATCAGCATATGTCGCGGTAGTTGTATTATTCGATGTTGGTATATCGCCAGTATAAATTTGATAAAGGATAGGGCTAATAACACTACCTCTGGGTACTCCAGCTTGTATTCGGTTCAGTGTTGTCAGTTCATTCTGGTGCTTGACCAGAAAATATCTATTAATAAAATAACTTTTTAGAATATGATAGTGAGGATGCGGTAATTTAGATTTTAGTTTGAACAATAACCTGGTATCAAAAGCCTTGGAAATATCTAAGAAAACATTACTCTTTTCTTTCATAGGCTCTATGTACGATTTACACCAAGCGAGGCACTTGGTCAATAATGGCATGCATTTCTCTAAACCCAAATTGATAATCAGGAATTCTTGGGAGTTCATCAATTAAAGGCTTCAGTCTTCTCAAGAGTAATTCCTCGAATATTTTTGACAAGAAGGTAGGTAGGAGACTAATCGGGCGATGTGATGTTACTTCTTGCACAGATTTGCCAGGCTAAGGAATTAAAACAATTTGGGCAACTTTCCATTGCTACGGAAGGTGTCCATTCCTTAAAAAAGCATTAAATTACATGTAATATACTTTATTGCTACCTCAAGGAATTCTTTTAGAATTCTGCTAGTTATAAGATCATATCTGGGATCTTTCTTTAAATTAAAGTTCTCCAGAATTCATTCCTTGGTTTCTCTCATTTTTATAGGTTTCATTAGTAGCGATATTTGGTAAGGTGCGTCAAGAAAGACTTTTATTTCTTCTTTTTTTTTCGGAGACAAACACGATTGGTGTGGTTTGAAGACTTTTGTAAGGTGTTCAGAAAAGGTAAGAACATTTTGCTTGTCATCTCCAGCTCAGCTTCCGTCATGTTTCCTGATTGGTCATATTATTTCAATAGTCATATTCTTTAGTCTCCTTGGCTTCGGTTGGTGATAAGTATTCCAATTATTTCTGTATATTGTGATTTCTCTCATTTAACAGTATCTCTTTCAAGTCGTTGCCTTAAGTTTAGTTTTATCTTGGAGGGGCTCTGGTGTTCATCCAAACTCTTCTCAATCTCCTCTTTTCATGTACTGCTTCTACAATTTTATAAGAGCAATATTGTTGTGTGCTAGAAGTTTGTGAAAGCTGTGTGTCGACTGTCAGGCAGCCGTCTGTATCGTTCGTGTTAAATTTTCGACAGCTAAGTCGACATTTTCCTCGGATTTCAAAGGAATATTCATTTTCAGACGTTCATGAATTATATCTTTAAATTTTTACCAATCAGCTCTATTGGTGGTGGGGCATGTTGATTTAGGTATCTAGTAATTTAGTGCTTAGTTACCAAGGCTCCTGAGTGGTCAGATCGCAGATCCAAGATTTCATGAATTAAAACATTTCTCGTTGGTATTCCCTTAGTTACACAAAAGTCATTCAAATCAGGTGATTTATTTCCATCCGAGGGCCAATATCTTGGTTTACCAGTTGATAAGTAACTGTAGTTGTTAGTTTCAATACATTTTAATTGTTTACGGTCTTTAGTACTCACTAATCTTGAGCCTCATCGAGTGAGTTTGGCGTTATAGTCCCCTCCAGCCAAGAGCCTGTTACCAAGAGTGAAAAAGTGTTCATTGTATTGATCTTTTTTTATTGAGTGACGTGGCAGACAGTAAATCGTAGATACAATAATGTATTCTTCCCGATCTTCTACTGTTTAGAGATTTTGATCTGGATGATATTGAATAGTTATTGTTTCTCGTGAGAGGATAACCTCAGAGAAAGAACTTGTTACAGATTTTGAAAGTAGTGCAAAAGCAAGAAAATGCGTTTTGAATTCTATATTTGTTTAACGAGAGAACAGAATATAACTTGACATTTATATTCTGTCATTTATATTTTTTATATCCTTGACAAAGGCATCATTGCCGAAACATGTAGGATTATTTTAAATATATACACTTTGAAGTAATAACCAGACCTTTAATCGACGACTAATTAAGTTTACCTTATATATATATATATATATATATATATATATATATATCTGTGTGTGTGTAAAGCACTTATATATACTAATGATATAACTGTATGATGTAAAAACAAAATCATAAAAATATATACTAGAAGGTATTTTAATAGAAGGAGCATATGTATAAAAATGTTACTAAACTAACTAATTTTCAATAGGACTTTAAGTAAAGGAGGAGAAAAAAAGGCCTTTTAATTTCTGTTTTAAACTATAATTTGAGATTTGAATATTAAACTTATAAATACAAATTTTAGGATATACCGTTATAATGCCTGTATATAGTTCTGAAAATTAATATGTTGTAAACGGAATAATTATTGTTTGTACTCATATTTAGTTCAATTTAATTTACTTAGTTGTCGATTCTACAGGAAATAAAGAATTAGACACGCCACAAAATTCGTATTTCGAGTAAATAGAGACATCAGTAACTGCCACCTTTATAAAAATTGCTTAAATATTTTTATAAAAGTATACACATAAAATTATATTTACAATTATTAAATGAAAAAAAAAGTGAAAAAAGTATTTTATTTAACATGGTCAACCTTCAACTATGCGCATACCTTCACGATCATAAAATAGTTCTGATATTTTAGGAATTAAAGAATGTTATGAAATAGATTTCTTCTTTATTTTGTTTACGGTAAATGCAAATTAAAGTTAAATAATTAGTTGATGATATGCGAGATGTTTTTATTTATTTTTTAAACCGCAACCAAAGACTTTTGAAGGAAAATAGAAGATACTCAGTAAGGTTTCCCATGACCTTAAATAATTATGATTATAGATTCATTAGTAAAGAATGTAAATAACAAAACTATAAATCAAGATCATAAAAACGGAAATATTTTCTGCGTTATATCAGAAATTTTTTACTAGCTTCCTACTTATTCTTAACGTCTCTTTCCCTAATTTATACTATGAGGTTTGGTTCCGTTAATGTTTTCAAAATAATTTTCTTATCGAAGTACTCGTATGAGGGAACACAATTATTACATGAACGATACTTGAATTTTTTCATATCCTAATTTTCTCTTATTTCAAGGATTGCACCAAACTTCTTATTTTGTTCGATTTTAACTATCACAAAAGACACTTACCAGAAATATCCGAATGCAATCGTTTAACAAATGCATACTACTCTTGATTGTAATAGATAATTCGTCTATATTAATGTTATATATAAATATTCGAAAAATTTTGGAGCTTTCTTTGAAAATTTACTGAGTATAACAAGTGTTCAATTGAAAAGTCAATCTAGGTTACTTTGAAATTTTGATAGAATAAGACGCAAATATATTAGTATGTGTTTGTTTTTCCGTAAACGTAAATCCAAATGACATAATGACATTTGATAATGTCAATCACAAATATCAGTTAGTGCATAAAATAATCGTGCGTCGATTCTGGTTTAAATAAATTGGTTCTCAGTTTTTAAAAGGATTTCACTTTAGAACATAAAATTTTTTTGTCCAGGCTTATTTTCGAAGTGGTAATAAAATTGATGGTTTATGGGTTTATTCAGTTCAATATTGCATGGTGGAATTTCAAGTTGAGTTTCCACATTTTGTAATAGATTATATACAATTTAAGAATACTTTGGATAGAACTTTAAAACTTTTTTCTGAAACTGGTAGTCTCTTAAGAAAATCAGGCAGCGGAGCAGTTAAGAAACGTACACCTCAAGTTGCCAATCGTGTTGAAGAAATAATGGATGGTGAACCACAAACATCTGTTCGACATTTGAGTCAACAAATAAACCTTTCTGTTGTACAACTCACAAGTTATTAAAAAAAGATATGCAACTTTATCCATACCGTGTCACAGCAGTACAAGAATTGTTAGAAATTGATTACCCACGTAGACTACAGTTTTGTAATTGGTTTGTAAATATGAACAATAATGGAGAACTTTCGCAAAGAGTCATCTTTACTGATGAAGCATGGTTTTATAAAACGGAATACTTAAATTCACAAAATACAAGAATTTGGAGTAGTGAAAATCCATATGTAATTAATGAAGAATCGCTACATCCAGAGAAAATTGGTGTTTGGTCAGCGATAAGTCAAAGGTGAATCATTGGACCAATATTTTTTCAGGGAACGTTAACTGCTCAAAGGTACCGTACGGAAATTTTACAACCATTTGTCAATCAGTTGCATGATGATGAACTTCAAAATGCATATTTCCAACAAGACGGAGCACCTTGTCACTGTATTGCAGAATCTTTGGATTATTTAAGAGAATTTTTTGATGAGCGTATAATTAGTCGAAATACTGAAATTGCCTGGCCTGCACGTTCTTGCGATTTAACCCCTTGCGACTTCTTTTTGTGGCTTTATCTAAAAAATAACATATTTCGAACACCTATATTGAATTTGAATGATATGCTACAGAGAATCGAATAGAAATGCATGGAAATTAATAACAATCCAGTAATGTTGCAGAATATCATCAGAAATTTTGAACGGAGGATTTTAAAGTGCATTGATCTTGAAGGACAACATTTTCAACATTTGTTATAGTTTTCAATAAATACCTATTATGTGTTATTTATTTGTATGTATAAAACTGTCAAAATATACGACTTCCTAGGTTAAGAGTAAATTTTAATTTACGACATACTTCAAAATGTTCTCAGTAAATCACATGCTACTAGATTGACTTTTAAAATGAACACTTGTTATATATATATATATATATATATATATATATTACCATATAGTTGTCTATTTTCATTATTAGAAATAAGGTAGAAAAAATTGAGGACATAGTTTACATTGATAGTTGCTTCTAATGGAATAGTAAACTTCTAGGGCAACTTCTACAACAACTTGGCTATTCGGTAATCCTATTTCCATCCTTATAAGTTGCGAGTGCTCCAGTCTCAAGTTTTAAACTAAGTGGTATATACCCTTGCACACTATTGATGTAAACTGATGATCGTTTGTTCTTAATTGAACATAACTTGCTTTTACTGGATACTCGTTGTGAAATTCGTTTATAACGTCATCGATAATGGGCCGACACTCCAATGGCAATTTAACTGATTTATGTCATAGACATATATTTATATATATATATATATATATATATATATATATATATATATATATATATATATATTGAAACAATCTTTAGCAGCTCACGTTGGACCGTCAAAATATACTAATATTTGAGTCAAGCCAAACGTTGGAGTGCCAAAATATAATAATCTTTAAGTCAAACGTTTTCCAAAAAGTGTTTTTAAAAACAAATATTAGACTTTAAAGCAGAAAATGAATTTAAAATTCTAATTTTTACCCCCGCATTCTGACACACTTCTGCGCAGGTGCAATGAATATAAATGTTTGTCGTTAATAATCATAACATGTACAACCAAATAGTGTTTTGGTCTTAAAGAGAGTTTGAAATTTAATATAATTTGGAAAAAAAAAACAACGAACATGAGTCCTCTAATATCTCCAGGGTCGTGAAGATTCTGTCTGCAAAGAAATTAAAAGGTATGATAGCTCAGTACTAATGATAAACTAATTGAATTCAAACGACTTGTCTCGGTTCTTAAATTCCGTTTATTAAAAGGAAACTCTTATCTTTATAAGTGAATACTTAATTTGGTACAATATATTAGGTAAATATTTAACAAAACATTCGGTATCAACAATAGATTAACAATTTATTTTATTGAAAATTAAAATTATAAAATTTAATGGTTATGTGGAATTTCTTATAGGTTAAAAATTGAATCTATGGAAAGGAGACAAATACTAGGCTACGTAAGCAAATAGATTCTGATAAATTAATTGCTGAATAAATGAATTTGTATATAACCTCCCTACTTACAACGTTTTAAACAAAATGGTCAATAGAGGGATCTTTATCTACCTTCGGTAAGTAAATGTATCTGTTTACTTAAAAAAAAATACAAATAATAAAAAAACTTAGCTCAATATTCTATCACAATTATCCGTCAAGTCACTGGAATTAAGTCTTGCCTCCCTGACGTACGGCTGGTATATTTTAACTTCAGGTACAACGTTCGCAATTCTGGCAGATCTCGTAGGTTAGGATCCCCCGATTATTCAAAGGTAAACAAACTTTTCTAAATTCTGCTTTTCTAATTTACGGTCACAATCCTGGTAATATAAGGCCTCGTAATGTTTACCAATATTTATTTAAAGCTGGTACACATCTTTTGTGGCCCATTAAATGATAGCGGAGTATAAGATGAAAACAATTCAAATCTTGGTAATATAAATTATGCTTATTTATTTATATTTTTCAAAAAAATTCGTTTTATCTAAAAACACATTCCCTTAATTCAAGTGCAAAAATTATTCTCTCCAATTGTTTCAATAACTAACTATGGCAACCCAACAGCTTTTCCTGTTTTTCAAGCTCATTGGTCAAGTTTAGTTATATAGAATTTTCCAAAATATTTGACATTTATACAATAATTTTGATTCTTAATTAATATTATGAATTTATTGGTTTACAATTAAATTTTCCTTCACACATAACCTTCGAAGTACACAAAATTAACTAGATTTACATAGTTCTATAATTTTAGTAAATGTAAGAAAGTCATATACTTTTGAAATTTAATTATAGATTTGACACTCTAAATTAAAAAAAACAATACAAACTTCCAACCTTCTAAGAAATTCCAATAACAGAAATGTAACGAATTAAAGCTAGTGTCTTCAATAAATATTCAATTAATATTTTTATTATAATATATATATATATATATATATATATATATATATATATATATATATATATATATATATATATATTATAATAAAAATATTAATTATATTATATATATATATATACGATATATAATACCATATAGTTGTCTCTTTTCACTCTTAGAAATGAAGTAGAAAAAGTTGAGGGCATAGTTAACGTTGATGCTTGCTTCTGATAGAATAGTAAATTTCTATCTGTATCTATTTATTAAAGAACGCACTTTGTGTGGTCGTATATTTACAACTTATAGGGCAACTTCTGCAACAACTTGGCTATTCAGTAATCCTATTTCCACCCTTATAATTTGCGAGTGCTCCAGTCTCAAGTTTTAAACTAAGTGGTATATACCCTTGCAAACTATTGATGCAAACTGATGATCGTTTGTTCTTAATTGAACATAGCTTGCTTTTACTGGATACTCATTGTGCAATTCGTTTATAACGTCATCGATAATAAGGCGTCACTCCAATGGCTGTTCAACTGATTAATGTCAGTGTTCCAAAACTGGTTCCTAGAACTACTATATTTTTTATTCCAGTTTGAAGAACAAATTCTATGACCAGAAGTTCAGTATATTAAATGATGAAGAATGCAAACCAGGATATAAATGATAAATTCATTAGGGCAATATTATGATCATTCACGGTATTTATTTATTTATTAATTATGTACAATATATATTGTGTTTCTTCTTATTTATAAATATATTTTAATTAATGTATGTTTATGTACAGTATACAATATTCCAGATGCGTCTAAACTATTATTATCATTGCAAGAACTTATTTACAAAAAAATATCCTGTGGAATTACATCATTCATACCTCTTCTGAAAGCAACTATATAATTCTTGAAATGTTTATAAGCTGCTCCTTTAATAGATTTAAACTTTCTTCTGGGCTGGTCAATTATGTTATTCTATTAAATTTGTCGACACTCATTAGTAGATACATTTTACTTTATGAGTTTTGGCACCTGTATTATTAATCTAGAAAGGTTTGCAACGAGTCTGTTTCTTTGTTTTAAGTCTAATTACACTTTATTAATTACTAATAAAATTTAGAAACTTTTATAGAAATGATTGTGATCTTGATAATACAAAATAGAAAAATATAAACCGAAATTAATTTGTAGAAGGTATGTAGTCGTATGTTACTCTAAAGTATTAATTTTACGCAATACAAAATTTCTTCTCAAAGAAATTATCAAGTAAATGGAGACTTTGTCCTGGCTGGTTCTTGTCTATTAGTAGTCTACCAGTGATAATTGGTTGTTTGTCTACTTATTTGATGAATTTTATCTACTAACTCATGGAACGTTCTCACAGTGAAGGTTTTGGCATTAAAGTTTTATCCTATTGTACAAAGAATCTTCGTATGATTTGAAAATGTCTTAAAACAAGTCAAAGGAAACTAAATACTTACATTCTTTATCTTACAAGATATATTTAAAAGATTTTGTAGGTATTTAATGGATGTCGTACTTACCTTACCGAACATTAATTCAAAAACTTTGAACAACTGTTTCGAAATATCAATGCTTAAAAAGGAATGTTGGTAATTTAGACAACTTTAATGCATCTTGAGGATCTTGAAAGGAATGTTGGTAATTTAGACAACTTTAATGCATCTTGATATATCGTAACTTTTTCATTAAAAATGTTATCACTTAATTCAAATAAGTCTCTCCATCTCTAAAAAATATCAATTCAAACAGGGCTATAAAAATAGACATAAATATTTGATAACAAATCATGATTAATATCGTTGTGGCAATTAAACTATAATCAGTGATTATTTTCTGGAACTAAATACTAACGTTTGAAGTGGTTCCCAACGGTATTATCTATATTTGATTAATTAAATTGTTAGATCTTCTTATGATTTATCTATTTTAAGGTATCAACAATATTTTTCTATAAAGTATATTTTTTTCATTTCATCCACTTAAGTTTCATTAAATCGAATTTAAATTGCTCTTAATAGGTTTAATAACTTTGATATATAAATGCATATATTTGGAATTGTCTTCATAGTTTCTGCACGTAATAGTTCGAAGAATTGCTAATTAAAATATGTATCTGAAACGTTGGGGTCCAACAAACAATTTTACGCAACACTGTTATTTTATGTTTTATTTTATAAAGGGGAGAAGCAACATTCTTACTGTTTAATCAGTCTGGAAAAGTAACAACGCATCGTGCACAGCAAGTGCGAGGAGACCATGACATGTCTCGATTTTTTATTTTTAAGCCAAAATATCGGTAATACGCTTTATTCATTGAATGAGTAATATTTCGCTTATTCTGATAAATTCTTCACACACGTAAGAAAAGCTTTTGGGGCCATTTATGATGTGATGTTATTGATATAAACGAAATTTCATCTATCAAAAATTAATTTTATTTGTTTTAAATAACTATTGAACTATTAGTTCTTTATTTTAATAAGTTTGATAAGAAACGAAAGCATGACTAAATGGATATGAAGTAGAAAACATGCACAGACTAATTTAAAATTGTAGATATATATTAGGCAGAAGTATTTCCTGTAAAAAGTTACGAAAAACAAATCTAGCTTTAAATATATTAAACTTTAACATAGTTTTAGGAAAAACTATTTAGGTAATATATCAAAATCCTGACGTGATAAAACAATTTTGAAACTAGTTTCAAAATCGGGACGCAAAAACAAAAAAGTAGAAATCGAAAATACGAAATCCCTCGAGTGCGATTTCGGACCACCTTCATATCTCTGAAACTAAGCTCCCTTGAGTGACCTTTCTCATATAACCAGGCGTCCAGAATTTACTGGTACGGACCGAAACCTGCTACGACGCTCGATCCTCCGACTGTGTATGCAAAAGCGAAATTTTCCCGTTCGAAATCGTTAGTTTTGTAAAAATTGGTGTTGCCGGAGCGGCCAAAGGTTCGTCCCACATGGCGACATTGCATTTTAATTCTTCTGAGAAAAGCTTTAATTCGCCGCAAATTCCACCTGGATAGGATGAAAAATATTGGAGTTATAATGCGATTAAACTTCTCAATTAGGTATGTGAAGAAGATATAAGCTAAATAAAGTTTTTTGATGAATATATTTTAGTATAGAATTTAAAGAGGTAATATGGACACCGATGGAAAAGGAGACGTGTTTTGAAAATATTTATTTATGCAGTCCCATATTTAATTTATGTTTTACTAGGTGTGACAGTTAACTAACCAGAATTGTTGCGAAGAACGCCATGGGCAAACGCAGACGACTTCGCTCTAACCAAATATTAAATTTCCGTAGTTTGTGCGCATGTTTACAATAGTGCCACGTCATAGGATGCGTTTTACATGTTGTAAACAGTTTCAAAGTTGACTGTAGTGATTGCACGTCGGCAAAGTGTGCGATAATAAAATGAAGTAAAGAGTTATTATCAAATCGCGCCAGATGCTACACAAGGATTCGAAGAGATAGAAGTTGTGTGTTAAACTCTTGCCGAAGACACGCACAGTGAGGCAAAAAAGTTGCGTTTGTCGATTTGCCAGGATTTCGTTGAATGCATCCAAAACGAATGCCCAGCTTGAATGGAAACCATTGTCGCGGGTGACGACAGTTGAGTATTCCAGTGTGACTAGGAAACTCGGAGATAGAGAAAGCAATAGGTAGATGAGGGAGGAAAGCGTCCGACAAAACCAGAATGTCACGTGAATGTCAAATCAAGACAATGGTAATTTGTTTTTTGGATATTAGGAGTGTGATCCATAAAGAGTTCGTGCCACAGGGTAGGAGCATTAGCAGTGCCTTCTACTTTGACGACAGCCTTTGCGTGCCAGAGTTGATCTTGTGAGACCAGAATTGGCGACTAATGGATGGATTCTGCCCCAAAATAACGTTTCTGCCCACGCTGCGTTCGTTGTGCAGCAATAATTAGGAAAAAAATATTACAGTGCTCTCCCGTCCTTCCTATAGCCTGGATCTGTCTCCTGCAGACTTTTTCATGTTTCTCAATATAAAGGCCACTGTCTTGATGTGATTAAGGATATCCAAAGACGCATGACGGAGGTTCTGAAAGGGTGAACTTCAGATGATTTTCAGCGTTGCTTCCAGTTATAACGGAACCACTGGAAGAAGTACATCACACTCGAGAGAGACTACTATGAAGGGATAAATGCTTAAATGTAATTTTACTTTATTTTAATAAAAGCTACGGGGAAAAAATCTTGTTATTAATTTTAACACCTCGTATATATCAAAGAATATAATTTTAATATATTCCTAACATTTTTAGTCTACAATTATATATGTTCATTTCGCTGAAAAGCTAATAGATTTAATCAAAATTCAATAACTAAATAAGGTATTTTCTAAAATCACTACACGAAATTTAGCTCGCGTCTAAATTATTATAGGCATCAAATATATATTGTAATCATAACAAAAGTTTAATGTTCACTTATGCCAATTTTTATTTGGAATAGTTTTTTTTCGATGATTTTTAAGATAGGTACACAATGTTTAGGACGGTGAATCTTGAACAAAACATGAACAAAAGTAAAATTATAATTATTTGTACAATTGTAAATATTCTTTCTACATTTTACGACGCTATTTTTATTCGAATTTTTCATAGAAAAAAATTCGCCCTCAAGTAGGAATCGAACCCACGACCTCTGGCTTGCCGGACCATTGCTATTTTTTTTCTATGAAAAAGTCGAATAAAAATAGCGTCGTAAAGTGTAGAAAGAATGGTTCCTTTTATTTGGTTAAAAGCTTATTTCTAAGTAATTTATTTTTATTTCTTGCAGTTCCTGATATTGGGAACCACTACAATATATATATATATATATATATATATATATATATATATATATATATATATACATATATATATATATATATATATATATATATATATATATTATAATGGGGTAAACTTCCATGATATTGGTTGATTGGCTATTTCTAATATTATGTCTATGCGATTTTAAAATTGGAACATATGCAAAAACAAAAAATTAATTGGATGTCTTATTCTTAAAAACTTAGCTTTGTAAATATAGATTAGAGTTGAATCTTGGTAGATATTTGTAGTTAATTATATTTTGAATGTGGAATAATAGTGAAAATTATAATTATATTTAGTAAATTTATATAAATTAGTGTAAAATTTAACATATTGCAGTGGAATTTTCTAGCACCACATTGGATTAGCCAATTGTGCTGTGGAATTTGTTTTAAAATTGCTTTATTTAATTTTAATTCACACTACAGCTTATTTTTTTTCATCGGCTATTCAGTCTAGTAGAATCCTTGAGCTTACATCTCTGGGTCGATCCTCGCGGATGTTGGTAATATCAAAAATAAAACACAAGGTATCAGATAAATTATACACGCATTTTCCCTTTACATTGATATATTAAAAATAAAAAAAAAGAAAAATCCCTCTACAAAGTGTATAGGGTGCTAAAGCATCATTAAACAGTAGCAATGAGGAAACACTCTTTGTGAACATTGACTCGCACACAGAGAAAAACCTCTTGTGAATCACGATCAAATATAAAACTAATAAATATTAGTGAAATCTGTCAAGTTTAACCTTTACTGTGACCCCTACAATCAAATATCAAAAACAAATTAGTTTTCAAAACTCACGCTAGTTGAAAATTTATTCATGCAACAAATAACATGATAAGATCCATCCCCACTACAATCTCTCCAACCTTAAATTCCAAAAAAAAATGTTCTCGAAGTATAATATTAAGAAAAACAACTTCCCTTAACAAAAAAACATGACAAGCTTTCGCTAATATCCATATACTACTTTCAAACACATTATTATTACAATAAATACAAAATTTATAGCACTGAAAATAATCTTAATATCTAATAAATAAATAATATAATTTTATCAACTTACATTAAGTTTTTTGTGTGATTTCGAAATACACGAGAGGCATCTTTTTACACAAGATTTCAAATAACTATGAAAAACTTCGCAAAAATCGAATTAAGGTTTACTTGCACCTTATACTAAATGCAAAACAAAGTACAGACCGACTTTATAAAACAAAGAATAAAATTTATTATTTTATCCTTTTTTAACTAAACACATTAACAGTCAAGATACCTCTAAATCTAAAAATGAAAAATTCTTCATATCCGCCTGGCTATCCCTTCCATCTATCAAATCAAAATATACAGACAATACATCTTATCAAATACAATATCCGAAAAAGCGGCAAATTCAATTCCTTTGGTCCACCTAAATATACGAGGGCTAATCATAATTTTATACATTAAATATCTTATTTATAAAAATATTATACCTATTGATCCCCATCTGAAATAAATAAATATACAAGTGAAATAGCTAATTTTTTTATAAATTGTCCCTAGTACAGAGTTCACTAATAGTTCAATCTTTTTCCTTGCTTGTCCATGGAAAATCCATGACATAATTCCCCGAAATTATCCGAGAACAAAGTCAGAACATCACTGAGCTTTTTTCAAGGATAATCTTCAGCACAGCACTCGAGACAGTACCGCACCCTGTCTTGGTTCTCGGCACTCACTTGTTGTATTAGTGTTGAACAGGATCCACGTCATTCCGATGCTGTAGTGTGATAAACGGTTTCAACATCTCCATATAAAACAACATCTCCAACATCTTCAACATTTCCATATAAAATTTTTGAATATTTAAATGTCTTATTTGACTTAAAACATTTTATCTTTTATGTCGTTTTACTTGACATAATTCATCTTAATGTCATATTGCTTGACATTTTCGAATGGGCTTCGTTACAAACATCACAGACGAAGGAACACGCCGAAGCAGCAGTCATCCCCGTCGAATCTTCGAGCATTCTCTCGATCACATGGACATGAATGTTTCCAACGAATTTTCATAAATAAAAGAAAAACACAGCATCAAAATCTCATATATCAAATCATCATCATAAACAAATTCATAACACCATTAGTTCCCAAGCAATTTCAATAATAATAATAATCATAATAATCAACAATAATATCATGAGCTCAATTTCTTCCTATATTTATATAGTTTTAATTTTTTTTAACGCAATTCCCTTTACCAATAATTTTTTTATACGCAGATAAATTTTAATTATTTAATTATGTCAACAATAAATTTTATTTTAACTCATCCTGTATATATATCCGTTTGCTTAATCCAATTCATTACCAGTTCAGTTAAATCAGCACATCGTAAACCATCCTATTCAAATAATTTTATTCATTAACCTTTTTTCATGCCAATAATTCTTTTTCTATATATTCATAAATACCATAATTTTATTTCAACAATATATATCTATATCTCTCTATTATCATAATAATTTTTTTCATATATCGACGAAAATTCTATTTAATAAATACATTTTCATTTTCATATAAATATTTCCTATATTTATTTCATATATTACCGACGAAAAATTTTTTTATATATTCAATATCGTATACTTTTTATCCCGACGAAATTCAGTAAACACTTTTTTATTTTACTTCTACATCCTCTTCTTATACTAATAATCTAATCCTAATTATCTTTTACATTAAATCCATTTCAGTATCATTTATCAAATCCTATTTACTTTTCCAAATTTTTTATTTATATATCCTTTTGTTACAACACATTCCATTTAGTTATTTCTAAAGCAAAAATCCTTATATCTCGCATATTCCTCTAAATAGTTTACAACAAAATCTATCATTAAGTTGGGCCTATTTGAAAATATCCGACAGTAAATAAGTTTTTATTTATTTTTCTCGTTACATTTATTTCTTTATTAAACTCAGGTCGAGGACCTTTAAATCTAGTCCACTTGTGATTACCTATAAGTTTAATACTTTTGTATCTATTACCTTTATGCTTTTTATTATCTACCATAATTTCTTTACTACTTTCTTCATGATAATTATTGCTATTTATTCTTTCTAAATTATAATTACATCTAATATCCCTACTATTATTGCTTATTGTCTCTGGTAACGTTTCCCTTCTTATATTCTTTTTATTATAGTCTATCCTACCTGGTGAAGCCATTCTATTCTTTCTTTTACCATAATTATTTGCTCGTTGAGGACTTGAATAATTACTATTATTGTTATTATTTTCCATTTTAGAATATGGAGTTCTATTAATATTACTATCTATATAATTATTCTGATAGCTATTATTATACTCCATGTCATCTACTCTTTTTAACAGTTCAACAAACTGTTGCATGTCACCAATGTTTTGAATGGCTACTGCCTGACTAATTTGTTCATCAAAATGAGTACTTAATTGGCATATTAAATCTCTATCAGTGATTTTTGGTTGCAAGTATTTTAAAATTGAATGTCTCCTCATAACGTACGACGCTCGTGACTCATTACTATTATTATTATATCTACCAACTAATAAATCATTTCTTACCCTTGTTTGTCTCGTTGTTCCCCAGAATTGGCTGGTAAATCTGACCTCGAACTCCTCCATCGTCTTCACCTCATCCGAGATCATGTCCCACCAGGTCATTGCATCGTCCTTGAGACAGTTCCCTATTTTCTGGAGCTTCTTTTGGTCCCCTTGCACATCCTCTAGACTTTCCTTTAATTTTTTTAGAAAACCCATGGGATTTGTGTTCGCCATACCATAGAACTTCGGCAATGGTTCATTTTGTACTGGTACAGGAATGAACACAGGCACATTCGCTTCGTTTTTTTCTTTTTTCATTTGATCAATTTGTTTTTGCATGTACGTCACCTTTTGTTCCAGCCATTCTCTTTTCTCCTTTTCTTCTAAAAGTTGACCATTCAATATACCTATATTTCTTTCCATTCTTTCTTCCATATCTTTCATCATTTCCATCATCATTGTGTGCATCATGTCCATTGTCTCTTGACTCCTGTCTTCATTGTGTCCTCCTTCATGTATGTAACCAGCGTTACCCATCCTTTGTTTCAAATTTTCCATTATATTTTCCATATTTGAATTATATCGTTTTATTTCTTCCAATTGTACGTTTGACTCGCCAAAATTGTAATATCGGTCCCACGTTGGATTGCGCCAATTGTGCAGTGGAATTTTCTAGCACCACGTTGGGTTAGCCAATTGTGCAGTGGAATTTTCTAGCACCACATTGGATTAGCCAATTGTGCTGTGGAATTTGTTTTAAAATTGCTTTATTTAATTTTAATTCACACTACAGCTTATTTTTTTTCATCGGCTATTCAGTCTAGTAGAATCCTTGAGCTTACATCTCTGGGTCGATCCTCGCGGATGTTGGTAATATCAAAAATAAAACACAAGGTATCAGATAAATTATACACGCATTTTCCCTTTACATTGATATATTAAAAATAAAAAAAAAGAAAAATCCCTCTACAAAGTGTATAGGGTGCTAAAGCATCATTAAACAGTAGCAATGAGGAAACACTCTTTGTGAACATTGACTCGCACACAGAGAAAAACCTCTTGTGAATCACGATCAAATATAAAACTAATAAATATTAGTGAAATCTGTCAAGTTTAACCTTTACTGTGACCCCTACAATCAAATATCAAAAACAAATTAGTTTTCAAAACTCACGCTAGTTGAAAATTTATTCATGCAACAAATAACATGATAAGATCCATCCCCACTACAATCTCTCCAACCTTAAATTCCAAAAAAAAATGTTCTCGAAGTATAATATTAAGAAAAACAACTTCCCTTAACAAAAAAACATGACAAGCTTTCGCTAATATCCATATACTACTTTCAAACACATTATTATTACAATAAATACAAAATTTATAGCACTGAAAATAATCTTAATATCTAATAAATAAATAATATAATTTTATCAACTTACATTAAGTTTTTTGTGTGATTTCGAAATACACGAGAGGCATCTTTTTACACAAGATTTCAAATAACTATGAAAAACTTCGCAAAAATCGAATTAAGGTTTACTTGCACCTTATACTAAATGCAAAACAAAGTACAGACCGACTTTATAAAACAAAGAATAAAATTTATTATTTTATCCTTTTTTAACTAAACACATTAACAGTCAAGATACCTCTAAATCTAAAAATGAAAAATTCTTCATATCCGCCTGGCTATCCCTTCCATCTATCAAATCAAAATATACAGACAATACATCTTATCAAATACAATATCCGAAAAAGCGGCAAATTCAATTCCTTTGGTCCACCTAAATATACGAGGGCTAATCATAATTTTATACATTAAATATCTTATTTATAAAAATATTATACCTATTGATCCCCATCTGAAATAAATAAATATACAAGTGAAATAGCTAATTTTTTTATAAATTGTCCCTAGTACAGAGTTCACTAATAGTTCAATCTTTTTCCTTGCTTGTCCATGGAAAATCCATGACAATATGCAAGTGAGTGGTTTAAAATTGATAATTAACTATATGAATATGTCATTTTCAAATTTGAATTTAAAAAAAAGGTATTTCGATTTACTGAATTTAAAACTGGTATTTTAAAAACTAAATTGCTTTGATAAAATGAAAGTATATTGAATAACCATAGCAATTTAAAAAAAAAGAAACAGGATTATTTTTGTCTGTAAAAAAATATAGACAGAAATTTTGAATGTGAATTTTAAAATAACAATTTTATATAGATGTATCATATAATAATAGAAGAACGACTAATATTTTTGAAGGAGAGTCATTAAAGTACCCAATTGGCATGCAATTTACTTTTAAATTTATAATATGATTAATTAGTCATTTTAAAATACATGGAGAAGGATCCAGAAGGCTGGATCATCGTTAATTTAAATATCAGACCACATTCAGATACATTTGGTGTATTTTGGGAAATAATTTCCTTGTCTACAGAAAGGTTATTATTAATTGGTCTACGAACAGAGGAGTTGGATACATATTAGCTATTCGATCAAGTTTATCCATTTATATCATTAAGGATTGGTTGTTTTCAAATTAACTACTAGATTCTTCAATAGCTAGGACACTAATTGGAAATTTTCTTCGTAGTAGAAGCAGTATTGCAGTTGGTTCGAGTCTAATTAAATTTCTTCAAGTATTGTCACAATAAATCAAATCATGTAAATGGTAAACTAAAAATATTTAAGAACAAGAATTCATCATTAAGTGTTGAATAATATCAATTTACCAGTTTTATTTAGTAAAGCCATTTATTCTTAAATAATTCTTAGATTCATTGCTCTTGCATAGGTTTAATTTTTCTTCATAAATTTTGTCATATCTGAAATATTAAAATTAAATTTATCTTTATAATATTAGAAATAGCCACAGATGTAACTAACTAAATCAGATTTAAATTTAATATAGAAAATAAACATACATTCTTGAAGTATTATATTCTTGAATTTAATTTAGTTGGTCCTACAAAGTTTGTTATTTAAAAAAGATCTTTACTTGTTAAAATTAACATTGTTATAAAGAACCTCACCCTCAGAAAGATAATATTCTCTTTCTCTACGACAAAGGTTAGTTTTGGAAGACATTTTTTTAAAATTTGCTTGAATGAACTGAGTATAGAATTGATCTATCTATTGAGCGTACTGTTGGTATTGCATTCCTCGATATATCATTAGACATGTCGAATTAAATGTAATAGCATATTATTATCGGCATGCGTTTATAAGAAATTATTAATAATTATTTATTTTAATTGTTTAATCGATATTTTTGGAACATAATAAAACTTTTATATATTAACATATTTGAAAGTATTCCCAGTATATTATATGTATAAATATTCGGCATGTTTTATTTTATCTATTTGGCATATATATATATATGTATATATATATATATATATATATATAGTAAATTCAATCAGTTGGCGATTAAAGGTCTGGTTTACTTCAAAGTATATATATTTAAAACAACCCCAAATAATTGAGTTGCTATGGATAAAATTATTCAAAGATACATTCCAATTGCATAATAATAAATCATGCCTTAGTATTCCAAAAACAGATAGCAAGGTGTGAACATATTGCAGTGAATTGTGATGTTGATTGCTTATTTAAATTGGCTCACAATACACATTAGCTTGCCCAGCTTAACTCAAATCGGAACTGCTTTCCTAGAGCTCTTGGATCTTCAAGGTTACCCTCATAGGGTACGTAGCACAATAATAAAACAAAAGGTATTAGAAAAGAAATAAAACTAGCATTAACACCACAAACATGTACTTTACAAAAAAAAAAAAGAAAATATTACCTTATTAAATATAAGGTAATGTTGAAACACCTACTGTGTCACAACGTGAGGAAAACTTAAATAAATATTGACAGTTATTATAAGAAAAACCTCACTATGACTCCCGAACAAATTATTAAATAAATATTTAGAAAAACTGTCAGACTTATTAAATTACATTATCCCAATTTTAAACGTCAAACAGCACAACACTCTGTAAGCGCACGCAACCAAAATTTTAATTCATGCGCACATCTAACATGAAACAAATAAATTTTTTCCCACCAATTCTACTTTCTAAAATGTCTTACTCATAAAAAAACTTCAAAAGAAATCTGAAAATTTTCCTTAATATTACTCTGATTACAAAATATTTTATAAACTAAAATATTACTGACTTTATTGAGCTCAACTATCTTACTAAATTATTTCTAAATACATAAATATAATTGCAAAAATATACATACATTAATTAATGTATACGTCACTTCACAAAAAAATTAGAGATTTCAGATAGGTCCCAAAAATCAAAATTACAAGTTTACAGACTCGTAATTATCGCAAATTAATTTTAACACAACAAAAATCACAAAATAACAACGCAAACCGAATTTAACTAAAATTTCTGAATAAAAAAGAAGTTTCTATTCAGCAGACAAAAAGAAACTAGACCTATCTGTTCAAAAGCTGGTCAATCTCTGCCTCTTCCCTCCGGAAATGGAAAATATCAGCATGCCTAACATAAATCAAAAGACCTGCAATTGCAATATACTTCCGCTAGACCTGGACTGCATACATCAATACAATTGTTCGAACAATCTACAGTCGTGGATAAAAATACACATTATAATAAATCTTTCGAGAAATATTACATATTGTTAAATATTTTTCTGGAATAAAATACACATAAATATATAGTCTTTTATTGTATCTTTAAAATTTTTCTTCGGGGAAAAATTCACTGCAATATGTGTTGTCCGCTGCTAGCAGCTTGTGTCTCTTTCTGGGTATGAACTTGTGTGTTGGTTGCTGTTGGCAGCTTGTGTCTCTCTCTGGGTGTGTGGTTTTGTGTTTGTGTGAGTGCGTAAGTGTAGGGTTTTGTATGTTGACGCGCTGGTGCGTGTGTTTAGTGACTGGTCGCGTAAATTTATAGAGATCGGATAACCAGCCGTTGCGCAGGGCCGCCAACCCTTTACCGGCAACTTCTTTACTTTTTTGTGCAGTACTTCGACGGCCCGACCCCCGCCCCATCGAGGCAAGGCGCAGACCAGCGAAGCGCACCCTGTACGGGGTTGCTCATCGCCAACCAAGGGAGCGGCTCTTAGCGGCTACTTCGGTCGACGACGGTCACACTTTGTGCCATCTTAACATTTTCCGCCATGCGGCTGGCGGCCCTGCGCAACGGCTGGTTATCCGATCTCTCTAAATTTACGCGACCGGTCACTAAACACACGCACGAGCGCGCCAACAAACAAAACCCTACACTTACGCGCTCACACAAACACAAAACCACACACCCAGAGAGAGACGCAAGCTGCCAGCAGCAACCAACATACAAGTTCATACCCAGAAAGAGACACAAGCTGCTAGCAGCGGACAACACATATGTTCACACCTTGCTATCTGTTTTTGGAATACTAAGGCATGATTTATTATTATGCAATTGGAATGTATCTTTGAATAAATTTATCTATAGCAACTCAATTATTTGACATTTATATTTTATATCCTTGATAAAGGCATCATTGCCGAAACATGTAGGGTTGTTTTAAATATATATACGTACTTTGAATTTACCATATCATACCAAGGTCACGAAAATATTATATATATATATATATATATATATATATATATATATATATATATATTGTAGATTCAATTAGTTGGGATTTAAGGTCTGGTTTTACTTCAAATGTATATATTTAAAACAATCTTACATGTTTCGGAATATGATGCCTTTTTCAAAGAAATTTGAAATATAAATGACAGTATATTAATGTCATACAATATAGCTGTAGTTGTCATGGATAAAATTATTCAATGATACATTGAAGTCATTAATTATAAATCATGCCTTGTTTAAGGTAAATGCCGACAGTTTAACATCTTAAGCCGCTCCACGGGCGCAGACATAATAATAACTCATGGCTTGCCATTCTCCCGTTTTTATTGTCTAACTGTTTAGAGAATTCCAAGGCACGATTTATTATTATTGAACTTGAATGTATCATTGAATAATTTTATCCAATATATTGTATGATATTAGTATACTGTCATTTATATTTCAAATTTCTTTGAAAAAGGCATCATATGCCGAAACATGTAAGATTGATTTATGTATATACATTTTGAAGTAAAACCAGAACTTAAATTGCCAACTAATTGATCTACCATAACATACCAAGGTCAAGAAATTATTATCTATATATATATATATATATATATATATATCTATATATATATTGTTATGATTATAAAGTTTCATCACGTTGCAGCGTTAATGTTAAAAATCGATGAGTAATTTGGTTCAATTTAATATTTACTTGTCTCAGTATTCTACCAGAAATATAATTTCTTAACCTATGCAAAAATAGATCTAAACGTCGTTTAAATATATCAAATTTATTATTCTTAAAATAAGTAAATAGCTGCGTTAATATTATTCATAGACTACATTAAACTTCTTAAAATTTAAATAAAACCTCGATATTTCTAATCTAGTTCCTGTTCTTGACACTAGTTCCTGTCACTTTCCTATTACAATCCTATACATCACCCATTCGATAATTCAATTTCCTTTCACTTAGAATTCAACACATACCCTTTCTCGTCTTATTCTCTAGTCCTTTGATTATATAGTAATTGTTTTATTGAATCTTCTTTAATAGAAGATTTTTTTTAAATCTTCATCCACACCAAATACCAAAACAATCTAATTTCTTGATGTGTAATTTTTTCCTTTACCCATACACTTTCATTTATATTTCTTAACCAAGTTTCCTATTTTATATTACCAATCTATTATTTTCTTTTAATAACAAAATATATTTACATCCATAGGAAATAAAACACGCGTGGACAAAAAATTCCGGACATGAAGTAAGTAAATGTCTGTTAACTAAAATTCTATTTTTTTTAAATTCTTTTTAACAAGACATGTAATTTTATCTATGAAATAATATTTGGAAATCAAAGAAGATACAAAACATTTAATTTATCAAAACAGCCAAAAGAAAAACAAAACTAATGACGAACCCAAAAAATCCAACCAAACCCAAAAAATATTCCTAGGAATACCGTCCAGACGCAATACAGCGACATCGTCAAACTGGGAAATACACAAGAAGGCCGGATCTGGCAGACTTCGTACCACAAACCAGGGAGAAGATTATTTTATGTTGTTATCTACACTATGTGGTTTATCATCAACAATTGTGTCTCGCCAATAAAAGACGTTTACGGTACTGCAGTTTCCCTGAACTTTGCAAAAATACTGATTGGTGTCAAGGAAACCTGCTACTTGTCTACTTCTGCTCCTAGCTCATCGTGTTCAGCGACTACGATTTGCCCGTGAAGATAGACATTGCACAATGCATTAATAGAGCTCCGTATTCTTCGCGGATGAGTTTCGTTTTTATCTGCGTTCACCAGATGGACGAAAACGTGTGTGGAGAAAGCCTGGTGAACGATCCTGTGAAACTAAATGTTTTTTTTCATATCCAGCTGCATATTGTATAGATTATTGTGATAACGCAATATGCATGTATATGCAAATACTCTCGGACGAGGTTATATCCTCGTTCCCTTTAATACAAAACAAGTGTTTAATAAACACGACCTCAAGCATGTATATATTATGTATACATACTGCGGTAGGCCAGGGTTTGTTATGGCCTAATTAACTCTCCGAGGACTTCTCTATTATATATATAGACTGTAGGATAAGTAAAAGGAATTCAGAATGATTCAGTATCTGATAGAGAACTAGACAGACAATATCTGTAATAGTAATAAGTCAGAATTGTATCTATTTATAATGTACATAGTTTGTTAACCAATTTCTAAGTGTTGATTAAATTATAAGATGTTACCCGAACTTCGAGTGTATCATTTACAACGATAAGTCGCCCTACCTGCTAATCTGTGTGGCTGCCCAACGGCCCACGTTACATGGCGATCTCTGCCTACCTACGGTTCAGGACCATTCTGCCAGTCGTGTAAGACTGCAAGGAACATGTAGGAAGCTGGAACGAACCAGAGAAGAAAGGAAACCTACAGTTTGGCAGGTCGAAGCAAGAAATGGGCAACTACGCGACAAAGGAAGAGGTAATCATCGCAGGCAATGACGCTAACATAAGGAACAACGTGGACACCATCGACATTCTCGGCATAGTGGCGTTTGTAGGAGTTATGATTATATTAACGTCCTGCTGCTGCTACGGTGCATACCGGCACGTGAATAAGAGGATGACGAAGGCCCTATCCGCTCAGGTCCAAATGGAGTTCCACCGGAGTCAGGAGAAGGTCTAGGCTAACACCCATGTCCGCACCAGACCAATTCGTACAGATACATGACGAAGTAAAGGTATTTTTTAGTAATTTAAGGAAAGACAATGTTAGCAATAAGAGTGATATAAATGTAATTAAGCGCAAACAAGCGCTAATAGACAATTTTAATCTTAGATTGTGTGAAATAAGGGACAATTTTAATAAGATAGCTCATAGTTTAAGTACCCGGGAGGCAACTAAGAATTGTATAAAAGACATTACCGCGACATTAGATGAGGCTACCGAAATTCTAAGTAATAGGTTAAGTAATTTAAATGTAACAATTGGCAACATGGCTGAAAATTTCGATTTACGAACGGCCTCAAGTTTATTACCTGTTATGAACGGTAAAGAAGAAGTCACCTTGCAATTAATAGATTCAATTGAATTATATGACGCATTGTTAAATAACGCAGGAAAGGAGAGTCTAACGAAATATGTTCTGAAAACACGGTTATCCCCCAAAGCAAAATTAAGATTACTCAAAACATACCCTAACAATGCCGCTTTAATTACAGACTTAAAACGCTATTTCATTGCGAAAAAATCGGTCACAGCTCTAACTTCACATTTACACAACGTTAAACAGGGCGCGAAATCAATAAACGAGTACGGCGAGACGGTTGAAGAACTGCTAGCACAACTGTCCATCACGCAAGCTGGCGACGACGACACGCTTATAGATAAGTTCCGCATGGCTAATGAACAGGTTGCTGTAAATACATTCACTAACGGACTTCGCGATCCACATATAAAGCTTCTAATAAAAGCACGCAACCCTAGCACACTAAGCGACGCGATTCAAGAGGCTTCGAACGAGCACATACTCAACCCCGCAAGCAATAACAATACGATTTATCATTTCTCAAGAAAAGCTACGTTTAACAATTCAAAAGCCGCGTTTAATCATTCGCAAGCTAAAGACAATCGGTACCGGAAATATAGGCATACAGATAACGGGAATAAAAGAAGAAATTTCCAACATGATTACACGCCTAGCAATTATAATCATGGTTATAGGAAAAAATATTTTAGACGCGACAAACGCGATAACCGCGAAAGAGTGTTCACTGTATCAGCAAACGCGACCCAGTCCGACGATAACAAAGACAATCAATTTTTTCGAAGAGTAGTCAACTAAAAACAGATTCCAGGCATTATTTTTTTAACCTCGACGGTTTAACATATATTAATGCATATTTCAATAATAACGACAATCTATTTCTGGTTGACACAGGTGCTTCGATAAGTGTTATATTTTTAAATGGTAATTACACAAACAAAATTGTTGATAAAACAAGAAAGGTAAACATAGTCGGCATAAACGGCGAAACGAAAACACGCGGATCAGCTTTCATTACATTAAGGTTAGGTGAGGCCAAGATTAAGCACGAGTTTGCAGTACTAGACAACGTAAATAATAACAAATTTATAGGCATCATCGGTTCTGACATACTCGCTAAATACAACGCGATAATAGACTACGAGAAATATAGTATTACGTTTTCGATTGAAGGTCAGCAAATTACATTACCTTTGCATTCCAATGAGAACACGATTGTTAACATTCCGCCGCGTTGCGAAGTAATCAAATATTTTAAAATAAATGCATCTGGCGACTGCGTGGTTTCCCAAAAGGAAGCCGCCCCAGGTATATTCATAGGGGGATCTATTGTTAGCCCAAAGAATGGGTTAGTGCCCGTCCGTATACTTAATACAAGAGATAGCGACGCGACATTGAAAAATTTTGTTCCTACGGTGACCGACCTCGGTAAATACGACGTTCGCACTTTCAAGTATAGTGGCCCCAAATCAGTCAACCGCGTCGACAAGGTTTTACAAACAGTAAATACGTCACATCTCAATAAAGAAGAAAACATTACGATGCAGAAAATTATCGCTAAGTATTGCGACGTTTTTTTCCTCGATTCAGACAAACTTACGCACACAAGCATACACAGGGGAGACATACAGGTTAACCCGCAGGTAAATCCAATATATTCTAAACCCTATCGATTGCCACATTCGCAGAAACATGAGATCGACAGGCAAGTAGAGAAACTATTGTCCGATGGCATTGTAGAAAAGGCAAAATCACCATGGTCATCTCCATTACTATTAGTTCCCAAGAAGAAGGATAAGGACGGAAACCAAAAGTGGAGGATAGTGATCGACTACCGGCTGTTAAATAAGCAGATAGTCGACGACAAATTCCCACTGCCATCAATCAACGAGATATTAGACTCGCTTTCAGGCGCAGTCTATTTTTCTCATTTAGATTTGGCACAAGGCTATCACCAGATAGAATTAGAACCCAAAAGCCGTCCCTACACAGCATTTACGACCGGAAAAGATCAATATCAAATGTGTCGGCTTCCCATGGGACTAAAAACGAGTAGTAGCGCTTTTTCCAGAGCCATGACAATAGCTATGTCAGGCCTTAATTACGAACAATGTTTTATATATTTAGACGATCTCATAGTTTTCGGCAACAATCTCCGACAACACAATCTGAATTTAGTTAGAGTACTAGAACGGCTAAGAAAAGTTAATCTTAAACTAAACCCAGGCAAATGCGACTTTTTAAGAAAAGAAATTTTATATTTGGGACACGTCATTTCGGCTGAAGGAGTCTCACCAGACCCTTCCAACGTAAAAGCCTTAATGGAATATACAGTTCCTAAGAACGCAAAAGACGTAAAACGATTTGTCGCATTCGCCGATTATTATAGGCGTTTCATTCCAAATTTTGCCAACATCGTGAATCCTTTGAACAACCTTACAAGGAAAAATGTTATTTTTACATGGTCCGATGTGGAACAAAAGGCATTTGAAAAGCTCAAGCTAGCCCTTCAGACACCACCAGTTCTACAATATCCAAATTTCGATGCAGATAACATGTTCACTTTAAAAACAGACGCATCCGGCTACTCTATTGGTGCAGTGCTATCCAACGGCAACGACAGGCCAATCGCTTATGCCAGTCGATCCTTAAACAAAGCTGAAAGGAACTACTGCACAATCGAGAAAGAGTTATTAGCCGTGGTTTGGGCAGTGAAGCATTTCAGGCCTTACCTATACGGCCGGAAATTTAAGATCTTTACAGATCATAGGCCGTTAGTATATTTGTTTGGAATGACCAACCCGTCTAGCCGTCTTACGAAATTCAGGTTAGTGTTAGAAGAATATGACTTCATCATTAACTATGTTAAGGGTTCAGAAAATGTAGTTGCAGACGCTTTATCACGCATAGAGATAGATTCCAACGACTTGAAGGAGGTTAGTAATGGGATTAATGACAGCATTTTTGTTACGACTAGAGCTCAGTCAAGACAGGTAGCTGCCGATCATACCATTACGTACCCAGCAATCACGGAATCCACCGGCTCCAGGGTAGGCCACCCCGGGGTTGTGGAACTGTTGAAAAGGCCAACGGGATCTATCGAACTTCGAGTGATAGACAAGGCGAGCTTCAATTCCCTCCAACGTCGTAACGGAACAAGCATGCGTTCCAAGGAAGTATTCCTATACGACGAAGATGCTCTCACAATTTTTATGAAGGAGACTGTAGTTACAATGAGTCCTCAGCAGCACATGCGCTTATTGACTACACTCCAGGAGTTCTGCGCAGGACA
The DNA here is from genome assembly GCA_935421215.2 of Melolontha melolontha. Classification (NCBI taxonomy): domain Eukaryota; kingdom Metazoa; phylum Arthropoda; class Insecta; order Coleoptera; family Scarabaeidae; genus Melolontha; species Melolontha melolontha. Next base: position 84,388,667 of record OW285238.1, read on the forward strand.
CGACATACAGGAAATATGTATAGTCAAAGACAATTCCAGGAACAGCGACTTCCTGAGAAATTTTATTCCATGGAAGAAAAGAGAGCCAAGCGATTTAAGAATAAATGTAATAGGAGGAGTAGTAAGAATTGAAGACTACGAAACGCAACAACTAATCATAAACGATCATCATATGCTACGTACAGGAGGACACGGAGGAATAAACCGAACATTTAACCAGATCAAAAGGTTTTATTATTGGCCAAAACTAAAGCACGACATCGTATCATTCGTGAAACGATGTAGTGATTGCCAGAAACACAAGCACTCAATACCCAGCAAGGAACCAATCAAGGTAACGACCACATCGTCATACGCTTTCCAAAAGATTTTTGTAGATCTAGTAGGTCCATTAAACCAAGACCACGAGGAAAATAAGTACATCTTGACACTCCAATGCGAACTAACGAAATTCGTGGAGGCATATCCTATCCAGAGCAAAGAAGCTGCCACAGTAGCCAGAGCCCTTGTCGAGAATTTTATATTAAGATACGCCATTCCCGAACAGATAGCTTCCGACCAAGGAACAGAGTTTATGGCTGCAGTTTTTAAGGAAACTTGCTCACTGCTAGGAATACAGCAATTGAGATCAACGGCTTACCACCACGAAACGTTAGGCGCATTAGAGAATACACATAAGAATCTCGGAGCGTATCTACGAATCCAGTTAAATAACCATAAAGACAATTGGTCTACCTGGATACCTTACTGGTGTTTTGCATTTAATAACACAGTGCATACTGAAACCAAATATACACCTCACGAGTTAGTTTTCGGTAAACACAATCCGCTACCTTCATCGATGACGAACGCGATAGAACCGCTATTCAATTTTGAAAATTACGCCGCAGAAATGAAATACAGACTCCAGACAGCCCTGCACGATGCGAAACATAATTTAATTCTATCTAAAGTTAAGAGACAGGAAAAGTTAAATAGGAATCGCAGGCCCACACACTTCTGTGTCGGCGATCAGGTTTTATTAAAAAACGAAGCAGGGAATAAACTTGAGTCACTGTACAACGGCCCCTTTGTAATAACCGAAACCAACAAGCCGCCAAACATAACAATTTTCATAGACGGTAAAAGTACTGAAGTACACAAAAACCGCCTTAAACATTATCATTCCTAGAAATAAGTACAGATAGGTTAGTTAATACTATGGTTAGATTAAGTGTAAATACGTTAGTAAGAAATAATAAACTTGTACGCATATAATGAGTAAACAACTAATTTTAAGGATAATAATACATAGCACATTTATATATTTTTTTAATGATTCACCATATTTTAGAATAGGAATAGGGAAGGTAACCGGAGAGAAAGGTTTTAAAGAAAAGCAAACACCTTAGTGTTGGTTTTCTTTAAACCCTAAGGAGGGTGGTGTGATAACGCAATATGCATGTATATGCAAATACTCTCGGACGAGGTTATATCCTCGTTCCCTTTAATACAAAACAAGTGTTTAATAAACACGACCTCAAGCATGTATATATTATGTATACATACTGCGGTAGGCCAGGGTTTGTTATGGCCTAATTAACTCTCCGAGGACTTCTCTATTATATATATAGACTGTAGGATAAGTAAAAGGAATTCAGAATGATTCAGTATCTGATAGAGAACTAGACAGACAATATCTGTAATAGTAATAAGTCAGAATTGTATCTATTTATAATGTACATAGTTTGTTAACCAATTTCTAAGTGTTGATTAAATTATAAGATGTTACCCGAACTTCGAGTGTATCATTTACAACGATAAGTCGCCCTACCTGCTAATCTGTGTGGCTGCCCAACGGCCCACGTTACATTATATAACTCATTTGAAATTTAGCCAATAGCAATTACAAATTTTACATAGTTACCATGTATTGATAAGTGAATATACTCTTGACGACGTGATATAACCGTTTTGGTGTTTCGCTTCCTCCAACAATATGAATTTTGTCATGGTAACAAGTGTTTTGAAGTTTGTTGATAAACGTCAAAAATATATTCAGTAATTTTCATAAGGTTTTTTTAATTTTTTCGACATGGAACGCTTTGGTATAAGCTCGGGGACCGAAATAGATAAAGAAATTGAAGATTTGACACCGCAAAATACCGTTAAAACACATAAATATGTTTGGAAACAGTTCACCGAATTTTGTGAACAGCGAAATTATAAACTTTGTGCTCAAACTTCTGACGAACGATTAGCAAGTATTTTGAAAGATCTCTACCATCACCAGCACCTCAAATTCAACTTCTAAAGATAATACAACACATATTTATTATAATAATTGTACTTTGAATTTCAACCAATAAAAAAATTTCGTTAGTTAATTCTTTATATAATCGTAACGAATACCACTCGAGCTAACGAAAATAATCTATTATATAACCTCTTCACTCGACGTATATCCTTAAAACACCACTCGAGCTATGCTCTCGTGGTGTTTCGCAGAATACGTCTCGTGACTCGGAAATATAATCGATTATTTTCTATGCTCTTGTGATATTATAACTGAGAATACAATCCCGAGCATGTTTTTCAATACCGGGATTACGAGTTTTTTGAAGCGTAATCCCGGGATCCCGGGATTAGACTATGTGGTTTCTAATCGGGCTCAAATGAAAAAAAAACTTAAGTAATTTCTTAAAAATTATTTATTAATACTGTTGCACAACACAATACACAATATACAAAGAATTCAAATAAATTTTACCTCAAAGTAGCCCTTGGAAATTATGATTATGTCTTAGCTTGTTACTAATTTTAATAGGAATTTTGTTGGTTATGAGATGAGATATTTGATTGAAATGACAAATGTCAAAATAATAAAACGAACATTTTTAAGTGAATGAAATATATTTATTTCCAACAAACAAGCAAAATTTTATAAAAATTGTTCAAAGTGTCCACCACCTTGTTCGAAACATTTCTCACATCTTCTTCTAATGGAGGAAAAAGTGTTTTGTAGTATCGCATTGTCAATTGCATTAATTCTTTCAGCAATTCTGATTTGAAGGCCTGCAAGATCAGGTATCTGTACTTGATAAATTGAGTTCTTTAAGAATGGCCATAAAAAGAAATCACATGGGGTAATGTCACAAGATCTTGGTGGAAATTCATGTTCAGTGTTTAAACTTATCAACCGATTTTGAAAAAATTGCTGCAGAATATTAATTGTTTCACCTGCTGTGTGTGCTTTAGCTCCGTCTTGTTGAAAGTAACCCTGTGTTATTTCTTCGTCGTCAAGCTGTTCGATAAATGGCATAATAATTTCTTGTCGATACCTTTCTCCTGTTAAGGTTCCGTTAAAAAAAATAGGGCCAATAATTCTCCTTCGACTAATCGCACACCATACACCAATTTTCTGCGGATGAAGTGCGGTTTCAACAAAAAAATTATGTGGTTTCTCATTAGTCCACATCCTCATATTTTGTGAGTTAACATAACCATTCAGATAAAACCATGACTCATCAAAAAAAAAGGCTTTGTCAAGAAGGTCATTATCAAAATTATTTAAGAACCACTGACTAAACGTTATTCTTCTGGGATAGTCGAGTTCCTTGATTTCTTGATAAATTTCTTGTGATATGGAAATAAATGTAAGTCCTTTTTCAAAATTGTATGACATGTGCCAATTGACACACCCACTTGTTGTGATAATGCTCGTACGGAAGTTCTTGGTGCATTATTTATAATTTCTCTTACATTATTAACTAGCTCTTCTGTACGCTTTTTCGCCCGACCTGCGCTTTCTGTTTAACACTCCCTGTTTCTCTGAAAACCATAACGGAATGTGTCACTGTGTGCCGAAAACTGTCATAATCAAAGATGACGTTAGGGAACTCATTTCTAAATTCTTCTAAACAATCTTGAAGAGAATACTGCCATTGTCCGTCAATCTTACGTCCGTTTCGAAAATAAGGTTCTAGCATGAATGATTTGTGTTGTATAGTAAAAATCATGTTAAATCAATTTTAAATTACAAAGCAATTTTTGTCAACTATGCATCTGTCTAATTGACAACTAATGCAAATTTAAATTATTAATAATCATACGTTTTTAAAGGAATGGCCTACTAGAGGCAAAGCTTATTTGAACGCTTTTTACTAAAATAAGGAACAAAAAAACAATACAAAAAACTATTTAGAATTTCGAAAATACAATCGCAGAAATATTAAAGCATCCAATGTTTGACTTCCAAGCCTGCTTCGTAGTTTATTGCCAACATAAGTAGCAGCTTAAAACGCTCGCTTAGGTTCTACACTAGCTGGAGGAATAGACAATAGATATTTATATGCTAATTCTAAGTGATATCCACGAACTTCTCCATTTTCGAACAGGCTGATTTCGCATCTAATACTAATTACCAACCTTGATTCATTTTGTACTCCAGGATCTGGGGATTCCATGCTATTATTAATTTCCAGCTGTAACTTTTCCTTTAGTGTCAATTGGGGTTGGGAGGTTTGTTGCCTTGGCTCATCATATGTTTGTGATCCTGACCTTTCTTCCTCTTCCATGTCATCTCGACTATTTAGTATTTTAGCAATACTCTTTATTGCGCCCTCTCTAAAGCCTGTGTAGGAACTGGAAATAAGTCAAGCCATTCCAAATCCGAAAATAACTGATTTTCATCATCTTTTCGTAGATTTTGTAAATAATTCAACACACCAGTTAAATCTTCATTTCGCCGTTGCTTTATACGTTCCACTAAGAATGTTTTCATTTTATTGACGAGAGCTGAGTTTTTGCTAGACAATTGTTTTATAAGAAATTTCAAAGCGGCATTAGCTGTGCATAAATTAGCATCTCGTCGACAGATTGCTTCTACTGTTAATTTAATTGGGGTCAGCACATCGACAATTTTATTTACCAAGTCAAAATCAGCATCCTCTAAACGGATTGGATGATTGAGATCTATAAGAGCTTTTTGAATGCAGGTTTTTAAAAGAGAAAATCGTTCCAGCATTGTTAAAAGACTATTCCACTTGGTTTTACAGTCCAAAAGAAGTGACAGCTCTTTTTCATGATTAATCTGAACATATTTTTGAAGTACTGTTTCATTTTTCAATGGTGATCTTTTGAAATACTCTACAACTTTGCGGATTTTCTTTATCAGCTCATTAATGTTTTCTCGCGCAAGTTCATTTTGTAACATTAAGATTAACCTAATTCATGACAGTCTAAGTCTTCTAAATTGTCATCATCATCGCTATCGTTCATATAATCAGCAGTCAGCTGGTTAATTTATAGTGTCATCTGAGTCTGAGGTAGGGCTGTCTTGCCTGTCTTGAAAATAATTCTTTATTTTTTAAAGCACATCACAGACGGCCAAATAGATACCATGTGCGAAACACAGTTGTTGTTCAGTGCAAATAAGCTGTCCCACATTTATCATAACGTTCGGTCCATCGGTTACAGTAGCTACGATATCAGTTTTCAGGGAAATATCAAATTTACTTAGACGCGCTTTCAATATACGAAGACAATTTTCAGCCGTCATACTTCCATGAATAGGAATGAGTCCTAAGCTCCAAATTTTTTTATATGAATGATCGTTGACAGCCATGTATTGTTTATTGAATGTTGATGTCCACTCGTCGAAAGGTAGACTGACTCTTTCACCTGCACTTTTCAAATGTTTTAATTCTGCAGTTACTTGCTTTGTGATTTTTTCACTGTAATTCATAACACGCTTTCGAATTGTGACTGCTGATTTTGGTAAATCCGTGTATTTCGCTAAGAGCAATTTTCTCAAATCGTCTGAAGTTATGAATACACTGAATGGAAATCCATCGAATGCAATCATTCTTGCCAAAACATCCTCCCGGCTATAGTCGGCACTTTTAGTAAAATAATCTTCCAACTTTAGTTTAGCCGGCGGCGGTGCTGTGTTCAGATTTTCAGAATCTTTACTTGTTGAAGCTGTTAAACTATTAACTTCAGCTAATATCTGAATGTTATGTTTTGATGACAAATGTGTATGTAATCCATTAGTCGATCCACCCAAAGTCTTGAGAATGGCAGGGCATCGCTTACATTTGGCACTATTCCCGTCTTTCGCAACTAAAAAATAAGTCCACGCTGACGACGTATCACTGTCTTTTTTTATGTTCAACAAACTTTATTAATTTTTTCAGATAATTGACTTTTAAATTTTGCGTATTAAACGTGTATAATACGCAATATTTTGGAACGATAAAATCACATGCGGTTTTGAAAGCGGGCTAGCGAACACTGAAGTTATATGAGAACTTAGAATTACTTACATACAAAATACAGTTGGGGTAAATATATCGAAACAGGTCTGTACATGTCTCAACAGATACCGACCCGTAGTTTTGTGTGTAACACGACCTACTTTAAAATAAAACAATATTCCACATAGAAATATAATTTTATTTATACAACACATATTTTTTACATAGATATTTTTATTAATCTCTCAATTTCATTACTTCGAAATCAAAATGTAAAGTACTATAATGTCAATACAATATTTCTAACATATACAGAGCATTTAAGGATGTCTCATTGCAAGACAATAAGGTTCTAATATTTTTAACATAGATATTTTTGTTAATCTCTCAATTTCATTATTTCGAAATCAAAATGTAAAGTACTATAATGTAAATACAATATTTCTAACATATACAGAGCATTTAAGGATATCTCATTGCAAGACAATAATGTTCTAATCTTATGTCGTAAGTCACCTTCCATCTGCGAGCATGCCTGAAGTGTTGCATTATAGAAGCGCACAAAGTCGACACTCTTGAACACGGACAGCTTTTGACTAATTAGCTGCATCAAATGAAAGATATTGTTGTATGTGTTTTCAGGGAAAACGAGAAAACGATTGTCCGATTTCGGCTTTCAAGTCGTATAATTTTTTATGTTTATACACACTAGCTTCAATATGATGCTCCGGACTGCAACCTTCGGTTTTACAAAATTCTTCCCACTCATCTACAGTAAAGAAGATGAGTGTACTAGATGAGCGAATTAGAATGATGGGTACAAAGCCGGCTGCTGGACTAAGACCTATCGTAATACATTTAGTGCCGGCCTTATTGAGTCGATTGCCCAATAAGCTGTTTTTCACGAAAGATCGCATCTTCCTTCATTTTCAGAGAGGCGGTGATGAATGTGTTGTAATTATTCGTATTGTTAACTGAAACAGAACAAAAAAATAGTAAAAATAAACTAGTAAGTATAAAATCTAAGTACCATATTCCATTACGATAACGCAGCTTTACAGCACTAGTAAAAACTTAAAACTGAATCGTTCTGCTCTACATGTTTACCTAATAGCTCCGACCTGGTTAGGTGGGGGAGGAAAGGCATTCTCAGCGCAGGTCCATGGATGTAATGGGGGGTGTTAGTTTCTACTTAAAAATAAGAATATTCTATCGAGTCATAATTCTAATATGAAATATAAATTGGATTGTCTCTTAAGGCGTTATCTCGCTATCGATGTCGCAATGGCCCAAAGCTAGAGTATGTATGCCATCAACAGCAATCCACCGCTTGTCGTCGAAAGGAGATAGAGCTAATTTATTTTGCGTAATCGAAGAAATCTCATGCAGTCGCGATTTGAATAAATTTTGAGATTTAAATAGCAATTTTAGATCGAATAAACACCTTTTATAATCCTCTAAAACGATTTCATTCCTAACAATTTTTTTTATGCCAACAAATTTGCTCATTAGCTTACCTGCGTTCTCATCTTTAAACAGTCCGACTGTAGCCTTATTTCGGAGGGGGATGTTGAAAACATTATTGACCGGAAAGTTGGATGTATCAAATTTTGAAATATTATTTTTAATGTCACCGTAAATATCATCTGCTTTAATTTGTAAAATAAAACTATCGGTATCCATATAACATAGATTTACGTTTTCTTCACATGTGCGTTTCAAATATTCATAACATAAATCATACATATGAAGTTTTGATAGCTCCAACACGGAGAAACCAATGTAAATAGGTTTATCGTAAATAACTCGCAATTTTTCCATTTGTATCGCTACAAAATTTTCAGAAAATATCTTAATATTTTTAAAATTCAATTTGGAAATTAAACTAGCGGCCCCTCGCCTTTTACAAATATCTTCCCAATGAGATATTAATTTTCCATCTACACGCTTGTCAACATTTTCCATTGTTTTACCAAAAACTGAGTTATTCATGAGTTTATAAAAATCCCTTTCAAAATCATTTCGTGCTGTCTTCCGATAGCCTGTATTTAGATGGATATACTTTTGAAGCCAATTAGATTGCTTAAATTCCAAAACGCAAGTAATTTTTATAATTTTAAGTCCGTTATTTAATGCTTGTTTTAAATTTCTATAATGTACAACATAATTTTGCTTTTTTTGTAAGTTTGCAATTAATTTCTCATTGGAAAATTTAGACGTGGGGGGCACCATCTTCTCAGGAAGAAAAGGTAAATCATTATGTCTATCGTGTAAGACTTCTGGATACTCGATATCAACCTCTAAAAAGTATCCAATTTCCGAATCATCAACGATCTGTAATACGTTTACATTTAGAATTTCTCGATTTGAGAGCCAGCGGAAACTTCCTGATGGTAAATACTGTGACATAGCCCAACCATATAAATTGTTCGCATCCCAATATACTAAATAAGAAGTTGAAGAACTTACATCATATTCTGGTAGATATCTGTTATTTGCTGTAGCATGTCTTAAAGTAGTCTGCGATAACCCACCCCTAATATTTTTCTTAATAAAATAATGCATATCTATATCAGTGAGTAACTCTAATTCAATATGGGTATATTTTAACATAGCACTCCAAGATAGGCCGGGACTAGTAAAATAGTGAGCGGGATCCCGAAACCGTATGTTTTACAATAAATTTTGCGAAAATTTTCGAAAATGTCCGTCAATAATAATACGTCAGTTTTCAAATATAAATTAGAATAATCTAGCAAATGTTGGCATTAAATGCTCGCCATACATTTTGCGCATGCTGATAATCGATATCGGTAATATCTTCCCCGGTCAAAGAATTATGGAACTGTTCCTTCGGAGGTAAAAGCGGTTCATTCAATCGTTCAAAAGTATCTACATATTCATAAGGAAAGACGCCTTTTCGTTGAATTAAATTAAATTGTAAATCGTCAGCATAATTTGATCTAATATGTTTAAAATCTTGTGTAGATAATTTTTTTGCTAAATTACACAGGCTTCCATTTTGCAACTCTTTGAATGTTGATTTAAAAATTTTAACTGTTTTCTAGTAATTGGGTAGTGCTGATTTCAAATCTCCTTTTATTTTTTTGTATCACGTAAGGTTATTTTTCAAACCAGTAAAATCAAAAAAAAATAGAAAAAACACGATTTATTTCATTTATAAGCTAGTTTTATATTATATTAAAAAAAATACAAAAATATACACATAGAAACTATTAGAAATAGTTATTTATTCTTTATGCTTCTTAAAAAAACGTTTTTGTTTTTCAGAAAAGCTTCGTTTGGTTGTTTTCTGCCATATTCAGCTAAAGGAAGATCTGAAGGTAGTTTCTGGGGCAAGCAAATTTTTTTGTTTCAACCTAGACCCCAGTACTTCAGAAAGATCTTTTGAAAGTCCCAAATCTCTTACTAAATCATTCAGTTCAGCTTGTGAAAATAGCTGAGGTTGGTTTTGACCTGAGGTTCAAAATCACTATCCATCTGTACGGAGCCGAAAGTTGAAGAGGTTTCAATATCTTCTTGTAGTACTTTGGGGGGTATAGGTATAGGTACATGATCACTGTGAGGAACTGATCTGATAGCTGATTTAATATTGTTTGGGTACAAAATATGTTTCAAAGTTTTTCTATTATGCCCCTTAATATCACAAAGACAAAAGTAGCAATCTTCATGATGATTTTGCGGTTCTCTCCAAGCCATCGGTATTCCAAAAGGAAGGCTTTTTCTATTCCCTTTGGTCCAATGTCTTAAACCTTCTTCACATACCTTACAAACAACGTGCGGTGCCCAATCTTTATCTTGATCTCCTAATTTGATTTTGAAATAAGAATAATATGCATTTTTCACAAATTCACCAATTGGTCTCTTAAACTTTTCAAGACGAAATATCCACAAATATAACAGAAATCATCTTGTTTGTTTTTGCAACACCGGCTAGACATATTTTTAAGCAATGTTTATTTATCAAATACCACGCACAACACTAAAGACAAATTAATTTTACTTGTCTACTAATCGACACTCAGAGCTATAATGAAGTAAATGACATTGAAATATACATTTTGTTTGGTGTGATAAACTTGAAATCCTTCTTCGTATTACTAATAAAGTGAAAACATAATAAATAGGATTTAGCAGGTAAAAATTCCCGGAAATCTTGTCCAAAATTAATACATGTAATAAAAGATTTACATCAGGTAATGAGAGCCTATTTAACAAATTTCTTTAAAACCACAACAGAAAATCATTTTTGGGTTAATACCTAGAATTTGAAGTAGTACATTCATTTTAAAATTTATTAAAACGCCTATTATAAGATTTTTTTAATATTTTTTTCTTTTTCTTTTGTGCAAAAATCTGTGGGTGGTAGAGACCAACTGTATTTTAATTAGTTAATGCTATATAAAAACTGAGCTTAACAAACAAAAATCACGTCATTACAAATTTTATGCAGGCCTGTGTTATCGAAAGAAGATGCCATGAAGCGAAAAGAATCTAAAAATCGCAAGTTTATATATAACGTGTGTATAAATTGTCGCAAAAGCTACACGCAGCGACGTTCTTCATTCGGTTCTGAATAAAAAATCTTAATGTTAAAATGTCGTATTATGCTTCGTTTGTTTTCACGGGGTTTTTGAAGTTCATACTTTTAGTGCGTAACTAACCTTTGCTCTTCCATATCTGTTCATAGAGATAGATGCAATTTAGTTTAAAGAAATAAATTTTACTTCACGTACCGCCACTGATTGAAGTTTCGGTGTTGGTTCCACATTCGGTACTAAAACACGATTACACACCTTTCGTATACTACGCTCAAGCAGCTCTCGTAGCTTACTTTTACGCCTATTAATAGGTGTAGAAGAAGTCTTACTAGTCCGGCTTTTACACCTATTAATTGGTGTAGAAGAAGTTTTACTAGTCCGGATCTGTCTACGTTGCTCTCCATATATATCTTGCCGAGTAAGTCCTTGTTGACGTCGAGTAACGGTTCTTCTACTCAATGTAGAACGTGTAGTAGGCACACGATTGGTGTTTAATGGTGTAATAGTGCGAATTTGAGACGGTGCAGGAGTGGCAATTTGAGACATCACCGTAGAGAATCTACAGCAGTTGGAACAACTATGTTATTAGAAGTCGTCGTTATTATAGTTGAAGAGGTTGTCATAGTAGCTCTAATAGTAGAAGAGGTCGTCATAGTAGCTGTAGTAGTAGAAGAGGTCGTCATAGTAGCTGTACTAGTAGAAGAGGTTGTCACAGTAGTAGTAGTAATTGTTCCAACAACAATAGGAACCTTATCATGGGCAACGGTATTTATAACGGTTACCGGAAACCTATCAAATTGTGTTTCATCTAACAATGCCTCATCGAAGTCGTCAATCCCGGGTATATTATCCATATCCACTTCATCAACAACATTATTAGGGGCAGCGATAGATGGAACTGTTAATGATGACCCACCAAAACGCGTTTCAGATACCGTTACCCTGTTCGTGTTATCATTGAGGAAGGAAGCATGGTCCAACTCTCGAAAGAAATTTAAATTGGACGAAGTAAGTTCGTTAAAGAAAATGTCGCCCGAAGCGTGGAAGTTATTGTTATCCTAAATAAAAAACTTTCGTCATGTGTGAAATACCCACAGTAGGGGGAAGTTTCATGTGGCGGCTGATGGAGGGAAGCTTTATGTGCCGGGTGGGGGCGGTAGGTTTCTTATGGTGATCGCTGCGGGGAAGTAAGTTATGGTTCTACTTATTGAAATAAAACAAGCTATAGTTCTACTTATTGAAATAAAACAAGTTATTACATAAATAACACTTTAATCTTAATTATTCAACTATGTAAGCATCTTTTTATTGAAACAAAACAAGTCATCATATAAATAAGTCTTTATTGTAATTATTCAACTACGTAAACATCTTTTCATATATCTATATGGTACTTATATCTAAATATTTATTATAATTTGGTTACAATCGAGCATTAACTCGATTACGTAAACATCTTCTTATTGATATTACATACACAGCGTTAGTAAAAAGTCCCGGAACGGTCGAATAACTTTGTTATTTGAAAATTATGATTTCTGAAATTTGGTATGGGGGTATAGTTAATATAAATGCATTTTATGCAATACACTTAATATTTTTTCACTTCCGGTTTAATCGGCAATACGTCCAACTTTTTTTTTTTAAATGGAACGGCCAGTTTTTTTTTAACACTATTGAATGCAAAATAAAAAACAACGTTCAGGAAGTTTTAAAATGTTTATTTTTATTCACAAGAAAACAGTTAAAAAGTTAAAAAAGTGTCCTAATACAGAAAAATCAAGGTACCTGTCTATTCAGGTTGCGATTACAATAATTGTTCAAAATGCTCTCCATTTACAATTTGACAAAAATGTAAACGGTCAGAAAAATTTTTTATTGAATTTTGTATTTGTTCTGGAGTGATGCGATTGGCTTCTTGAACTATTCTCTCTTCCAATTGTTCAAGATTATGGGGACGATTTTTGTACACTTGACATTTCAAGTGACCCCAAAAGAAAAAATCTAATGGCGAGAGATCTGGCGAACGTGCTGGCCATTCGAATGCTCCTCTACGTCCGATCCAACGTCCCGGAAAAATGTCATTCAAATAATCGCGGACATTATGGGCAAAATGGGGGGAGCTCCATCTAGTTGAAACCAAAAATGTGCATTAGGGTGATCACCTATGTTTGCATTTGGGAAGAGGGCCGCAAGTGCTGGAACAATCTCATTTCGCAATAAATTTAAGTAGACGTTGCCAGTTAAATTTCCTCTTATAAAAAATGGTCCTATGATGTTGTTTCCAACAAGACCAGCCCAGACATTTACCTTTTGAGGACGCTGTGTATGGACTTCTTCAATCCAATGCGGATTTTCAATTGACCAGTAGCGACAATTATGTCTGTTCACAGTGCCGTTGAGACAAAACGTTGCCTCATCTGAAAAAATGATGTGATCTAAAACATTAGGCTGCTGCTCGATCAATTCCGTCATTGTTTCGCAAAATTGTAGTCTACGATCTGGATCATCTTCAGTTAACTCATGGACGGGATACATTTTATAGGCTTTCATTTTTGCTGATTTAAGAATTTTATGAGCAGATTTTTGAGAGATCTCATGAATTTGACCTAATTCTGTTGTGGACACGTGATGATTTTCTTCCACTGTAAGTAACACATTCAAACTAGTTTCTTCATCTGTTGCTGTTAATGGACGTCCCCTTCTAGGTAAATCCTTCACCTGACGAAATACTTCAAACTTTTGAATTGTTCGGCATACCGTACTTTTACTAATGTGACGATTCGGATAAACAGTATTAAACAAAATACGAACCGCTTCAAAAGAACGTTGACGATCACCGTACCCACGCATAATTAATATCGCAATTCGTTCTGATTCAGTAAGTTTTACTGCCATTTTCAAAGGTGTTAATGTCTAAAATAAGTAAATTTATAGCGATGCAAAAGTTAAAACGCTTTTAAAATTGTCAAATGCGACAGCAAAAAGAATGAAAACACTAAACAACAACTATTTTCAAAGGTACCTTGATTTTTCTGTATTAGGATACTTTTTTAATTTTTTAACTGTTTTCTTGTGAATAAAAATAAACATCTTAATACTTCCTGAACGTAGTTTTTTATTTTGCATTCAAAAGTGTTTAAAAAATCCGGCCGTTCCATTTAAAAAAAAAAAGTTGGACGTATTGCCGATTAAACCGGAAGTGAAAAAAATATTAAGTGTATTGCATAAAATGCATTTATATTAATTATACCCCCATACCAAATTTCAGAAATCATAAATTTCAAATAACAAAGTTATTCGACCGTTCCGGGACTTTTTACTAACGCTGTATATAAATCTTTATTTTAAATATACAACTATGTAAACATATTTTCATATATCGGTATTGTACTTATATCTAAATATTTTTTATAATTTCGTTACAATCGAGCATTAACTTCCAGATAATGAAATACTAGTTCTACATCTACACACGCTGCAGTCTCTTCTCCTAATTACCCCATCGATAGTAGCCCCAAACACATTATAATGACTCACACATGGTCTACATCTAATTAAGTTTATATCTTCATGATAACTTTTTGGTAGCCGATTCCAAATATATTCTAAATCTAAGCTTCTAACATTCCACATCAAATATGTTTTTGGAATATAAACTAAGTCACTATCTATCTTCCACCACGGCAAATGATCCATCAACTTCATATCGCCTTATCACACTACCTACCCTACTCACAACATAATTTGTCATGAGAGCTCACACAAAACCCATTTCAAAGATTATAATGTTACTTTTATTTTTGTCTTTTTATTGTCCTCAATAAACTTATGCAATCGTTCCACATTACTTAGAGCGCACACCACATAATTACCAACGTGGAAACTACAACTTGCTTCTCCCTTCCTTATTTTTTCTGCATCGACTAAATCAATTATTCGTTTATTTATAATGCACTTCAAAAATTCCAATTTTTCTCTACCTTTAACAAGCACAATATCCACTCCTCTACACAATCGTTTAATTACTTCATCAAAATCACTCGCTGATGCATAACCGTCTTCCCACTTTAAACCGTGATGATGACTGAATGCATATCTCGCTACACGCTGATCTTCTTCAGTTAATACCCCAAAGCTCTATACCGGTTTAAACACAAAATGACTCCTCCTAAATTCACTATCACAAGTGGCCAATTCTTTTGGCATCAAACTGTAATTATTAAACCGATACCATTGAAAATCTATTATGATATATTTTCTATCTGCTGTCAAGTAGGAGCTCCACATTTTTCTATCTGTCAAGTTCAACATCTTTCACCACGAAAGAAACTTCTCGTACTAACACCAACTTCGAACTGAATCTACTACTTATACAACACCACTTTAAATATTAGTTCTCTAGTACTGTCGCTGTACCACCTTATTGAACGGTGAGTATTGATACAATTTATTGTGCAAAATCAAGCAATATACTCGTAGAACCGTATCCTTTGGCACATTATCTTTCGTACTAAATTCTATTCTAACCTCCACACCACTTCTATGTATTGCATCTTCCTGATGTGAGCAATCTATGCCAACTAATGGACACAACTTAAAATTATTTAATTTAAGCATCAGTTCACTATATTCGTGACCATAATAAGATTGTTGAAACCTAGAATACATATTGTATAACATTGCTACTCGATTATCATCAAAATTAACTCTGACATTTTCATATGGGTATCTTTTACTATTTAAATAAACAGTCATATCAGTTAAAAGCGTCAAATCTACTCATATTTTCTTCTATTTTTCCTTTCTTCCCTGTCTGAAAACCCAAAATTATATATCTTGGCGTTTCTAAATGTGGAGCTGTTTTAATGGCCCAACTATGTTTAGTTGTCTCGGTAATTCCTGGATTTTCATGAATTTCCCAACCTCTAAAGAACATTTCCATTATATGATTCTTCGTAATTAACTTAGTTAAAGCCAATTTATGGGTCATGCCAACTTTAACATGTGGTATCCTCCACACAATAGAATCAATTATTAACTTTATATTCTCCGTGGTAACTGAATTCAATATGACATCATTATCATCAGCACATCTTTTTAGAACTAATTCCTGGGATACATTAATAATAAATTGCTTAAAGTCTACTGCAAATCCAATTGACATCTTCAATGGGATACAAAAACTAAAATTCCCTTTCTTATCTAGCACTGGAGCCTTCCCCACTGCGAATTCCCGACCAGAATTTTCTAATTGATTAGCATAACTTGGACTATATGAGAAATATCCTTTCATAGTTGATGTTATACCAACATTTCTCACTTCATCCACCTCCACTCCGCTAATAACATATCTAATATTACTAAACATAAAAGCTCCTGCATTATGAATTAAAAATGCTGTAGCACTATTCTTACTCTCATCACTTGCCAGACGTAACTTTCCCTCAATTAATAGTTCTGACTCTGATGGTAAAGTATATCTATCTATTTCCGGTACCACAATCCTGATCTCGTCATTATTCCCATATTTTGGAGAACCAAATGGTATGTGATTGTGAAATTCCATCTCAACAATAGAATTATCTACACGCACCTTCCTTAAAACATTCAAAACTTCCATATCTATTGAAAACTTGATGCAAACAGTCTCGTTAAACTTATCACGATCGAGTCTTTTCTTATACTAAATTTAATCCTCTCTTTATTCCAATTATTAACTTATAATCCCCATACCACAGTTGCTCGAAGATTTACTTTATCTACACCAAAACTTCATATCCTATGCCACTCAAGAAACTATTATTTTCATTGGTTAATGGATTACGCATCCTCACCCCACCAACTACCCTCCATAACTTATTCACTATTTTGTATCTGCAATTCCCTCCCCTAGTGCGCAGTTTATTAAAGACGCTACTCCTCATTTGTAATTATTTAACTTTAAACTGTTCCACAACCCAATATTGAATATCCTAGTCTGCTACTGCGTATATCAGTTACACGTCCGACCCTATCTTCGTCTCTACAAATAATGTTGGTCTATTATTAATATCTCCACTAAAATATTGAAGGCGCTCTTCTCCAAGCTCAATTAATCCGCCTCAACTTAAATATATGGTCAATTCTTCAACTCTTAAATCAGTATGTTATCCGGTCTGATCTACAGCTTGAATAATAACTTGAGATAATACATTAGTGTTCACTGGCATATAAATTTTATCTTGTGGAACCTCTATTATTTTATAACCAGGTGCAACATTGGGATAAAAGTGATATAAAACATGTGATAATTCACCGTTAATATATGATCCTTCAACCACGTTACACATAATATCAATAGCACTTACTCTATTTATATCGACCACCTTATCGCTAATTACTGGTTTATTGGCTAGTATAACTTTCTTATTAAAACCTAATAAAGGACCAATTGAATTATCTATTGAAAAATTAACATCAACGGTAGTCTTCATATACACCTTCATAGTATTACTATTGGCATCCAAAGTAAAATAATTTTTACCACCTTCATTGGCTTGTAGTTTCTCATTAATGTATTTCTCCAAATCTTGAATATCATAAGTTCGAACTGGAATAATTATATCTGTCCAATAAAAATCCATTTTGTCCAGTGATTCAGTATATCGAAATACATTGTTTGTAGATGTAACATTAGGGACAGTATTATGTTTGCAAACTTATCATGCACATTTCATATTCGCCATCTAAATATATTGGGGGACTTAAGACACAATCCACAACTGATCCCTTCCCAGATATCACTAAAGCCATATTACTGATACTTCCATTACTATCTCTTCCCATTTTAACAAGAAATTCACACCTCTTTCGTATAATACTACACACCAGTACTAGTTCCTATTTCACATAGGTTACTCAATAACACCCTTCAAAAACAATAAACACAACTGACCACAATTTTAACTCTTAATACTCTGATATCTTCTATAATTATAACATATAACACCACCACCATTCGATAATAAATACTTTTCCACTTCAACTGCTGGTCTTAAATCACCGTAACTATCAAAATATTCTATCACATCATTATTTTTTTTGTATGCTACCCAATGAGTACCTCCCCCAATGTCATCATCCAAGTTAATTATCCCTTTCTCATTTTTATATTGTTACACATAGCGTATAGAAGTCTAATTAATTTATTTAAATACACATATATATTCGTTTTTAAATATCTCATATTAATTATATTTAAACTTAAGACATTTTTCTTTATTTGTACAAACTTTCATTTTCGTTACAAAGAGAAAGTATTTCTATTTCTTTTGTCACCTTCTTATCTTGACCGACGACCCTTTCTACCTGAACCGTCAACCGATAACCGAAATGTTGAATTTAGAATATCGAATTTCTCTAGAACATTCTATTTTAAATTGTTTAAATTTAATATTATTTACATCTTCTTTTATATGTCTTGTTTGATATCGGTAGGAAGCTTATATCACAAGGGTTATTTTAAGAATATTTCTGACGTCGACAGACCAAGTCTTCAGGCCGCGCGTTTAATTAACTATTATTCGAGATATCGACCCCCTCTTCGATACATCATAAACCAACTGTTCTAGACCCCTTCCTTTGCGATACAAACTATAGTTCCTTCTTCGCTTTCGAACCTTCGTAAGAAACACATCTCCTAGTGCTGTTCAAGCACACAAGGGAACTCACCACGCTGTCCAGCCTCTTTCGCTTCTAAGGTAAACTGCATTGTTCTATGCATATTATTCTTTTAAGTGAATTTATATTAATTTAACTCATTTCTTATTCCTCCGGAAAAACATCGCCCTACTTATACTTGTTCGAGTATATCTTCGAGACCACGTGGCTACTATCGCCGCAAATCAAAAGGTAAGCTCTGTATTCTTCGATGCAGAGGTTATTTTATATACATATTAATTAACCCTTAATTTACTACCCCGTTGAACGTTCGTTTCAGAGTATTTTTTGTGTTAATTTTAATCTACTTATTCACCACTCCACGTGTACATATTACTTTGTTTTAATTGCTTTAAATATATCCAGTTTCAATTCATTATGTAAATATAAATACAAAATTTAAGGACGCCGCTGTGTTTTATTTAGTAATTAAGTTGTTGTATATTTATGTTAAATTAACCAATACCACGCACGTCCTGGACCTTTGAGGGAACTTCACCAACACACCAAATTATCTTAATTATTACAAAATAACTAAAGTATAATTTTATATTATTTATCTTAGAATAATTTCATTATTATTATAAATAGCACCCCCCTGTATTTGTAATAAGTGACGCCCGGAACGTGAGGCAAAATTTGATTTAGTGTAAATCAACGAATCCACAGCAACATGGTGAAGTCAAAGGAACAACAGGAAAACTCTTCTAATTCCAAATCGAATGATTTGGTGGCGCCTAACGAAAACTCATCCGATATACAATGTTTAATCAATGTTTTACAGGAATTTTGTAGATCAGTTGCAACACCACGTGTATCACCTCCAAAGCCAGATGTTTTTAGTGGAGATATTTTCCAGGACCCTGAAGTATTCCTCCAACAACTAGAAGCACATCTGAAAGCAGAAACGCTCAGCCCTGCACGAACGATAGACGAAATCGCAACATATCTTCACGGAGAAACAGCATTATGGTTTGAGCAATTCGATAATCAAATTGATTCTTTTGAATGTTTTAGCGAATTATTTCTGGAACGTTACAAGTCGAACGAACGTAAGGACAAACTTCATGAAATTTTATACGGACATTTTCAGCAAGAGAATGAACGCGCAGTTCCTTTTCTCTTAAAGAAAAAACGATTGTGCAATCGTTTATATCCAAATTGGGATGATACGAAGATCGCAGCGTTAATCAAGAGGCAATTACGATCCGAATACAAAGTGATGTTAGGACCGAAATCTCTAGAAACATCGAAAGCGTTAAGAGAAGCATGCATGGAGATAGACAACTACATTCATGGCGATCCAGCAGACATTTACGCAAGTAAGATATCGTCTTTATCATCTAAATCAATTTCAGGCAACAAAGTGAAGCAATTAACGACGAAAGGATTACCGCCATGTGATTACTGTTCTGATAATCACTGGCATCGCAACTGCCCAGTTCTGCGAAAGAAACAAGAACCATCGTTGAATTATATACAGCATAATTCATCACCGAAAACACCTCGTATATGTGTGGAAGTCACAGGACACGCTGTCGACGCCATCTTAGACACCGCAGCGACAAATAACTTTGCCGCTCCTGCAATTGTTCGACGCATAAGATCAAACAAGGTCAGTACAGCATCATTAGGACACAAATTTGCACACATGACTATTACCGGAACTGGGATCGTAAGTGCACGCATCCAGAATCAAGTAATAGAAGTCCCTGTACTAATTGCACCGGATTTGCGAGAAAACTTAATATTAGGAATGCCATTCTTCGAAACGCAAGAAGCGGTATTAAATATAGGACAACGTTGTTTACATTTTGGTAAGAAAAATCGTAAAACAGTTAAATTCTTTACAGCGCCCGAATCTTACCATGAAACCAAATGTAATCCTACAATTAACCCTATCCCACCTCCACGCACAATCGAGTCTGCTTATTTTTCACAGAAAGCAAAATCGCCTAAGTTAACTAGGTCAACGCAGCTACAGCGAAAGAATTCTCCGAATCGACATCGAAGCACAACACATCAAGAGCAGGTAGAAACGACCCCCTTCGAGCGACGCCGCTGCATACCTCTCTTCGCCGCCGTCGATTTGCAAGACCGGGGACAGTCAACAGCAACCGGCCAACAACGGACAAAAGCCGCAACCGAAAATCCAAGAACCGACGCCAGATATCAACAGCAAGATCGCCGCTACAGGGTGAATAGTACGCGAACGGGTATTTCAATTAAATGTTAGCAATAATGATTTAATCAAATTAGTTAGATATGTAATGATAGATTAGGGCCCATTCTCTTTTGTTTTCGTTCGATATTACATATTTATACTACATTGTGTCGCGACTAACACCTAGCGACTTACTAATCAGTTCAGTTTTTTTCTTTTGCATTTAATTAATCGAACACTGATTAATTACTCAAGTCAATTAGTTCAAACTGTACCTCTGATTTTTAAGAGCGCAGACTTGCCTAGTACGGGTTTCCAGGTTTCCCCGTACGCCATACGTAACATGGTGTGGGTACAGTATAGCACAAGCCGCTCCTGGTGCGCTTTTTTATTTTATTGTCCTTAAAATAACGTAACGACTAATTAATAAATTCTTACGCAAGACACTCATAGACAAAAAAATGTCTTTCAAAGGTTGGGCGAATTGTTACACATAGCGTATAGAAGTCTAATTAATTTATTTAAATACACATATATATTCGTTTTTAAATATCTCATATTAATTATATTTAAACTTAAGACATTTTTCTTTATTTGTACAAACTTTCATTTTCGTTACAAAGAGAAAGTATTTCTATTTCTTTTGTCACCTTCTTATCTTGACCGACGACCCTTTTCTACCTGAACCGTCAACCGATAACCGAAATGTTGAATTTAGAATATCGAATTTCTCTAGAACATTCTATTTTAAATTGTTTAAATTTAATATTATTTACATCTTCTTTTATATGTCTTGTTTGATATCGGTAGGAAGCTTATATCACAAGGGTTATTTTAAGAATATTTCTGACGTCGACAGACCAAGTCTTCAGGCCGCGCGTTTAATTAACTATTATTCGAGATATCGACCCCCTCTTCGATACATCATAAACCAACTGTTCTAGACCCCTTCCTTTGCGATACAAACTATAGTTCCTTCTTCGCTTTCGAACCTTCGTAAGAAACACATCTCCTAGTGCTGTTCAAGCACACAAGGGAACTCACCACGCTGTCCAGCCTCTTTCGCTTCTAAGGTAAACTGCATTGTTCTATGCATATTATTCTTTTAAGTGAATTTATATTAATTTAACTCATTTCTTATTCCTCCGGAAAAACATCGCCCTACTTATACTTGTTCGAGTATATCTTCGAGACCACGTGGCTACTATCGCCGCAAATCAAAAGGTAAGCTCTGTATTCTTCGATGCAGAGGTTATTTTATATACATATTAATTAACCCTTAATTTACTACCCCGTTGAACGTTCGTTTCAGAGTATTTTTTGTGTTAATTTTAATCTACTTATTCACCACTCCACGTGAACATATTACTTTGTTTTAATTGCTTTAAATATATCCAGTTTCAATTCATTATGTAAATATAAATACAAAATTTAAGGACGCCGCTGTGTTTTATTTAGTAATTAAGTTGTTGTATATTTATGTTAAATTAACCAATACCACGCACGTCCTGGACCTTTGAGGGAACTTCACCAACACACCAAATTATCTTAATTATTACAAAATAACTAAAGTATAATTTTATATTATTTCTCCTAGAATAATTTTATTATTATAAATAGCCAGCCCCCCTCTATTTGTAATAATATATAAGTCTAGGCAAAACGTCTCTACTAAATATACCCCGAAATTTTCCAATTCTCCACCTTTTAACATACTTCCACAAATCTATTTCTGTTAAAGGCCTGCGAGGTAAACTACTTAATCGTTTTTTGAACCCTTACTATTCGGCAAATAAACTCCACAACAAGTTCTATATGGTTTTACGTATAGACCACTTCCCACAGATACACCACAACCTTGCTTATATGGTTTTACATATAAACCCCTCCCAGATTTTGACTCCATAGCCAAATTATGTCGTTTTGCTTCTTCCAATTGATCCCTTTCAGTTTTTGCAGATGTTACTGCTTTGGCAATTGCCGAAGCACCCCCACCAACGATCCCAAAGCACCTAATGCTGCGAATAATGGAATTAATGGTAAAAATCCACCTTTTCTCGGTATTGGAATTACTCCAGACTTTTGAAATTTTATTTTCTTCCCCGACTTCATTAAACTCTGATATGCAACTCTCGCATTTTCTAAAATACCTTTTTTTCCTCCCAATTCGTCTTATAGCATTTTGAGCATTCTTCATCGCTTGCAAAAATGATATAGCACCACCTTTTCTACACCTCATATACTTTCTACCACTACCTTTCCTTATATCTTTACGTCGTGTCCTCGAACCCATACCCAATTTCGTTTTAGCTTTCATAGTAATGGTAACCACAGTAGCAGCCAATCTCTCTCCTACACTTGCGTCTTTACTTTTCACTCGTTCTACGGCCTTTTTATATAATTTCTCATCCGCCTCGTACCTCTTTAATAAATCCTTTGACTGAGCATAAGATATATTATGCTCTTTACAAGCCTCATCCAAAATATTGACACCCTTATCACCCCTCTTTAATCGTTCTTCTAATTTCGTCCCTGGACCACAAAAACTATAACCCGGTATATGCAACTCTACTGGTAATTTATTAATCACGGTATTCAGTAACCCACTGCCTTTCCTTCTTACTGTCCGATTTGAACTACCACATTTCAATACCATCACAACCTTTTAGTGTAATCTTATTGATCTTACTCATGAATCAACAACTTGTGAAATGACAACCAACGCAACTCCAATGCGGTTTATAAATATATACTCAATTTAGCTTACATATTAAATCTATAGACAGTATTATATAGGTAACTCCTATATCTAATAATAAAAAATTACAACAATTTAATTTTTTTATTATCAAACTATACAACTTTTTCCATTATTCATTCTTAAATAATTCACATCATTTGATAATTTCTTTGGCCAATATGTGACTAACTCCCATAGTATGCATACAAATTCTGAAACAACTCCATGATACATTTTCGTTATTGCCAATTCTATTTCTTCACCACTTTCAGCTAAACTTCGCACCATATTATTATACCATACATTATATTGCATGCCTTCTAAAACTGCCAAACGACACTCTAATATTCCCTTCAATCGCAACAATTCCAACAACCTTTCATATGCCAAATGCACATATTCCCCACCTTTTTCTATCTTCACAACTGCTGTCGGCCCGTCGATTACCTCTCGCGATATTCGCATATGCATCCCGCAAATTGTAGGAAACACTGCATTCTTACACTCGAATCGTTCCCTCAACTGTATAATCTCCCCAATTAACCAACCCCATTCCATTACGTCCAAACACACACACTGCTTCTTTACACCGACAAGCTTTAACATGCATTCCATATTCTGCAATTGAGAGAAACTAATGCTTATCCATTTGGAATGACTTTTACTTAAAAAGAAAAACCTCTCCTACTAATGGCACTTCCAAAATTGGTTCCCTCGTATAATTTTCCATGAACTTTTCAGCGGTTGATACCTTTCGTCCAAAATCACCATTCACAATATATGTTTTGGGATCACTCATCCAATTTAATAATTCTTCAAATCTGGGATCCAACTCAATATCTCTCCAAAACACTTCCTCAGCATTCTCCCCTTCCTCCAAATCACTTCTTTCCACAATATGTTGGGAACAGGATGGATTTTTCCATCACAGCAACCTTACGTTTAGACATACTTGTTAATACTAGCAATTGTTTCGAACAATCTCCCTTTATATGCAATACCAATAACCCCTACCTACAATTATGTGCAAAAACCTACCCGATGTGCTAGTCGTTGCAACCTCATTTATTTTCACCTATTTTATTTTTGAGGTTATAGAACCTCCTCGGTTATATAACCTCATCTAGCTTTAGGTCGTCTCAAGGTCAAGGTTGTCACAAGGTTGAGGTCAAGGTTTTCTCGAGGTCGTCTCAAAGTCAAGGTCATCTTGATTCTAGAACCTCCTCAGTGACCGTGGTGTTTCAACCTCCCTCCCTCCGTCTCATACCTCTCCCTCCGCCTCAGCCGATTCTGGAACCTCCTCGGAGTGACCTTGACCTAACATACACGAAGGTCAAGGTCACTCCGAGGAGGTTCCAGAATCGACTGAGACCCTCTACTATGGTAAAAATCTAACTTTTTCTGGTATTGTAATTACCCTGGATGGCGAATATTTTATTCTCCTTCTACATTTCATTAAACTCTAAAACACCCTTCTTCTTACCAAACCGTCTTATTACATTTCTTTCTTCATGGCTTGCAAAAATGAAATAGCACCACCTAATCGATACCCTTGCCTGCTCTTCCTATAACTTCTTCTACTACTCTTCCTTCCACTTTTACTCATTTCTTTCCGTTGTCTACTCGAACCCATACCTAATTTTGTTTTAGCTTTCGTAGCAGCTGAAACCATAGTTGCAGTTAACCTTTCTCCCCACCCTAACGTTCTTCTTTATTCTTTAATATTCAAATGACGTTGATCACCCCCAATCAACCCTAAAACCTCCATATTGACCTTGATAGCCAATATGTTTCTGGGACCTCCTATTTAACCTTCACCTCATATTCACCACGTATTGACCCTCACCCTTTTCAAGAAGGTCGATTAACCTCAGCCGATTCTAACACCTCCTCTTTAACCTTGATTGTCAATATATATACGATCAAGGTCAATGAGGAGGTGTTAGAATCGGCTGAGATACTCTACTGGCGTCCTAAATCTCACTCAGCTTTCCCGTTCTTTTCGAAACGCTTCCGTTTTGGATAATTTTCGTTCTTATTAAGTTCCGTTTCGAGTAACTACCGTAGATTCATATATTTCATTAGCATTTAAGCATAAAATTAACCTTTCCTTAATTGAAATTAAATTCTAAATTTTGTGTTATATTCGTACATAGTTCCTTTTCTGTAACACATTTCTTTTGCTGACAACTTTTTATTGGCGTCTGTGAAACTAAATGTCTTTTTCATGTCTAGCTGCATATTGTACGATATATGTCGATGCATTTTGGATATAATAGCTTTTGAATTTAAAATAAAATTATTTTTGGTATTTTGTAAAATATTTATTACCGCTTATATTCTGTTTATAATAAATTGTGAGGTTAATTCTGGGGTACCTTAGGAAAAGCTGCGTTTATTTAAAAACAAAACTATTTTCATTTAAATTTATTCTTATACCGGATTTATTTCTTTATAACATGTTGAGAATTTAATATTTTCCGAACTAGCTTTAATATAATTTTGCTGTAGTCTATCATTTTTCGTATTGTTATAATTTATTTTTTTCAATTTGATATACAGTATGAATATATACATACGAGAAAAAGTAAAAATTCAATATTGTTATGTTAGTCAAGACTTTAATATATTACATTTTTATAAATATACATATTGTTTTTTTTTGTTTTTGTTGTGAATATATGAGTTAATTGGTTCTAGGTATCTTCTAGGCCTTTTTCCCCTTTAGAGATTTCTTTTCAAGTATCTGGTGCAGCATTTTTGTGTTTATACTTATGTAGCATGTGTTTTGAGTAGTCTGTATGCGCATGAACCGAAGGACTCGCAATCCCTTTTCTCAATTTTCAGACCGAGCTTCTGTAGGTAAAACTGAATGGCGCTACCCTCTATCTGTTATTATAGTCATCCACACCCGTCTCCACTGACTAAGGGCATACACAGTAAATAGAAGCTGCTAGACATTGTGCGATACGACTACGGTTTTCTATTTTTTGAATAAGCGCGCGTGTTGTGAAATTGATTTTATTGAGGTCTGCCTACATCGTCCATCTAATTATTCTAAATGAGTATGCTAAAGAGGATTTGCGAAAGTTTTAATTGCTCTTGTTTGATTTTTATAATTTAGAGGTGATTTGAGAATGGCGATAAGTCTTACGGATATACTGCTGTTTTAACTTTATACGTGTGGGGTTTAGGTTTTTAGTTGGACAGAAGGAATTTTATTTTATTAATATTGTCATTATTATTCTTATTAAAAATTTGGAGCTTAACACCCAATAATTTACACAACACAAATTTTGTCATTTTGAAAATTGAATATTTATTTACGTTTGATCTAGTATTTCCTCAAGCGGAATTATTTCTATAGTGATTTATATTACTAATTTTAATTTAATAAATAATTTTAATCAATACCAAAGAATACAATTACTTTTTTGTTTAAGGTCTGGACCCGACCATAGTTTTTTACATGGGCAATAATAGATCAAGGGATTTGGATGATACTGATGCGTACTTTGTCGATGTACTTCATACAGGTGCGGGAATATTGGGACAGTGGGGTCCAACGGGCCATGCTGATTTTTACATTAATGGAGGATCTAGTCAACCAGGGTGTGCTCATGACACATTGTTTCGTGAGTAGATAATAGTAAAAATCTTTAGTAAATTGAGTATATTTGGAGCTAATGTACTTTACACTGATTTTCACAAATACAATATAAATAGTGCAGCATATATCAAAACAAAGCAAGTGCTGTAATTTAGAAATTTTGAAGCAATGAGCTATGATATATAAGTACATAAATATTCAGGAAAATTATCGAAATTCTATGTAGCATTGCACAAGGAAATAGAAGTTCTGTAAATGATGAATGAAGTTAAAAAATTAAACAAATAGGTAGTTTGCAATTTGTTTATATACATAGTACTTTATAGTATGAATACAAATTAATACAGATATGTTAAAAACATATCTTTATCTGTATACATGGACATACACAACGTATTTAACCAATGACCACTTCAACATAGAGACACATGTGTTTCGATTTAATGATATCCTTAGTGCAGCTACGGAGTTACATAACTGCACTGATATTCGATTAGATTCGCTCCCGCAAGATAAGCGCAATATTGTAAGCTATATCATATATATACCGGGTGCGGCAATAGGGTGTCGGCGGAGCTTAGCATGAAAACTAATAAAGTTGTAACAATGAAATTTTACGTACACATGTAGTATGCTACAGTGCATTTTCTAATTTTATTTATATATTTACAGGGGGTTCCAAATTTCCGCGACCACTTTCAATTTTTTTTTTTTAAATAGATTGCTATACTTTCTTGTTATTATGATGATATCCACCCAAATTATCTTTGCCATGATATATGACAATGTGCACTTACAACTGTTAGTTTTGGTTTTATTGCAAATTTTGTTAAAATCTTGACAGTTGCAGCGTCTAACATTTTAAGTCTTAGCCTGAAAATGGGTGCAGTGCCTCACGTAACTTTTTTGTTACCAATTTATGGACTAACACGTTATATGTTTTGAGGGTGAACAACGTGACAACATATACAGAGTGTTAAATATGTCGTGCCAAAGTTATCGAAGTTTAAAGGCTATTTTCTCTTTTTTTTAAATTGAACCTATAATTTTTTTATTAGTCAGCAAATTCCTTGTAAAATTGCCGTTAAAATGGTACCAATAACACAGTACTTATTTCTAGTATTTTCGAAGTTATAACCCTTTAATGGGATATACCTATGTTTATAATATTCAATATGCGGTGCTGCATCTAATAGTTGGGTGGTTGGCCATGAAATGATATTAAGCAAAAATTGCTGTGTAACCAAACGTCAAATATCTACTTAAAATTTCCATATAAAGTGTTTTTCAATAGTTTCTCTTTACTGTAATCGCGTTTAATTGTTATAATTTAAGTTCCTAGTTAATTATCAATTTCCGTTTGTTCGTTATTAGTTGTTATCTTGTTGTCAGTTATATCGTTTTGTTGTCATTATTTTTCATTTCCATGCCGTAATAGTTTATAGTTGTGTTTCTTTAGAATGAATTTTTCGAAGGAGGAGCTAATAGACATGGTATTTGTTCTTGTCGCTAGCAATAGAAATCCACTTTTAGCATCAAGAACATATGCTATGGAGTATCCTCACCGAAGAGCGCCAGATATTAAGACGTTTGAAAATTTGTTGACAAGGTTTCTTCGGACGGGTTCAGTGAATTATGTCAAACATGAAAGAACTAAGTCTATGGTTACAGAAGATAATGAAGTGACAGTCGTCCAGTCCGTTGTGGAAAATCCGCTCGTATCTACAAGGATAATTTCGAAAGAACACGGGATAGAAGTCACTGCTGTAAGAAGGATTTTAAAAAAACATAAATTTCACCCTTACAAAATTCAAAATCATCAAGGCTTATTACAAACGGATTTTGAAAGGAGACTTGTTTACTGTGAATGGCTACTTTTCCAATTACGACAAGATCTAACTTTTCTAGATCATGTGCTTTTCACAGATGAAGCAACATTTGCTAATTGTGGAATAACAAAATTCTCATTATTATGACACTAGAAACCCTCATTTTGTGCAACCCATTTTATACCAACAAAAATGGAGTGTTAATACCTGGGGAGGCATCATAGGAAACACTATTGTAGGTCCATTCTTTTTTAATAATACTTTAAATTGTGAAATCTACACAAATTTCCTTCAAAATAATTTACCATTGCTGTTAGAAGACCTACCAGATAACGTCATAAGGAGATTGTGGTACCAACATGATGGTGCACCTGCACATTACGGTGCTGCTGCAAGAACACATTTAGATAGGGTATTCACCAATAGGTGGATTGGGAGAGGAAGCTTTATAAACTGGCCACCGCGGTCACCAGATCTAACCCCTTGTGATTTTTTTCTGTGGCCTACTGTAAAAAATATAGTTTACGAAACACCTCCTACAACGGCAGAGAACATGCAGCAACGAATCAGAAACGCTTTTCTTCAAGTAAGTGAAAACAACATGGCTCAAAATGTAAGTCTGTCGATGCAGAGGCGATTAAGAGCATGTGTAGAGCAGAATGGAAATATATTTGAACACATTTTAAATTAATTTTGTTTTATTATTGAAAAATTACAAAATGTAATTCTAAAACTAATAATAAAGAATTAAGAAACAGGTGTTTGTAAAAGTTACTTTGTTTGATATCATTTCATGGCCAACCAACTATTAGATATTGAATATTATAAACATAGGTATATCCCATTAAAGGGTTATAACTTCGAAAATACTAGAAATAAGTACTGTGTTATTGGTACCATTTTAACGGAAATTTTACAAGGAATTTCCTGACTAATAAAAAAATTATAGGTTCAATTTAAAAAAAAGAGAAAATAGCCTTTAAACTTCGATAACTTTGGCACGACATATTTAACACTCTGTATATGTTGTCACGTTGTTCACCCTCAAAACATATAACGTGTTAGTCCATAAATTGGTAACAAAAAAGTTACGTGAGGCACTGCACCCATTTTCAGGCTAAGACTTAAAATGTTAGACGCTGCAACTGTCAAGATTTTAACAAAATTTGTAATAAAACCAAAACTAACAGTTGTAAGTGCACATTGTCATATATCATGGCAAAGATAATTTGGGTGGCTATCATCATAATAACAAGAAAGTATAGCAATCTATTAAAAAAAAAAAAATTGAAAGTGGTTGTGGAAATTTGGAACACCCTGTAAATATATAAATAAAATTAGAAAATGCACTGTAGCATACTACATGTGTACGTAAAATTTCATTGTTACAACTTTATTAGTTTTCATGCTAAGCTCCGCCGACACACTATTGCCGCGCTCGGTATATATATACAGGCTGTGTATAAATTGGCGGACCCACTACACGCGGCGATGTTCTTCGTTAAATTCGTACTCCAAAATCCTAATACGAAAATGTTGTACCATGCTCCATATCTTTGCACGAGGTTCCTAAAGTTCGGACTTTCAGTCTTGAAATAAGCATTATTACTCGATATTTGTTGACAGAAAGAGCTACAATTTAGAAGAAAGAAGAATTGTTGTTATTATCCTTTCCTTAAAGTTTTCCTTTTGATTTTAAAGTTTGTTTTTAATATTTGTTTATTAACTTATTTTGACGAAAAACACATCTGACATCGTTGTAAAATAATAAGTAGGCAGCCTAATGTTGTTCTAGTCAAATACATTACTACTGTCAAATTCATTCTGAAGACAAAGGAAGCCTGATACATCGTTTTAGGATTAGGACTTTTAACTCAAAATTTGACCAAGAATGTCGCCACGTGTAGTGGGTCCGCCAATTTATACACACCTTGTATATATATATATATATATATATATATATATATATATATATATATATAGATAATAATTCGTGACCTTTGTATGTTATGGTAAATTCAATTTGTTGGCGGTTTAAGGTCTGGTTTTACTTCAAAATGTATATATTTAAAACAATCCTACATGTTTCGGCAAATGATGCCTTTTTCATATACAGTGTGTTTCACGTTTCATGGGGACACCTAAATAACTTTTTTATTTTGAAAGCAATCAATATAAAATTTTTATCAGTTGTGTATGCCCCGACAACGCACCTTTTTGTATAAATAGAGTTTTTATAAAGTCAATATCTAGCCAACTATAATTAAAATAAAAAATAGTGTTTCCAATAAAGTCATGCTAGCGATTAAGATAGAGCAAAAAAGTATTAGGAAAAACAAATCACTCAAGAACCCTTAATACCAAATTTCGCAGAAAAATTTTCATTTTGAAATTCTTCTACATTCTTATGCTATCAGTAGATAATAGTTTGTTATTGCAATAATAAGAGTGCCATGAAGCAAGAAAATAATTTGTCAGTTCAAATGTCAAACGTCAGTTCACTAAATAGTTTATTTCAGTTGAAACTATTGAACATTGCTGAGCAATGGCCGATAGACATTTAAGTATTGCTCAAAAGGTAGAAATTATTCGAATTGCTGGTGATAATGTACGTTCTACCCGAGAGGCTGCAAGAGAGTTTAACGCGAGGCATCCTGAACGTCCCCCCGTCCGTCATCGAACTGTTGCATACTTGAATAACATTTTCAACACTACTGGAGATGTTGCTAAACCACATCAACATGAATTGAACAATCGAGAACACCATTTCGATGCAGTAATATTAGCAGCGCATCGTAATAATCCTCACGCAAGTTTACGAGATATGGCTAGACATTTAAATATATCTTACTCCAAAATTTGGAGATGCCTCCGTCGACTGGTATAATAAATAATTTATAAACGAGAATACGAGAATATTATTCTCGCTTGAAAATGTGTACCTATTACTTTTAAATATGTTTTGAATAACGTAATAAAGTAAATTACACCTTTGTATATTGAAATATTGTTGGTAAATTTAATTATGTATATCTATTTTAGAAACACTGGCCTGTGATCATACAAAAGTTACACCATATTTTATAGAATCAATAGTTACAAAGAAAGGATTTTGGGCGTATCCTTGCCCATCATTGGTTAGCTATTTAGTAGGATGGTGTAATCCTACAAGAGAAGACTATGTTCTTATGGGAGAACACGTGCCTCATAAGTAAGTACATTATAAAGTTATAAGATTCAAGAATAATATTTATGTTTCATAACTACAGCATCAATACTTAATACAGAAGTATTTTTAATAATATAAAATATTATTAAAAATCTGGTATGAAAAACACAATACAAGTTCATTATTAATATTTTTGTGAAGGTACCTTTCTCGAGGGACGCAGATACGTATTTCTTCACACCAGATTTTTAATAATATTTTATATTATTTAAAATGCTTTTGTGTTAAACAAATACATTTCAAATTATTCTGTTATCAATACTCAAATTGAAATTTAGTTTCCAATAATGAAGTTTTTGAAAAGAAAAGTCTAATTGGCAAATGGAAATATATGGCATATTTCTTTTTAGCATCAGATAGGGTTGCACAAAAGAACAACAGTTAAAATGATAAATGAAAAATATCCTTGTCTTGGGTTACTTTTTAACATAATTACTATTTCCGATTAAGGTGTTTATTATTATATCTAGGCCCTGGTAAACGTGTACGTTAATCTGTTCAGCTAATATTTGCTGGATTATAGTTTCCTCTTGTTGTGAAACCGTTGTTCTTTTAACCACTTCTACATTTCAGAAAACATTTCAAAATTACTTCTTACCAAGCTAATTAGATGGCCTAATATGTAGCATGCCTGTAAGAATTATTTTGCTCGCGGTGTTCTATGAAGATGAGCGTTGTGACAAAAGAAAATAACTTTCGATAATAATAATTTTCTTTTCTTTACCCATATTAATCGTCGTAATCTTTTAAAAGCAATAATGATCTTCTATGATAATCGTTTCAGGCTTCATAAATTTGATCCCAAGAAGCGGAAACCATTGTATTAGTTACTTAAATCTGCTGAAGAAAGTTCGCTTATACTTTTTGACTTAAGAATGCCTTTGAATCCTCGGTTTTTATATCTGGTTTCTTTCTTCATTTGACAGATAGAGTCAGGTTTAAATTTCTACCATAATTTAACCATAAAAATTCTTCTGTTTTCTCGTGCTAATATTGCAGAAATATTAAAGCTATGTCCAACGGTTGCGTTTTGTTATTGTTTGTAAGCACTTTCACAACTCATAGTGCAAGAACAGTGCTATAACCAAAGTACTCCTTTAGAATGCTAATCTTGAAATTCCAGAGAAGCCGATTGTTAGTTTGGAAACTGTAAACGTCCCTCCTTCTCAAAGCACCTGATTCATGTAAAGAACAACAATGTTCTTTTACCATTAACAATCTTTCCTAAGTGCATTTATCATGCATGTTGGCGTGTCGTTTCTCAAAATTCTATGCGCCTTTTTCACATTTTACTGTCACTGATGAAGTTTGCTCCATACAGTGTATGATATTGGATCAAAAATTGATTAATTGACGGTTAATTCACAAGTGGTTTTACGGCGAAGAGATATGGTGGTAAAGAGTTTACTGATTATTGGTACAAAAATTTGGTATTAAGAATTTATTTGTTGGCTTATTGAACGGTTGCTATTCAAACAACAAATGCTATGATATTCGTTTAAAGGTAGTGCATTGCTGTAAAATAAATATTTATGTTCAAGTAGTATGCACTATAATACCTTATCTCAGTATATGATGCTTGTCTAATTGCTTATAATACATTGGATATTTTGTTATTTCATTTAGTATGCAGTTTAGTGTAACCGAAGCCAAGTGGTGTACATTTCATAATTATTTACTTTGACTCGTTATTGTCAATTAACTTTATTATGAAAGTATTATTGTGTTGAATTTTATGTATTTGGGAAAGTTTATAGTTTGACATACGTATTCATATGTATCTACTTGTTATATTAGCATTAATGGTTTTAACAAGTTTTCATTGAAAATGACGGAACTGAAATTGTATTTGTTGTTACTACCTATTGGCGAGAATCCATCCAATAGGTAGTAATAACACTTAACTATATTTCAATATCTTCTTTATTTTGCTATAATTTCGAAAGTCCGTTTTCTACTATTTGTAAACTACTCATAATATACCAGATATAGATGCAATACGAGATGTTAGACAAAATATACAATACTTCGAATAACAAGTGCAAATAAATGATAGTGTCTGATATTTCAATACCAACTTGTTTAGAACATGTTTAAATTTCTGTCAAAGTAAAAAAAAGTAAAAAAAAAGGATACAAGATATTGCAACAACATTCGTTCTTCGTATTCTAGATGACATAAGTCAATGCTTTTATGCTCGACTAAAACGCCGAATATGTAGTATTGCAATGTTTTTGTCATTCTGCGGAATCTAAATAAAACTAACAGTAGATAATTTAAACACACTATATTAACAATAAAAACGGTATACACTAAATAAACAACTTAATACTATAACTAACTATAACAATATTTATTTACGCAGAATTTATATCAATGTTAATTTATTACAATATCAACTCGATACAGCGACTACCCGTTGAATGAAAATAAATCCCCCTCGAATGCTATTTATATACACGGGAAAACTTCTAGCATTTCCCGATGCAACGACATCCTTCGAGATGATGTCAGATCCGACGCATCGTCGTATGATTCATCACATTGCCCCCTTCTTGAAAATGAAGTTTCGTTCCAAAACATGTTATGCTTTGGTTCCCTCAAACAATGACGAAATCGACAGGTTGTTACATTTTTGTTACATTGCGACGTCATGTCTAAATAACAGTCCACGGTCTTATCTTGTCTGAGTATAAAGAAATATGCGAGCCGCTAACCGCATACCAAAATTTCAATACCAGTATTTTGGAATATTACTATTAACACGCTTCTTACAATTTTCCAGTCCTGGCAGTCCAATCCACAACTCAATTTTGGAACTGCTAATTTCAAAATGTCTTGTTGTAACATTTGTTCACGTAAGTGGACCTGAACCTTCTACAACGCGCGATAGATTAGCTTCAGGCTTGACAGTTCTTTCGTGACCAAATAAATTATAGGCTGTTCTTCATTTATAATTTGGAGACTCGTCCAAATTGCTGGTCCCTGCTGCCTTAGTTTTTCGATTCTGTCAAATCTCTCTTTAAATTCTCTGGTAATTCCTTTGGCCATTCGCAGATCTCGAGTTATGCAATGAGCAAGCGCGTAGTCTGGAGGCACTGTGAACAAATTTTGCTGTTTCTCGATGGTCACCCCAAATCGAGCTTTTCTCGAAGCAGAATACTCCTCCATAAAATTTTCGAATATTAGTTCCTGGTAGTGGGTATCTAATCGGCGAAAGTCAACGGCTTCATCATTATTGTTTCCAGAGTATGGGGTTAACTGAATAAAATGCACAACTCTTGGCTTAGTATGAGGCATTCGCCTTATGCGGTATATTACATCATTAATCCGCTTCAACACCTCATATGGCCCCTCCCAATATTTTTGAAGTTTTGAAGACAGACCCCGTTGACGTTGTGGCTTTTATAACCAAACTCGATCGCCTTCATGGCAACCACCCTTTTCGGCCTTGATGTCGTAGTTCTCCTTCATTCTGTCACTGGCATCTTGGATATTATGTCTTACTTGATCATGGATATTATCCAGTCTTCGTCTGATAGTGCTGACATATTCTTCTCCAGCAAAATTTTCATCAGGCTTGCTACCAAACTTCACACAAAGTCACAGGGCAGTCGAGCTCCCTCCGGAATAGCACGTTGGCTGGTGATTGGGCAGTTGTCTCATGAACAGAAGCCCGATATGCCATTAAGAACAACGGTAATTGCTCGTCCCAATCTTTCTGACATTCGGAGACCACTTTGGATAAATGCTAAATAATTGTCTTGTTCATTCGCTTTACCATTCCATCTGATTGTGGATGCTAGGGAGATGTTCTTGTCTTTGGAATGTTTAAAAGCTCACACATCTTCTCAAAAAGACTGGACTAGAAATTTCGCCCTTGATCGGAATGAAGTTCCAGTGGTACACTGAAACGGCTAACAACTCATTCACAATCACGTCTGCTACAGTTACAGTCTCTTGATTTGGCAGAGCATATGCTTCAACCATTTGGTAAAATACGCCATGACCACTATTATGTATTTATTTCCTTTGTCGCTTTCTGGAAAAGGGCCGGCGGCATCTATGGCGATTCTTTCAAATGGGCATCCCACATTGTATTGGCGAATGGGTGTACGTCGACGCCTCTGGGGCCCATTACTTCGCACACTTTCGGCAACATTCTTTCACATCTCGTGAACAACTCACCCAGTAAAATCTCTGCACATCTTCTCCAGTCTTTTATGGACGCCAAAATGTCCCCCAGAAGCACCACTGTGAAGTTCTCGCAATACCGCTGATATTATTTTCTTGGGGACTACCATTTACATCTTCCGCTCGCTTCCATCGTGACTTTCAACCCCACGTCTCTGTAGATTATCTTCCATGATTAAAAAATCCCATTGTGCCCAGTATGACTTCAATTCTTGTGAATGGGGAGCGATTTCTTGCCAGGTTGGTCTGTGCCCATTTCTCTTCCAAGCCCTGAAGACTGCAAGATCTGGATCAGCTTCTTGATCAGCGCGCAAATTGTCAGGTTGCCAGTGGTCATCAACCACGGCAGTTCGAAGAGCGTTGGCCGATTTGTCTTCGATTCGATTGCAATGTCGACAGTCTTCTGGACAGTGCCGTCTGGAAAGAGCATCAGCATTTCGATGTTTTAGACCTGCTCTATGTTCTATGTCGAAATAATACTCCTGTACCGTTTCAATCCATCTAGATATTTGGCCCTCACGATTCTTAAATCGTAAGAGCCACTTCAAGGCGGCATGATTAGTGCGGATCAGGAACTTCTGTCCATACAGGTACTTGTAAAAATTCTCAATGGTCACAACTACTGTCAATAGTTCTCGCCTGGTTACGCAGTAGTTCCTCTTCGGTATGGCCTTGCTAAAGTATCCAATGACCTTTTCTTGTTCATATTGGATTTGTAAGAGAACACCACCAATTCGGACGTAACTGGCATCTATATCCAAAACAAACCTCCCAGATGGCAGTGGATAGTTTAAGATAGTTGCACTTATCAAAGTTCCTTTTAACAACACAAAGGACGCTTGGCTCCGCAATGTTAGAGAATCCAGGTACGTAGCGTCGATAATACATGCATCATCCCAAAAAGCTTTTTAGCTAATGTTTGTCTTTGGGTACATGCCATTTTTCCACAGCTCTTACTTTTTCTGGATCCACAGCAATTCCTTTTCAGGAAACCACATGTCCAAGGTAATTTACCACTTTGCGAAATAGGTGACACTTCTTTGGGGTTAATCTCAGCTTGGTATTTCGTAACCTCTGGAATATTACTTCCAAATTTTCCATGTGATCTTGAAAGGTGTTCCCTACCACAATCACATCAGCAGGATACACCAAGAAATTATTCCAAGACAGTCCCTTCAGTACAGTGGCCATGAGTCGCTCAAAAGTAGCTGAGGCGTTACATAATTCAAATGGCATGACTGTAAACTGTTAAAGTCCAGTGCCTAAACTAAAGGCAGTTTTTTTCTCTTTGTCATTGGGATCCATTCCCACTTGCCAATAGCCGCTCTTCAAGAGAGTGGAGAACCATTTTGCTCCTGCCAGGGTATCTAGTGTACCGTCTATCCTTGGGAGAGGATAACTGTCTTTTTGGTTATACTATTCAGACGATGATAGTCCACGCAATATCTGGTAGATCCATCCTTCTTCCTTACAAGGACCATTGGTGAAGCCCATGGACTACTCGAAGGTTCAATTACTCCTTGGCTTAACATTTCTTGTATAATCTGCTCGGCTTCCTCTTATTTAGCCAGTGGTAAACTTCTTGGGCCTTGACGTATAGGAACTGCTTCATCTGTATTTATTTTATGCATGACAATATTGGTTCTTCCTTTCGTGCCACTTTCAGTTTCAAAGACGTCCTCATAATGTTTGATTAGATCCTTAACTTGGCTTTGTTCTTTCCTGCTTAACCCTTGACAGGCTGAGTCGATATCTTGGACAATGTCCCAGAAACCTGCGCGAATTCATTCTTCTTTACCTCTACACGATGAACGACGGCCGACACTGGTGAACACCACCCCAGAATAGTACCCTTCTTCAATGAAACAGGTTAAAAGTTCACATTCATTACCTTTACCGCTATAGCCTTCTTAACCACTATTTTGGCAACTACTATTCCTCGGCCTACCTCGTCATCGTCAGCCTTTTGTTCCAACATTGTAACATTTCCTTCTAGATAATCACCTTCCATACACGCCGTCATAAGTGTCTCACTTCCTGCATCCAGAACAACATTCTCTGCTGTAATTACTTGTACATTCCTACAATCTTTCCCATAAAGAAACAATTCTTCATTATTTATTTTTAAAGTGCCTTCTTTCATGTTTAATTGGAAGCCGTAGTTGTGCATGATGTCTAATCCCAAGATTATTTCTTCTTCTATGCCAGCTACGAGAACACGATGTCAGATTGATTTTTGTCCTATGATAAAATTGACATCTACTTCACCTGCCACAGAAGCTGCTTCTCCAAAAGCTGTCTTAAGTCTCCATATGCTAGAAAGTAACATTTTTTTATTCCTAGAAATCAAATCGGGTCGCACAATGGTTTTTGTCGATCTAGAATCTAGCAAGCACGCATAAGTCCTTCTTTCCATAATAGCGTTCACATACAGGCCATTGGTTTGATGTTGCAAAGATGCAATTTGGGTAGTCCTTGGGGCTTTCGGATTCTCAGCCGATTCTTTCTTGGTCCTCTTACCACATTTATTCTGAATGATACCATTTCTTCTACGGTTTCCGCATGGCCGCCCATTTTTATTTGGTTTGATCTGATTTAGGACTCGTCTAACCCCTGCTCCATGAGCTTCTCATTTTCCTGTTTATCGACAGAACAGACACGAGCATGGCTTCGAGAGGGTTGTTTTGTAGTCTCAAACTCAAGTGCGTACGCCAAAGCATCGATAAAAGTCTTTGATCGTGCCAACCTAATGCTTGCTGAGTATCAATATCCCAGAGACTATCTATGTACGTCTGGACAGCTAGGTGTTCCATGCAATTATCTGACGCATCACATATGCAAGTCGAACCAGACGAGCAATATCTGCCTCAAATTCCTGAAGATTTTCACCTTTCTTCTGTGATCGATTCTTCAGTTGGGTATGGTATATACTTGCTCCAAATGCGCATGGCCATATCTCATTTCCAAACGTTTAATGAGTTGAGAATAATCATTACGTTCCTCAGGAGATAGTGTCTGCAAAATATCACTAGCATCACCCCTCAATGCTCTGATTAAAGCAGTAGCCTTCTCAGCACATGACCATGCGTTTGCTTCTACGGCTGCTTCAAATTGCATCAGGTAAGGCGCCCATGACGTCTTTCTATTAAAGGTTGGTGGCTTGATTCTGGTCTTCGAGATAGCCACAGGTTCTTTTTTTATTTCGATGGGCCGCAGTATAACTCCTTCATTGACCTGCTTGGCATCAGAATAACTCATGGTAATAGGTAATTTCATCTGAGTTATTATTGCCTCTAGAAGTCTAAAATGTTCTCCAATTTTCTCCTCTATAGCTATGAAAACCTCTACCTTTAACGCTTCTGACTTTTCCGCTAGTCGCTTGTTCTAGACTTTTTTGAAGCTTCTAAAATTTTCTAGTAATTTCTTTTCCAGATTTTTCTCGATGATTCTAGCGGTTTCTAGGTTTCTTTGTTCCATCTGGTGTTGCGAATCTATTAGACGTTGTTCCAGAGTTTGCGAATTATCTATCAGCCGTTATTCCAAACTTTTCACATTGTCCAGATTCTTCTGTTCCATTTGAGTTTGTGAATCTATTAGACGCTGTTCCATTTTCATCAACAGCGAATTCACGTCAGCATCTCCACCTGGAACTTGAAAGACATAATTCTCTGGATCCTCGCCGTCTTGGATCAACACATCTCGAAGCCGTTGCTGAGAATTGCCTTCTTGCCGGTTATATCCTCATCCCTCGTTTATTTATTACAATATCAATTCGACGCGGCGACTGCCCGTTGAATGAAAATAAATCCCTCTCGAGTGCTATTTATATTCACGGGAAAAATCTAGACAGTGGTTCTCAAATGTGCTAGAAGTTCTTCTTCTAGCACATTTGAGAACCACTGTCTAGATTTTTCCCGATGCATTGACATCTTTCGAGCTGATGGCCTGACACATCAACTGATGATTCATTGCAGTATTTATAAAAGCGCAGTTAGAGATTTCCAAGGCAGCTATAGAAATTTGCACAGTACTTCTAATTACATTTGGTCTATTTGCAAAGTCTTTTGA
Organism: Melolontha melolontha; assembly: GCA_935421215.2. Taxonomy (NCBI): domain Eukaryota; kingdom Metazoa; phylum Arthropoda; class Insecta; order Coleoptera; family Scarabaeidae; genus Melolontha; species Melolontha melolontha. The sequence continues at coordinate 84,429,000 of OW285238.1, forward strand.
GTGCGATTTAGATATTTCCTTAAGAATCCATTATTTTGTCGGCGGAAGTTTTTGGCCTATTTGACAAATTTTTAAGAGCGATCTTCTTGAGTTAACGTTGTAGACTTCCTTCGTAAGCGGTAGCTTCATAATAAACTCTGCTTATGTTACAAGCTGCAGCTGCATAGTATAAATTCGGTTTGCAATAAAATGCGAATTTCGTTGGTGCTCGTGTATCATTCAGAAGAAATATAACATTCTTTCTGCACAAAATATAAGACTAATATTGCAGATGCGCCTACCTAGTATTTAAATTTACATTCTATTATTTAAATTTGCGTAATCGTGAAATTTAGTCGCAGAAGTTATATAATTTTATTTTAGTTTGGCAAACTAAATTAAGAAATTTACCTCATTGTTTGTTTAAAATAGTGTACATTTTTATAACAACAAATAAAATAACCTTCCTGGCTTGAAAGAAGCATTACTAAAAATTGTATTGTCTTTTTATAGGGCCCGTGGCATATATTACGTTTCAACAAATCCGAATCCACCATTCGCCAAAGGATTTCCTGACAAACAATCTCGGAATTTATTTAGAAGATCGATTCGAACGTAACATAGCGATTTAAGAAGATATTAATTTATTATCTAGATTTATTTTCCTCGATACTCATAATTTAACATGTCATATAATACCGAAAGGATAAATAAAACCATCTCCCTCCATTCTTTTACAAAGATTATAAAATCGTTGTTTGTTATACATTCCCCTCATTACAGTTTATTATAGTCAACTCGGAAACATACCTTAATTAAGCCTATGTTGAATAAAATTGGTATGTAAAAGTTTATAAATTTTATTGTATATTAATTTTAAATGTGTGCAATAAATTAGCTCATATTATGTAGTTAATTGAACAATTATTGTAATAGAATTAAAAGTTATATAGAATATTTGTAACTTATATTAATGTTGTGAATCGTACTGCATTACTTTTCCACGTGTAGTATGCATTACTTTTCGAACAGTAGTATGGCAATATTATTCTTTTAGTAAAATACAGGCTAATTCAAAAGCTTATATTTAAATACGAATCGTCAACAAAAATATTCTTCTTTGACTTGCAAATACAGAAAATGGACCAATTAAGTAGAATCACTTTTAAACAATTATATATGCAAATAAATGCTTTTTATTGATATTTCTTAGTGGAAATAATTTTCAGTATATTACTAGCTCCTGTATTAACTAATTTTTCTAACAATTATATAGTGAAAAAACTTTATTCCTTTAATTTAATTTTATTTAAATTTAATTTGAATATGTCGGCTAAGCAGTTTTAATTACAAGTGAGTTACTATCTCTATAACTCCATTTTGATTGGAATATCGTTTCAATATACTTAATCTGTCACTATATAAATGACATAATTAATATTTTTTTATATTATGCACTTTATTCACTCATATTAGCTGCATTACATTTTAGAGACTAATCTAAATTTTAAAAATAATAAACACAAATTTACTTTAATTTATGCAATTTTAGAATTTTAAATTTGTGAGCATTTTGTATTTGTTTATGCTAAGTCATAGAAATAAGTAAATTGGCCTTCTGTACCAAATATTTTAATACATAACTCATTGGGTTATGTATTGTGATGTGAGTCATCCGACAATACGTCACGAGAGCCGTATCACGCGCCGAATACGTGATCAAGTAAAATAAATAAATACTGTGAAATAAATATTGAAACAAATGAATACTGTTAGTTTAAGCGTTATATTGCGTATTTTGTTTTATTATTAATATAGAGTGCTTTAATTAAAGTTAGTTTTAATTAAACGAACCTAGAAAGAAAAATGTTTTACAGTGGTCTTCAGGTGTACAGTTTAATAAATAACGGACTAAGTTGACAATGAAGTGTTAATTAAATACTTATTTAAATAAATATACAGTGTGAAAAGACGCTTATTTTAAATATTGCAATGGCGAATAAAGTGAAATTGACTTGAAATGAGAATTAGAGGAGAGGGATGAGGATTCAACCGGCAAAAAGGCAATCCTCCATGCGACGACTTCGAGATGTGTTGATCAAAGAAGGCGATGATCCAGAAAATTATATCTTTCAAGTTCCAGGTGGAGATGCTGTATCCAAAGACAAACATCAGCTAAGAAGCTTTTTGAGAGTATGCACGTATTATCGACGCTACGATCCTGGACTCTCTAACATTTCGAAACCACTTACCCGACAGATTTGACAGATATTAATTTATTTAATTAACATCTGTCATTTATAATTCTTTGATAAAGGTAATACTTACCGAAATATTTCAGAGCTTATTTTAAATATATACATATTAATGTAAAACATACCTTCAATCGCCGAATATCTAAAGAAACAATATTGTACAAAGGTCAAGATATAATGATCTCTATATATATATATATATATATATATATATATATATATATATATATATATATATATATATATATATATATAATTTAAACGAAATTATCGACGGTAATATATTGAATAAAATAAATTAAAAGCGGGCAAGTTTACGAAATATAGGGATAATTAATAAATGAGTTTTTAATTGACAGACCGCTTGCCCGCTTTTAATTTATTTTATTATATATATATATATATATATATATATATATATATAGTAAATCTAATCAGTAGGCGATTAAAGGTCTGTATATTACTTCAAAATATATGTATTTAAAAAACTCTACATGTTTCGGCAGTACGCCTTTATCAAGAGAATACAAAATATAAATGACAGGATATAAATGTCAAGTAATTAAGTTGCTATGGTTTAAATTATTCAAAGATATATTCTAGTAATAATAATAAATCATGCCTTAGTATTCCAAAAAATAGATAGCAAGGTGTGAACATAGTGTGAACTTGTGTGTTGGTTGCTACTGGCAGCTTGCGTCTCTCTATGGGTGGGTGGTTTTGTGTGAGAGCGTAAGTGTAGGGTTTTGTATGTCGGTGCGTTCGTGCGTGTGTTTAGTGACCGGTCGCGTGAATTTAGAGAGGTCGGATAACCAGCCGTTGCGTAGGACCGCCAACCCTTTCCCGGCAACTTCTTTACAATTCCGTGCAGTACTTCGACGGCCTGACCCCCGCCCCAACGAGGCAAGGCGCACACCAGCGAAGCGCACCCTGTACGGGGTTGCTCATCGTACTGCACGGAATTGTAAAGAAGTTGCCGGGAAAGGGTTGGCGGCCCTACGCAACGGCTGGTTATCCGACCTCTCTAAATTCACGCGACCGGTCACTAAACACACGCACGAACGCACCGACATACAAAACCCTACACTTACGCTCTCACACAAAACCACATATATACATACATATAGAGACGCAAGCTGCCAGTAGCAACCAACACACAAGTTCATACCCAGAAAGAGACACTAATTGCTAGCAGCGAACAACACATATGTTCACACCTTGTTATCTATTTTTTGGAATACTAAGGCATGATTTATTATTATTACTAGAATGTATCTTTGAATAATTTAAACCATAGCAACTTAATTACTTGACATTTATATCCTGTCATTTATATTTTGTATTCTCTTGATAAAGGCGTACTGCCGGAACATGTAGAGTTTTTTAAATACATATATTTTGAAGTAATATACAGACCTTTAATCGCCTACTGATTAGGTTTACCATATCATACCAAGGTCACGAAGTTATTATGTATATATATATATATATATATATATATATATATATATATATATATATATATATATATATTGTAAAGGCTCCGTGATGGTGGTGATATAAAATAGGCCTCTGTTCGAGTGCCAAAATGTAAAAGTTCGTTGATTGTGTATATAAAATATAAGCCTCACATTGATGCGTCAAATGTTACGCTACGGTGGATAACGTTGTATATTAAAATTATAAACGTAATGTAAATAGTAATGGTAATATGAGTGATAGGATTAAATTTGAATCTATTAATTGGGCGCCATAAGTATAAAATAAATATACTTAAAACAACGCTATCTTCACCATATCGAGCCAACTAGTCATCGGTGGCATGAAATCTATAAAAAATTCAATTGTATCCCAGGATCTTCGCAAGTAGAGCTGTTTAAATCTTTATGTGGTGCTTGATTAAATAATATAATAGAAATTACTCTTACAACTTAACTCTAACAAATAAAAGATTGAATAAAATTAAATATAATATGTTTATTGAAAAAATTAAAAAAGGAAACTGTAATGTAAACAACAAAAATGGATTTAACGTTAAAAGAAATAAGTTTTATAATACTAGCACGTGTGTGAATAAAGTTCTCTAGGTTATGTGTATTTATAAATATAAACATGTGCAATTTACTATGCTTAACAATAAGAAAACGAGTAAGTACTTCTTAAATTACTATCACAAGGATGGTTTAATGTTCTAAGGAATAATATGATCTGTCTGAAGGGTAAATCAATATAAATAAACTTCGAGTTATTTTATTTAAAATATCCAATTTTAATATTAATTAAAATGTAAAAACTGACGACTTTGTGATAATATTGTTATAGGGAACCTGTATTATTGTTCCGTAAATGTGAAATTCCAATTTTGAAGCAATCTCGTTGATGGATGTAAGTTCGGACGCTTGGTAAATCCTTGACGGTGTTCGCGGCTTGCTGGAAAGGACGCGTTCGCCAATCTCTTCGGACTTGAAATGCTTATGATGTTCGAATTTTCGTATGGCCTCGGACAAGTGTTGAATTCGAGGTTTGTTCTTTATTCTCGTTGAAGGTAGCCAATTTACGGTTAGTATACCTCTTTTATGGTTTTCACTGGTATTTAATATTTTATCGATGATAATATTTTGTTGATACTTTGAAATACGACTATGCGTAGAAATACGACGATGCGTTGAAATTCGACTATGCGTTTATGTAATTTTTTAAAAAAAAAGTTTTGAATTTAGGATTATACTGAATAAATTGGATTAATTACTTTTATATAAAATTTCTAAAATGCGGATCGAAAAAATACGTCTGTATGCTAATTAGATTTTAAGATAAATATGCCGATATCACAAATAGCCTCGAAGTTTAAATATTATTGACTGCTCTTACAGGCATTATTTACATATTTTAATTATTTTCTAAGATTGATCATATTTATTTATGAATTCTAAAGTTAGGTTATCAAATATTCTAACGCTAAATTAGTTGTTATGCGCATGCTAAATACAAGCTTGGCGGGTTAGTTTACTTTTAAATAAGTGGGCGTGTTTAACTAATATCGATACAATATATTTTTATGTAGATAAATTAGATATAGGTGATTTCGCGCTAATATTTGAATTATGAACTTGAAGTAATGAATATAAAAATAATTAAAGAAATAGAAATTAGTAATTTTAAAGAACACAATATTATCGTCATATTAATTTATATACATTTCGATATTAATTTAACATATTAACTTCGCCTGTTTGAACCTTTTTTATGCTGAATTTAGTAATTGAATATTTTGTATTCCCCATCATAGGTGCTGGAATATGGGTATGCTTGTCCCATAACAATATATAAGGTAAACTTAATAAGTCGGCGATTAAAGGTCTTTAATCGCCGCCTTATTAAGTTTACCTTATCATACCAAGGTCACGAAAATATTATATTTATATATATATATTGCTATATGCCCCTACGAGCACTAGACTTGCGCCGACGAATACTATCCTAAATCTACCCAACTTACCTTCAACTTTATGGTTGCTCCGGAGATCTTATGGCTAAAGGGCTAACTCAGTTATAGAGGCGAGTTGAGGGGGGTTCTTACATAAAACAGGGCGCCACCATGTTTTCCTTTAGCCAACAGAGAACACAGACTCTGTCGTAGAATGTGGATAAATTAGTAATACTCAATAAGTTGTCAATAAAAAGAACCCAGAGTTCATAACAATAACAACTATATTTATTAATTAAGAAACCTCATTAACAGATTAGAACAACGAACAAAACAATGTAATATGTTATTGCAATTTCAAATTGTGATAACACAGTAATGACAGGTACAAGTAACGTACTACATGAATGAATCCCAGATTCACCCTGTATTGACAATGACTCAAATAAAGCCGAAAATTGACTTATAAAAAGCACCTCTTACTAAAATTTTACACTGAGTGCTTAAGGTTGAAAACAAAAAAAATATTCTATTCCAGAGGGGTATATGTATGGAACAAAAAAATTCCACAGTTGGAATACCATTGATCAAAATTAATTATCGTACCTAAAACTATATGGTATTGCATCGGTAATTCATTAAAGCTTTAATCAACCTTACACAGGTTCGATACTCACAGTATATGCAATACGTACTTAGGTAGTACACACAAATAGAAATTAATAGTTCAATAAATAACTAACTGTCAATGTATTCATATAATTGGATACTCCAATCAGATAGTAATCAAAACAGGTTCAGCCTGTATATTCAAAAATGTGTTTAAGATATATAAAAAAAATGTAACTAGAATGTTATTCTATAGTTGCGAATGATTACCAAATAAATGGAAAAGATATTTATTTAATCAAAATTTAGATATTAAAATTACATCGGAATTCGTTACTGATTCCAAAAAAAAAATACTAATTTAATTTACTCAATTTACTTTACTTTAAACAATCTGATATCCGAGATTGATACTATTAAAGAAAAGATACTACTAAAATTTGAACTAGAAAATTGATTACGCGATTAATATATGAAAATGGACATAGTTAATGAGGCAAGAGAAAAATAAATAAAATGGTGAGTAGAACACCATGTTTTAGAACGCCATGCATTCCCTCAAAATCACGATTAATATTGTTTTCCGGGACTCGTCACAAAAAACGTTACTCTCTACACACTGCCTTGAGTGAAAGATGACCCTTAGATCCAATTACGCTGATTTCCTGTATCTGGGTGATTAGATGACTGCGGATGAATCAATCTCTCGTCTAATTAGTAGATTTCACCTACGGAACTTACAGCATAACCAGTCTAACGCAATTCCGCCTGTATTTCCGTTATTAGCAGATACTAACAGCTCTGAATAAATGAGAAAAAGAAAAAGAATAAGTGGAAGATTCCAGAGTAATATAACAAAATGGAGAACAATGCCGTGATATAATTACAGCCGTCCCCTTATCTCAGAACTCACCTGAAGCAAACACGTGGGCGTAAAACTTTTCCAATCCGGGGAACAATACCCTCGACTAAAATTGCACTACTACTAGTGAATTTATATGAAACAAGTCAATTTGTCAAAGCCTGCCGTCAGCAGAACAGATTACACTGTATCAATTCAGTTCTAGTTCTACACTCGTCGACTTACTTAAAAGCGGGACTAACAAGAAGAGAGCGCCAAGAATGATTGTCCTTTACTTTAAGCAGAATAAACTGATACTTGTTAACAAAAAAGGTACTACCCCACACGGGATATTGAAATAAAAGGTTGATAATTACTCGGATATCATGACATGATTAAAAAGAAAATGAGGAAGCCACAACCAAAAATTCATTAATTAAGTCGGATTAATTAAGCGATTAAAATTATACCAAACGTTACAGCAATCTAGAGCAAATAGTTTAGGAGAGTCTTGCCTAGATGGCTCGCCAAACAATCCAAAAATGTAAAGACTTAAATTAATTGAAAAATGGTTATACGACGAGTTAAACGATCCTAATATGTTTACAAAATGCTAATAAAAAATATAACGATGTCCTGTTTACCTAAAATTGCCCAAAAGGAACGATAATGAAATATAAATTCAAATGTACGAACGATGACTCGCATAATATTTCAAGATGTCTAACTTTCGCCTGAGCAGATCCAATGCTTCGGATTAAAAATAAACACATTAAATAAACGACTCCGGGGAAAACGGTTATAGTGACATCCAAGATATTTTAACATACAAACGTTACATAAAGATATTAGAGTTTGAAATAGCCTATGATGTTCGATAATTAGCGATTAAAGTAAATAAATTATATTAAATGATAATATTGAAATAGCCTATGATGACTTAGAATTAGCAATTAATTTAAATAAATTATTAAAAATGCCCAAACGGTGTAAAGATCATTTTTAAAGCATAACAACTGCCCCTTTACTCGAATATTTTTTTTTTTTTAAGCAGCAAAATCCAACGAAGAGCAATAAATGAAAATTAGTAATAACAAGAAAGTAATATAGGATCTAACATCCTAAAGAAAATCCTTAATCTTTGGCTAAACAAAAGTCGATAACTACAAATTTAAAGTGCACACAGCCTACGTACACTAACACACTTAAAGTGATTCGGCAATTCAACAAGACCAACTACTGTCCAACCATAAGTCCTTAACAAAAATTCCCGATACAAGTACGCATGCGGTAGGACTCCCGTATCTTAGAAGCATAATGGTATGGCACCTGAATTTTTTTTGATGCGGCACACCACCTCCGTATAATTCAAACATAATTCAAAATCGAAAACCTCGTTTTGCAAGTTCTGGCAAATCGTCCAGTCTATTGCAGTTCAGCTACAAACAACAGAGTCCAAAGAAACCAAAAAAATGTGTATCCATATACACCACCAAAAAAATCTCTGATGAGTCCCGACACTACCAATAACCACCACAAAATCCAAAAACTTCAAAACTCTAACTCACAATCCAAATCCAAGCATAACAATAATTTTTATTGAGACAAGATGACGACAAGATTATCAAAATACAAGATATACACAAAGTCTAGCAACAAAGAATCCAAAATACAACCCTGAGATTCACATCGACCCAAAACGACAGCTAGTAGGGGACTTGTACCCCACGGACATTCCCCGGTGGAGCGATTCCTATAGCCGTGTCCGCAGGCTAATAATCTCCAGATAAACTAATTATCAGAAGGGTGCGCTTTCAAGTCTTTAATATTCCACACACCTACAGGTCCTTGCATATCTTTCAGCTCATAAGTCCACGGCGCTACACGTTTCTTAACTAAAAATGGTCCAACGTGACGAGGCGCTAATTTAGCAGTAAAATATTTAGCAGCATCTGAAAGAACATAGTTTTTTCTCCAAACTAACTCATTGGGCAAATATCCAGATGGTCGACTACGCAAATCATAGTTCTTTTGATTCTTACCAGCTTCATATCGCAAAGTTACATCTTGATGTAATTTATGGAGGGCTTCTTCACGTTCTTTGCTAACTCGTGATCGATCAAATTCTATAGGTTTTTCCGATTTTAGTTTGATACTGACTTTGGCTAATTTTCTTCCGAAGACAATGTAGTTCGGCGTGTGTCCTGTCACTTCATGTTGCGCTGATTTAATCGCAAACCCGACGTGAGCTAAGTAGCGGTCCCAATGTCGATGATTATCTGAGACATACGATCGTAGCATATTTTTCAGAACTCAATTGAACCTTTCGCAAGGATTATCCTGAGGATGGTACAAAGCAGTATACTTAATTCGTACATTATAGCTATACATAAGGGCTTTAAACTCTTTAGAACGAAATTGAACACCATTGTCCACGATAATAGCATCAGGAACTCCAATCACTAAAAATACGTGTTCCTCTATCAATTGACAGACAGCAGCGGCGGTAGCGGTCCTTACAGGAAACATTATGGGAAATTTACTAAAGCAATCTGCTACAACTAAAATATAATGATACCCTGCTATGGATCTTGGAAGAGGTCCTACTAAACCTGCACAAAGTAATTCAAACAGCTTACTAATCATCGTTTGTGGACTTAACATTAAACCAGGAGGTTTCTTTAATTCAGCTTTGGTAGCTTGACAAACATGACATTTACGTAGAAGCCTACCTACGTCACAACGCATCTTCGGCCAGTAATACTGTTGTTGAAGTTTACGTACAGTTTTGTTAACACCAAAATGACAAAGTTCGTCATGAGTTCGTTTAATCAAAGAAACTCTCTGTTCAGTTGGTACTACTTCTTTCCAATTATCTTCGACAGATCCTAAAGCAGAATATTTAGGTCTCGTATAGTTATAAAGTTTTCCCTGTAACACTTGCCAAGCAGAATACTTGCGAGGTCTCTTTTGTACTTTAATAATGAGTTCATTATACCACCGATCCTTAACTATTAGATTGTTCTCTGGTTCTGAATTAGTTTCGATACTATCTAAAAACGTACTGCTCGAGACAAAGTATCTGGAACTACATGTTCCTTACCCATTCTATGTATAATGTCAAAATCATACTGTTGTAACCTAATAGCCCATCTCGCCAACCTTCCTGCGGGTGATTGTAAACGATTCAACTAAACTAAACTATAATGATCTGTAACTAAAGTAAACCTTAAGCCTTCTAAATACGGACGTAATTTTTCAATTGCCCACAGAACAGCTAAACATTCACGTTCAATAGTAGAAAAATTTCGTTCCTGAGGTGTCAAAGAACGCGACAAATAACAAATAACTTGTTCGCCTAGTTCAGGATGTTTTTGAGACAACACTCCACCAATTCCATAGCCACTAGCATCGGTTTGTAACTGAAAAGGTAAATTGAAGTCAGGACAAACTAATACAGGTGCATTAACTAATTGTTCTTTCAGCGCATCAAAAGGTTCTTCACAATTTTCGCCCCAAAAAAATTTTTGACGTTTTCTCAACAAATTCGTCAGTGGCTTTATAATATCACTATAACATTTGAAGAAACGTCGATACCAACCTAAACAACCCAATATTCGTCGTACCTCGGAAACATTTTTCGGGGTAGGAATATCCAAAATACTGTCCAACACTGTCCCGAACCCCTTATACTTTTCTCCATACGCAATAGTACATTCTATCTCGGTACTATCCAATTCTAGACTTAACCCTTTCAGTTGGTTCCATCCTGGACCACCGACAATTGTATTCGTCGCTCCAGAATCTAATAGGCCTAACATCTCATTACCTAATATAGTGACCTGTAAATAAGGTCTTTCATCACTTTGGACTTGAGCTAAGGTAAAATCAGAAAATGTTGTTTGTGGTCTAATACTAATCTGTTATTAACAGAAGGCAAGGAGATCGACTGATGACCAATCAACGTCTCCTAATGTATGACAATTCCGTCTCTTTTTCTACGAATCGTGTTTGATTTTCTGGTTTTAACCAGCAAATTTTTCCCGGAAACAATGTCTCGATCATCTTCTTCCTCTTTCTTTCTCCTGCCTTGATTTTGTGGTGCTGTAATGTCCTTTTCTACCGCTCGTAGGCTCCTTGGACGTTTACGTTGTCTTCATTGAGCATGCGTCTCCGCTGAGTATTATTATTTAAACGTATTGCTTGTTTACATCATAATACACTTTATTTATTCTATCAGCATTACAACGTTTAGTGTTTGCAGTATTTTTTAGAAAATACAAAATGTTCAGTGAAGAATTTTCAGTAAGTAATCATAAATCTATGTTATTTATTGAAATACCGCTCGATTATGAACGCGTCAGTATGTGTTACAGTGAAAACATTTGGAGAATAGCACATACGTCACAATGCGCTATGAACATATTAGGGTTGGGCGAGTTCATTATATCCCATCTGATCCAGTTTAGGGGTATTTATGTAACAGTTCCGTTCCGCTTACAATTAAGTTATATTTGGGTTTATGTTTTATGGTTGCTTCTTTGAATTTTGCAAAATTATCATTATTTAAATCATTATATTTATCAAGACACTTGAAAACATTTCTATATTATTCGATTAGTAAGTTTAAAAAGTATAATTTTTTTCTTAAGTACATAATTTTCACAATCATAAAGTTTTTCAAAAATTACCCCTAACACCTCTGCCTTCGAAATCACCTTCGCCTTCGAAATCACGCCCCTCGCACTTTTTGTTCGTGCAGCTTTGTGATGACGTATGTGCTATTCTCTAAATGTTTTCACACTACCAACTCCTTTATCAGCGCTAGGCTCCTTTGCTGCTTTGTTCCCCACTTTCATCGCTGCTTAGTTCTCAGCTTCACTATGTGTTTAGCCTTACTATAAATTAAAACGAGGAACTACATTCCATTTTAAAAAATCTAAGTTGTGTTCGGTGTGACTTCAGGGAAAATGATATCCAACTTTTATTGTTATTACGTGGTTGCTTTTATAGATTATAAATTTATCAGTATCAAATTTTAGATTTTTATAAGTTTAACTGTATTTTGAAGAAGTCGCCCTAAGTGAGTCAGCCTGTATAATTTTATATTAACACATTAGGTATAGAATTAGGTATAGTTTGCACACTTAACATACACATCTCATATTCACCATTTAAGTATAGGTGGATTCAACACACAACCCACCTCAACTCCCTTCCCTGTTAAAGCGAAAGCCCAATTATGCATACTCCCATTACCATCTGCTTCCATTTCTAATATAAATTCAACTTTCCAATATCTTTACACTAATAATTAACAAAACAACCACAACAAACTCTTTCTTATTTAATAAATCCTTTCAATAACAATAAACACAAATGTCCACAATTTTCACTGTTACTATCTTGATGTCTTTCATAGTTATACTATATAACACTATATAATTGTTTCAGCCTTTACTTGATGAAATTCCATCATAACTATTATCAGGATAAAATAAAACAAATTTTAATGAATTTCACTTTTTAATTGACACTGCACCCTAGTTTTTATTACTTAAGAACAGTATTGTATAAACCGAAGTGAAAGTTTGTGAATAGAAATTTTAGTAATAAAAAGTACCCATTCCTTCAAATATTTGAAATAAAACATGTGTTTGTTACCGTATACTTGTGTTAAAAAAATTTGTAAATAAGTTAGTTATATGTCTGATGAAGCTCAGGTTGGAGCGAAACGATCGTTGCAGTGTCAATTAAAAAGTGAAATTCATTAAAATTTGTTTTATTTTATCCTGATAATAGCTATATAACACTACCACCATTCGATAATAAATACTTTTCAAACTCAATCGGAGGTCTTAAATCACTATAACTATCAAAATACTTTATTATAGCATTATTTTTCTTATATGTTACCCAATGAGTCCCTTCCCCAATATCATCATCCAAATTTACTATTCCATTCTCCCTTTCACGTATAATTCCCGGTAACACATCCTTCGCGAAATTTACCAATTCTCCACCTTTGAACATACATCCACAAATCTTTTCCTGTTAAAGGTTTTAGAAGTAAACTGTTTATCAGTTTTTTAAACTAGCACCATTTGGTAAATAAGTACCACAACCAGATTTATACGGTTTTACATAAATTCACTTCCCAAAGATACACCACACCCAGACTTATATGGTTTTACGTAAAAGCCACTTCCAGATTTTGATTCCATATAGCAATATTATGTCGCTTTGCTTCCTCTAATTGATCCCTTTCAGCTTTTGCAGAAGTTACTGCTTTTGCAATTGCTACTCCACCACCACTGAATGATCCTAAAGCAACTATCACTGCAAACAATAGGATTAATGGTGAAAATCCACCTTTTTTGGTATTGCAATTACCCTGGATCGCGTATATTTTATTCTCCTTCCAGATTTCATTAAACTTTGATATGCAACTCTAGCATTCTCTAAAACACCCTTCTTTTTATCAATCCGTCTTATTGCATTCCGTACTTTCTTCATTGCTTGCAAAAATTAAATAGCACTACCTAATCGATACCCCTGCCTGCTCCTCCAATAACTTTTTCTACCACCCTTCCTTCCCATTTGACTCATTTCTTTCCGTTGTCTACTCCAATCCATACCTAATTTTGTTATAGCCTTCACAGCAGCTGAAACTACACCTGCAGCTAACCTTTCGCCAATACCTGCGTCTCTACTCTTCACTCGTTCCACAGCCTTTTGAATTGACAATTCAATTTATTGTGCATGTGATATATCGTGCTCTTTCCAAACCTCATCCAAAATATTCACACCCTTATCACCTCTATTCAATCGCTTCTAACCTCGTTCCTGGACCACAAAATCTATAACCCGGTATGTGCAATTCTACTGTGAGCTTATTTATCACAGTATGCCACAATCCACCACCTTTCCATCAACGTGCCTTATTCAAACTACCACTTCTAAATACCATCACAGTCTTATATATTAAACCATCTCAGTCAACATCAACATTCTAAATGACCAAAACCGCATCTGCAATTACCATGTATACAAATACTCATTAGTAGATTTTACTTAACCAGAAGTACCCTTAAATTTGTCTTACGGAATTAATTCCTTACAAATTTCAAAAATAAAATACATTAAATTTATTTTAGTATTATACTTCATAATCATATATAATTTTTCCTCAAATAATTTACATCATTTTTAATTTTCTGACGCCTATACATTATTAACTCCTTCATTATACAAACACATTCGGATATTACACCATTGGAGCGATATCTACATCCACTTCTGCACCACTTTCAGCTACACATCGCACATATCATTATAAAGTACATTATATTTCACATCTTCTGAAACAGCTAATCGGCAATCCAATGTTTTATTCAACCGCCATAACTCCGACAACCTTTCAAACGATAAATACACATACTCGCCACCTTCTATCTTTACAATTCTACTCACTCCATCAAATGATTCAGGTGATAATCGAATATTCATACCTCTAAAGCTTGGAAATATGCCATTATTATATCAAAATATTGCCTTAACTTTGCAGTCTCCGCCATTACCCACTTCCATTCCTTTGAATTAAAGCAAACACATTGTTTCTTTACACTAACAATTTTTAACCTTGATTCAAAATCTTGATGTGTGGTAATAAACCAATACATATCCATTTCGAATTACGTTTATTCACAAAAATTTTTTTTCTCCTACTAATAGTAACTCCTAAATTGGTTCTCTAACATATTTTTGTACAAATCTTTCACCAATTAATGTATCTCGTACAAGATTCTCTGCAACTGCATCTACATGTTCCAAAAATTTATTAGATTCAGACGTTTTAGTAAAAAATTCTTCAATACCTAAGTGTACCTCAATATCTCCAACCACTTGCAAACCTCTATCAATACTGTTATCCTCTGCCAATTCACTTTCTTCCACTATCAAGGGATCACTATTATTTTTCCAATTCAGTTTCTTCCACTATTAAAGAACATAAAGAACTCTGTGGTACTACACTAAACTTCTGCTTTAACATATACTCTAATACCAGCATCTACTTAACACGAGCAAACTTTATATACCCTAACATTGTCCCCATCCTAACATTCTTCTTTATTCTTTAATATTCAAATGACCTGAATCACCCTCAATCAATTCTAAAAGCTCCATATCAACCTTGATCACCAATATAATTCTGGAACCTACTATTTTACCTTCACCTCATATTCCCCCTCACCCTCTTTAAGTAGGTCGATTATCCTCAGCCGATTCTAACACCTCCTCATTGACCTTGATCGCCAATATATATGCGATCAAGGTCAATGAGGAGGTGTTAGACACAGCTGAGATACTCTACTAACTTGCACCAAATAGAAGGTTTAATTGAAATTAGAGTATATAAAACTAACACTTATTTTACATTTATATTGTTAACACCTATTCAAATAATGATTCATTTTAATATTTTATGTTAAATTTTCAGTCCATTTACGAAGGAAATAATACTTTCAAACAAATTACTCCTAAAATTAAATACGTTGGCATAGAAGACAATAAGTATATCATGTCATTCTTCTTCTTATGTAATCATGATTCAGAATTTTATATTTCAAGCAACTCATTATGTGAAGTCCATATTTTACAAATGGATAACAATTATACAAATTGCATTTATCAATTTTTCACTATTCAAGATTTTGAAGTAAAAGATATTGAAAATAATATGAAATTAATTCTTAATCTTACAGAAAATAAATTCATGCACAAATGCAATGAACAAATTGATATTAAATTAATAAAGGGAATTTATTTGATTAATAACTTTAATAATTGTGAATTACATATCAAAAACCAAATTATAAAAAAATATAAATCGACAATCAATATCAAACTAAGTTTAAAGGAATACAATGAACATAATAATTAAATTAAAACAATAAATTTAACTGAAGTAAGTATTTCAAATCTTTCAGATAGGATTAATAATCAAAAGGAAATGTTATGCAAAATTACTATCTCACATAAAGCAAGTAGTTCTTTAGTTTATATAATCACATTCATATTAATATTATGAATACTTGCAATTCTTTTGTTTAAATTGTATAAAAAGATAAGGACTAAACGAAGGTTAAAAAACAAACAGAAATAGATAACGTAATAATGCAAGATTTACCTTTAAATTGTTAGTTAAACTCGCAAGTAAGGCGGAAGGAGTTATAGACGCTGACTCAATAGGTTCATTCATTATATTACAGACGCTGATTCTGTAGTTTTATTCATTTATACACGTGGAGTACGATAAGATCAAATTTAATATATAAGATGGGCAATGCATTAGTAAAGCAGAGTTATTAGTGTAACTGTGACGAGAGACAGATCACTAATAATCCTCAAATGTATTTTAAATTATAATCTATATTGTACTGTAATGTCAAAAACAATGAACTAATAATTTTTTTTAAATTCAACGACTTCCGAAATTTAACTTATGTTTCTTATATATTAACGCTAAAATAAATTTGGTTTTCCAGTTTTTTTAAATTTATGATTTTAAATTAAGATTTACCTTTTCTCTATAATTTGTTATTTTAATTTATGATCATTCATTCCTTTTTTCTTTAATATTAGAAAACCTCAAACTTTGGTTCAATTTACGCAACATTCGAGTTTCAAAATATTAACTTAGTGTAATTTTAAATATTATAAAATTCTCCCGGCATATACCAGGTCTGCACAATAGGCCTGACTTATAATTTTGTATTTAGTTGTGAACCAGAGAAATACGTATTTTAACGGGGGTTAATCAGTAATTAATCAATTGATTATTATCAAACATTAATAATATCCATTATTTTTTTTGTAATTATATTTTCTTATATATTCAAGGTAGCAACGTAGCGCCTACTATTTTAATTGTGATCTTTTAATAAAAGATTAGTAGTAATTAACTGAAGGCTTTGCTTTACTGTTTTTCTTCGTTTCGGACGGCTTGGTTGCGCAATTTACCCGCCGCGTGCCTTGCCATTGTTTTGTTATCATAACTTCCAAATTTTCGGCGTCCGGCGGTACCAAATTCGGTGACGCAATATTCTCTAGACATTGGCAGGGGCGGGTATGTGGGGCAATCCACGTCGCCTGAAACTTTGTTATTTTTTCTTTTCTTGTTTTTTTTGTTAAAACGGTTTTTTTAGAAATCTTGTTACTGTTATCGAAACTTGGGTTTTATTTTTTTAATTTTGGATATTGTCTGCTTGATTCCTTCGGATTCGTTTCGCGTAACTTCGGCAGCTTATGCGTTAGCTGCGCAAGTTGGAATCATAAACAGGGTGACGAATATTTTAAAAAGAACGACTTCCTAGCTCGCCTCTAAACTAGCTAGCATCTTAACCTAGATCTCTGGCGCATTCGTGTTGCTAAGTAGGTAAGTTGGTAGAATTTAAGATAATCAGGAAAGGCGCGTATAACAAGATCTAAAAAAAAAGTTTTCGAGTGGTGGAGAAGGTCAGCAGCTGACAGACACGGATTTAATTGCAGAATAAAAAAGATGGAAGAGGCTTTGACACAATGTCAATTTGAACAGTGCAAGTGGCTTATTCAGCGAAAATAACTATTATGTAGAATTATTTTAGAAAATTTATCCATCAAAGATTTACTAAGATTCTGAATATAAAAAGCACGAATATATAAGTTCACTAATGGTTATGATGATCTCATTAAATACATTAAACTTAAATTATTTGATTGTTTTATATTTTCTGGCCTGATTTTGTGTCTCATATTTAATTCATTTCAATCTGTTACCTATATAAAAGTCTTTCTTTGGAGACTGTGGTTAAGTAAAAACTCAAAAAAGGTATATAACCCCTTACCACAATTACTAATCGTATCCTAAATACGTATTTGAACAACTAAGTTGTCATCATCAGCAGGTAAAACCACTAAACAAAGTGTCGCACGTGGGCACAGTAAAGCTAACATATATATTAACGCAACAACTTTACACGGCGTCCACGTATACACACTGTGTATACGTGGACGCCGTGTAATGTTGTTGCTATACTATATGCGTTTACGTATACACACATTGTATACGTGGACGCCGTGTAAAGTTGTTGCGTTGTTATACGTGTTAGCTTTACTGTGGCGCATATGCGGCACTTTGATTAGTGGTTTTACATACTGATGATGGCAACTTAGTTGTCGAAATACGTATTTAGGATACTATTAGTAATTGTGGCAAGGCGTTGTATACCTTTTTTGAGTTTGTTACATATATAATTATATCTTTTGCCACATCTGTTTTTTGTATCCCATATTGATTTACCAGTATTTATTCGGAGGTATGCATTTTTGTTTCTAACTATATCTTGCCCAGAGTGCTCTGACATTGAACAATTACACATTTTAGTTTTGTTTTTCTTTAAATTTCTGTTAAACATGTTTTGCTCTATTCGCAATAGTTGATTTGTCAAACGTAAATATAATTTAGATATGAATCTTAATTGATATTTAAGACTAAGACCAAGAAAGTGTCACCTTTTCCGCAAAGAGGTAAATTATCTTGGATATATGGTTTCTCGAAAAGTTTCTGCGGATCTGGAAAAAGTGAGCTGTGTAAAAATGGCCTGTACCCAAAGACAAACATGAGCTAAGAAGCTGTTTGGGATTTTGCACGTGCTATCGATGCTAGGTTCTTGGATTCAATAATATTGCAAAACCACTAACCCGCCTAACAGAAAATCGAGTTCTTCGACCTGTTTAAAGAAACTTTTATAAGTGCATTGGTTCCGAGCTACCCACTGCCAATAACGTTGGGATGGGAGGTGTGTCCTCCCAAATACAAGATGGACTAGTAAAAGTCATTGGATACTTCAGCAAGACCCTGTCCAAACCAAAGGGGAACTACTACGTAACAAGGCGAGAACAACTGTCAGTAGTTAAGACCATAGACCATTCTTACAAGTACTTGTATGGGCAGAAGTTGGTCATCGGCACTGATCATGCCGCTTTGAAGTGACTCTTGTAATTTAAGAATCTCGAAGGTCAAGTATGGATTGGATGGATTGAGAGACTACAGGAGTATGATCTCGAAATCGGATATAGAGCAGACCTTGACACCCGTATGGTAATTTCAAGGTTTTACGATTATAATAATAAAAATATAGAGCAGACCTCAATAATCGAAATGGTGATGCTCTTTCCAGAAGGCCCTGTGCAGAATACTGTCGACATTGCAATCGAATCGAAGACAAATCGGCCAAAGCTCTTCGAACCACCGTGGTTGATGACCAATGGCAACCTGATAACTTGCGCGCAGATCAAGAAGCTGATCATGACTTTGCAGTCTTAAGGGTTTGGAAGAAAAATGGGCAAAACCAACTTAGCAAAAAATCGCTCCCCGTTCACGAGAATTGAAGTCATACTGGGTACAATGGAATTCCTCGATAATGAAAGACGGTCACCTGAGACGTTGAAACTCAAGATGTAAGCGGGCTAAAAATATAAGTAGTGGCATCCAAGAAAAGGATACCAGAGATAGTGTGAGAATTCCACAATGGTGCTTCTTGGGGAGGCACTTTAGCGTCCATAAAACACTGGAGAAGTTGCGCCAGATATTTTGCTGGGTGAGTTGTTTCACGGGATGTGAAAGAGTGGTACCGAAAATTTGTTAATTGTGCCGAAAGTAATGATCCCCAGAGACGTCGACTTGCACCTATGCGCCAATGTGGGAAGCCCAATCAAAAGAATCGCCGTAGATGCGGCTGGCACTTTCCCAGAAAGCGACAAATTAAATAAGTACATCAGAGTGGTCATATACTATTTTATCAAATGGGTCGTAGCCTATGCTTTAAAGAATCAGGAAGCTGGAATTGTAGCAAACGTTATTGTAAAGGAGTTTTTCAGCCGTTTTGGTATACCCCTCGAAATTCATTTAGATCGAGGACAAAATTTCGAGTCCATTCTGTTGCGTGGACTTGGAAGACGAGAGCAATACCCTTGCATCCACAATCAGATGGAATGGTAGAGAGGTTGAACGAGACTATGATTACGCACCGATCCAAAATGGTCTCCGAACACCAGAGAGATTGGAACGAGCATTTACCATTACTTCTAATAGCGTACCTGGTGTTCAAGGAAAGAACGGGCCAACCGCCAGCAAACGTGTTACTTGGCAGAGAACTCCGACTGCTCTGTGATTTGAAGTTTGGAAGCAGGCCTGGAGCTTGCAAGGGAAGATTATTTGGGAAGCCTATATCTATGGTCGAGTAGGACATAATATCCAAGATGTCACCGACCGGATGAAGGGGGGTTACGACATCAACGCCGAGAGGGACGGTTATCACGAAAGTAATCGGTTTTAATTTGTATAATTCGAAACGTTGACGGAGTCTCTCTCCAAAACTTCAAAAGATTTGGGAGGGACCATACGAGATATTAAAGCGGATTAACGATGTAATATACCGCATAAGACGAACACCTCACACTGAACAAAGAGTCGGGCATTTTAATGGGTTAGACCCTTACTTTGGAGATAATAACGACGAGGTCGCTGACTTGCCCCGATCGGATGGCTACTACAAGGAGCTAACCTCGAGGACTTCACGGAAGAGTACTCTGGATCCAGAAAAGTTCGATTTAAGGTGACCATCGAGAAACATCAAGATTTGTTTACGGAGTTGTCAGACTATGCGCTTGCTCATTGCGTAGCCCGAGATCTGCGAATGTCCAACGGAATTGCTAAAGAATTTAGAGGGAGGTTTGGCAGAATCAAAAAATTAAGGCAGCACGGAGCGACCATTGGGTAGAGATAATAAATAACAGTCCATTTTCTGTTTGGTCACGAAAGAACTGTCAAACCTGAAGTCAACCTGTCGTGCCATATAGGAGGCTCTGGTCCATTTGCCTGAACAAATTTTATAACAAGATATTTTGAAATTAGCAGTTCCAAAATTTGGTTGTGGATTGGACCGTCTGGACTGTAGAATTGTAAGAAGCATGTTATAAGTAATATTCCGACATACTAGTATGGAAATTATGATCTGCAGTTATTGGTCCGAATATTCTCTTCCGCCCAGGCAAGAGAAGACCGTAGACCGCTACTTCTATATGACGTCGCAATGCAACAGAGGTCTTACCAGTGGATTTCGTCGTACGTCTGTACTTTTCCGAATAGGAAAATTCGAGAAACTAATGTACTATAAATGTTGGTCGACGAAGAGAAAGATTATTATTCAAACAGCGACCGTCGTGTTATAAAATCATTATAAATGTTAAATAAATATACATTTTATATAAATATACATAAATAAATGTTATTATTGTTATAGTTATTAAAGGTTATTAGTGTATTTTATTATTAACATAACGTGTTTTTAATTACCGTTAGTTTTATTTAAACGGAGCCAATATAAGTTATTCACAATGCAGATAACAATACATAATAGGTACCAGCAAAACGGAAAATGGAAAATGGGATAACGGATATTTATTTTATTTTAAAGATCTCTATAATGGAAATATGTAACTCTAAAGCCAAAGTCTTTCTTTAGTTAGTTCTGCAATAGCGGCAACGACTGCAGTAACAATCATTTTAACTGCCCCATACTTAAATTTTCATTAAAATTTAATGCAATATAAGATGGAACCTGTACTTGAAATATATACGAACTTACGAAATTCTGATTTCTTAGGTTCTTCTTGCGTGTGAGATGTCTCCTGTGATGGGCTGTTGTCTCAATATTTCAACGAAATCATATTTGTTATTTTCTAGAGCTAAAATATGTCGCTAGCTGGATTTTAGGATCGTCTGCTGCTTCTCTTGTGGTGCATCCACTTACGTACTTACACGACACTGTGTGGGAGTATGTGGCGTCGTTCCGTTTGTTCATGTTTTCTTTCCTATTTCTTTTGCTTTTTTTCTTGTTGTTAGGTGTTCGCCCTTAGTTAAGATCTTGGTGTTGTCGAAGTTGATAGTGTGTCCCACTAAGGGACAGTTTTGAGCTAGAGATGGTCTTGGTATCTTCTGGATGACTGCGTTTATCTCTTCTAACGTTTATTTGTTTATTGGTCTATCCTATTACCCACATTCTGTGCGGAGATTCTCATAAACATCCCAGCCTTCTTGTAGAATTATGTGCCTTGCAAGCACTATTTTATCGACTATATTTCTGTGTATACTAAAAAGAGTATCGAAATTGTGTCTTCTTAGTATGCGCCCGATTTCAACCATTATCTCACTTATATACGGAAGAGTGACTCTGTATCTTAACTGTTCCTTTCTATATTTTCGTTTTTGTTGTTATGTTGAAGCTCTTCCTGGTATTATTTATTATTATCTGTATGTAGCAGCAATTGTGTATAATAATTGTTCTTTCTTACTATTTATTTTAAAAGATGAAGAATACAGCGTCTGCGATCATTAAGTAAGAGGAATTGAGAATATTACGTTGTGATATCTTGTGTAGTCTGTTCAATCATATTATCTTGATATTTATTTTATTTTAAACATCTTTATTACAGAAATATTTAACTACAAAGTTGATGTTTTTCTTTAGTTAGTTCTTTAATAGCAGCAGCAACTGCAAGTACAATACTTTTAATTGCTCCACGACTGAATTTTCCTAGTATAAGTAGTTAACTATTAGGCATGCTGCATATAAATTTATTCAAGGTTTGTTTCTTCCGCAAAAATGCAACTCGATAATGGCTTTAATTGAAGGTAGCTTAATTTATCTTTAACGCATATCTGAAGATTTCATAGAGCATTTAATCATTCATCATTAAATTATTGTTGTTTATTTCATTATTCGAAAATGTCGATATACGTTAACTAAGTCCATATTAACTATTAAGTGTACAATATCTAAGTTACCTCGCCTCTAGAATTTATTCATTTCATAAAAAGTGTTCGGTTATGATAAGAATATTACAGTTTCGCAAAATTATGTTTATGAAAAATCCCTTAGCACATTAATATTCGTATCCTAAATACATAATTCGATAACTAAGTTATCATCATCAGTAGATTAAAATAATACTTGAGTGGATAGTGTAGAAGAAAAGAGGAAACAAACGGAAAGCGACCTCCTCACCAGATGCCTTTCCAGAAAAACAACAAAACCAATAAGAATCTCAAAAAGATGTCACCCCAAAAAAATCAGTAGAATAGACTTCGACTCCCGCATATAAACATAGTAGGGGCCGAAAAGTATGAGAATGTACTAAACATACTAAATAGTGTCTCAATAAAAACATTTACTGCCAAACACATAATGCGGTACACAAGATTAATGTATCTAAAAATATTCCATATTAACTATTAAGTGCACAATAAAAATATCTAAGTTACCTCGCCTCTAGAATTTATTCACTTCATAAAAAGTGTTTAGTTATGATAGGAATATTACAGTTTCGCAAAATTATGTTTATGAAAAATCCCTTAGCACATTAATATTCGTATCCTAAATACATAATTCGATAACTAAGTTATCATCATCAGTAGATTAAAATAATACTTGAGTGAATAGTGTAGAAGAAAAGAGGAAACAAACGGAAAGCGACCTCCTCACCAGATGCCTTTCCAGAAAAACAACAAAACCAATAAGAATCTCAAAAAGATGTCACCCCAAAAAAATCAGTAGAAAAGACCTCGACTCCCGCATATAAACATAGTAGGGGCCGAAAAGTATGAGAATGTACTAAACATACTAAATAGTGTCTCAATAAAAACATTTACTGCCAAACACATAATGCGGTACACAAGATTAATGTATCTACTAAAGAAGAGTAAACAAGATTGAAAGAAGTACTACAAGAAAAGTGCACTATACATATGAGGATAAAAATACTAGACCTATCAAAGTAATCGCAAGAGAAGTAGATCCCACATGTACTGAGAAAATGATAATCGAGCACCTCAGAGAAAGAGGATATGCGATAGAATAAGCGACAAATATTGAGAAACGATTAAGAAAGGGAGAAGTAGAAAAAATGTATGAAATACAATATATATTGGGAATCAAGATGAAAATCGAACTACTACAAAAACCATCTAATCTTATTCCGCACTGTAAAAATATCAAAGATATGGCCATACACAAAATAACTGCTTCAAAGAACCAAGATGCGTTAAATGTGCTGGCAAACACCTGACAGACAAATGTTAAAAGCCCAAAATCCATAAAGCTAATTGCGTCAACTGCTCTCAAGCGCACCCAGCCAACTATTGAGGATGCATGGTTGTCAAGCAGCTTCAAAAAATCAGAAACGACGCAGTTCGACAGCAACAGCAGCACAAGAAATGTCCAAACATGCTAAAACCCAAAACCCAAGACAAGAAAGCACAGAGGCCAGCAACCAAACCGGTAGCCGAGTCAGTGAACAAACACGAACAATCCTCAGGAAAAACATGTGCACATCCAAAGGGCAAAGTATCTAAATCAGCACAACTAGAGGCAGACAGGACAAGCCAAATATTGCACAAAATCATAGTCAAACTCGACCAACAGGAAAAACCAACAAAATGATTCTAGACAGAATCAACAACATGGAAAACGGCAACAAAATAGTTCCGACAAACAAAATTAGAAATAGCTGATACACTCAGAATAGTAGTTCAATGGGCATTAGCCCATTGAAGTTCCATACTACTATTCTGAGTGTATTAGCTATGGGCTATTACTTCATGAGCTCGTAACTATTAAATTACGAGCTCATGAAGTTGAGGCAATTCTGTGAAATGATAATATCGATGTGGCTCTAATTTCTGAGGCCACATGACTAGAACAAATTATTGCAAAGCATAAGGATACAAGGTTTATCACACTGCTTGCTAAAGCCTTCCGGGAAAAGGTGGGAGTGCCGACAATCAAAGAAAATATAAAGCATTTTGAAGATACCAAATACGAAACCGCAGAAATTCAAGCAACAACAGTGATAGGCCAAATGAAATCGAAAGATATCACAATTGCTGGAATATACTGCCCGGCAGGAGAAGCACGAAAAGAAAAGCACTATACTCACTTCTTTCGGTCATTGGGAGATCGCTTCATTATCGGAGGCGACTTAAATGCTAAACATAACTATTAGGGTGCCGCCAATACTACGCTGAAAGGAAAACGGCTGTACGCAGCTGCAAAAGCAATGTCTTGTCACTTCCAATCGACTGGCAGGCTAACGTACTGACCTATAGACAGACAGAAAGTGCCGAGCTTAGTCAACTTCTTTGTATTGCGCAACATTTCTTTCATATACGCCAACATTGGAGAGTGCTTTGACTTAGCATCTGACTACTCAGCAATCATTCTCTCATTGAGTGAACATGTAATTACCAAACAGCATTCCAACGAAGGATCAGTTAGACAGTTGAAAAGCTGGTGGTTGATCTGCAGCAATCTGCGTGGAACAATACCCCCACACTAAAGCCAAAAACACCAGGACTTAACTGCATCACAGAAGTCCGAGATCTGGTACACAAAAAAAGAAAGACCCACAAGAAATGGCAATAAACTTGCTCCCCAGACAAGCGAGTACTAAGCAATCTATGCGAACAAAATCAAAGCCATCAAGAATGAGAGTTTTGAGAACTACCGCGTCGGTGCTGACGAAGTACTTGGCAAATACTTACCAGCCTCATTCGCCGACTGGCATGGTAGAAATATCACAGGTAACCAATAAAGATGGCGCTATAATTAAGTCAATAACACCTGCTGAGATTGCCAACACCATTAAAAACAATCTCAGCACAAAGAATGCTCCAGGTTATGACTTAACAACCGCACAATTACTAAAGAAGTTGCCCCGTAAGGGTATAATGAAACTAGGGTATCGATTCAATGCAGCACTAATACTCCAATACGTGCCAAGGCAGTGGAAGATTGCTGAGGTGATAATTTTCCCTAAACCTGGCAAACCATCTGAAAACAGAACATCATACCGCTCCATTTCTTTGTTGCCGATCATATCTAAATTGTTTGAAAAGCTCCTATTGCAGAGACTGAAACCAATTATTGAGGAAAAGCAAGTTCTAGGTGTACTAAAATTATGTGAACAAAGTGATCAGGGTAACGTGGAGTGTGTCGCTGGACGCTCTTCTACTGAACAGATATGCTAGGTATTAGGAAAAAATTGTTAGATACACTTTGTCTAGTTTCAATGCTCATCGCCTTTGGCGTTTTTAATTAAAAAAAAAAAATTAGCGGCTGGCAATTGACATCATTTTTACGACTAAGCTTGTTAAAAACTTAGCAGTATTGTTTTATTGAGAACAATTGCATCTATTACTCAGAACATTAGAACACAAGTAAAATTAAAGCAGATTTATATTACAGATACAGTAGTGGTCTTAATGCCTAAGTTAAAAAAAAGTTTAATTTTTAACGTTTTTTAAGAATAATAAAAGTGATCGTCCCCAAAATAATTGGTTTCAACTAATTTCTTTAAAAGCGGATAAAAATGAATTAATTGTACTTGTGACCGATAAGAATGATAATGAAGACGAATTACACAAACGATAAAACATATGTTTCCTCTAGAAAGATAAGAGATTATTATCGTTAGTATATACTTGAACGTTCCTATTTAAACAAAACGGACACACCTGTAAGGAGTACATCCTTAATATTCGCAGCTTTAGAATGGATCGCTGTAGTTTTCAATATCGTTTAATAATACTGTTGCTAATAAAAATTGGTTGCATTGCTCAAGAAGTTGAAATACCCCAAGGAATACTAAGAGGAGATACCCGCACTAATATAGACGGTGGCTCTTATTATGCGTTCAAAAGTATTCCTTATGGTAAACCACCCGTAGGAGAATTAAGATTCAAAGTAAACCAATTTTTCTTGTTTTAGTACTGACTGCTTACTTATTCTTCCATGAGTTAGCGATATTATAATTGTTATTATACTTCATATTATTTCGTACTTACAGTTATCGGAAACAGCCGATGGCTGGGAGGGTGTGAGAGACGGAACTCAAGAATTACCTCAATGTACACAACAATCTGGTGGATCTGGAACTACGGGTCAAGAAGATTGTCTATATCTTAATATATACACACCAGGCGTAAGTTGCATATATTTCTAACCTAAAACGTAAATCATAAAACCTCAAATATTTGTTAATTTTTATTAGATACCATCAGAAAATATCAGTGGAAAAGCAGTTATGGTATACATGCATGGCGGAGGATTTAATGAAGGCTCTGCTCAAGAAACTGAATTTGGTGCCGAATTTTTTCTAACAAAAGACGTAGTTCTAGTAGTTATCAATTATCGCCTAGGTATATTTGGTAAGTTTAACCTCCTACCTATTGTATATCGTATCTCACAGAGACAACGTAATAATTATAATTACAATTATGATTATTATTTAAAGAATTGAAGAAGAAGTGATAATATCTTTCTCAAAATGCTTTATTACTTATTACATTTTAGGTTTTCTAACATTGGACGATTCAAACCTAGGCATCACTGGAAATGCTGGATTGAAAGATCAAGTGTTAGCATTTGAATGGTTAAACGAAAATATAGAGCATTTTGGGGGCGATCCAAACAACATAATTATATTTGGAGAAAGCGCTGGAGGCATTAGTTCCCATTTTCACATGCTTTCACCAATGTCTAAAGGTAAAAGTGTTATACAGAAAAATACATATGAAGATAAAATACCAGTCAAAATAATGTAAAATATGTGACTTGAAAAGACAATGAAATGTTTATACAAACCCATAATTTACAAGTAGACAAATTTAAAAGAATTTTTTTATATTCTTAAAAATCAAAAGTAATTTATCCCATCATCAAGCCAATCAGCCATTCTAAATGATGTATAAATAAATATAGCTTGAGAAAATTTATCACAAAATATGTTTCATTCGTGTTTTACACATATTATTGTGAATTATATTTAACCCTTGGTCTATTTGTAGGTTTATTTAGTAAAGTAATCTCTGAAAGTGGTGGTGCACTTACTCCAGATGCTTTCGGCAATACAAGAAATACAGCTCTTCTACTTGCTGAGAATCTAGGAATTCAAACAGAAAATTTAGATGACATGCTAACATCTCTGCAAACAGTACCGACGGATGAACTTTATGCAGCAGCTAATGTAATTAAGCAATTAATACTAAATTACCTTTACACAAAAAGCATCCCTTTCATTTCAGGCAATGTCTACTGGTAATCGTGATATGATTGGCCCAATAGTAGAAGTAGAGTCTAGTGCACCGACATTTTTGACCAGACGTCCAATCGATATTCTTGAATCGGGTGATTTTTACGATGTACCTCAAATTATTG
This sequence comes from Melolontha melolontha, assembly GCA_935421215.2. Lineage (NCBI taxonomy): Eukaryota > Metazoa > Arthropoda > Insecta > Coleoptera > Scarabaeidae > Melolontha > Melolontha melolontha. The sequence goes on from OW285238.1 coordinate 84,457,428, forward strand.
GTTTTAACAACGCAGAAGGGATAATCATGCTCAGCGGTTCTCAAGACGAAACTGGCCAAACTCCAGCTATACAAGATCTTACTGGATTCATTCCTCCAGATCTAGAAATTGAGTCCGGTTCAGAAGCGGAACAAGACATAATCCAAAGATTCTTGAATTTCTATTACGTTGGAACAGAAACATCTAAAGAGAACGTGACTGCAGGAATAAACTTTTTTACGGACTATATTTGCGCATATCCAATGTATAGAGCAACATCATCCCAACTAAAAACAGCCCAGAATCCTATTTATTTCTATTACTTTGGCGCCGACACAAAATTAAACTATAAAAACCTATCCCCTGCAATGGCCGCCCACCCAGGTTTGTTTCCATGTAATTTATTTCTACCGTTTATTTTCCCATTCCTAAGGCGTGTGTAGTTAATACAAATACAAAAGTATATTATAGATATATGTATGCATATATATAAGAAAATTTGAGAAGATAACGAATAGACATATTATCTTTTTCATTTTTTTTGCAGTTAATTCTAGTTTCTTTGTTACAAATTTTCCATTAGAAACTAGCAGAGTAAACAATTAAAAAAGTAAAAAAGAACGCATACGAATAATGTAATTAATATTACTGCTACTACTATTATTAATTTTATTATTTACTTCCGTGAAATAAAATAAAATTATTTTAATTTTCACAAACGAAAGTTTTTAATCCAATGACCATTTTATATGCAGCGCAGTGTGTACCTATCTATTAATCTATATAATTTAAATTAATAAATTTCATTTAAGGTTATTTTATTTAATAAAATTTACTTTAAATTCCATGACTACAGTTGTAGTTATTATTTAGTATTATTTGTTATTATGAATAATATTTTTTGCAGGTGCTGGACATTTTGATGAATTGGGATATATATTCACAAGATATTTTTTGCCCGAAATAGAATTCGGTAGCGTTGAAGAAGCAGTTATGAGAGATATGGTAGATTTATGGACTAATTTTGCTAAGTATGGAAATCCAACTCCTGAAGGCTTCGATTATATCTGGGAGCCTCTGCAAGAAGATCTATTTAATTATGTCCATATAGAAAATGAAGGTGTCAATCCAGACACAAATTTATTGCCCGAGAACATTCAGCTATGGGCTGACATATACGAAGATTACTTCCCGAGAAAGCGCCTAATAAATTTTTGAAGTTTTAGTGTGTTTCATATTTTAAAAATAAACTAAATACATTATTATTTAGTATTTCTTATGTTCACCTTATCTCTGCCATTTTACGTACAATATTACTTAACACGTTTCAATACACATATTTAGAAATGCACTCTAAATCGTAACTCTATTTCACAAAACGAAACTGGCTCTTAAATTTATAAAACTTAGTAGCGCTCCTGGGACTTACTTATCTTGGTGAGCGAGATGTTGTACTCAAATATAAAACCAACAATCCTGACCCAGACTAGTCAATGAAGTCGGTCGTGCAGTTCCTTCCGAAACGTTGTCAAACTAGTCTTCCCAAATATGTGAGAAAGGGCGCCACCGTGTGTCTTAAAACTTAGTTGATCTGTATGAAGTGGTCTACGCCTCACGAAATTCGTAGAGGATATAATAATCAACGATTTGATATTAAAAGAAAGATAGTTTGAAAAGAAAGCTACTAAATTTTATTCATGTTGCTTTCATGAACATGACAACTAGGAAAACAATTATTTAATTGAGCTAAATCAAATTATTTAAAAGTCAAACTATTCATACAGAATAAGAAAGAAAAATAAGTAATTTTATTTTACACATCACCTACTAAAATAATATAAAGAAACCGTAGTGATCTTTCAAAGTTCCCTTTATGATTATTAAGGAATTTCGTCTAAATGTCTGGAATCACTCTATATAGCAAAATTATCGGTTACTAAGCCATCAAAAATTAAACATACGGCATAACACAAATTCAATATATTTTAAGAAATAAAGTAGTGTAACAATGGGTAGAAAAAAAAATTAAAAATGCAAGGATAGATCAAAATTAATTCTACCACAATATACATATAATTTATTTATAAAAAAAGATCGTTAAATAGTACCGCAAGCTAGATTTTGGCAAGGTCTAAATTAACTATAATCTCTTACGCACACGCGTTTTGCTTCGCAGGAAAATAATACTAAGTTTCAGTACTCAAATGTTGACACACACAAAAAAACAAGTAAACGATATAAATAACTACTTTTTAAACCAAAATGACAGATATATTATTAAAACAATTGAATTTTAAATTCTAAATCGGTACAGGAATATTACTAATGTAAAATGAATAATTGAAGTTGGCGAATTACATATGAAAAATGGTCCATACCGCATTTACAATATACGAAATCGTTGGGCTACACAAAATGGCGTCACAAATTGTCTCTCTCTTAAATTTTTCGTTACTTAATAATTAACAGATCGATATAATTGTTTCTTTATGGAATAATAATTATAAAGTTGCACTTAGCTGTATTCGAAGAGATGAAGATGTCGTAACGGAACTTGCAATGTTGGATTAAAGCCCTAGATTTCGTTCGAACGAACACGTGTTCAGGTTGATGATCGGTTTGAATCCACGCACATCAGCACAAGCCCTCAGGTTTTCGAACCCTTCTGGATTTATGGGTATTCTCAACCCTCTACAGAAGGAATTATCTCGAATCTTAGTGATAAAAAAAAACAAGGGGTTAAAATTAATGAAAAAGTTAGCAATACTTAAGAAGATGGAATTCTTTGCAGCCAGTAGTAATGAATAACCCAAACCAGGAATTGGATGGGATTGTTAGCACGACGTTCTATCCACTCTACAGTGTGCTAAATTTCTCCCACAATAAACGGTAAGTTTCCAATCAAAGAACGTCGTCTGATCTAGTTAATGTTTACAGCCCACTAACGTTCACACCAAAAATGAGCTAGGCCTCGCGAGCGTAACTCTTTCTTTTCTACTCCGAACATTTCCGAACACATTAATAATCAAGCTGAATCAAAATATTTCGGATATACTGTGGTTAAGGTGTCATAATATTGTAACAAAATTCAGGAAAATGGCATTATCTAAACTTATTTTTTAGATTCACAAGTTTAATTATACATATTTCTTTTAATAAACTGCTTGAAATTGTTTTACTGATATTCTAGTTTTATTAAGTAATTATAAAAATGATTAGAATGTTATTTTGTTTAAATACGATCAATATTTCTTAGTATTTTATTCAAAATACGCACCATCCTAAACATTGTGTACCTTAAAAAGCAACGAAAGATAACTCTATTCCAAAACGAAAATTAATATCACTAAGCATTAAAGTTATATTGTGCTTATTATTTATATTAATAGATTAATATACACCCATTACGAGTTCACATATTTGTGAAAGTACCTTTCCAGGGACGTAAACATGTGTTTCATCTTTCTATAGAATTATCTGTAGAGATACGTTAGTAGTTATTAAGAACTTAAGAACTGAAAACTTTTTTTAAAATCGAATACAAGTCTACCAACTTCCGGAAAGATGTCTGATATATTCACAGATTCTGTGGAGAGCATGTGCTACACAAGTAATATGCAGCATATTAGGATATATTTCCTCAAAGACACCTTTTCGGAAGCACAATTGAGAGCAGCTCTTTACAGGGAAAAACTTCCATCTTTGTCACTGCCTCTCTCGCCAGTAATAACTAGATGGGGAACATGGTTGGAAGCTACTAGTTTTTATGCAGATAATTTCGATAGTTTACAAACTTTCGTTACCGTTTAAATGACAAATGCTCTGAGTACAAGGAACTAATACAAATTCCAAATTAAAAAAATCAGTTGTACTTTTTTCAGGAATACTATTGAAATTTGCCAAAACTAATCACTTATTTTGAAAATTAAAATCTCAAATTAAATGATGAATTAACCACATTAAATGTGGCTACTAATAATTTGCAAAATATTCCAAATGACTTCGGATATGGCCTTCGGTAAAAGTTAGACGCAGTTTTTAATAGAAATCCAGATTTAATAATATTGCGGCAGTTGTGTATGGGGACAAAGCCCCAAAATCTAACTGCTAAATACGCTGAAATAAAAGAATATGACTATCTAAAAGGATGTATTTCATTCAAAGAGAACAAATTTTACAGAAGAGAACCTTGACAAAGTATTGCTAGTTAATATCAGTACTTTACTCAACTTGAACTACAAAATTAACAAATGAAAATGTGTTTCGTATTTTATAGATCACTATACGTTTGTTTTCCAATTAACAGTTAAAATAATGAAAAAAAGAAACTAACTCACCGTACTTTATTAATCTTACGAAATTTAAATTAATAAATAAAAGTAATTATTAAAACTCCTCACCCTTCTATCTACGCCAATGAAGAAGGGAATTTAGCTATAATATTGAAGTAATTGCGTCACAATTCAACGACAAAAAAACAGATGTGCGGTTAACTGAATGAATAGTGATATTCAATAACTGCGTGTTGTTCTTAGCTATGTTATAGACTATCTTTTGGTCCATTATAATTTCGGCCTGATGCGTCCGGTCTCTAATTATTATATATAAGGTATCGGAATTAAATTAGTCTGGGCATAAAATCAAAATCGAATATGGATCAGAGGCTGAAGAAAATATACGGAGATTCAAAGATTTCTATTACAGTAAGAGAGAAAGTTCAAGAGATAATGTAATTTCTGGTATTCCGTTATTTACTGATTATATTCGCACATACTCTGTATTCAGGCTAGCCACAAAGCAATTAAAAACAACACTCTATCCTGTAAATATTCTTTCTACATATTATGACGATCATTTATTCGAAATTTCTATAGAAAAAAAATTCTCCCTGGAGTAGGATTCGAACTCACATGCATTGTTTGCCGGGCCATGGGCCGGCAAACCATGGCCGAGGATTCGAATCTCGGGACCGGCGTATAAGGGGTCTATTTTTTACGCGCTCGGCATCTTCTTTAGTTACCCTTAAATTTTCAGGAAATAAAAGCCAAATAAATATTTCGACCCCATTACATCGAGGAGGTGTAGTAGCAAACCATAGAAAATTTTACGAGCACTATAACCTCTAAGCGGTCCCGGCGTAACTAACTTTTAGCTTGAGACATTGGCGTACGTCACAAAAAAAAAAACAAAGGGCAACTACGATGTATCTGAGCACTTTATTCTGAACCTTATGAAATTCTGAAATTTTGTCTAACATCTATGTATAAACTGCAAACAAAATTCGCCCTTGAGTAGGATTCGAACCCACGTGCATGGTTTGCCGGACCATGGTCGAGGATTCGAATCTCGTGACCAGCGTATGAGGGGTCTGTTTTTTACGGGCTCGGTATATTCTTTAGTTACCCTTAAATTTTCAGGAAATGAAAGTCAAATCAATATTTCGACCTCGTTACATCGAGGAGGTGTAGTAGCAAACCATAGAAATCTTTACGAGCACTATAACCTCTAAGCGGTTTCGGCGTAACTAACTTTTAGCTAAGACATTGACGTGCGTCATAAAAAGAAAAACAAACTGCGATGTATCTGAGCACTTTATTCTGAACCTTCTGAAATTCTGAAATTTTGTCTAATATCTATGTACAAGCTGCAATATCTCATTCTACTTTATCCGCCAGAATAAATAGTTCCGAAACTTAGAGTGCTATGGATTCACTTACATAATATGTATTTGTCATTATTGACTTAATTGTCATTAGTTGACATATCAGTGTTACGCTGCAGTTGAATTTGAATTGAAAATAGTTCTGACGACGGCAGAAAAAGTATTCTTGGTGGAACATTATTTTCGCTCATACGGAAATAGTCGCACTGAAGGTCCAGGCTTTACGGCAGGTGTCAGTAAGATATCGACAACAGTTTAATAAAGTAACCCCCAGTAAAGGCGTGATAGTAGCTGTTGTAGAGAAATTTCTTCGTACTAGTAGTGTATTATGTCAACGTAAAGGTTCTTCAGGTCGTCGAAAAATAAGGTGTATCAACGAAAACACGGGACGTGTTTGTGACCAAGTTGTGCTTTCACCACAAAGAAACCTTGTAAGAACTGCGTGTACACTCGACATCAGTGAAACATCTACATGCCGGCTGTTCAAATCATCAATTAGTGGTTATCCATACCGTATTCAAGTTGGAGAACAACTAAACACTGCGAACAAACGTGCAAATCAAATTTACTATGGTCGCATATTTCACGTTCATCTTAACGGTTATATTAATCGACAAACAACTCGATTCCTTGGATTTGAACATTCTGATGTTATTGTAGAGAAACCACTCCACAGTGTCCGATTTACCATTTGATGCGCAGTTTCAGGTCATGGAATAATCGGTCCATATTTCGTTGAAGACGACAATTAGAATCCACTTACTGTCAATCAAGACCGTTACAGAATGAACATTATTGTACCTTTTGTGAGAGACAGAACTTTCGGCGTGCACGAAATCTATTAGTGCGCACACAATCGCTTCAATAAGATGGTGCAAGGAGCCATACAACTGCGTGCACCCTGAATTTACTCCGTCAGCACTTTGATGATATAATATATAATTTCCCGGGGAAAAGATCACCTGGTGCCTAAAGTTAAGGTTTGATGAAAGACAAAATATTTCGCTCAGAAAATCCGCCGGAGAATATTGCAGAACTACGAGAAATAATACAAACATTTCTTCGACAGTTACATCAACCACTTTTTATAAATATATTTCGGTACTCTTTATTCTGGCGGATACTGTACAAGAGAACATTACCTTGTATTGAAAGATGTGATCTACGTCCTATTATTTAATACATTTGATCAAATTTGATCTTAAAATTTTCTAGATAAGGGATAAGTAGTTCTGGATATGACTTGAGAAAAGCTACATGAAATTCCGATATTAGACCCTCATTTCAAACCCTTTCGAGAGCTTACTGTTGCGACAATAAGAAATAGGGTCGGGTCACATATGGTTTTCTTCATATACCTTTCCGATTAAATTTATTATTATAAATATATGCATTAGAATGTTCTTCATAAATTCAAATTGGTTATATGGAATCACATGTTTGTCGACGATTACAGTTTTTAAGCATTTTATAGTCATTTTAGCCTAAATTCACTAACTGAATAAATTTAACCAAGCGTTTTTTGATAGCATTTTTAATATTTCACCAGTTATTAGGCCGTATTCGTTAGTTTTCTAAAATTATGATTATTTTTAATGTCATTAACTACCTCATTTGGAATAACGAGGTCTTTTACATGCCGCTTGTTCACTAGTGAAAGTATACTCGCAAATCATTTAGTTTTAAAATCTTTCTTTTTCATTATGCTACCAATATGAACTCCGCTTATAACGTTTAACAGGCATCCGAGAAGTATGTTTATCTTTTATTTTACCGACACTGTGAAATCTATTGGGTATATTTCGTATAGACTGCGGTTGATTGAGCGTTCTACAGTGTTGCAATCGTTCAGCAAACTGATTTTTCTCTTATTATACATATTTAAATACGGGATTCTCACACACATTTTTTTTGCCTAAAACGCTTCAAAGTTTTATTTAGTTGTAGATTTTCTGCCTATGATAATTAAATTCAATCATTTACTTTTCATTATTTTTTTATAGACCAATAAAGTAACTTATTAAAAAATAGTTTAATAAGTCCCTGCTCAATACTATTACTTGATGTTTAAGGTAATTATTGTATTTATTGTTAAATCTAAACATATATTTAAAAAAAAATTATCGCCGAGCAGTTCGTATAACAATTATAAATAATATTTATATCAATAACAGATTAGTTATTAACGTACTCTATTCTACAACATTATCACCAAAAAAATTGCTTAATTTAATTTTTTCGTATCTATATCTATTATTAAATATCGAATATATTTAAAATTTAAAGAAACTATACTATTTTCTACATAAGCGAAGGTTATATCTTCGATTTATTTATTTTGTAAATAATAGCTTATATATATTTTTTTTTCTTCGTATCTACATATTTATTCTGCACATATACTTTAAATTCTAAGCTAAGTTTTATTTTTTAATTCTTTCGGGTATATGCTTACCAATTTTTCATATCCTTTTTTTCTAGTGCTTTTAAAACCGTACCGATAAGGGTAATGAATATAAACTGTAATCCTGTGCATTAGAGAAGAGCACAATTCTGGGATGGTGTTCACCAGCAAAGAAGTATGTATTCACTCGGATACCTGCGAAATTTTTCAAATTAATTGACCCAGCTTGTCAAGGATTAAGTAGGAAAGAACAGACCCAAGTTAAATATCTATTCCAGCAATATAAGGATGTCTTCGAAACTGAAACTATCAGGAAAGGAAGAACTAATGTCGTCATGCATAAAATGAATATCAGCAATGCAGTTCCAATACTACAAGGATCAGCGAAACTACCACTGTCAAAACGTGAGAAAATCGAACAAATTATACGAGATATGGAAAGCCAGGGCGTAATCGAACCTTAAAATAGTCCATGGGCTTCGCCAGTGATCCTTGTAAGAAAGAAGAATGAATCTACCAAAGTTAGTGATCCGGATTGATAACGCCGCTTTGAAGTGGCTCTTGCAATTAAAAAATCCCGAGAGTCATAGCCGTATTGAAAGGCTACAGGAGTATGAGTTCGACAATGAACATAGATTAGGCCACAAACATCAAAATGCTAATACTCTTTTCACAAGGCCCTGTGCAGAAGATTGTCGACATCGCAACCAAATTTAAGACAAATCGGCCAATGCTCTTCGAACCACCGTAGTAGATAACAAATGGCAACCTGACAATTTAAGCACAAATCCAGAAGCTGATCCTGATCTCACAGTCTCAAGGACCTGGAAGAGAAACAAAAGGTAAAGACCAACACAATTGGATTCCTTGATCATGGAAGACGATCTCCTGACACGTGAAATGGAGAATGACGATGGAAGCGAGTGAAAAATACAAATGATGATTCTCAGGAAAAGGATACCAGAGGTATTGCGAGAACTTGACAACGGTGTTTCCGGGTGACATTTTGGCATTTATAAAACATTGGAAGCGGTTCGCCAGAGGTATTACTTGGCAAATTAAACAAGAGTTGTTCAAGAGTGGTTAAGTGCGCTAATTGTGCTGGAAGTAATGGACCGCAGAGACGTCGACGTACACCTAGGCGCCAATACAATATGGGAAGTCCGTTCGAAACAATCGTCATAGATGCCCCCGGTCCTTTTCCAGAAAGCGACAAAGGCAATAAATACATCATAGTTGTCAAGGATTATTTCACTAAATGAGTCGAAGCTTATGTCTTGCCCCATGGGGAATCTGGAACTGTAACGGACGTTATTGTGCAAGAGTTCGTCAATCATTTTGGTGTACTCTTGAAATTCCATTCAGATCAAGGGCAAAATTTCGAGTCTAGTCTTTTCGAAACATGTGTGGCTTTCTGGAAATTCGATAGACAAAACCACTCCCTTGCATCCATAATCAGAACGGACGAACGGGACCCTGATCAGATACTTATCCAACGTGGTGGTCTCCGAACACCAGAGAGACTGGGACGAACACTTACCATTATTCATAATGGTGTACCGGGCATAGGTTCAAGAGACAACTGGGCAATCGCCAGCGAATGTATTGTTTGGCAGGGAACTCCGACAGCCCCGTGACTTTAAGTTTGAGAGCAAGCCTGGTGAGGATTATGTCAGTACCCTTCCACGAAGACAATACCCATGACCAGGTACGACATAATATCCATGTTGGCAGCGACAGGTTGAAGAACTATTAACGCCGAGAAGGATGATTGCATGAAGGTGATCGCGTTTGGCTGTACAATCCACAACGTTGACGAGGCCTGTTTCCAAAACTTCAAAAGGGAGGGCCATACGGGGTGTTGAAACAGATTAGCAATGTAAAATACCGCATAAGGCAAACGCCTGATACAAAACCAAGAGTAATGCATTTTAATTGTTTAGCCCCATACTTTGGAGACAATAGCGACGAAGTCGCTGCCTTGAGCCATGCTACGGTCGCGCCGACTTGCCGTAGGCGCTCAGAGGCAGCGAGAAGAAAAGAGACGAAAAAAACAAGGCTTCGGGCAACTAGGATTTCCCAACCTAACCGCTACTGCCAACGTCTAGCGGCCCACCCGGCTACTATGAAGCCTCCGTTCAGAGGTGGGAATGCAATACCCAAAGGTACAACAAAAAAGGGTGGAAAAGGGCGCCACCGAATTTGGCACCGCTAGACGCCGCAAATCCGGAAATCCTACTAAATAATGGCAGCCTGCACCAAAAGGCGGGAAAATGGCGCAACCAAGTCGTCCAAAATGATAACAAAAAAAAGAAAATTTCGGACTCCAGCCAACTAACCAATCTTCATTAATGACTTATTGACTTGTTATTTTAACAAAACAAAAAAAAAGAAAAGAGAAGCGAAACTAATACGTATATATAAAAAGGAAAACTGAATAACCTCTATACAGAAACCCCCAGTCAAAATGCGTATTTATCTGGTTCACACGTCTAAATACAAAATTATACGCCGGACCTATTGGGCAGACCCTGTATACATCTAGAGGCTTTCTATATTTGAAATAAACTAAAGTAAAAATTTACAAACTCCAATTTTGGCATAAATTGAAGAAGACAATGTTTGACACAGGTTCGATAATATTTTAAAAATGAATGAGTTAATGATTTAATTAAAACAAAACCAATAGAGAAAATATATATATATAAATTTAAAATCGTATATGTAAAAAAAAGAAAACTAAATTTTAGTTTAACGTCTAGATGTAAGAAATGCGTGTCCTTGTTAACGTTGGCACTTGTGCAAATAAAAAAAAATTCGAAGAACACGTTAGATGGACCGGCAAAGGTCGTTTTCTTTTTAAGACAAAAAGTTACATGAATAAAAAATCTATATGGTATTCTTATAAATGGGATAATTTTAAATTTTGAAATATTGCTAGAAAAAAAAAGAAATAAATAATATTGCATTACGTTAATTAACTAATAAGAGAACATGTTAAAAATCTAAATTTACTAATAAGAGAACTAGTTAAAAATCTAAATTTACTAATAATAGAACTTAATATTTAAAATTTTACAACAAAAAAAAAATAAAAATAAATAATGGTAGTAATTCTTAGCTTAGTCCTCCGAAAGTCGGAAGTGGCGATCCCAATTTTCCGCTGACTAATTGGTCGATACAGCCGTAAATCGAATGTATGGGTTGTCGGCAGGCCGTACAAAAAACTGTGGAACTTCAGTAGCCCATAGGAAAAAAACACCTGTTTGAGGATGCAAATAAACGAAAAAATTAAATGAAAAAATAAATTAATTTCGAAATTACATACCGGAATGTTCTAGTGGTTTAGAATACAACTATGGATCGTTAATGGGAAACGATCCCCTCTCGTCACCGTAAAAATCCCTTTTCAGGTGAATTTGGTACTTCCAAAAAAATACATGGTAATTTAATAAAACCCTAAATGCAGGAGGGCTTGGTAGATATCGATACAATTAATAAAGCGATAAAGCCCTTTAATTCAAGACCACTTGGTGAACGAGAGGGCGAAATTCGATCGACGCTATCATGACTAATCGACATCGGCGGTGTCTTACATCTGCCGACAAGTACGCTAGATGAACGCTAATGATTACGAACAAATACGAAGGCAGCGCTAATACAAAATAGTATCTACAGATAGTTTCAAAATTAAAAGAACAAAATGGTAAAGGGAAAACTCTAATTTGCGACAAATAATTAAGCCGTTACGAACATGTAACAGCCAATTGGATAGCCACTGCAAGGAATTAAACTTCGAAGACTTTATGGAGGAGTATTATTGCAGCAGGGACTAGCAATTGGGAAGAGTCTCAAAATAATAAATATAAATAATTTTAAAGAAAATATCAAAAAAATCAGTAAGAAAGTTCCTTAAACACCTCTACCGACGCAAGCGTGATATAAAAATATACATATTTTTCCAAATACCTATCATTCGAGCGTCCAGACGAAATTTTAAGAAACAGATGGTGATAATGCTGTAAAACAAATTTTATGCACTTGGTTATTCGGAATACATCGGACACCAGATTAAATGTAAATGGTCAATTGATGGACGCCAAATTGATATCAGTATACGAGGAAATATCAGAAAATAACTGGTGCTGTAGTACAAAAATGAAACATTTATATTTAGAAAACTTGAACAACTATCCTTCAAAGTACTCTCCATTCTGTGCAATACATTTGTCCTATCGTTTTGTCCACTTATCATAAACATTTCAGAAACCATTTTTTGAGAGTCTATTTAGTATAACAATCACCATAGTTGAGCTCTAAATTCGACTCATATTTTCAACCTCTCAATTCTTTTTTGACTTCGGGAAACAAATGGAAGTTACATGAACCAAGGTCAGGTGAGTAGGGTAGGTGAAACATAATTTCCACCCCCAATTCTTCAAGTGTTCTTTGACAAATAGATGATGTGTTGGCCGGAGCATTGTCGTGATGCAGGATTCAATCGATGTATTCAGTATTCAGTCTTTATTTGTCATAATAATAAAAATTATATGACACGTCATTAAAGTAAAAATACAAAATATTAACAATACACACAAATACATTGTGCTATGGATTTTTCCTAAAATAATATTTTAAAAATTAATTAAAAATGAATGTACAATTTTTGTGGGATAAACTGTATGTATTTTGAAAATGTTATTTCATGTGTGAGATAAAAACTTGATTTTTGGAGGTCGACTTGATGTGAAAGCGATAGAGAGATATATTGAGGGAGAGACCAACATCTGCAATGATACGAGAACGTTGTGTTGATTGAAATATATAAATTTAATTAGTTCGGGTTGTTTTTTGAGTGTGATCATAGTTGATGGTATTTCATATTTATTTCCCGATAATTCTACGAGATTGTTATTCTCGTAATTTGATGATGTTTAAAGATTAAACAACTGTTCTCGTTTGTCTCCAGTAAATTTTGTAAGTTTCTATGAATTCATAAAACGTAAGTTAAAATTATAAGAATATTTCTATTGTATTCAAGATTGTTATTAAAGAGATTTATTATTAGAAAGCATAAATAATAAAGATTATTATTAGATTTCTATGTTATAAAAAAATATTATAATTGTAAAATTTTGCACGACGGGATTCAAGGTTATAGTTTTTACATCTTATCTTGTGCATGTGTAAATTTTGATCGTGTATCAATATATTTGATTATACAGTGTGGTTCTCTGGGGAGAAATTAAAAATAAACTTTATTATTTTAGGTTGTTCGGAGTAATTTAGAGGAAGTTTTAATCCACTTAGCGGTCAAATATACAGTGGATATTTTTACCTAGTTGTATTATTGTAAAATACTAAATCTTTATACTTTATAAAGATAGATTTTTTTTCTTTTTTGATTTTTTTTGTATTAAAGATTCAGTTTAAGTTTTATCCTGTGATTTTATTCTTGCTATAACTTTACTGCTCATTTATTAAAAATAAGTAACTTATATAATATAAATATAAAACATATCGGGAACTATTTACTGGCGTCCAAATAACATTGCAGTTCCACGTTTTTCCGATTGAAACCCGAGAAGTAAGAAGTCTCATTTTTTGGAAATCAACCGGCTGAGTAACCTAGTAGGGTAAACTAGTTGTGGATGGTGGCGCTATAATTCAACAAACCACTATTCATAGCAATATGTATATACACCACAAAACAAAACAAAAACAAAAAACCGACACGAAGAAACCGAAAGCAACAAGCTTAAAAACACACTCAAGATACTCCCCAACTGTATAAAAAGAACGTGAAAACAGGAGTTGCTTAACCCTTCTTGAAAATTTAATTGTACAGCTTCGGGCCTCAGTAATCGATACTTTGCTGTGTGACTTTAAAGCGATGGTATGAGATCGCTAGCGCGTCCTTGTATCGTGTACCATATTCGTGATGAGCTGAATTTGCTTAAAAATGGTTTTTATTCGCATGCACAAACCTCACACATTCCCAAATGTACAAACTTATGATGGTAAGTATGCGCTCGCGTTTAAAAAAGTCCCTTCAACTGTCTCCACACTGTAAACCACACAACACCCTCATAGCCCCTTCTGCAGTACTAAACTAAACTTTATATCAGAGCAGCTTTCCCATATGATTATGTCGTATCATGCGAGACTGAAAATTTGAGAAATAGGCCAACCTCGCCGCTTGGGAAGAAACAACATTATTCATCTGTCTTATTGTGTAAATTGCTGTACTCAATCTACTACACAATGTATTTATGTGATCGGTCCAGTTTAGCCTATCATTCATATGTAGTACCAAAAAGGTCGCTTTGTCTCCAGTTTGATGCAGACGCGTTGGGAAGGTAAGTAGTTTATCTTATCGTTGTTCGTTTTTAATTTATTATTGGAGAACCATGTTTTTACTTTATCCATTTCAGCTTCCCTTTTGTTACTTAGGCTGCTAGTATTTTCTTTTATCAATAAAGATGTATCGTCAACATACAAGTAAGTATCACAACTTAAAGTTGGTGGAAAATCATTAATGTAAATGATAAATAAAAGAGGCCTGAGTATCGAGCCCTGTGGAACACCACAGTTTACTTCTCGGAATTCAGAAGTGTTGTTTTGCCACCATACCACTTGTGGTCGATTTCGAAGGTACGATAGTAGCAATTCATGGCCACACCTCTAACTCCATAGCTGTATAATGTCTAGTAGTCTGTGATGAGGAATGCTGTCAAAGGCCCTGCTCAGATCGCACATACCCAACTCACAATTCTCCCTATTGTCCTTTGCTGTTAAAATCTCATTCACCAGTTTAATAATTGCTGTCATTGTTGATCTATTACACCTGTAACCGTGCTGCTGTTCCGCTAAGAGGTCGTATTTTTCAAGCAAGGGTAGAATTCTTTCCTTGATCTCTTATTATATCGAAAACTTTGGATATGACAGGTAATATTGATAGAGGGCGATAGTTTTCCATGGCATTCTTGCAAACTTTTTGTGTATTGGAATAACTTTAGCAACCTTTAGTTCTCTAGGAAATATTCCTTCCTGCAAACACATATTGATAATTCAGTCAGCACTTATATTATTTCTGCTAATACTTCTCTTGTTATGCTGGTGGTGATGTTAAAAATGTCACTCGTTTTTTTTTTTATTTTTAAGATTGGATACAATGAACCCTATCTCCGAGGACGTAACAGGTCTAAAGAAGCATGTTTTATTACATACAGTGTGGGTGTCTGTTGCACTCACATTATGCTCTTCCAGGTTTAATTCATCTTCTTCATGCATGCCAACATCAGTAAAATATTCCTTAAACTGAATGCCGGTTAAAGTAATAGCGTCTGTTTCAACTGTGCTTTCGACTTATTTCCACATTCTCTATTGATCTCTTTCTTCTCTTAATCCTGGGAGCTCATGTACCTTTCGGTGGCGACTTATGTTGGAGTTGAATTTTCAGGTATTTTCTTCCATATTTCCTTCCACTTTTTTCTGTCATTTACTACGATTTTTATTTTCTCGCATCTTGTTTCTCTTTTCACAGCTGCTGTCCGCACTTCCTTCTTTCACGTTCTTCTTGGTGTGCCTCTCTTCTTTTTTCCTATTTCTTTCGCGTCGAATATTTGTCTGATAAATCTATTTTCCCCTCATTTCACCACATGGCCTAACCACCTTAGTTGTACCAGTTCTATCGTTGTTTCGACAGGAACTATATTCAGGTTTTGTCGTAATACCTGGTTTCCAATTTTATCTTTTTTCGTTTTTCCTTCTATTCTTCTGAGGGATCTCATTTTTGTGGTTGTGATTTGTTTGTATTTTCTCAAATTGTAGTAGTGTGTTCTAAGCACAAAAATTGTTTGCAGGACTGCAGAAATATTTTGAGTACCGTTGTTTCTTATTTTCCACGTAACCCACACATCGTTTTATTTTGTCTGTCACAGGGACAACTAAAGAAATTCCTCTTTGTTTTACTGCTCTTCGCTTTAATTGATTTGAAAATAATTCACTTACTAGCTGCTTCAAAAATATACGGCGCGCATTTACGTTGTTACCATGTCCAGTATGTAATACTTGACAATTTATACCACTGATGTTGAATATTGTAAAAAAGACTATGAATGGGCAGAGACGAGTATTTCTTTGAACATTGAACGAAGCACACATTTTATCTACTAAATCGATTTCTTATTTTGTCTCATTATAATATGTGATAACTTCAGTTTTTTTAGTTCACCTCTGCTTTCGTCTATATGATTATCAAAGTGCATACTTGATATTAGAATCACATTTTTACCTTTCTTAGGAATATAGAACACGATTGTAGCGTTGTTTTGAAAGCCGAACACACTTGTTCTTTCTGGTCACTTTTTCGTTGAACGAAATCTATTGGAAGTTGCCGCTTATTTTTTTTTACCTACCAACGAGAGACAGCTTTTTAGTTTGAAGAAAGTGTACTAGTTCAATGTCTGTGAACCTGTTATCAACAGATATATTACGTCCAGTATTAAAAATAGATTCTGCAAGGCGTTCGACAACATCGGCAGGTTTATAACTAATTTCAAAAGGTCCCCTTGGCTGTTTCCCCGGATATATATCTAAATTATATATGTATAACAAACTTTGGCATCTACTGGTGTGGAAATTTTGATGCCGTACTTATTTGGTTTGGATGGTGCGTACTGTTTGAAACGGCGCTTCCTCTAAAACCAGCTAGCATCTTATCAATTGTAATATTTTGTCCAGGTGATTATTTTTTTTTGCAGTTTTCTGTGAAATCCGTACAAAATTTCGGGAATGGGGGCAAGTTTATCTTATTTTCTTCTTTCTTCACGGGTTCTTTTGTTGTCAAAACGGATGCAGCGAAATAGGAATTTGAACCGCTTAACACTCATAACTAGGCGAAACATTTCAACTCCATAATCGTCTTCGTCCAACAGATCTTCTAAACTTTGTCTGTTACTGTGAAATACGTCTGCTAGATAAAGCAGGCCAATAAATGCTCTAAGTTCAATAATGTCTGTAAATTTTGCATCCCATTCAAGTGCGTATCGGAGCTGAACAGTTTCAATATCTTTATTGGTATACATAACAATCTAATCAAACATTTCCAGCATTCGAGTATAGAGTTAGCCTGTGTTGCAGATCCTATTACACCGGGTAACCGCACTAATATGTTTTGTGGCCTATGTTTTACACGGTGTGAATATTTGGTTTTTTTCCACTTGGTGGATTTGTCTATCCTAATATAAAAGTCATTGTCACCATCGCTGTCATCACTATCTGAAGATGCATCTTGGGCTGTGTCAGGCTCCTCATTTCGTTGTTCAATGATATAATCGTTTTCTATATCGCTTTCGTCAGAAATTTCAAAGAGATTGTCTTCATCCTCATCAGATGCCAAGGCCATTTGTTGCAATACTCCTACATTGGGGTCATCTGGTTGAAACATTCGGTGAGAATTATCCATCTGTAAGTGACCTACAACAGAAAAATATTTTCATGATCGGGCGCATTGGATCCCCTAGATTAACAATATAAGAAGTGAAAATTTCGTAATAGATTATCGTAGTAAAAAACAGTACTTACCTTATCACTCTGGAAGGATATGATGCTATGCAAACCATTTTTGAAATATTTCACTAAAAGCTTCGTGTAGGAGCGCAATAAATCTGTGAGATTCAATTCGTTACTACAAGCAAGCAACTGAACTATAAGGAACCACAAATGCAACTGTCGATTGGTTACATACTAACAGGAGCATGCATGTAGGCGCAGCTCTTCCTTTTATTTGCCGCTTAGATAATTACAAATACGTGGGATCGCAATCTGTCAGATCATATGCGCCCGACGGAAGGTTCAATTAAAGAGAAATGGGCTCAGAATGCATCCCTGATTCAGACCGATTTTTGTAACAAATCGTTTTGATTTTTCATATCTTACCCTTACATAGTTTTCAGTTTTGTCATAAAGACTTTGTATATTTGGTATAAAATTTTTTTCCCCTATTATCTAAAATTTCCCAAATGTCTTCTCTTTTTACTCTATCGAAAGCTTTCTCCATATCTACGAAACAAGCATGTATCTGTCTACCAGTGCTGATTGCCGTTTCTGATAATTGTCTGAGTATAAATATCTGGTCGTTAGTCCCTCTTTCCTTTCTTAATCCGCTCTGACTTTCTTTGAACGTGTTATCTAATTGGCGTCTGAGACTGTTTTCTAATATTCTGGCATATATTTTTCCGACTGTACTACTTAGCGTTATTCCACTAAAGTTTGAATAGCCCTGCATTATAATGCCTACCTGTCAGTCTAATGGGACCTTCTTTTCCTTTTTTACCTGGATTATAATATCTAGAAGTTCCTGTTGCCTCTCCTCGGTCATATATCTGATCATTTCTATCATCAATTCATAGTGTCCGGGTGCTTGCCTATTTTTATTTCTTATACTGCCTCTGTTAGCTCTATTGCTGTTAATCTTTTTGTGTTGTCATAGTCGTCTTGTGGTATTTGCTGTTGTTCTTTCTTTTGTTCACTTTTTACAATTTCATTTTCATCTTCTAGTAGCTCCTTAAAGTATTTACTCCATGTTTCCATAATTTTTTCTTCATTTGTGAGTATATTTAAATTTTTGTCTTTTATGTTTCTTAACATATTTGTTTTTGGTTTTCTCATTTGCTTGAGCGTGTTATAGAACAGTTTTTGGTTTTCGCTAAATGTTTTTGTTAGTTCATTGCCGAATTCTATCCATGATTTCTCATTACTCTCTTTTATAATTTTTTAACTTCAATTCGTTTCTGCTTGTATCTGTCATAATTTTCTTGGGATTTATGGGTTAGGTATGTCTTCCTTAACTGTTTTTTATCTTTTACAGTTTTTTCTATTTCCACATTCCACCTATTCTCTTTCTCAAGTCGCTACTTATTTTTGTAGTGCCACAATATCCTCTTGCTGCGTTCATTAGAGTTTGATTGTATTCATCCCATCTCTCTTCTATATTTTGGCATGTTGTTCTAGTTCTTATATACCTCTTCAGTTGTTCTTGGTATTTTCCTTTGACTTTTCCTTCTTTTAACCTGTAACTTCTGATTTTTTCTTTGATATATATCATATCATCATTATATATCATATTCACAAATTGCAAAACTTTTACAATATTTTGGTATATATTATATTACATTTATTTTTCACGCCAAGTTTGTGCCGCTCTGTAGATAAAGATATATAACAAATTTATTTCATTTTATCTGTTATTTTCTTTGTGATCCCGGCTGCGATCTGGTATGGATAATGTGCTGTATTTCACCCCGCTTCGGCCTTTTACGAGAAGATTCTGAGACGTGCGAGACTAAAGTTTTTCCTTGGAGCGCTCCGTAAAGCGAGATAAAAGACAACGCCATGCCTTAATTTTTATGGTAATTTTCGAAACGGTGTATGTGGTAGCTACTAGAAAGCCTGCTACCGTTAGTGAATTTGGACGTCTTACTGCAAAGCAATTAAACCTAATTAGGCTTAGGCTTTCTTTGTCTATATATATATATATATATATATATATATATATATATTCTTTGTTTATTTTCCTTGATAAAGGCATCACTTGCCGAAACATGTAGGGTTGTTTTAAATATATATTTTACAGTAAAACCAGACCTTAAATCGCCAACAAATTTAATTTACCATAACATACAAAGGTCACGAAATAATAATCTATATATATATATATATATATATATTAGTGATACAGCATGCACCTAACATTAGGGACACCTTGGAAAGAGATGACAGTCAAATAATAGGACTAAGTAAGATATAGTAAATTAAAAATCGAATTCGACAGTCATGTAATACATGTTGCGGGATAATTTTTCTAAAATATTTATTTTGCTTTTCCAAGATGTCTAAATTGATTCAATAATTCAAGAAAAATCCGTTATTTACATATTTGAAATAAAAAAAAAACATTACACCTGTCCGATTCGACATTTAGCGTTACAAAATTGTGATATTTCGAACCAATATAACTTATGGAGAGTAGTGTACTATTTGAATTTTAACGGTTAGATCTGCACCAAATGTAATCAATTAATTAGTAATTAGCTATCATTAATTTCACCTTAAAGTTGTTTTGAAAAATCTACAATATTTTTATGCTTCGCATTGAGAGGGAAAAATTGTTTAAATTAATAATAGTTGTTTAAATAATTTAACACACATAAGATATTTTAGATTTACACTTTATTAATAAAATAATGACAGCTGTTTCGCTAACACAGTAGCTTCTTCAAATTCAACTTAAGACTAAAGATACATACAATATACAGCGTTAAATCAGGTAGTTGACCCAAGTTAAAATTCTAGGAACTATTACATTTATATTTTGCTTTTTGAAAACTATACCTCACAACAACGGATATGACCCAAACCTAATAGATAAATTTATTTTTAAAAAATGTCAATAAATTATTAAGGGGGGTGTACCCGATCATTAAAGTGGAGCCAGACAAGCAGTTTAAATCATTTACTTACATAGGTCAACAGCATCTTAAATTATCAAAATTCCTTAAAAAAGAACACATTAATATTGCTTATAAAACTAATAATAATCTAGCCAAATATATTAAAAATAATAAAGAAAAAACTACCAAAGAAAATAAATCAGGAGTCTACAAGTTATCATGCGGATCATGTACCAAAACAATATTGGACAGACAGGTAGAACGTTTAAAAAACGAATCCAAGACCACTATCATTCTTATATCAATAAGAAAACTGACTCAACCTACTCTAATCAATTAATAGAGAACGAACACGAATTTAATTTACAATTCGATATCATACATGTAGAAAATAAAGGTAGAAAACTAAATTGTTTAGTCTTTAGAAATTAATAAACTCAAAAACTCAGAAATGTTACTAAACGATAAATTAGACTTGAATTCATCCCCACTGTTAAATCTGTTCACCCATTGAAATATTGTTTCTTAGTTGCTTATGTTATATAATTAAACTTAAACCTCACACAAGTAGGACATGGTATAGTTTTCAAAAAGCAAAATATAAATGTAATAGTTCCTAGAATTTTAACTTGGGTCAACTACCTGATTTAACGCTGTATATTGTATGTATCTTTAGTCTTAAGTTGAATTTGAAGAAGCTACTGTGTTAGCGAAACAGCTGTCATTATTTTATTAATAAAGTGTAAATCTAAAACATCTTATGTGTGTTTTATTTATTTGTGATATGGATTTACATCAAGCAAAGGTCGAAACAATCAAAGAATTAAATAATTTAATGAAAAACATACCAATTATCAAAAACTACCCAGCTTAAAAAACAAAAGAACAACCGACGCATCTTTTTCACCGTTTGCACTAGAAGCTGTAGCCATTTTTTCGAGTTCCTCATAATTTTCAAAATACTGCGGAATGACGATTAAGACAGTAATTAATTACCCAGACGCACATGGCTACCTGTAAAAATTTGAAGGTATTCATTACGAAGGTCAAGGCCTTATTTTTGATAAATATTTCACTCTCATATATTAAAGACTCAAAATTTGTATAAAAACTTTGGTTAATTATATCAATGTTCAAAATTTCAATCTAGATATTAGCACTTAGCGCCTTACTACAATTTTTAATACATAAACTTTGTAAAGCATCCCAACATTGTAAATTTGTTTATGCACTCATATGTAAATATTATATGTCAAGTTTAGAGGTCAAATTCAAAACTATAATTCACAGTTCATACAGGTTATTAAACATATTCTATATGTTGTCTATTGTATGAATAATAAAATCATTTTCTTTGTTATAACGTTACAACATTGTTTCATTTGCGTACGTGAGATAAAAATTTTGCATTTTCTTTATTTTATGAAGTTTGATTCAACAGTTAAGTTCACTCTCACTTTCACTTTTTTTGTAAGAAGCTATAGCACTTGTGACTATTTCCTATGGATAAAATCCCTATTTAGTTGCATAGAGGAGTCCCTGAGATTATTAAAAAAAAACTTATAAAATAGTAAGTATATTTATTTATTATTATAACATCTATTACGATATTGTATTTATACGTATTTATTCATTAAATAAAATCCATATTCTCATGCTCAATTATAAGTAATAATCACTTCTTTGGCGCTGCAATATTTAAGATAACACATTTGTATTTGTCTACTATTATTTTTTATAAATATTTTCTTTATCAATTAAACAGTTAACGATACCATGTATAACGTATCATCATATATATATACATATATCGCAACGAAGGAGATAGTTAACCAAGCAAGCAACGCAGACAAAAATTCAAGCCAACATCATTTTGTCAGCCCGCAGAACCCACAGCCAGTACACGTACTGGCTGCCGATTAATTCTTCTCCGTCGCATAGATAGTACTTCTAAAAAGACAAACTTTTTTTGGTGGTGAAATTGAAATCTTTTTGAATTTTTCTCTTCTTTTTTTTATATTTGCATTTATAACGAATTCCATTACTGATCCCAATTGAAACGGCATATAGTCTTAGTTATATTCGTATATATTTGATACTTTAGTAAGTTCGCGTATTTATTAAAAGAATTTATTTTATTATTACACAATTTTAAAATTAATTATCCTACGTATACAGAATTTATTTTTAAAATAATTTTGTATTTAAATAAATTGTTAATTGAGTTGATTTCACACATTTTAGTAATTTTAACCATGTAACATTCTCGAATTATATTGCATTTATTAGTCACCATGCAGGCTAGGCGTGCTAGAACGTTTATATAAATTGTAACTTCTGTTAAATTCATTACTTTTCTTGATACCATTTTACTAATGCTTAGGTAATATACTGAGTGTAATTCGATTATAAGGTTCAGCTACAGATCTAAGGTAGAACTAGTTTTTTGATAAGTTTATTTGAAATCTCTTGAATAACTAAACTGGTGCATTTAACAGTTTAATTCTTTTTATTATATTTTGCTGATATGATGCAAATTTAATGCAATATTTTTGTTTTATGTTCGATATATATTGTCATAATATACCGAGTGTTCATTTTAAATTGTTCTTTTATTACAACGTAAATTCGTTTACGACTTGATAGCCACTTTGTTATTACTTGTGCTTTTTGTCAATATATGAATTAACTATTTTCAATTCCTTATTTTGTATTTAGGTATACCTTCTTTAGTTTAATCCGATATTTTGTTAAATTTAGCAGTCTGTACGCGCATGCACATACGAACGCCCAATATTTTTCTTAATTTTCAGTCCCGAGCCTCCGTATTTAAAACTAAGTGACGCTACCTACCAATCTGTTTAGTCAATTCATGACCGTCTCCACTGACTAAGGGCATGCACAATAAATAGAGCCTCCTTTTTAAATTGTGTGTCTTCATTACGCCAAAACTGCGCCTGCACGTGCGCGATAGCAATTACTTACATTAATTATTAATATTTTAATACCTGCACTATGACATAGCTACATGTTAAAAACTTTCTATGCTTGCTCAAATCTGTTTTAGAGTTAATTTTTAGTAGTAATGACATAATACATAATAATTAATGCATATTTTTTAATTTATAATTTACATTACTAAATTTACATATTTTTAATATTATATTATGTATTTACAATTGTAAATTGTAATTAACTCATTATATCAGTTCTCTTTCTGTTTAAAATGTATTTCATTGGTGCTATCGGTTATGAAATTTTTACTTTTTTGTAAATTCAGAAATTTATTAAAAAAACCAATTATATATAAAAGAATAAAAATTCCGTAATCGAGAGAACCGATACAAATAACGTTTCAACAATGTATTTGCTAGTAACATAAACTTTCGGCGACACTGCAACCATAAAATTCCCTTATGATAATTAACATGTAAGTGTTCGAGAGGAATGTTTAAGAACACATGTACTATTGCATATAGACAATTATTTCAATATTCGTATCTTATTCTTTAATTTGTAATTTCATAACTCATATCCTAATTTTAATATATTGTCTATAGTGCAACTTATTTCAACAGAATAATATTTACTGTAAATCAACATAAACATTCTAATAACGAAATGTAATAAAACGTTCAATTGTTTAACATTGCATATTCGTTTCTTAAATAGCGACTTCAGATATTGCGTATATACGTGCGCGACAGATAAATATTATAAATAGCAAACAGTTTCTTTTAATATACTTAGCTAGTTATATATAAATTGTTTAGTTAAGTATATAATAAAATAAAACGTATTAGATAAAACGCAACCAATTAAAAATATTGAAATATTGTAAATAACATGAACCGTTTCAGAGATAACCATCAAAGTTACAAATTCGTACGATCATAGAGTTTATACGGCACGGTAAAAATTTAATTCAATGTACTTCTAACGACGTTCGGAAAGATTTTGATAACGAAATCTATTTAAAAAATAGATATCAATACAAAACACCTCTTGAAATATTGAAACCTATATAAACAATTTATAAATCTATCAGATTAAAATTTTATAATTTGCGATGTTCGTACAAGTATATAAATTAATTTTAATATTTGTGTTGGTACCGGGAATATTTTCTCAAGGTCCGGTACTAGAAATACCACAAGGGAGTTTGGTGGGCGATGTGTATACAAATAAAGATGGCGATAATTACTATGCTTTCAAAAGTATCCCTTATGGTAAACCACCACTTGGCAATCTAAGGTTCAAGGTATGTGTAAATAACTTCGTCCATATTCAAATTTTACTCCACACACTCGAAATATTTTGCCTAAAACAGAAAGTTCATCTAAACATTATGAAAGGTGATTCAATTTGTGAAATTTACATTGTATGTATCGGAAACAATTCAAAACCAACTTTTAAGCTTCATTTAATTATTTTAAAGCAATAAAGTCAATGAAATATATTCAATGCCAATATATACAACCAGAGTCCCATTATCAGGTTGTTTGATATTCTATATGTATGTTTCTGCAATTATACTGGCTCCATCAGGTTAAATGATTTAAAATAATAAATTAATGTAATGATGAGCATCAAAGGTCCAGGAGGTGTGTAGCATGGTCATTAACAACAACTTACAACGTTGTGCTTAAAAAAGTTTTATTTGATATTTACAAGAAAGATTACGATTTGAAATATATTAAAGTAAAATTCCGTTGGCTTTTACGGCAGTTGTCACTTGTAGTACAATCTCGCGGGTTTCGCGGTGTTGCCGTAATTTTACATGAGGATCTGCGTCAGTCTAATAACAGATCATGAAGAAGCCGACACTCTGGACAGCAAAACGTCGAGTGAAATTACAGTATTTAAATGAAAGTCATATATACAAGGAATGACGAATAAGTGTTTGAAAAATAACGTCCAGTAAATACACACTGAAACGTTAAGTTAAATTAATATGAATTGATAATGGTAAATTTAATTAGATTAATATGTGTATCGAACAATATAGAGTTATCTTTGTGTTACGAATATGTCGCGATCGAACATGTGGTAGTAAACAAAAGAAATGTTTACCGGTTCTTCACTGGCGTATGCTTGAACAACACGTGTCGAGAGATGTGTCTCTTACGACAGTTAGGAACCAAGAGTGATGTTTACCTCATGGCAGTTGGAGATGAAGAAGAACGTTTTGTGTACGCAGAAAACTTGTGGTTGAAAAAGGGTGGTTTTATGATCTATTTCTAAGGGTAAACCAATGATATTACAAACTAGTGATGTCTTAAGGATTAAGAATTGATTAAAGATGCGAACCAAAGAGTTGCGATGTTGATAAAATTAATATCAGTAAAATATTCCTTGCGAAAAATGTTTTAAAATGACGTCAGACATAATAGAATTTAGATGAAGTTCACTATAGTGATTTAAATGTTGCTATTAAAATGTGTTAATATTAATACGGGATCGGTATAACTTCGACATGTAGAAAACATAGCTCGATAATTAAGCAAATCACTAACTAAGAAATAATTAGACAAGAAGTAGTACGTAATTAATAAAAACTAAATTAAAACAATATATTAAATTCTCAGAAACATGAAAGAGAATATGAAATGCTTGGGTTTACCGCTCGGTAGCAAGTAGAAAGATTTCGAAGGGTGGCTTATAAGTAAATACTTTTTCGTGAAAATAGTACGAATATCAAGTATGCGACAAAATATCTAGAAGTTTTCAAATATTTTAAATTCGATATATTCGTGAAAAAATATAATTTAAAATAGAGTTAAAACATTCTTTATATGTAGTGTAACAAAATAAATCAGTTACTTTTTGTCTAGCGAAATGAATTTTGCGACCTAAAAAAAAGTTGAAAAAGTATCACACCAAAATATTAATGTTTTGGCATAAATTCTTGTTTTAATTAACATACACATAATTTGTTATATAATTTATGTCTTCAAGTAATAGGATGCAAAATTCGGCATTTAATTCATTTTCTTAACTCTATGAGAAGTTCGTCTGGTATAGGAAGCATTATGGAGAAAACATAATCCGTTTTTTCCGCAACAGAAATGCGTGGATATGATTTAATTTTTTTTAAAGAGGTGATGTTGTCATACTTCGTCTCTTAGGAAAGATCCTTGGATGACTCCCCCGCATCAAATATGCTCAATTCATTCTTCTTCTGTAGTAATAGGTAATGTGTTGCAAAATATACGTTACAAATGGTTTTTAGTCGAGCAATTGGGGATTAGTATTCGAAGTGCTTCCCAAATTCAACGAAATAAGCTGGCTTTTAACACTACTAAATTTAAGCTTCCTGATTCTTGCTATTGCGGCAGTAGAAATTATATACAAATATTTCTTGAAAAAGTTGAATTTATTCAAGAGCGAGTTTAGACAAGGACAATATATCACAACGTAAACCGGTGAACTTCTTGTTCAATTATCATCATCATCATCATAGCATAACTTCTAATATATATATTGAAAGTTATTAGTGAGAGAAAGAAAACAACCAGAATCCTTTTAACCAAGGACAATATCCGAATAAGTCCTTTGAAGGAAGCTACGACTTAACTACAACTTTGTGCGACTTCTTACAAAACATATTTAACGCTATTTGTGAATTCCTTCTGGTTCTAAAGAAAGCGAATGTTAATATCTTGTATTTATTTTTTATATGAAATATAATTGTAAAAAAGAATTTGATCACCTTGTATAGGTATCCCAAATATTCTTAAATATTAGATATTTTCTGCGTAATAAAGGCACCGGAATCGGCTGAAGGTTGGGAGGGTGTAAGAGATTCTACCATAGAACTACCACAATGCAGACAACGCAAATTTAGTATATTAGGACGATCGTCTGTAAAAGATGACAACGAACTAGAGCTAGGACAAGAAGACTGCTTATACCTTAATGTGTATACACCTGGTGTAAGTTTTATAATTCGTAAAAGATTTTCATTCAATTTAAGTTAAATTTTCATTTAGCTCCCTATAGAAAATGTAACCGGAAAAGCTGTAATGGTTTGGGTATTTGGCGGCAGATTTATAGAAGGTTCAGCCCAAGAGAACGAATATGGTGCTGATTTTTTCCTTACAAAGGATATAGTTTTAGTAGTTATGAATTATAGGGTAGGAACCTATGGTAAGTAAAAAGTAAACTATTGTTGCCGTCAGTTTTATTTCTACGATATATTTAACTCTAAAGAAACTAATTCGAAAATAATTTATATAACGCACGAAATAATATTAAAGGCAATTTTGATGACTTGGGTAAATTTCTTTTCTTATTAACTTGGCTGGTAGGTTTCCACGGTCGTTCTTCGTAAATGCTTCTGGGATTCCGGCTAAAACTGCGTCCTTGGCACAGCTTCCTTCTTGGCCAGCGCTTCATCTGCTCAACAGCAGATGAAGGAACATTTCAGGACTGTCACCGCATTGACATTGAGTGTCTGTTGGTTTTCGACGGGGTTATATAGAACGTGCTCTGGGACACTGGAGCGTCATGGTTATGGATAGAAGGGTGTTCCAGGTATTCGATAAAGAATATCCGTCATCGCGGTTGATATTAATTGTTATGTATTTTTATGTTAAAGTAAAATGTGTTGTGAAATAGAATCTAAACAAATTCGCTGCACTTGCTGAACATAGGTTGTAAATTAGCCACCAAATTAAATTTCGATTCTACAGACTTGATATCGTAGCCCCTATTAATTTAACCTTCTACTACCTTCTATTTCAATAAACTCAATCATAATCGCGACGCTCCAGTGACTCACAACACCTCCTAAATACCCCCCCCCCCTACTTCCCAAACAGACTTTCAGTTTCAGCAACAATAGCAGCAGCCCTGAAGATGTCCCTTGCAACAATGGACGAAGCGTCGGCCAAGAAGGATCCAGTGTCAAGAACTCGGTTCCAGCACGGAACCTCAGAAGAATTCTTTTTATTCGAATTTCCTCAATTTAACAACAATAATAAAAATAGTAGCAGCAAGAGTTTTTGGGCATTTTGTCAATGGACAAATTACACAAGATAATGATTTTAAGCAGTATACAGTAGTATTAGCTTAACGCCGCATATCAAAAAGGTGGCTTAAAATAAACAAAGAAAACTGAATAAGCGTTGCTATTAAATGCGGTATTAATAAGGGTATTTCCGTATAATTGGTTTTAGAATTTAAAAACTGGCCATTGTTAGACGTAAGCGTTTGTAAGCGCTGCTCAATAATATACGGTTTATTTTCTAATGAGAGCTATAATTGGTGTTCAGCTAACAAACACCTACTCCTGACTTTGAAACCCGTTTACTTTTTCTCTGTCCATATATCCGTTTCGTATGTAAGTTTTCTACTAAAGATATATTCTATTTGTGACATTTGTCGATTTATTATACCCACATACTAGCCGGAAAATATCTTGGCATATAGTGAAACTAATTAGTTGTTCAATTTTTGCTGTTGTAACTGATTAGAAGCGAGAGAAGATAATTACCACAAATATGTAAAATATATAAAATCGATGCTTTGTCGTACCCCAATGTTCCTAAAATCAAAATTCTTTATGGTATGGAGTGAATAAATGGTAAAGTTACGTGGAGCAACAGCTTAATTCTAAAATTTGCTATGCTAATTTATTTCTATGAGAATTCTAATTTAATTATACGTTTAGGTTTCCTCACGTTGGATGATCCAGACCTTGGTGTTACTGGAAATGCTGGTTTAAAAGACCAAGTGCTTGCTCTTCAATGGGTCAACGAAAATATTGAATTCTTCGGTGGCGATCCTAACAATATCCTGATTTTCGGAGAAAGTGCAGGTGCTATAAGTGTTCATTTTCACTTACTATCGCCAATGTCAAGAGGTAAATAAATAATATACTGAATGAGATTGAAGTATTGTATTATTATCAAACATCTTATGCCTTAGGTTTGTTCCACAAAGCAATTTGCGAAAGTGCTGTTAGCATAATTCCAGATGCTTTTGGTAGTAGTGCAACTGGCACTAGAAACACAGCCCTGTTAGTAGCTGAAAAATTAGGAATCCAAACTGACAATTGGGAAGAAATGTTAATTTCTCTGCAGGATGTAACGGCGGATGAACTATATGAAGCTGAAATTGTAAGAATAAAAACGAAGGGAATTTAGATTACGCATAACACTTTTGCTTTTGTAGGGATTAGTTTTAGATAGTCGCGATGTCATAGCTCCAATAGTGGAAATTGCTTCGAATAACGGACCTACTTTTCTAGAACAAAGTCCAATTGATATCCTAGAATCAGGAGATGTCTATCACGTACCCTATATAGTAGGCTTTAACGATGCAGAAGGTTTAGCTCTGCTCCAAGATGCAGATGAAGAAAGCACCATAATACAAGACCTTACAGCATACGTACCTCCCGATCTAGAAATCGATTCGGGCTCCGAAGCGGAACAAGATATAGTCCAAAGAATTAGAGATTTCTATTACGATGGCGGGCTACCATCTAGAGAAAATGTCACTTTCGATATTGAGTTTTTCACAGATTGGGTTTGTACATATCCAATATATAGAGCCACAACTATACAACTAGAAACAACGCCACATCCAATATATTTATACTACTTCAGCGCGGATACTCAATTAAATTTTAAGTATCAATATCCAACAATGGCTGCACTTTCAGGTTTGTAGTAGCATAAGACTTGAATCATTTTAAGTCTTAAGTTGTTAAATAAAACATTGACTATAATTTTTCTAGTGAATAATTCCTGAACTAATGAATATTTTTTATTTTGCTATTAGAACTCTAGTTTAATAGACATTTATTTCTTTATCCAAGACCTCCTAATAATAGACCTATAACTATGGCGATTTTAAATCAATTATGTCTATGTATCAACTCTATGTATCAACTCACTAGTGAGTTAAAAACATAATTTATCTCACTAGTGAGATAAAACAAGGTGAAATTTAGATTGCATAGAGACATTCAAACTGCTATAGTATTAACACATTTATATTAATTCTAAAGGGTAAACAATAGCAACTAATTAACATTTACATTAATATTAAAGTTGAAGGAAATCCTCTTTGTATCTGACTCTGCATTCAGGTTATTCGAATTTAGAGTTATACTAGAAGACGTATTTGAAGTATCCTCAACAGAAATTTGATGACCAGAAGTCGAGGACGTTAGACTGTCTGGACCTTGTATCTTTCCGTTGTAAATCCTTCTGCCATAACAGTGAAACTTCTAGATACGTTTGTCTTTGTGTCAGGTATCGAAACATACAAGTATCCTCCTTTATCTTCTATATCGTCAACTTTCAGCTTAGTTATTTCATCAAAACGACACGCACCTGATATACCCATTATTAAGGCAACCTGCATAGAATACACGAACGAATAATGAATAAATACTTTGAATTAAATATAAGAAAATAAATAATACCTTCATCGTCAAATATTTATTGTTAGGAGCCTCATTCAGAAACTTCTCTATATGTAGCCTCTCCAAAATTTTCACCTTTTTGGACTTGTGGGTTCTTGCCTCACTCTTCAAATAGGAAATCAGTTTTCCGTATTTCGATATGTCACTATTCATATACACTTTCAAAGTACTTCTTAACATGGAATACTTCGTCCACAATGAAGAAGGTGCTATTTTCCTTCTATAAATATGGAAATACGCCAGCATAACTTCTTCGTTAATTCCAGTGATACTTTGCTGTTTTCTCCATTCTTCAAAATGACGAAATTCTTTGTCGTAATTATCCTTCGATTTTTTTGGCAGTAATTTATAACATGCTGCTTGAGCTTCTTTCTTAACTTCTAGCGGAATGAAAACAGCCTCTTGCAACACTTCCATTACCATCAACTTTTAACTGCAGTATTATTAATCAATCACTAATTTTGTTTGCTTGTTGATTTGCATTATTTATTCTCCATAGTAACTGCATTACTGTATATGAACTTTTTGCATTAGTCGTTTATAATTTAAATTTGACATGGAACATCAAATTTATAATTTAAATTTGACATGGAACGTCAAATTTATAAAACACTAAAAGCCATTTTGAACGGATCTTAAGAGGTGTTGGATAAAGTTTTGTATTGCACACGTGTGTTAATTACAAATAAGTCACTTGAGAAAAGTAGCTCACTCGTCCTAGCGGACTCGTGAGCTAAAAATTTTCTCGCGTGACTTATTTGTAACATAACATACTTGTACAATAAATAACTATTATGGATAATGAAAATACCTTCTTTTCTAGGTGCATCTCATATGGATGAAATAGGATATCTATTTAATAGATATTATACACCAGACATAGAACCGGATAGTCTGGAAGATGTAGCGTGGAGGAACATGGTAAATCTTTGGACGAACTTTGCTATCTACGGAAATCCAACTCCTGAAGGTTCTGACTATACGTGGGAGCCCGTTCAAGAATACCCATACAACTATCTTCACATAGCCACAGAAGGTTCCTACTCCAGTGTTAATCTTCTGCCAGAGAATATACAATTTTGGATTCAGATATATGAAGACTACTATCCAAAAAGAAAATAAATATGTAAAAATGCGAATAAATTATTAAACAAGATTATTTTAAACTATTTATATGTGGAAAGATGCAAACAGTTAAGCATTTTATTTTCTAGATTTCGTATACATATTGTAAAATATTTGTCTTTCTGGGTTTGTTTAAATAAAACTAACGGTAATTAAAACACACTATATTAATAAAAGAACACTCTAAATAAAACTTCAAACCATTAGAATAATGACAATATTTATATTTATTTATTCACAATATTTATTTATAACTACGACGTTGAAACGGCGTTCGGTTGCTGGTCGAATGAGTGTTTTAATCCCTTTCTCGGCAGCTTATATATAGACCACTGCATATTCTGCGTGGAGGGTGGTTATCTTTAAAGGAATGTTACAATGCTGAAACCGAAGGCTGATAATGACAAAGTAGTCTGAGGGACAGTAGTTGCAAAAATGCTGGTTAAGACTCAGAAGACTGTACCGATAAGGGTAATGAATGTAACTATTGCCCTGTTACATTGAAGAAGGGTATTATGCTGAGATGGTGTTCGCCAGTGTCGGCCGTCGTCCATCGTGTGGAGGCAAAGAAGAATGGATTTATGCGGGTCCCTGAGAAATTTTACTAGATAATCGACTCAGCTGGTCAAGGGTTAAACAGGAAACAATAGAGCCAACTTAAATATCTAATCCAGCAATATCAAGATGTCTTTGAAACTGAAACTGGCATTAAAGGAAGAACCAATATCGTCATGCATAAAATAAATACCGGCGATGCAGTTTCATTAGGACAAGGACCAAAAAGGCTACCACTGGAAAAACGTGAAGAAGTCGAGCAAATAGTCCATGGGCTTCATCAATAGTCCTTGTAAGGAAGAAGGATGAATCTACCAGATTTTGCGTGGACTATCATCGATTGAATAGTGTGACCAAAAAGGACAGTTATCCTCTCCCAAGAATAGACGATACACTAAATACCTTGGCGGGAGCAAAATGGTTTTTCACTTGGCAGTATATAATGATACCATTCGGCTTATGTAACGACCCAGCTACGTTTAGGCATAAACGATGTTCCGCAAATAAGTAATTTAATCTAACTTCGTCCAACAGTGTCACCAATACTTTTTATATTCGATACCAGAATGTCAGGGGTTTGGGAACAAAAGTTGACAAAACATATTCTAGGCGTGTTATCATTGATGCTGACATGGTTTGTTTTACTGAAACTTAGCTTAACGATCGCGTACAGAGTATTGAACTGTTTGACTCGATCTTTACAATATTTCGATCTGATCGCAAGTGTTCGACAGTGGGGCGTGTACTCGTTGGCGGCATGTTTTCTGCTGTCTTCGAGAATATTGGTGGTACTGTGACAGAAAGTCAACTGCTATTACACATTTCATGGCTGTCGTCAGCTTGAGGCAGGTTAACTTCATTGTTAACTATAATGGTACATTGATGGACCTGAGTTTTATCAATTTAAACTGGAGTGTAGAGGTGGTACGCGACTCATAACCCTTTGTTTCGGAGGATAGATATCATCGTTCCCTTAGTATAACGTTTCTGTTGTAGTCTACGCCAAAGCCAAACAAATTTAATTCAAACGAAAACCCACGATATAACTTTCGTAGAGCCAACCTACCTTCGTTGTACTCCGATTTGTCGAGTACAGACTGGGCATTTCTACTGAACTTTTCCGATGTCGATTCAGCCGTAGATGCATTTTATGAAAAGCTTTATAGTCTCGTCGACAGATCTGTTCCCAAATTTCAGATAATGATATAAAACGATTAGTCCTTACGAAAGAATTTTATTTAAAAAACGGAAATCAAGGAAAGCTATATATTACCTGCGTGGATTTAGGAGACTGTGACGTGAAGTATAAAACATGACCCAGACGGTTTTCACTCACTACTAGAGACAGATTGAATAAGAGATCGTAACCAATCCGAAAACGTTTTGGACATTTGTTACCAACAAACGATCTTCTCGAATACCTGGCCTCATGTTTTGTGACAACGAGGAACTCACTTAACCTTTGGATATTGTTAACGCATTTGCACTGGACTTCTCTAATATTTACAGGACAAATGCATCTTTGGTCGCAAAATTAATTAGCCACCGCTCTTTTAATACCTCTCTTTTAATATTGGTTGTATTGACGAAAATGATGTGATGTGCAGTGCCTCTAAACTAAAACCCGACATGACTTGATGTGATGATGATGTCGTCTGATGACGATCTCCAGCTCTAACCAGCGACAGACCGACTAGCTCCTGAAGATGACGAGTGCGATCTCGTTGAAACGTAGAATAAATAGTCCTTTTCAGGACAAAACTCACACGAGGCCAAGAACCCGAGAAACTACCCCTTCATATATATATATATATATATATATATATATATATATATATATATACCTATTTTCTAAACAAGTGGAGATCCATATATCCTATAGACAATCTGAGATATATCTAAAAGGAACACCATTTTGAAAAACTTAATTTAGGAAAACTATACAATTGCATTCTTAGCAAAGGTTTCAAAAGAGGGGTAGCAATTTTTTCGTTTAAAATATATATAAAGTACGCCTCTCATGTCCTGTTCCTTGATGTATTTTGTACAAGTTGTCCAGCGATGTAGCCAAACTTTCTACAACAAACGTACGTGCTAGAACACCGATTAAGAATATTGAAGTAATTTGATATGTAATAGTGAAATATTTGTATACATGTCTCTTGCCCGTAATCTTTCTGTTTCAATAAATAAATATGATCCGTGTGCTTATAATGAATAGTGTGTTTGAGAACAACCGCCCATTTTTTTTAAATAGATAATTTAATGTTATTACTAATTAAAGCGAATAGAGTAACAATTTTAATACTCTGGAGAAAGCAGTTTATTTTGTTACAAAATTACATTATTTAATATTAATAATTTTAGACAACATGAATTTGTTCTAGTATGCTACTGAGGTTTATTCGTCTAAGAATTAAATTTATGTGAAATAGTATGTAATTAGAGTCACAAATATTTTAATTTTATAACTGAAAGAAAGAAGAAACTGCGTATTTAATTATTTTATAAAAGAAATACAAGTTGATTCAATGAACATAAATACATTAATTTTTAATTTAAGAATTATGAAAGAATAGATAGAAAGTTATGTTTACTACAAGTTCTGCTATGCTTTGTTTAATTATGCTTAACTCTTTAACAAAGTGAGTCTGATAATAGAATGTTTATTAATTTAAATATCATGCTGTTTATCTATGTTGCCTGGAATATTTTGCACTATTATTGAAAAATCATTGATACTACTAATTTATAAACCTAAAACAAAATAATACGTAAAATTAATAACAACTATTTCTTTAGTGAACTCAATATTTTTATGTACCGAAATAATATAACAAAAGAAAATGTTAATTCGACTCTTCTGGCTTGTGAAACCTATTAAAATTCAAACTGAATGTAGCAAAATAAAAACTATTATCGCTTAGTGTGTTGTTAGAGATTTCTGTTTCTAACTTACTCATGAAAATTTCGGTGCACAAGGAGTTTCTAATAATTAAACCCTCATTACATGTATGCACTTGATCATTAAACTGGAAATATTTTTGTTTCGTACAGAGTTTGACAAATTTTAAGTTTCTTGCTTAATTACGAATTTTATATCATATTTCAACAATTCCTTTAATACGCATTACTACTATTACAAATAAATAGTGTAAATACAAATAGTTTTATTTATTTTGTGTTACTTACTTATTACAATGGATTCTCGTAACGTAAAGGCCTAGTAGATACCCTTAATATTAGGTGAAAAAAATGATTAACGAGAATGTACCTTTTTACATAATTATTCACTAAATACAAATTGAAAGAATATATATATATATATATATATATATATATATATATATATGTCTTAATGAATTGTTTGTTTTCTTATTTAGAATAGCGAATTTTAATTAGATATAAATTTAGTTTACCGAACTTGAAGTGACATTTTCTAAATAAGAAAGCGCTGATCTACATCATTTGAATGAACTCTTAAGTATATTTATATTGTATTGCTTATATGTATTGTCATAACTAGAGCCGAGGATGTTTGCGGTACGGCAGGACCGTATGTAGTGCATCCCCACATTTAACTATTTATCTAAATATTCTCTGAAATGATTTGCCGGATCTCATAAATTAATAGAGTGATATTTTAGTATGCACTGGATATTGTTATTATACAAAATCATAATAGCCATTTGTATTTATGGATCATAAATAATAATACGCATGTATTTGTATTTGGTTGTGAATTCAATTTAAACTTAAAACGAATCGTAATATTTTAACGACAAGCCGTCCTTACAATGCATGCATTCGAGACAAAGTGTGCAACTCTACGAATAACTTCCATAATTGATCGAAAATGGAGATTTTGGAGCTGAAGTAAAGCCCCTATTCTTAGAAAATTTTATTACTGTCATTAAGAACTATTATTATAAACAACAAAGGCCTTTTATTAGTGTTGAAGTTTTAGTTTCATTGAATTTCCATGTTGTAAGTAGTCAATTGTAAAGTGTTCATTCACAATATTCTAAAACAAGGTGTAAATTTAACTAAAATCCAGAAAAACACATTCTGATAATATATTACTAGATTAGAAGCTGTGTTTATTACTATTTATTATATTATTTTTATAACCAAATGCAATAAAAGCTACGAAAACAAAAGAAACCTCGATTTATTAAAATCTTGTCACACAGCCTTTCAAAGCCTGGCAGCACATATTTTGCATATATTTTATATATACTACCTACTTGAACTAGGTGAATGAAGTTAGAAGTTATAAGTTATAATATCGTTAAAATATTACGATTCGTTTTAAGTTTAAATTGAATTCACAACCAAATACAAATACATGCGTATTATTATTTATGATCCATAAATACAAAT
Organism: Melolontha melolontha; assembly: GCA_935421215.2. Taxonomy (NCBI): domain Eukaryota; kingdom Metazoa; phylum Arthropoda; class Insecta; order Coleoptera; family Scarabaeidae; genus Melolontha; species Melolontha melolontha. The sequence goes on from OW285238.1 coordinate 84,494,426, forward strand.
GGCTATTATGATTTTGTATAATAACAATATCCAGTGCATACTAAAATATCACTCTATTAATTTATGAGATCCGGCAAATCATTTCAGAGAATATTTAGATAAATAGTTAAATGTGGGGATGCACTACATACGGTCCTGCCGTACCGCAAACATCCTCAGCTCTAGTCATAACTTGTCATAAGTCAGCGTATATACTCTGCGTTTCTAGTTTCGAAAGATTGTGCTTACGTTAATATACACAATTATAATATTAAAAACGCCTGATGGGATGCCGGTACAATAAATAAAAGCAAACGAACCAGAAATCTATTCTAAGTGACCTCGTAAACATTATTCATAGTCTTCTATTTATAGTGCCTTATTTGTTCTGATGGTACTTTTACAAATCAACACAACATAATATCAAAAGATGTAATATCTTGTGACCTGGACTGAACTTCTATATACATTTTCTGGAAAATTTGTTATATAATCAATACCACATAGCTAGTAAGTTATGTGGTGGTTCCTTTTCTTATCTAATGAATCCATAATTGCAGTTATTGATGTGCTGAAGTTAATTCAACATGCTAGATGATTTCAATATAATTTAAATGTTTAGACAGTAATAACATTTTCCTTGGCATTTAGTTTGGTTTATAGTTCCCAGCAAAGAATTCATAACCTATGTTTCAGTTTACTCGGGGGAATGTTAGGAAACATGATTGCTTTCTTGCTGCATATAAATTTTAGTAATGATTTCATAATTTGACTGCATTTCATTTTTTATTTTTGTCATAACTTTGAAAGTTATTTAGCATTTATATTAATATGTATAAGGTTACATATATGTCAATTAAATCTCTAACGTAAAGAAAACCAATTTGTACATGGCCAACAACATAAAATCTCATGTTAGAAGTATGTAATAACATTGGAAATAATAATTTCAAATAACTCAGGAACCGTCGATATAAAGGACATTAAACTCATATTTTTGAGATCCACGTGGAAAACGCACAATCCATTGAAGTAATATCTACCTATGATTTTCATATAAAGAATAACTTTGTCACAATTCTAAAACCAAACGTTATAATTAAAATGTACCAAACAAATTTCGAGAAAGAGTTAAATTTAATTAGACAAATAGCTATCAACAATGGATATAAAAGTAATATAATAGATAACATTTTAAATAAAAAACTCCTTACAAAAGCCATATCACAAGTTCACCCAATATTAAATAATAACACCCAAAAATTTAAAATGATCACGTTTATAGGCTCTTCAAGCACAAAAATTTGTAAATATTTAAGAAAGTTTGACATTAATACAGCGTATAGAACTAATAACAATTTATCCAAATTTATAAAAATCGATAAGGATTTAACAAACAACAATAAAAAGTCAGGGGTCTATGAGTTAACCTGCGGTAGTTGCCCTATGACTTATATCGGACAGACAGGCAGATCGTTTGAAATACGCGTCAAAGAACATTTTTCTTCATTTAGAAATAATAAAAGTGACTCTTCATATGCGTCTCATATCAATTCAACGAACCAGAATTTTAACAAAGAATTTAAAATATTACATGTAGAAAATAAGGGCAAAAAACTTAATTTATTAGAGTCACTTGAAATTAATAAATTAAAGAAAACTGACAAGATCTTAAATGATCAATTAGAAACAAATAATTCACCCTTACTCAATCTATTTATTTGATATGCAGACAGTTACATATTGTATTTTGTGTTTTTGTATTTTTCCATAGAATTCTTTACCTCCCTGTAATATAATGTAAACCTCTAGTTTTATTACTTAAGAAAGTACATATTGTATAAACCGTAGCGAAAGTTTTGTGCATAGACATCCAGTAATAAAAAGCACCCATCCCTCCGACTATTTTTTAAAATAAAACATGTGTTTTTGCTTGTTACCATTTACTTGTGTTCAATATAAAAAAAATATTTTGTAAATAAGTTAGTTATATGTCTGACGAAGCCCTGGTTGGTGCGAAACGATTCGTTACAGTGATAATTAAAAAGTGAAATTCATAAAATTTGTTTTATTTTATCTTAATAGTTAAAATGTATTAGCATCATCAGATATATATCAGAATATTTACAAACACTGTTTTTTGTAATTCTACTGCATTTCCATAATAGTAAAGTTAGAAACACTTTTGGAAAACATGAAATTTAGAATTTCGGGAAATATTGAGATCATTTCGAGTTAAATGTTTTCCAAGATGAGATCCTTTTGGTAGAGCGAGATCTATTTTGAATCTCGGCCTGCTTCGTGTGTATATTAATTTTTATTCTATCATATGGGTAATAGAGAACTCTAATTTAAATTTTATCGCGGAGCTTTTATCTATTTTTCGAATTTTATACACAAACAGTTCGCAAGTATTCAGACAGAGCGCGTCCATGACGATAATGTATAAACGTATACATGTAAATAGGCTCTGACCAAAAAGTGGTCCAAATATTTGACACGCCTAGACTTAGATGTTACGCAATTATATATACATCTCATGTACATGAACTATTCTAGTGTTTGATTTGCGTTGATATAATACCAATAGCAAATACTTGTTTCGAACCAAAAAAATTAGAAGTATTAATGAGTACTTCAATTTAGTAATAATAATAATAATAAATATATATTTTTTGAGTTCAAGTCAAATAGCCTATATAGTATAAGATATATTACTACATATATCGGATGAGAATATATTGATTTGCATTAATATAGTACGAACGCTAGAAAATATTTTGAAACAAATATGAGCGAGGATTAGTGGGTACTTATTTAAATGTATTTTCCGAAGTTTATAGAAAATGGCGTAGATAATTTAAGAGATGTAGAAGTTGAAGTAAAAGCACTTCGATTTAAAATTTAAAAAGTTAAATGTTAAAAATTTATAACCAGAATTCAATTTGATAGTTTAACATGAATATATTGTCAGAGAAGGAATAAAAGCTAAAAGTAACAATACTGTTAAAATATATTAAATACAAAGTAATTCCGAAATAAAACAATATAAAACAATTGCTTTTCTTATCTCTGTTTGTCTTTAAATGTATTATACATATTTTTGTGATTATTTTGAAACCGAAGGCATTCTTATTTTTTAAGAGTAATTTTGAGACTATGTTTTTTGAAAAATATCTTCACCTTCTTGTAAATTAATCCATGATATACGTTGTGGTTTTCTATTTTCTATGCTACTACCTATCTGTTCATAACTACTGTTTTGTATACAAAATATTACTTATGCCGATTTTCTTAATTATATAGATAGTCAACCCTCTTCTTCTTCTGTTTTGGGTTGGACGCCAGCATGTCCAGGCTCCTGAGAACAGTGCTCTTTATACCACCCCCAATAGATCTCTCAGTTTGTAGTCTACTCTCATTAATTAAGAACTAAAACCAAAACTTTAATTTTTCAAGGTTCTCTACTGTTTGGGTATTTTCTTTGCTGTCATTCATTTTTCTTGTCTTTATCTAAGCTCTCTACTAATCTCAAACATTTTCAGTCAAATTTTTATTATACATAGTGGAAAGTAAAGCCTACTAAATCGTATATTTGTATTAAGCATAAACGGAGGAAAATATTAATAATATATTCAAAAAGAAAACCGTAAAATATTGAAAGTTTACTGAAAACAAGTTTATTTTACATTTTAGTCAAAATCGTTTTTTTAATAAGGTTTATTTCTGAAAAGCCCAGGGTACTGTAGTATATTTAAAAAAAGCTTAATTATATAACACAAATTAAACTCAAAGTAATTTACTGTGCGTATTATCGACTATAAACAGTATATAACTAAAACATCTTGAAATATCATATTTATTGTACAAGTTTCTAGAAAGTTGATTAAATATAAACAATTAAACTAGACAGATATTTCTTTGTGACGATTCTCGAGTGGCGATGACTTCTAGCGGAAGAGACTGAGATCGCTATCGATAGAGAGAAGGTCGATGGTTGTCATTCGTCATTGTTTTGTAACGGCTTATTGAAGGGCTTTATTGCTTTAAGTAGTGTTCTGTTTTTTTTTTGGCAGCCCTCTCGTTCGAGCGAGGTTATAATTAAGTCGCTAAAATTTTAATTGTATCTACAATTACCCGACAGGGGATTTCTTTGTGACGATAAGAGCTACCTGATTCCTTCTCAACGATATACTATATTGCATTGTTAACCATCCGACATTATCCTGGTGTCTTTTTTCCTCTCTATCGACGCAAACGTCGCACACAGGAACGAAGCAGACGACGGTCACGAACGTCCCTGCTTTCTGGAAAGAGACGGACACACAGCTAAGACTTTAAAAATATATCTTTATTAATTTAAACTGTAATGCTTTGCAATTAGTTTTCTTTGTTGAAATTTTTTAGATTCAATTTTTCTTTGTTAGTTATGTAACTTAGTAATTGCGTCGTTACAGACATCATTTTCAATTTTATTTAGTCAATTTAATTGCCTTTCTAACTAGTATATCTCATTTGAAATTGCTATACGTTTTTTTTGTTTGTTAAATTTATTTTGCCAGTGTTTTATTTAAATTACACATCTGTTCCTCACGGGGACAAAAACTTATTTTTGCTTCTAAAATATCGAAAGAGCTGTTTTTTTTTTTTTGGTGCGTTTTCTTTAGCGTAGAAAACGTGTGTATTATTTTGTGTGTATTAAACACGTTAGAATAAAACTTGTTTTCTAGATTTGTAAATCTGTACATTAAAATTTTAGTATTGCATATTCCTCATCAATTTTGATCATTTTTAATTTTAAGCTTTCATTAATAATTTTTTTTTAATTATATCTAACCGTAACTTTAATTAATTATATCCTCAGACCACAACTTTGCAAATTTGCACAAATTTATTACTTATAAATATTCACATGTAACAAAATCTCTCTATATGTACCGGGTCTGTTCAAAAGATCGGACTTTCCATTTTTTGGTTTTAAATTAACTGTGAACCAACGGAATACGTGTTTCGATGGGGTGTGAACTATCTGTGCACAAACGGTCTGTGGATAATTAACATACTTAATTAGTGTTTTTTTTTGTAACTAGCAAATTTTATTTTTATTTTTTATTATTTTAAGTTTGTTTCGTAAATAAAATCTAATTACATCTTGCTGAAATCCGCCTTTATCTTTCTTTGTTTCTTTTTACGTATCGGATGGCCTGGTTGCGACCCCTACCCGCTGCGTGTCTTGCCTACTTTTTATGATCACAATTTCCGAATTTGGCGACGTCTAGCGGTTCTAAATTCTGTGGCGTCCTATACCACCTTAATTCGTGTCCTGAAGTTCCTTGGGCTGAGTCTGTCTCTAAAGCCGGGTGGGCCGCTAGACGTTGGCAGAGGCGGGTGGGTGAGGCAATCCTCGTCGCCCGACACTTAGTTCCTCTCTTTTCTATTCTCTCGATATACAGAGACTAGCAAAGGTATCCATGCAAAAGATGGTTGCATCTAAAAGTAAAATTGAATATAAGTATTGTGACGATCTAAATTAACTTTGTGATAGATTGAAGCTACTAGTAGCATCGAAGGATGCTGTTCACTCAGGGCACCAGAACGAGATATTGTCAATAATAGAGGAGTTGAAAGAGTCAAAAATTATAAAATTGTCTCTCTGCATACTGCGTAAAGTCTTGGCTGTATGACAGTTTACATTTCGACACCAATAATAGGTAACGATGACAATAGATAAATTTGGAATACACATACACAAGTATGCCCTTAAGAGACATTTGATGGTTGTCGACGTAGTCTCAAACTTTCTCAAACATCCTATATTTCAAGAAGTATTACAAATGCTTAGAAAAAATATTCCTCCACCCAGTGCAACAGCAACTTCGAAGTATATTATCCAAATATATAGTGACGGTACCATTATCCTCATGGGTTTTGATGAAAGAATGTCATCTTCGAAATATACATATTTATATAATAATTAATAATATCGTGGGAAGGTTGCAAATGTCCACGACTCCGACGAGAAATTAACAGCACTGAAAATTGATAAGGATCTATTTAATCCCAAGAAGCCGATAGAATTGACACAAGGAACAACGATTAGGTTGAAATACGTTGGTACCAAGCCTACACCGTCAAAAACAGAAGAAATATTTGCGGAAATAGTTATCGATGGAAATGTCGTCATTTAGGAGGGAAGTCGTAAATGAAATACATAGACCAGTTTGGAAGAGGTTTACTCGACGTCGTTAATTGTAATTGTGTAATGTGTAATTGTGCAGGCAAATGTTTCGAAAATTTTCAAATACATTTGCATGTAATAATACATCTGATTATATATATATATATGGTAAATTCAATTTGTTGGCGATTTAAGGTCTGGTTTTACTTTAAAATATATATTTAAAGCAACCCTACATGTTTCGGCAAATGATGCCTTTATCAAGGAATATAAAATATAAATGACAGTATAATAAATTTTAATAATAATATATAAATGTCATACATTTGAGTTGCTATGGATAAAATTATTCAAAGATACATTCCAATTGAATACTAATAAATCATGCCTTAGTATTCAAAAATAGAAAAATAACAAAAACCAGGGAAACACAAGACATGAGTTATTATTATGTATTCATTATGCGACCGTGGAGCGTCTTAATATGTAAAGCTGTCGGCATTCGCCTTAAACGAGAAGGAAAACCACGAAAACCTACTCGGACAACAGACAGGAATCAAAACACGGAACTGTCAGCATGATTAGCAAATGTATAGATATCTAAATAACTGAAGATATATAATTATATAACAGCAACATATATTATGATGGTAAATTGCATATCGTTACATAATTAGGTTATAGTATATACTGCTTAAATTTTTTACTTCACTTCTGTTGTTAATTGAATTTTTTTCCTGTTTAATACTAATAATTTCTTTAATTTCCCTTTTCATTGTGTGTTGTTCTTTATCAATTATCTGTGTGTTTTCAAAATCGAAATGGTGATCGTGTTGTAGTTTGTGTGTAGATAAAGCAGTTTTGTCTGTTTTAGAGTATTTGTGGGCTTGTATTCTTTTGCATAAATATTGTTTAGTTTGGCCTATGTAGTAACTATTGCAATCGCGACATGGTATTTTATAGATGACATTCTTAATTTTTTTCTATTTTAGTTTTAAGTTGTGAAAATAAATGTTTATTAGTATTACTAAGTTTATATGTTGTAGCTATATCATATTTTTTAAAGTGTATTTAATTTTTTCTGATAGTTGTGGAACATATGGAATCGTGATATATGTTGTGTCACTGTTTAAATTGTTATTGGTGCCTGCAGTATTGTATATTTGGTGTATTCTTTTTTTAATTGTTTGGTCTATAAGTTGTGGTGGATAATTATTATCTGTTAAGATTGTTTTAATTTTCTTGATGTTATCTTTTCTGTATTGAGTATGTGATAGTTTTACTGCTCTATCAGTCAGATTATTTATAATCATTTTATTGAATAGTGTAGGAGCATTTGAGTGGTAATTCATATAGCGAAAAGAAGCTGTGGGTTTATTATACCAGTTTGTATAAATAGTACCTTGTCTATCATAGCTTTATAATTATTTAATATTAAATTAAAAAGTACAAACAAGAATCACGAATAAGAAGCCTGGATATAAAACAAGCGAGAGTTAGCGTCTTTGGCTAAAATAATTTGCACGCGTCGACATATTCTAAAAAAGTGTTCCAAGAATTTAGTGAAAAATGATTAAAATAAAGTATAATTATCATACCCAAAGATATATCCTACGTATCACCAACCTACAAAGCTACGATTGACAAAAGTTCCGCAACCTAACTCCCTGGTAGTTTTTAAACTAAATTCCTATACCGAGGGACGCTACCTACATAATTCCTATTCCGAGGGACGCTACCAGCATAATTCCTTTACCAGAACCTTTATCCAGAGGAAAAAGGATCCTGAAAACCTTCCGTATATCCAGTATCCACATTGAATTAAACTTGAGTATTCTTTATTTATATTTCCTATAACATTGAAATAATTTATATTAATTTTAAACACAATCGTTGATATTATCATATTTTTGCAAACATTTTTAATACTGATTTGTTCACCTCAAAACGGAAAAATACAGTTTCCTTGAGTTTTAATTAAAGTAATTTTAGTAAAATTTTTGATAATATTTTATATTATCAAAAATACTTTTGTATTATACAAATTGGTGTGGTTTTTACCCAATCATGTATGTTTCAAATTATTTTGTTATATACGCATTCGGTTCGCCCGACAAGTAGTGAAGACACGATAATACAGTTTTCTATAGATATGGTATGTTACCGTCTAGAGAAACACGTTGCTTAGTTCGGCAGTTGTTATCTAGACAGCGCTGAATATTCTTTCACGCTCTGTCTTAATAATTTCTGGTTGATAGCAAGGTAGTTATATTTGGTTGAATGTATCTCTTCTCCAGCAGGGGCGTACCGACGATCCTGTAGAAAGGTGAAATACGTATCTGCGTCTCTGGAGAGGAGATACATTCACAAATATATAACTTGTATTGTGTTCTTCACACCCCATTTTTAATAATATTTTATATTATTAAAAATACTTTTGTAAAATTTGTTGCATTATCTCACTCAAAATATTTAACCTAACAATTATAAGTTTACTTGATCACGTGACTATTTATAGGTTAATGCATCACATATTCATGTTAACACCTACCTTTTTGAATACGAATATTAAACTATTTATTTATGCTCTTCACTCTCTTGTTTTATTTATTATTTTATTCATCCAGAATCATTGGATATATAACAACTTGTTTATTCACACACATTTGTATTATACTAAGTACCAAACCCGCACTTTTATTATTATTAAAGTATAATTTCACTCTCATCACTTCAGCTAGCCGGCGTTCATACAAAGATACATATAAGATATTAACAATACGATTTTGCACCTGGAAGAGGCCTATTAAGTTAAGTATCAGTTGTTTATTTACATTTATTTATGTCTTGTAATTTAGTCAAGCGACATCTGTATAACTTAATGCTTAGCTACATCTTTAGGTCGTATTTTTAACTACACTCGCGAATTCAACATTATTATTAATTACTTAATCAATTAATTCATAACTTTTCATTTTATTTTATATGTTACTCTTTTTCAATTACACCACTCAAGATAACACAACAATTGGCGCACGAACGTTGGGGCCTATTTAACATACCAGCGCTGCCTTTAACACATCAATATATATATATATATATATATATATATATATATATATATATATATATACTGATTGAATTTACTATATATATATCAATAATTTACTAAATAAAACACTTGGTATATTTGTTTCACAAAATGTATTTAAAATATCTCTGACATATGTTTCGACTTATACAGTCATTCTCAAAGAGTCATGTAAACTAAGTGAAAAGAATACTCCTACCAATATTTATGGTTTATTTTTTAAAAGGTTTATTACAGCATCGATTGTGGGGATATTTGAAAAATCCAACTGAGTGTTTGTGACCTGTCTGTTGAGATTTATGGCTTTTTTTATTTCTAAAATTTCTAAGAAGTCAAGCCTTTTACCCTTATTACAAGAATGTAAAAGTTTGAAATTATTAGTATTAAACAGATGAGAATTTTGAATACAGTGTTCCGCGAAACCCGTGATCATATTGCCATGTAGAATAGAACTTCTATGCTCTTTGATACGTTCTTTTATAGAGCGTCCTGATTGGCCAATGTATACCGCGTCACAATCACTGCAAGTTAATTCATACACCACTGACTTATCACGCAATTCTGTTTTTCCTTTATTGTTAACTAGAATATTTCCTAAATTGCATTTACTTACTAGGATGACATTTAAACCTAATTTATTTAGTTTATTAGAAACTTTATTGCTAATCCCAGGTATATAGTTTAGGGTGTGGAACACCTTATTAGTTTTTATGTATGTATGTCCGGTGTAAAAATTATTCATAAGGAAAGCGCGTTGTTTTCTGTAAATCATTTTGTCTAAGAATTCTGTTTTGTACCCGTTATTTCTAGCTATAGTTTTTATGGTATATACTTCTTTTTCAAAGTTCTTATTATTAAGAGGGAAATTAATCAGTCTGTGTATGAAACTGTGAAAAGCTGTCATTTTTATATTCCACGATTGGTTGGAATTTGCCGGAATTACTGTATCTATTGTAGTGGGTTTTCTAAAGATATCAAATTCAAATCGTTTATCAACTCTTGTTAATGTTAAGTCTAAAAAGTTAATAGTTCCGTCTACCTCTTTTTCTATTGTGAATTGTATTTTTTTATTACGGGAATTTAAATAGTTAAGAAATTGGTCCAGCTGTCTGTCAGTGCCCGACCACAAGCACAAAATATCGTCTACATATCTGCCCCAAAAGAAAATGTATTTTAATAAAGGACTGCGGTTGAAATTATGAATGTGTTTATCTTCAAAATCTGTTAGATAAATTTCAGCGAGTAACGGGCTAAGAGGGCTACCCATCGGTAAACCGTTGGTTTGTGTATAAAATTTTTCATGAAATTTAAAATAATATTGTTTAAGACAAATATTAATAAGGTTAAATAAAGTGTTCTGTAATTCGATATTCGGAATAGATTTTTAAATGTGACTCTTTAAAATAGTTTTTAGTTCATCTAAGGGGATAGAAGTGAACAGGCTTTTTATATCAAAGGACACAAGTTTCATGTTGGAGGTTAACTCAATATTCTTATTTTAATTAATAGACAAATTAAAGAATATTGAGTTAACCTCTAACATGAAACTTGTGTCCTTTGATATAAAAAGCCTGTTCACTTCTATCCCCTTAGATGAACAAAAAACTATTTTAAAGAGTCACATTCAAAAATCTATTCCGAATATCGAATTACAGAACACATTATTTAACCTTATTAATATTTGTCTTAAACAAAATTATTTTAAATTTCATGAAAAATTTTATACACAAACCAACGGTTTACCGATGGGTAGCCCTCTTAGCCCGTTACTCGCTGAAATTTATCTAACAGATTTTGAAGATAAACACATTCATAATTTCAACCGCAGTCCTTTATTAAAATACATTTCCTTTTGGGGCAGATATGTAGACGATATTTTGTGCTTGTGGTCGGGCACTGACAGACAGCTGGGCCAATTTCTTAACTATTTAAATTCCCGTAATAAAAAAATACAATTCACAATAGAAAAAGAGGTAGACGGAACGATTAACTTTTTAGACTTAAAATTAACAAGAGTTGATAAACGATTTGAATTTTATATCTTTAGAAAACCCACTACAACAGATACAGTAATTCCGGCAAATTCCAACCAATCGTGGAATATAAAAATGACAGCTTTTCACAGTTTCATACACAGACTGATTAATTTCCCTCTTAATAATAAGAACTTTGAAAAAGAAGTATATACCATAAAAACTATAGCTAGAAATAACGGGTACAAAACAGAATTCTTAGACAAAATGATTTACAGAAAACAACGCGCTTTCCTTATGAATAATTTTTACTCCGGACATACATACATAAAAACTAACAAGGTGTTTCACACCCTAAACTATATACCTGGGGTTAGCAATAAAGTTTCTAATAAACTAAATAAATTAGGTTTAAATGCCATCCTAGTAATTAAATGCAATTTAGGAAATATTCTAGTTAACAATAAAGGAAAAACAGAATTGCGTGATAAGTCAGGGGTGTATGAATAAACTTGCAGTGATTGTGACGCGGTATACATTGGCCAATCAGGACGCTCTATAAAAGAACGTATCAAAGAGCATAGAAGTTCTATTCTACATGGCAATATGATCACGGGTTTCGCGGAACACTGTATTCAAAATTCTCATCTGTTTAATACTAATAATTTCAAACTTTTACATTCTTGTAATAAGGGTAAAAGGCTTGACTTCTTAGAAATTTTAGAAATAAAAAAAGCCATAAATCTCAACAGACAGGTCACAAACACTCAGTTGGATTTTTCAAATACCCCCACAATCGATGCTGTAATAAACCTTTTAAAAAATAAACCATAAATATTGGTAGGAGTATTCTTTTCAGTTAGTTTACATGACTCTTTGAGAATGACTGTATAAGTCGAAACATATGTCAGAGATATTTTAAATACATTTTGTGAAACAAATATACCAAGTGTTTTATTTAGTAAATTATTAATCATGTTTCACCAAGAGCCAACCGTGAATTCTATACATTATATATATATATATATATATATATATATATATATATATCAGTATATTATCCTAGTTCCTCCAATTACACCACTCAAGATAACACATCAATTGGCGCACGAACGTTGGGGCCTATTTAACATACCAGCGCTGCCTTTAACACATCAATATATATATATATATATATATATATATATATATATATCACTATATTGTCCTAGTGTTTTACAATTGAATAAATTCCAAACCCTTTGAGCTCTGCAATAGTTTTTATTACTTATGTCACTATCTGATAGTATATCATAAAAGCACTCCTTGTTGGATGATTCCGCTAATGAAATAATTTCATAAGCCGTAACATAGTTGTATAGAAATACACCCTTCTGCCGCATTAATTCAAATTTTTCACCCATATAATATCTTCTAATTTCCTCACATTGTTCATTATCTAAATAAGATGATAATTTCGTCAAAGAGGAATTCATAAATCGAAATTAGTCTATAAATCTCAACTTGTAGAAACACGTTTCTTTTCTTTCCATTTCAATCTATATCTCCCACGTGAACTTTTTTTGAAAATGAAATATGTTTCTCTTTATTTTGTGCAATAACATCTACATCCTCCTTTTCCAGTGCCAGCACTTTTACAAACAAATGTGTATCATGATTCGATCATTTATGAAAGATAATAGGTATATATCGGTTCTCTTTATAATTTATATTACACACCATACGTGCTGCACCCCGATACAATCCAGTCATATGATCATGGTCACGCACTTTTTTTTCAGGGACTGTTATTGCTTTTTCACAAATATGACACACTGTCTCTTGCTCATATTTATCACGCTCCTCATCAGTTAAAAGTTTCATTTCTACCACTTTACTTAAATAATTTGTATATAAAAAAGTAACATTAGTTTATTGCTCTCTAATAAAAGATGGGGCTGCATCTTGTCCACGATATTCAGATTATCATCAAAACTACATTTCACATAATAAGCAAAAGAATATGGTTCATGTTCGAAACATTTCACAGTAAATGGTTTGGAAGGATATAGTTCTGACTTATCAATAGGATTTAATATAGCTTCAAAATCATCATAAACCACAAAAGGAACTCTTAGTCGTCTTTCAAATTTATTAAATTTTAATACATATTCTGGGAACTCCTCTCCGTACTTATTTATTTCTAATTCTGTGCAGGGAAACACAGCCTTCACGTGCTTACAATCTTCATTTTCTTATCTTCGTAATTTATCTTAGCATGTGAAGAAAATTAAACACCCTTCACATATGTATTTTTGATGTCCTGTTAAAGATTTCTGCGACGAAACTAGTCGCGACAAATTCTTAATTCAACAGTAGTGCGAATTTGCATTTTCCAAGGTAACAAGTAGCAAGTAACAAAATAGCGAATTCATATTCTAACTCATCCTTTACTAACCGATTCACTACAATTCGAACATCATGATGGAGCAAAAACAATGCCTAAAAATTCAAAAAGTCAAAAGAAACAAATCTCAACCAATACACAAACTAAATATTTGGCTAACGCGCAATCCGCCAAAACTCCTAAAATACAGAAATATATCGCGAAAAGTAGAAGCGCGATAGCAAAATTCGAAACTATACTCAAAAATAAAAAATCAGAATTTTGAACCAGAAACCGCAAAATCGTGGCTGAAGATGATACTAAAATATTCATAACGTTGCAACTCCAAAATACATATAAAAATCGAAACTTACACCTTCAATAGTAAAAATCCGCAAAATTGGCATCTGAAGATGATACCACCTGAAATGGTCGAAACGTTATAACGAATGGTACCACGTTGGGCGCCAAACTTGCTACCTTACCGCAATGTAGGCGCAGCAATTCAAAACAATACTCGCAGTTGTATTGCACAATGTATTGGAACTTCCATTTTTTATGTATGCCCTTAGTCAGTGGAGACGGGTGTGGGTGAGTAATATAAAAGATGAAAGGTAGCGCCACTCAGCTTAGCTTACAGAAGCTCTGTCTGAAAACTGAGAAAAGAGATTGCGCGATCTTAGGCGCATGCGCATACAAACTACGGAAAATATTAAAAAAAAAAGAAAAATCAAAACGGCGATATTTTCCGCAGGATACCTGTAAAAAAATTGCGACGCCTATAGATGGCAGAAACACGTGTCTTAAGCAGAAGTAAGTGCTGTAAAATACGAGGTGTATTGTCCATGTGTTACAGATGTGTATATTACATGTCTGTTTCATTTGTAATAATTTGTTAAGTTTCCACAATATTCATGTGTTATAAAATTTTAAGCCATATTTTAAAAATTGAAATAAAAATACTAATTTATTTAAAAACATTCAATTAATAATTAACGACTGAGCAGCTGAGATTTTATTAAAAAGAAGGTATATAATAAATAAAGAGATTAAATATTTTTACTTACACTCTGGACCTACTTGTAAGTGAAAATATTAAGATATAAAGAAATTTAATTCCAGTTGATTGTAATACATTATTATAGTCGGACCAAGCGGTGGGACGGACTATAATATATATATATATATATATATATATATATATATATATATATATATATACGTATTGATTAAATTCATACCAAGAAATAAAATTACTCAATTGGATTTTTACCCTGTATAATACTGTAACAAAAAATATGTATATAACTCTATATAAAATTCTAATGTAAATCGAAAACCGTACAGTATACTAAATATTTCAAAAGCTGAATGTAATGATGGAAGGAAAATAATTAATTTATTAAGTTAATTACAAGTTAAATCCCCAAGATTTGTTTCTACGGTACCATAGATTCAAACTTACAAAAATTTTATAACGATAAAGCGGTAGTAAATAGTATATTAAAAAACAAGTTTCATAAGGCACCATTTTGCCGCACGAGATCAGTTTAGAAAACGAGCCGATAGCGGCGAGTTTTCTAAAGAGCGAATGCGGCAAAAGGCCTTATGAAAGGAGTTTTTTATACTATTTTTTCTATTTTGCGTTTTTTACATTAATAAATTGCTTAAATTGGAATTATTTAATTTGATAGTTCAGAGTTTAATTTTTATATAAAGCATGCAGTTGGTCACATTGATACTTGACATTATCAAATTTAAATCTTGCTATCCGCGAAGTATATTATATTACATATAATTTATTAATTTTCGTTAACATTACTTGATATTTCATTTAAAAATATAAACATGAGTGACATAGAAACATATATATGTTGTTGTCAATTGTATACAACATACGTTGTTTGTGTAAAATACGGACATATATCATATCTGTCAAATGTACATAAATTCTTAAAATCAAATGACTGCGATGATATTTATTTCTGTATTCGAACAACGCCAACATTGAAAAATGAAAAAAAGCGTATCTAAATGAAGCTCATTTCGATACTGTTTTGGGTTTCATAATGAGTTCATTTCGAACGCAAAATAGAAAAAATATCTTATACAAAATGCTAATGACTTAAGTCTTAAACCAAAAATTATTATTTTAAAAAAAGGGTGTCTATCGTTCACCTGCTTATGTACCTATGAAAAATCAGTACATCTGGTGGTACAAAAAAAAGATCGTGACTGCAGACGATATATCTATAAAATTTATCGATAACTATATATGTTTTAAAATTTAGATTTTCATATCAAGTAGGTGAGTTATGCTTATTGTATATTTACCGCCATCTGGCACGTTGTTAATGGACTACACCGACATACGTATTTTTTTGTTCCTGTAATAGCATAGCTATTCGAACAAAAGGTCGCCCTCCGGCATAGTCTCTTTCGTTCCGTAAGATGTCACTTATTAAATAGTGTCACCTTATAGGACGAAACTTGCTTTATCTTTGTTGGGTGATTTCAGTAAAATGTAAATACAGATACAAATCATTTGTTTAATTGATTTGTATAAATTTGTAAACATTGCTTCACTAGCTTGATTGATGACGCCTAGATGGCAGAAACATATGTATTAAGCAGAAGTAAATGCTGAAAATACGAGGTGTATTGTCCATGTGTACAGTTACAGATATGTAAATTATTTACATGTCTGTTTCATATTGTAACAATGCTTTATACGTGCATAACGTATTGTCATACATAAACACAAGCTTTTTGTATATTTACCGCCATCTGGCACGTTGTTAATGGACTACACCGACATACGTATTTTTTTGTTCTTGTAATAGCATAGCTATTCGAACAAAAGGTCGCCTTCCGATATAGTCTCTTTCGTTCCGTAAGATGTCACTTATTAAATATTGTCAGCTTATAGGACGAAACTTGCTTTATCTTTGTTGGGTAATTTCAGTAAAATGTAAATACAGATACAAATCATTTGTTTAATTGATTTGTATCAATTTGTATACATTCCTTCACTAGCTTGACTGATGACGCCTAGATGGCAGAAGTAAATGCTGAAAATACGAGGTGTATTGTCCATGTGTACATTTACAGATATGTAAATTATTTACATGTCTGTTTCATATTGTAACATTGTAACAATGCTTTATACGTGCATAACGTATTATCATACATAAACACAAGCTTTTTGTATATTGTCTTTCTGTCTAAATCAACATTTTGTCTACATTTTGATTATTATAAATAATTGTAAAAGTACTAATCAAGACAATTTTTACTTTCTAATAAGGCTTTGAAAAAGAAATAATTGATAGTTAGCGTGGGTGCAGAATTTTTTACTCCGTTCTATTAAATTAATTATATACCGAAATACTAGTGTCAAAAGTATAAAAATATATAAAAAAAGGTATAATTAATACCGGCGCAACATTTGAAGAACATTTTACGAGAACAAGATCAGACACCGGTAAGAAAACTACGAAAGCATCTTTTGGCCGCAGAGCGTCGACCTAAGAGCTACATACCAGAATAAGCTTCTACATACCTGCATCATTTAACCCAAGAATACCGCTCTTGATCTTGTTCAGCTGAATATCCTGAGTAGCCTAAACCTTTCTTGACACTTTAATGCTCCCTGCAAAACACAGGTTAATTTAATTTAATTCTTTTTGTAAAAACCTAATTAAGAACTTTTTCTTAACCAATAAAAAATTACTAAATAATTACATCTTGATTTTACTTTTAAATATATCACTATTTTGATAAAATTTATGAAAAGAACATTACCTATTAAGATTTTGTAGTACTTACCATAACAGTGTTTATTTATTTATATTAAAACAAACTTTACTTTATCATTTCACTAGTTACATAACCATAATTTCACACGTGCATATAATTCTAATTCCTTGTTTTGCCGTTAGTCAAGTTACTTATTGTTGTATACAGATATCTTGCGTTAAATAAATATTTTATACTTATTATTTTAAAGAAGTTCTTTTATTTATCAATACGTAGCTAGAAATATCTTTTTGATATTATTAATTAATTTTCTATCAGTTTTATAGGAGTATAAACCACCGGCCAAGAGCCGTCGAATTTATTCAGTATCTTGGTCATGCTCTACCCACATCTATTTGTAATCAGAGATACTGCGTACTATTGGCTGGTAATCTAACATTACCTGCTCATTAAGAGGCGCCCAACACAATCTTACAGCTAAAGTACGATTTATTCACTATTAAACTACATAATTAACTACTTAATATTCAATTATTATTATTTCTAAGTATCTCTGGTTTCTTTCAATATATATATATATATACAGACTGTCCCGTAAAAAACGCCAACATTCATAATTCCGTTATTTATTGTCCGGCTTTATTTAAACAAAAAGTAAATTGAATAGCATCAAAAACACTATAAGATAGCAGTGTTTTATTTGTTTTCAATTGTTTTCATTAATGTCAAACGACAGTCAAGTTTTTTATTTTAAATGGCAACATATATATTTTTGGCTATATTCGGATTGGTTTTTTTTTCTGAATTCAACGATGTATAACATGTTTATTTTTGATAAACGTTTATTGCAAAAAAAAACTTTATAAACTTCATCTTTGTCTTCCATTATTTATAAATATTCGAATGTGTCATGAAACATTGGAAATGTAAGTATTATAAATATTATTATAAGAAACAAAACACTACAATAAATGTTGAAATTGCCCGCCACCTTGTTCAACACATATCGCACATCTCCTAATTACTCCAAAGGTCGCATTTAAAAGACAAGTGGCAGGTACTTCTTGACAAGTGTTAATAATTCTTTGTCTTAAAATGTCAACATTTTCTGGAGTTGTTAAATAAACTCGATCTTGTAGATAAGCCCACAACCAAAAATCGAGGGGCGTAAGATCCGGTGAACGCGCAGGCCACTCGATAGGACCGGATGTTCCTATCCACCTATTTCCAAATTGGGTGTTCAACAAATCAGTATTTACTTTGGCGTTGTGCGCGGGAGCTCCATCTTGTTGAAAAAATATTCTATTTAAATTTGCCAAAGGTAATTCATCTAAAAAGTTTTGGAGATTTTCGTGTAATAAAGTGTAGTATTTTTCTTGATTTAAGCAACCATCTATGAAAAATGGCCCAATTAATTGATCACCTAAAATGCCACACCAAACATTTACGTTGAAACGTCTTTAAAAATTATTTTCAATTACAAATCTCGGATTGTCTGCACTCCACTGTCGATGTATGTTTCTATTCAAAATACCGTTGTTGCTAAAAGTGCATTCATCGGACCAAATTATCCTTCTGTAAAAATTCGGGTCTTGTTCTAATGCATTTAAATAAAAACGACAAAACTGGATTCTTCGGCCAGGATCATTTTGTTCTAATGCATGAACTTTTCGAGCTATGTACGGTTTAAGTTTGTGTTTTCTTAAAATACCATGAACTGTAGTTTTTGATACCCCAATATTATGTGCAATTTCGCGAATCGAAGTTCGTGAATTTTGCTGTACTGCAAGAAGAACATCTAATTCCTTATCTTCGGAGAATCTCCGTTTTTGTGTTTTTGGTTTGGTAAATGATCCATAATTTCTTAAATTCTTTTCAATTCTCTGAAATATTTTCGAACCTGGAACTTCCCTGTCCGGAAAACGAGCACTGTACCGACGAACTGCTTGAAGGCGATTTTTATTACATTCAAAGAACACTTGTAACATGTCCGTTAATTCATTGTTATTCATTTTTAACGAAAATACGCTTTTTGTTGCGGCAAAACGTTCGAACGGGATAATACAGAAAACTTAATAAAGTCAAACTGACACTTAAGGCACATTGACATAATGCTAGTGGACTGGGCCAAGTCTACTATAATGAAAGATGAAATTTATAAAGTTTTTTTTTTATTTTTTATTATTAGATGTGCGATATGTGTTAAACAAGGTGGCGGGAAATTTCAACATTTATTGTAAAGTGTTTTGTTTCTTATAATAATATTTATAATACTTACATTTCAAATGTTTCATGACACATTCGAATATTTATAAATAATGACAAAGATGAAATTTATAGTTTTTTTTTGCAATAAACGTTTATCAAAAATAAACAGGTTATACATCGTTGAATTCAGAAAAAAAAATACAAAATATATATATATATATATGAAAAATTTTGTGAAAAACTTATCTGCGCGGAATGTGCATATATCGATATTTCACTGTTTTTTACAGATCATCAGTGCACCTTACCGAAGACAGACATGATATTCACTTCTATACTACGTGTATATATACGAACTGTAATGAACTTCATGTGTATGAGAATTAATAATTATTAAATCTCATTTTACATGCGATTGTCGCTATAAATTGTTGCATTTAATTCTACAATTCGGCAAATCACTTTTGCCCTAGATTGTAGACGCAACAAGCCGCGACCTCAACTGTACAAGTTGTCAGTACAAATGAAAAATTTTGTGAAAAACTTATCTGCGCGGAATGTGCATATATCGATATTTCACTGTTTTTTACAGATCATCAGTTATTAAATCTAATTTTACATGCGATTGTCGCTATAAATTGTTGCATTTAATTCTACAATTCGGCAAATCACTTTTGCCCTAGATTGTAGACGCAACAAGCCGCGACCTCAACTGCACAAGTTGTCAGTACAAATGAAAAATTTTGTGAAAAACTTATCTGCGCGGAATGTGCTTATATCGATATTTCACTGTTTTTTACAGATCATCAGTCAGTACAAATGAAAAAGTTTGTGAAAAACTTATCTGCGCGGAATGTGCATATATCGATATTTCACTGTTTTTTACAGATTCTGATGATCTGTAAAAAACAGTGAAATATCGATATATGCACATTCCGCGCAGATAAGTTTTTCACAAAATTTTTCATTTGTACTGACAACTTGTACAGTTGAGGTCGCGGCTTGTTGCGTCTACAATCTAGAGCAAAAGTGATTTGCCGAATTGTAGAATTAAATGCAACAATTTATAGCGACAATCGCATGTAAAATGAGATTTAATAATTATTAATTCTCATACACATGAAGTTCATATATATATATATATATATATATAAAGATATTTCGTGACGTTTGTATGTTATGGTAGATTCAATTAGTTGGCGATTTAAGGTCTGCTCCCACTTCAATGTATACACTCAAAACAATATTACATGTTTAGGCATATGATGCGTTTTTCAAGGAATTTAAAAGATAAATTTAAATATTTCTAAATTCCTTGAAAAAGGCATCATATGCCGAAACATATAAGATTGTTTTGAGTGTATACATTTTGAAGTGGGACCAGACCTTAAATCGCCAACTAATTGAATCTACCATATATATTGTGGTAGGTCATACCCATGTACATAAGAGGCCCTAAAATAAAAATACAGAATAATTTTCAAACTTATAATGTTAATTTAGAATATAAGATACTGTTGGAACTGCATTTTTCACATGTCACATCAATAAAGTTAATTCCGCGTTTTTAATTGCTCAAATTTGAATCACATACTTATTTATTTTCTTGTAGTCATTTGCTTAAGTCATTTTCATCTACTTTATTATTTTACCGAAGATATTTAACTTAATCGATTGAGTATATTTTTGACACATATTATGGATATAGCTGTACCTTGTTTGAATTGTATACTGCGGGAAATATCTCAATTGTAAACAGGTATCTAGCGAAATATTGAACATTTCAAAAACAGTTTTTGTCTATTATAAAATTAAAACTATAATTTTTGTAAAATATCCAAACGATTAGTCTTAGTAAATTATTTCATTTATATAAATTTTATTAACGAGATTAAATAAATACAAACAAGTATTACAAATAATATGCCTGGATATTGAAGAAAAACAACGGAGAGTTAGCTTGGAAAATTAATAAAATTTTGCACGCGTCGACATATTTCAAAAGTGTTCCTGAAACTTAGTGAGAAAGTAGTAAATAAGTCATTATACTCTTACCACAAAACATATCCTACGAATCTCCTACCTACCAGGCAACGATCGACGAAATTTCCACAACCTAAAACCTTCTTGGTCGTTTTAAAACGAAATTCCATTTTCCGAGGGACGCTACCTATATATTTACCCACGCCAAGAGACGATACCAGTATATTTCCACAACCAGAGCCTTTACCCTGAGCATAGGAATCCAAACACCCTTTGAACATCCTGTATCCACCGTCCAACCAACTTGAGTACTTATTTTTTTACATTTCCTAAAATCTTGAAATTTTTATTTAAATTTGAACATAATCGTTGATATTTTTATATTTATACCAACTATGTTAATATTTAATTAGTATACCTTTTAAACGGAAAAATACAGTTCCCTCGCGTTATAATTACAGTTACTTAGATCATATTTAAAACATTATCTCATTAAAATCAGTTAACCTTACAATCATGAACATATCTGATCACGTGACTATATATATATATATATATTGAGGTGATTCATGCCCTGGTACATAATGAGGCCTTAGAACAGAGATACAGAACTGATTTTTAAATTGTTAATTTTAAAATATAAGTTATATATTGAACTGTATTTTTGCCATATCTAATCAATAAAGTTAATACCGCGTTTTTAATTACTCAAATTTGAATCTTTTATTTATTTAATTCATTGTAGTCATTTTCTGAAGTCATGCACATTTACATTATCATTTCACCGAAGACTTTTTAACTTAATTGATTGGAAATATTTATGACATTATTTATGACATTTTTTATGACAATTAGCTGTATCTAATTTGTATTGCATTAGGCGGGAATGATTCCCTTGTAATCAAGTATTTAGCGCAAAACTGAACTTTCAAAACACAATTTTGAATACAGTAAGATTAGAATAATGAGTAATGTAAAATATTAAAACGATTAGCCATAGTAATTTAGTCTTTTTAATTTAAAAAGTACGAGATTAAATAAATACTAACAAGCATTACGAATAAGATGCCTGGAGATGATTGAAAACAATAGAGAGTCAGGGGAGAAAAATAATAAGTTTGACAACGTGTGGATATTATAAGAGTGTTCTACCTATTATTGGTAAAAAAATAAGAAAATAAATTAGTAAACCTTACCAAAACATATCCTACGTATTACTCACCAACCAGATATTGGTTTACGAAGTTTTCACATCCGAAGACCTGCCTGATCATTTGAAAACGAAAATTCCAATTTTCCAAAGGACGCCCAAACCCAGCCTAGAATATTACCTGCTTGTTTGTTCCAACTGCACCTGTATTCCTGCCTCTAGACACGAATAACCATTGACCATCCAGAATTTACCGCTACAGAAATCTGAGTATTCATTTATTTACATCTCCTACAATTTTAACCATTCTTAATTTTACAATTTGAAAACTAATCGTTAATATTATTATGTACGAATACCTACAATGTTAGAATTTAATCTATATATTACATAAGTCAAGAATACAGTTCCCTTAAGTTTTTGAATTAGTTTTAGATAGATTATATACCTATATTAGCATTCAATTTAATCACGTGACTGCTATAATGTTAATTTGTTTGTATATCATGTATCAACTTACCTTCATGAATTGTTATGCTCATTAAATCTGTAATTTTTACATTTCACCTCCTAGTTTTATTCTTTAAAATATATAAGTTTGTCACTTGGAAAAAAACAATTTTAAAAATAATAAACACGTATTCTATCAATTCACCGAACTCGCATTGTCTTTGTATAAGCACCATAAAACTTAAGCTAGCCGGAGTCTCTTATTAAGATACAAGTAAAATAATTAACAATACCAATAGCACTTGAGGGAAGCCGATTGAAGTTAAGTATTAATTATTTATTTTGTCTTTGTTGAAATCTAGAGATTTTTCCTGTCTTTCACTAATACTTACGTCATTTATTGGGCATATTTATTACCACTTTGTGCTATTTTAAATTATTTTTAATTTCTGGGCAAATTCAATAATTACTTTAACGTTAATTACACGTATCATCTATAAGACCTTTCTGGGTTACTTCAATATATATATATATATATATATATATATATATATGTTAATGCATTTCACTATCATGTTAAAAACTTACCTTTTTGAATAGAATTTTCTTATTAAACCAGTTATTTTTGCCTTTCACTCTCCTGTTTCATTTATTAAATTATACATCCAGAAGCACAACATATTTAATAACTTGTTTTAAAACATATATCTATATTCTATTGGGTACCGAACTCGCACATTTAATATTATCATCAAAGGGTAATATCACTAATATTAACACAGCTAGCCGGCACTTAGATTAAGATACACAGAAAGTATTTAACAATAAGTTTTGCACTTGGAAGAGGCCTATTAAAGTTAAGTATAAATTGTTTATATACATTTATTTATGTTCTGAATATTATACAAGAGACAACTGTAATATTTAAACTTAACTCCATCTTTGGGGCATATTTATAACTGCACTTTTGAATTTTCAAATTATTTTTATAGTACTTAGCAAATTAATTCATTACTTTTCCATTTAATTTCAACGTACCAACCTGGGGGCATTCAGCCTTTTAACAATATATATATATATATATATATATATATATATAGTTCAATCAAGGGATTGTATTCTTTCCTCTGAAACATACCGTTTACTGCATTTAACCAAACCACCCCTAATTCCCCTCTCAATAAATAAAATCATATCGTTATCAGCTAGAAGTTCCAACTCGATTCTAGTCATTTTGAGCATAGCTTGCCAAGAGATGCCGGCAGTAGTATAAAATTTTGCAGGGTCTAGACCGTAACTTTCTAAACAGATTCTACGATAATTCTCAAAGACGTCTACTAATAATAACACATCAATTTTCAAATAAATATCAGAATACTCCCAAAATGTTTTAACATTGAACTGATTCCAAACCAATTTAGCTTGTTCATAATCATCTTTACAGACATGAGTGTCGTACAGTTGATTATAAAATTCATTTTCATTCGGCAGAGAATGTGTATTTTCCAGTTTTTTGAAGCTGTCTACGTAATCATAAGGAAATACACCTTTACGAGTTATAATATCTAAACTAATGTTTGGAAATGCTTTTAATTGAATGAAATCATTAACTTCGAGAGATTTAGCTAATTTGTCTAAAGATGTTGAGAGAAATCTATAGCTATCAAGAAAACGTAAATTTACCATCTTCCCACCGATATTGATAGTTTTAGTGAAAGAAATGTAATTTTCCATAGAAACAGGAATTGCAGATATCGGACCCTGTTCGAATGACAATTCTCTAATGATAAAGTGCCCATCGAACCCAGAAAGATTGTGGAAGTAGATCGGTATGACATTTTCTATTTGCAAGTTAAGATTACAATTTCGACATAATGTGAATCGATAGAGTCCAGTAACATGATAATCATCAATTGTTTTCGGATTACTACTATCAAAAATAGCTGAACATAATGCACATTGTGTAGCTATGGTGTATTCATGTAACTGTTCAGGTGTTAGAGGTTTCAGTGTATTATTTGCTTTCAAAATATGTTCTACAAAGATGTTCGCCTCCTCCTTTAGTTTGTTAACAAACCATTTTTCTGGTTGCTTACCTCGGTAAATTTTGAAATGGTTTAATTTTGGATTTATTAAACAAATCGTTTGGTATGCAACACTGTAGGGGGTGTGCCTATGATATTAATAGGTGTAAGACGTGTTCTCATTTCGATTTAGATCATCATCGTTACCTATTTTTGTTGTAAGACTTTCAAAATCAGCATAAACTACAAAAGGGGATTGTACTTGTTTTCGATAATTGTTAAACTTTAACTTGTTTAACCAGCACACGGTATATTAATTTTGACGGTTTTGAATAGAGAACAGTCTTGCAAATGCAATTTTAATTTCCCATGCGTTCTAAAATAACACAGACATCTATCACAAATGAATTTTTTATCTTTATGTGCAGAAATTTGCTGTTAACAAATTTTCCCGAAATCAATTATTATACAGTAATGACTTTGTCTACGTTTAGTTAAGTATAAAAGATTGACATGGTTTATTTTCTTTTGCTTAGTGTAATATAACGGACCTACAACTGTTTTATCATCTTTATGTAGACCAAATACATTTAGAGAAATATCTGGGTTTTGTCTTTCAAATTTACTTATATCACATATTTTAAGTGGAAATTGAATATCAACTAAATGAAATTGAATACCAACTAAATTTAAATAATCATGATAATTTTGGGGATAATCTACCGTTTAGTTAGATAAGCTAGAATACACCAAACGAAACATAATTTATCGTTATTTCTTATATTCAGAACAGTGTTACTCAACTTTAATGTTTTCGGTAATTCAATAAAACCATTTCCTTTTAATGGATTATATTTATTAATATTGATTGCTAAACTAATGACTTCTTTTAATGCCCAGACACTATCACGTTCTTGATACTCACTCATTTTTAATAAAATTTCGTTAACCATTTTTTCATATATTTCGTGAAAAGGATGTTACAGTTACAATATAATTATAAGTACAAAAATATTTATAATCTTCTTTGATTTAAGTTGTTGCTGAATTTTTTACATACAGACAGCATAAAATATATATATATATATATATATATATATATATATATATATATATATATATATATATATATATATATATATATATATATATAGTTCAATCAAGGGATTGTATTCTTTCCTCTGAAACATACCGTTTACTGCATTTAACCAAACCACCCCTAATTCCCCTCTCAATAAATAAAATCATATCGTTATCAGCTAGAAGTTCCAACTCGATTCTAGTCATTTTGAGCATAGCTTGCCAAGAGATGCCGGCAGTAGTATAAAATTTTGCAGGGTCTAGACCGTAACTTTCTAAACAGATTCTACGATAATTCTCAAAGACGTCTACTAATAATAACACATCAATTTTCAAATAAATATCAGAATACTCCCAAAATGTTTTAACATTGAACTGATTCCAAACCAATTTAGCTTGTTCATAATCATCTTTACAGACATGAGTGTCGTACAGTTGATTATAAAATTCATTTTCATTCGGCAGAGAATGTGTATTTTCCAGTTTTTTGAAGCTGTCTACGTAATCATAAGGAAATACACCTTTACGAGTTATAATATCTAAACTAATGTTTGGAAATGCTTTTAATTGAATGAAATCATTAACTTCGAGAGATTTAGCTAATTTGTCTAAAGATGTTGAGAGAAATCTATAGCTATCAAGAAAACGTAAATTTACCATCTTCCCACCGATATTGATAGTTTTAGTGAAAGAAATGTAATTTTCCATAGAAACAGGAATTGCAGATATCGGACCCTGTTCGAATGACAATTCTCTAATGATAAAGTGCCCATCGAACCCAGAAAGATTGTGGAAGTAGATCGGTATGACATTTTCTATTTGCAAGTTAAGATTACAATTTCGACATAATGTGAATCGATAGAGTCCAGTAACATGATAATCATCAATTGTTTTCGGATTACTACTATCAAAAATAGCTGAACATAATGCACATTGTGTAGCTATGGTGTATTCATGTAACTGTTCAGGTGTTAGAGGTTTCAGTGTATTATTTGCTTTCAAAATATGTTCTACAAAGATGTTCGCCTCCTCCTTTAGTTTGTTAACAAACCATTTTTCTGGTTGCTTACCTCGGTAAATTTTGAAATGGTTTAATTTTGGATTTATTAAACAAATCGTTTGGTATGCAACACTGTAGGGGGTGTGCCTATGATATTAATAGGTGTAAGACGTGTTCTCATTTCGATTTAGATCATCATCGTTACCTATTTTTGTTGTAAGACTTTCAAAATCAGCATAAACTACAAAAGGGGATTGTACTTGTTTTCGATAATTGTTAAACTTTAACTTGTTTAACCAGCACACGGTATATTAATTTTGACGGTTTTGAATAGAGAACAGTCTTGCAAATGCAATTTTAATTTCCCATGCGTTCTAAAATAACACAGACATCTATCACAAATGAATTTTTTATCTTTATGTGCAGAAATTTGCTGTTAACAAATTTTCCCGAAATCAATTATTATACAGTAATGACTTTGTCTACGTTTAGTTAAGTATAAAAGATTGACATGGTTTATTTTCTTTTGCTTAGTGTAATATAACGGACCTACAACTGTTTTATCATCTTTATGTAGACCAAATACATTTAGAGAAATATCTGGGTTTTGTCTTTCAAATTTACTTATATCACATATTTTAAGTGGAAATTGAATATCAACTAAATGAAATTGAATACCAACTAAATTTAAATAATCATGATAATTTTGGGGATAATCTACCGTTTAGTTAGATAAGCTAGAATACACCAAACGAAACATAATTTATCGTTATTTCTTATATTCAGAACAGTGTTACTCAACTTTAATGTTTTCGGTAATTCAATAAAACCATTTCCTTTTAATGGATTATATTTATTAATATTGATTGCTAAACTAATGACTTCTTTTAATGCCCAGACACTATCACGTTCTTGATACTCACTCATTTTTAATAAAATTTCGTTAACCATTTTTTCATATATTTCGTGAAAAGGATGTTACAGTTACAATATAATTATAAGTACAAAAATATTTATAATCTTCTTTGATTTAAGTTGTTGCTGAATTTTTTACATACAGACAGCATAAAATTAAATTTACCTTAATGGAAATAAATTGTCGACATGCCTTTTCAATTTTATCTTCCAAAATACTTAAACACTCTGCCGTAAATAGGACAGGATCGGTATGATGTATATTCGAAACGATGCCGATTTCAATCCTTCCTCTGAATGCACTTTTAATCTATTATAAAACATAGAATGTACAAATGGCAAAAATTAATTAACAAAAATATTACCTCTTTCCAAATGATATTCTGGGATGTAGCGTTCGATTGTGTCCTCGATGTTGACGCTCTTTGCAAGGGACCGCCAGTCACTATTCTTTCTTGCAGTTGTTTTAATTTTTCCTCAATTTTGCTATGATAATATTTGAAAATACCTAATTCAAATTCCAGTTTACGTTTCATTCTCAAAGTCGTGCTATTTGTAATTTCATTTTCAACAATGTTTATATTTGCAGCATTTAAATTTAATAATTCATTAAATTCCTTAATTGTTTTACTTGATTTAAATAACTCGCGTACGAGTTCAACTAAATTATCCATAATTATATTTACTTTAATGTCGAAAAAGGAAAAGATAAATCTACAAAAATGATAAATTTATTTATACATGTATATAAATAAGTACAATAAAATCTTACCAATCAAGTATTAATTTCTAAATTTTACAATTGAACACAGCTTTCCCTGTATCTCTTTTATTTCTGTTATAACTAGAAATAACCCATTAACATCGGTTAGTTCCTCTTGTGTTAATACCGAATAGCGCTTCGGTAAAAATGATTCAAATAACCCATCTAATTCAACAATAATACTGGCGCCATATTTTGCTGTTACTCTCTTTATATTAGTAATTTTAAACGTTTACCGATTACTAACTCGCTCAATTTCTTAGTTGGTTTAAAATCAAATTCAGAAACTGCGTTTGCCTTTTCCATTGTTATTAGAACTTAGAGGGAGACGATTGCACTGCAAACTTTCTAATAGATACTGAAGACTATTATCTACTTACTTCATTTTATATGTGAAAAACCACATCCTTATCTATATTTTTTTACTTGAACATTCAATTCCGAATTATCATCTTTCACATTACAAATTAAAAATAAATATTAAAGTAATTGATCTAGCAATTTTCGAATTTTTTGTATTAATGTTATTTTAGTAGAACACTCAAACCCAAACAGACGTAAATTAAAATCACCAGCACTTACCACTTTATTGGAAAATTTATTGAATTCGTAGTATATATTATTTTTTATAAAATATAAATTACCATTGATATACCTAATGACACTATCGATTTTTTCAGGAATGCCGGGAAATTTATCAAAAATAATTCCCCTAGTTTTTAATATTAATTCGCAATCATTAACTTCCACGCAATAATAATTATTGTAAAAAATATAAGTTTTTCCACTGTATGTATTGAAGGCAGCGTCAATTTTGGAATCAATTGGTATACCAAATATACAACTAGTATTATATTTATGTAGCAGTTTGAAACTTGGAAACTCAACTTTATAAATGACACTATCTCCATAGATCATGATAAAGTCGTTAGAGTTTTGATACATATTGATATGGATTTTTCCCCACAACATTGTGAAGAAAACTTTATTTTTGCTTAAACCATAATTTTTGATGACTCTGTATGTTTTTTGAAATTTATTTATGTATGAACATTGATTTTATGTTGATATAGTTTTGACTAGGGATGTAGTTCGCCGTGTGGCTATGCGATATCCTTGGACACGTCTTGATATCCAAGTAAGAGGGTTGTATATTTGAAGATAAAACTTTTTTATCTTTAGTTTAAGTAATTTCGGTGTTTGTTTTTGAATTAATAGTGGTTGTGATTGCTGAATTTTGATTTTTAATCTCTTATTTGGCGTGTTCTCAAATC
The DNA here is from genome assembly GCA_935421215.2 of Melolontha melolontha. Taxonomy (NCBI): domain Eukaryota; kingdom Metazoa; phylum Arthropoda; class Insecta; order Coleoptera; family Scarabaeidae; genus Melolontha; species Melolontha melolontha. The sequence goes on from OW285238.1 coordinate 84,524,618, forward strand.
TTGGTATAAAAAAATAAAACTACGTAAGTTTATTTTATATTATTACATCATAGTATTTCTTTGTTGAATGCATTTACTGTATATTGATTGTATGAATTTCTCTATATATTTTAACTTTAGTTAATATAGATGACAAAGATAAATTTTTCGTTTCTAGTCATTTTTTGTAATGTTAAATTTTAGAACGTTTTAAATTTTCAAGGTTGGAGTTTTTATACTTGTGGTATCGCGCAGGTGTTAGAGATTTCGGTTTGACAGTTTTATCTGTTTACATTTGAGTTGTTTTTTCTGGGGTGATAGAAAAAAGGTATCTTTGGAATTTATTAGTATTAATTTTGTTCGCGATTCATTAGAGGACGTTCGAATTTTTTTAGCGGTCAATACCAGCAAATTATTTTGCCTCTATGTGTAATTATTATACACAGGTCTTTATACTCTATAAAGAATTAATTTTTTTAATTTTTCTTTATAATAAAATGTCAATTGAGAATTGTGATTTTTAATTATAGTTAACACTTTCGTTTATACTCGATACTGGCGCCTTATTAAATGTTGTAGGAGTATAATACCACGTTTTCCTACTGGAAACCCGGAGAGGAAAGCTGTCTCATTAATGAAGTTTACCGATTGAGCATCAAAGTTGGACAGTGTTGTGGAGAATAGTGGTTCATTCAACGAACTCACTATTCATAGCAATATGCATGTAATTTGTGGAAATATCTGGTAAATAATCGCTTATTCTCTCTGGTTTATTAAACTTCAACTGTTTTGTGATATCCGTAATCCATACCCAATCTTTATAAAATATGCACATATGGTGATTAGATGTAATAAAAACATTAGTTGGTTGAATTGCACACAAGTTCGGAGCAATTTTCTTATTAATGCTAATAGCAGTAGAAGTTGAAGTAGTAGTAGTAGAATCTGTAACATTTACTCTATCTCCATAAATATATTGAATTGTCTCTATATCACGGTCAGAAAAATCAACAACATTTTCACGATAAAATGAATACATAATAGATGATGGATCAGAATTATGTTTTAATCCTAAAGCATGTCCGATCTCGTGTATTAAAACTGAAAACAGACTGGTTTTATTCATCTGTATATCATCGAGCCCGTACTACCAGTTTTCGCTTTTATCTAAATGAATTTCAACACATCTATTTTTTATTGGTGGAAAAGCGTGTGCTAAAACACCCCCTTTCCCATCGAAATTTGAATAACACCCTCCTTTCATACACCGCTGGTTATTTCTATGTGTATTCATCTTATCAGAAAATGAAATTGCAATATCTGGTGTTTTCACTGAGTAAATGAATGTTAAATTTATATATTTTTGCCATATATCAAGCGCTTTTCGAGCAACGTTTATCACCGACTGACTCCCCAACGAAAAATACCATAATACATTGTTTTTATTCCATTTAAGTTGATGAGTTAAAGAGTCTTGAGGAAAATCTGTTATACCACAACGAGGTCTACTCATTAACTCTAATGTCTCATTATTCAGTGCCCCATCAATAGTTAAAGTGTAAAATCCCTGAAATTTGATTAGACCATTTTCTACATCTGTGATCGATGTTTCAGATGTCTCTAAATATCCATAATTCTGTAGATAGTTGGTGACGTTAATCGATAAGACAAATCGAATTATGGTGAATAAATATATGATGCTATATTGCAACATGTTTTAACGTTGATGAGAGAATGTCAAATGATAATGTAGTTGTTGTGTGTGTTTAAATAGAAACAATTTTTAATTAACAGCTCGAATTATAATGAATAAATATATGATGCTGTATTACAACATGTTTCACTGTTGATGGGAGAATGTGAAATGACGTCGTAGTTCTTATGTGACTGTTTAAATAGAAACAATTGTTACTTAAATAAAAAAATTTATTATTTCATAATAAATAATACAATTTCAATATACATTTTTAAATAATTTTCTTAACTACCCCCTTTAATGGTTGATATTCAATAATATTGTCGTATAATATAATCAATGCGTAAACATTAGTGTCCACTTTGAATTGTTCTTCACATTCCATTTCGAGCTTTATGTCTACACTAGATGAGAGAAGCGATTCATTTTGATGGGCACAATCAACGATGTAGAAAGTGGTATTGTGGAATTGGTTAAAATCTAAGAGTGGTTGGTTTTGACGACCATAGTAACTGGACTGGAAATTTGCATACATGTGATACGCAACAGCATAACGTTTTAATCCCATATTTAAATTCATGTTTGCGTATGGATAGCTCTCGGAATTTAAATATAATTTTACATTTGTAATTGCAGAATGGTCAAAGTCTGAAGCGTCCACGTATACATTATCTTTTTTCTTATATTGAAAGCCGACAATAACGTAACGAGGTTTCTCTAAATTCGTGCTTGTCTTAATTGGCCAAATATCGTTTTTCGTAGTACGTAGAGAAGGTAATTCAAAGAGTTCCCAACGCCTAAACGGAATGTATATCTTTTTATTTTCCTTGAGAGCTTTGCAGCAGTTTCAACCGATTCTTATCATTTAGGGTTATGTGTGGAACATACCACTCAACCTTACCAATTTCTAATTTTGCTCTCTTTGTACCATCTTTCAGAGTGTTTTTATAACAATTATCATTTGTTTTGATACGATTTAATATTAATTCTTGATTTGCATTAATTAAAATTCTTCCCCAGTCCTCGAATATACCAAAGAAAAAGTTTAATGGTAAACAAGCATTAAATTTCCCTGCTCATAAGGTCGGATGTTCATCTTTAAATGGACACCATCCGGCCATTGCTAACATCTTAGATTCACTGTCACTATAAGAAACTTATGCTTTCATCGTCGATGTAATACCTGGTTTGATACACCTATCAACTTCAACGCTTGTTCAAATAAAAACGCATATGCGTTATTTGTCAATTTACAAGCACCAGTTCCCGTAGCATCATCTATGAATTTACCCTCTATGCGAATAAAACTATTGCTAGGTAATGTGTAAATATCTTGATGTTGAATGGAAATGCGAATTTCATCGTTGTGTTTAAAATTACTCGTTCTAGGGTAGTAGATGTGATATTGCTCTTTTACGATGGCATCATTAAACTGCACTCCTTGAAATATATCTAACTTTTCCTCCATTTTTCACTTTCAATCCAATAGATTTTAAGAAAGCGATATTCGTAGGTGTTAATCGTTGGCTATCAGGCAACTGAATGACTGCTTGCTATATATATATCTGTTAATTTTGTTATTTCTAAAAGCTAGATTCATCTCTCCTCAACTCCAATGTAACGACCGCGCACTCAACAGGTCTAGGCATTTTAGGTAATTTGTCACGCATATAGACATCTCGAAAATTTGGTATAGCACTGGCGAATTTAATAATATCTCTATCTGTCAGAGCTCTGTCAGGCAGTCGATTTATAAGTTTTTTTGATAGGGTTTTAAATACAGACTCAATCCCTTATTATAGGGTTTTAGGTATAGACCGATACCTGTCTTGTTTCCCAATGCAACAGCTTCCATAATTTTATTATGTCTTTTCGCCTCATACATCTGCTGTTGAGCTTCCTTTGTTTTGCTAACAGCTCTAGCTATACCTGCAGCACCACCCGCTAAACTGCCTAATGCACTCAAACCGGCAAATAGCGGTATTAGAGGCAAAATTCCTCGCGTTTTCGGTAATGGAGTTATGCGTGGTACCTTATTCGTTTCCGACCACTTGCCTTCTTGATAGCAATTCTAGCAGCTTTCAGCGATATACCTGCCCAGCTTTGACTTTATAACCTTTATAAGCTCTGAATACGTTTTTCACCTTTAATAAAACAGCTTTAGTAAATGGTTGTTTCCTTCGCATCACACGCCGCTTCAAGCCCATCCGTAATTTACGTTTAACTTTCATAGCGTTCGTAACCGCCCACGATTCGGATTTTTCACCTATCTGGCTGCTTCTTCTAGTATACGATCCGCTTTATGTCTATTTTGTAAATCTTTATATTGAGAATATGTAATGTCGTGTTCTTTGCATGGTTTATCTAACGGATTTATTCCAGAATCACCTAGATTTAATCTCTCTCTTAATTTCGTTCCTGGACCGCAGAATTGGTATCCGCCAGGTATGTGTAGTTCAAATGGTAAATTGTTGATTACCGAATTCAGCAGACCTCCACCTTCCCTGAATGTTAACATTGAACTGATTTCTTTGGTATATAGTGATTTGTATTTAACAAAAGTTTTCAGATTCCAACGATGCGTTTTATAAAACAGAAGGAACAGTTGAACATATTAAATTTAGATACTTGCACCGGAGACCTAAAAGACTATCATAGACATGGTGTTTTATTGCCCAACTCGGTTCGCTGTATTATTTGTGGTCCTTCTAATTGTGGTAAAACAAATGCTATGCTATCACCATTGTTTAACGAAAAGGCACTTCGATTTGAAAACATTTATGTTTATTCTATATCGTTGTATCAACCTAAATATCGATTGCTGGAAAATGTTTTGAGCAAACTACCCGATATTAAATACTATCCCTATAAAGAAAATGATGACATTATAGATCCGGCAGATGCGAGATCGAATTCTGTATTCATATTCGATGATGTAGCCTGCGATAAACAAGATAAGATCAGATCATTCTTTTGCATGGGTCGTCATAAATTGGTTGATAGTTTCTATCTATGTCAAACCTACACTCGCATCCCTAAACATCTAATCAGAGACAATGTAATTTTTTTAGTATTATTTAAACAAGATGATACCAATCTCCGTCATGTGTGTGAAGATCACGTGGGCACCGATATGACATTTGATTAGTTTAAGATGATGTGTGGTGATTGTTGGAAAGATAAATATGGATTTCTAGTGATAAACAAGGACTGTGATATACAAAAAGGTCGATATAGAAACAAGTTTGATTGTTATATATGTTTGTAAGTCTCTAAAGTTGACATTTATACCTTTGCGCTCGTATGAGCAAGTATTCCTGAGATGGAGGAACCCTCAGAGGTAGTTGAAGAAAATGTTTGCTGTTGTGATAAATTAATCAGATGTTGTGGGTTATGTTGTTTATTTAGTGAATGCCTTTCCTCAATATTATTCCTCAGTCTCACTATAATAAAAGGTTGATTTTAAAAGTCACTGTTCGGATGAACTTGTTATCAGTATCGATCAGTTGGTTAAAGTGTTATCATGGCAAAAAATAGACCATTGAAACGAAAGGAGATAACAAAAAAATCTTTAAACGAAAAACTTAAACAAGAAATTGTTAATATTACCGATGCTGTTAGGAAAAATCATTTGCAGTTAAAACTACAACGTTCCAGTCAAGATGAACTCTTACAAAAATTATATAAACCCGTCACGGAACCTCTAAAAAAAATTGCTGTTGCAAACTCAGTTAAATCGAATGACGTTAAATTGGAACAATTATAATTATTGTTTGTATTCGGGCTCCTTGTTTGATTGTAACTTGTATTTGGCATTGGTTGGTGGTTATAATTATTGCGATTATTATTTGTGTTGTAATTATTATTATAATAATTATTATAAGGGTGGATGTTGAAAACGATTATTAGGGTGAGAAGGTCTATGCGGAGGAGATTTATGCCATGCGTTGTTTGTAGGATAATTTTGAGACGGATGATTCCGGTTGTTTGTCATTCTGAAATTAGACTGTTGTTGATTGTGGGTACTTTCGGTAAAATTATCCAACCGTGACAATATTTCTATTAACGAGTCCATGTCGGTGACTTTCTAGCAGATGATGGCTTGTCTGTCGGTTAAGATAAAATGGTTCAACAACTGTCTGGCGATCATCGATTCTTCCATGTTACTTATGTGCTTACATTGATTGTATATTCTGGAAGCATACATCTCCCTCGTGACATGTCCTAATCGGTATTTTCCAGTAAGCAGCCTGATTTTAGCCCTATTTTGCTGGTTTTCATCCCAGTAATTGCGTGTGAATAAAGCGACAAATTGGCTCAACGTCAGGCGGTGATCTTCGATCATCTGGAACCACTCCTGTGCGCTATTTCGTAACGTTGCCCTGATTACTACTAATCGTTGTTTCTCCTCAGTGGCGTCTTCCAAATATCTTACATTTAAGATACATTTAAGATATGTCATTGGGTGAACTCGTGTAATATCTCCGTCAAAATGTTGTATGTTTTCTATTTTTATGTAGGGTTACCATTGTTAATATAATTAATACGTAGTGTATAATTTTTAATTTTATTTTCTAATAATTGTAAATTAGTTTGTGTTTTTGTATAATTCTCGTTTTGTGTTAATTTGATTGTGTCCATATTTATTTTAACTGTATAAATTTCTTTCTCATAGGTTTCCCTACAGTCATTTATTTGTGTATTTATATTATGATTTAAATTTTGTTTTAAAATCTCTGTCCTCATTTATTTTATTGTATATTATTAATTTATTATCTATTAAATTGTTATTTTCTATTATAGTTTTATTTAAATTTTGTTGTAAATCTTTGTTAGCATTGTTTTTATCTCTGTAGTTTTGTAAATTTCATGTGTGGTTGAATCTAATTGTTTTGCCAATTGTAGGTTTACGGTTTCATCTAATTTAATTAATTTAATTTAATTTAATTCGTTTTCTTCCATAACCTCGTGACCTTTGGATATTTCCATTATTTTTACTTCTAAACCTTCTTCAAAAGCATCTAGCTTATTGTCGATATTTAAATTATTAAGTTCGAAATTTTCGATGATATTTTGTATATTGACTTCTATTACAAATGAAACAGAAATGCAATATACATATCTGTAACTGTAAACATGGACAATACACCTCGTATTTTCAGCATTTACTTCTGCTTAAGACACGTGTTTTTGACATCTATAGGCGTCGTCAGTCAAGCTAGTGGAGCAATGTATACAAATGATACAAATCTTTTAAGAACAGATTTGTATCTGTATAAACATTACACTGAAATCGCCTACAAGATAAAGCAAATTTCGTTCTATAAGGTGGCACTATTTAATAAGTAACATCTGACGGACGAAAGAGACTATGTCGAAAACACGTGTCTTAGGCAGAAGTAAATGCTGAAAATACGAGGTGTATTGTCCATGTTTACACTTACAGATATGTATATTGCATGTCTGTTTCATTTGTAACAAAAGCGTAATATGTGCATAACGTATTGATATACTTAAACATTTTTGTATATTGACTTCTAGTTTAGCTATCAGATCATTATTCATATTACTTATATTTAATTTCATATTAGTTAGGTCTTGTTTTATATTTGTTAAGTCTAATTTTAAGTTTGAAATGTTTGTTTCTAATTTGTTGTTCGTTTTCTTTGTTAATTCTTCTTGGTTTTTCATTTATACCATTAATGCATTCAACATATCCATCATTTTGCTGTCTTCCGGTGTACTCACCTCTTGTGATCCAGAAGGTAAAGTAGTCGGAACATCCCCTTGGTCAACTCTATCTTCTTCCACATCATCTTTTGCAACTTTGGAGCGTTGTTTTGTGTCCATAGTAGTATTAAGTTGGTAATATTAAATAGAAATATGTTCGTATGTAAAGCGATATTACGAAAAAGTAATTGTAATTGTAGTAAAACATTTGTGTTAATTTTTCTTTCTTTTTCAATACATTTAATAGACACACGTAAGTAAATATAAATTGTACAGGTAAATAGTAAAAGTATATACAATCAAGTTAGTCTTCCTTACAACAAACCATGAACTCCTGTTTCTGGTAATTCCTTCACAAGTATCCCCTGGCAAACTTACTTTCTTCGACAAATGACAAGACAGAATTACAAAGTTCCATACAATAAATATCATAGATTTTATGGATATAAAATTAAAGTTATGAATATCTTGATTTATTAGTAAATTATTTATTTATCCGTCAGCTAGATCTGAGTGTTAAATTTTTGTTTATAGGATATTAACAAAGCCAGCCACGGTCGGGCGTCAAATTATGCAATGCCACCTCACGTTGGGCTGACAAATGATGCCGTACGACCACTTGAATGAATAATAATAAGTAAATAATTGTACTTCAACAGATAGATTATGAAGGTATTGGGCGCCTTTATTTGAATTATAAAATATATGTATATATTTTAATCTAACAGCTGATAGTATTCCTAATTATAAATAGATGTCGTTAGGAATTCAGAATTATAAATCTCCTACCTCAGGATCCTCGCGAGTAGTAACACTCTTTAAAGCTTGATAAATAATAAATTAACAATATAATTAAAATAGATTTAGCTACGCATAGATAAATAAAAACACCACTTTAAATTTACACATAAAATACTTATTTAACTTAAGATATCTATACAAATAGATGTGAAACTTGGCGCAACGGGAAAATTGAGTATTATCAATCTATGTTTGTAACAGTATAAGTGAAAAATTGTGGTTATATCTAACCAGTTGAAATTACGTAAGCAGTGATTATTATAGTATAAACAATTAAACTATGTTAATCGGTAATATATTTTGAATTGATAATTAAAATATAAATTGTTGTACTTTGATAAGTAAATAAATAAACGTGTGGTTTTTAGAAAAGGGCAGCAATTATGACTGGGATTCTACGGTTAACCTTAATATTCGGCCAGGTATGGAAAAGGAAGGATATTCTGGGATGGATCAGGTGTTTTTCAGTATAAAGTCCGGTGTTGGATATAATGCACTTGGAATAATTCAGATACGTTAAAGTTTTATTACTTTAAGTAGTTTGAGCATTTGGTGACCTTCACAATTGCATAGCATCATTTGTCGATTTCTCGCAGATAACTGATTTTTATCAGGCAAAAATTATCTTAATCGTTGTTTCGTCGTTATATTTAAATTAATTTTAAAAGCGGACAACTATATTTTAGATGCGACTCTATGAAAATTTTAATACCGACGCCAACATTCATTTTTTTCTTCCAAAGCCTTTTTAAAAAGCAAAAATAATCTTGATTTATACTTTATAATGATAGTTATTTTAATTGTTCTTCAAATATTACTATGATTCAAATGGAATGATAAAATTAATATTCGAATTTACATGTATTTGTGAATAGCTTTTAAATGGTAGGTTATGTTATAAGTTATAATGTAAATATAACCTGTTCGCAGTTTTTCCATATTTGAAAAATGGGCGTGTCGAATTAATGTCGATATAAAATTCAAATGTAAATAAATGAAATATCTTTTTTTATTTCGCGTAATTGTCTTGAATGACCAAAATGAAAATTAAAAATATTAAAAGGAAATTTTGAAATAAATATAAGCTTTCCTAAAATATTAAAAGTTGTGATATTCATGTTCACAAAATGCAGCAATTCAATATGTTGTTTTCCTTATGCTAATCTCCACCTTGTCATTTACAGTTTACTGGAATATCCAAGCAATACGTATCATAACAATATATGTAAATATATATATATATATACATACAGGCTGATTCATTTTCGGCCCTCACCATGGGGATCTCTCTTATTATTGGAGATAGAGTATATGTTTAAATTTGGCAAAGTTGTTAAATTTTGTGTTTGTTATAAATCCGTAAAGAAAATAGACCTGTGACAAATGACCTTCGTTATTTAAAAAAAAAACGCGAAAACCCCATTTTCTTTTTTTTCCTGTAGAACCGACATTTGGCTTTGTAGAGAAAATATAAAAACACATCCTCGTGGCCATTTATAAACCTATATCCAGTGGTGTACTCTAAATTTTTATACGACGTTTCGTTTCTTTCTGGCCATCATCAACTATCTAATTTCTTATAGGCGCCATATTGGATTTAGACATCATCAGAAAGAGTTTTTTTTCTGATTTCAACCATGTACCACATGCTGACTAAAGTTTTTGACATTAGGTTTTATTTGAAAGAATAAATTATAAGATTAAATAAGGTAGCCATGGAATTTCAATCTGTCAAACATTTCATTTATTGTTCATTAATAATACAAAAATGTCATACACTAACGAAGAGAAACGAGATATGATAAGTATTTTTTATTTAAATTTTATTAAAATTTAACAACTTTGCCAAATTTAAACCTATACTCTATCTCCAATAATAAGCGAGATCCCCATGGTGAGGGCCGAAAATTAATCAGCTTGTATATATATATATATATATATATATATTGTAATAATACTGGCCCCACGTTGTATGCCAAAATGTGATAATATCTATTTGCTTCACGTGAAATCGTAAATACAATATCGATTAAAGAATGAAAAAGAATAACTATTGTAAACGTATGTCTGTGATAATATGTTATTACATTTATAAAGATATCGAAGTCGGTACTACCAACAATAAGGTCAATAAATAGGTCAATAAAAATGTCTTCCGGAACTAACTTAGCCGAAGAGATGAGATTATTTTCGTTCTGAGGGTGTGTTTCTCAACAATTTGTCAGTTTTGATAGGTAAAAAGAATCTTTTTAAATAACATAAACTATTTATTTACGAGGGCGTATTTTTATGTTATCTACCTAGCCATGAAACAAAAGAGTGACGATGTCAAACAAATTATTGAAAAATTTCTGTCACTGTTAGAAGTACATGTGTTAAGTTATGTTTAGTTTGTGCTGTTTATAGAGATTTGACACGGTACATATCTCGATAAAATGAGTGAAACTAAAGGTTGAACATCGCAGCGTAATAAAGTTCCTGACAAAAGAAGGCAATTGTCCAAAAGCAATTCATGAAAGAATGGTTGCTGTGTATGGGGAAGATACACCATTTTATTTCCAAGTAAAATAATGATCTAAACTCTTTCGATGGGGCCGAGAGTCAATCAATGATGACCCAAAGTTCGGACGACCCGTTGAAGCTCGAACTGAAGACATTGTGCGAAAAGTCGAAAATTTGGTACAGAAAGATCGGCGCGTGAAGATCTCTGTCATTGCCAATGAAGTCTGTATATCCGAAACAAGTGTGCTCAAAATTTTGCATAACGATTTTGGTATGAAGAAGGTGCCTGCACGGTGGATACCCAGTTTGCTTACACCTGCACAAAAACTGTGCAGAAAAGAAGTTTCTCAAGAAAATTTGTCAAGTTGGAGAGGGACAAAACATTTTTATCTCGAATTATTACCGGGGATGAGACTTGGGTATATTACTGGGACCCTCCTACTAAACAAGAATCCATGCAGTGTGTTCATAAGGGCTCTCCACCACCAAAAAAGGCCAAGACACAATTTTCTGGAAAAAGCTGATGGCAACAGTTTTCTGGGATGCTGAAGGAGTCTTGCTTAATAAATGTATGCCGAGAGGGTCTACCATAAATGGAGAGGCTTACGGAAACACAATTAAAAATTTAAAAACTGCTCTGGAGGCAAAACGCCCGCATTCTTATCCACAAAAAAACTTGTTGCTGCACAACAATTGTCGGGTTCATAAGGCAAACAAAGTTCAGCAGATAATCAATGACTGTGGGTTTATAGAGTTAAGGCATCCACCTTATCCCCAACCTAGCTCCGTCAGACTTCTTCTTATTCAAAAATTTAAAAAAAGCATCTCAGGGGAAAGCGTTTCGCTTCTGATGAAGAACTCAAAGAGCTGTTGAAGAATATTTTGCGGGGTTACCGAAGCAATTTTTTTCTGAGGGTATGGGGCAACTGGAAAAAAGATGGAATAAGTGTATTAGTGTTGAAGGGAGTTATGTAGAGAAATATTTTTTTTTGTTCTCTTATGTGCCTTTTTCATGGCTAGGTAGATAACATAAAAATACGCCCTCGTACTATATATAATTAGGTCTGATATATTTATTTACAATTGCAGCTATTTCTAATATTATAAAATAAACAAATTTTAATGTTTATATTTCAAATACAACATAATTTATGAAGAAAGAAAGAAACATATGCAACAGCTTTGAATCTAAGAATCGAGAATTAATGACTATATTAAATAAAACTGGTAAATCGATATTATTGAACACTTAAATGATGATTTCTTGGTTTTAAATATTTTTAGCTCATCACTTACATGATTAGATTCATTGTAACTATACTTGGAGAAATTTAGAGACACTCGGATCAACTGCTATAATGCTTCTACCACGAAGAAAATTTCCAACTTCTATCCTAGCTATTGACGAATCTAGTAGTGATTTGAAAGCAACAAATCCTTAACGTTATAAATGGATAAACTTGGCCGAACAGCTAATATGTTTCCAATTCCTTCGTTTCTAAACCAGTTAATAATAATTCTTCCGTAGTCAAGAAATTATTTACCAAAATGCACCATATGTAGTTCTTTCGTAACCAGGATATTATTTACCAGAATACACCATATATAATTCTTCCGTAACCAGGATATTATTTACCAGAATACGCCATATATAATTCTTCCGTAGCCAGGAAATTATTTACTAGAATACACCATACATATATAATTCTTCCGTAGCCAGGAAATTATTTACCAAAATACACTATGTATATCTGTTATTTAAATTAATAGTAATCCAACCTTCTGGGTTCCTCTCCAGGTATTTAAAATTACAAAATTGCTATTTTAAAAATTCAGCTTCTAAATTTTTATGTATCTTCTTCACAGGTCAAAATAATAATAATCCTTTTCTTTTTTTTCAATTGCCATGGTTATCTTATATACTTTCATATTTATCCAAGTCAGTTAGTTTTTTTTTAAAATGCCAGTTTTATATTCAGTAAGTCTAAATACCTTTTCGTTTTTTTTAATTCAAATTTAAAAATGACATTCATATAGTTAATTACGGTTATTAAAGCTACTCACTTGCATATGTTAAATTTTACAATAATTTACATAAATTGACTAAATATAATTTTCACGATTATTCAATTTTAAAAATATAATTAACTAAAAATATATGCCAAGATTCAACTCTAATCTATATTTATAAAACTAAGATATTAATAATAAGTTATCCAATTCTTTAATAAACATGATAACTATTACAAATTCAAACAAATCAAAATATCTCTTGCATATGTTAAAATTTAAAAATCTTATAAACATAATATTAGAAATACCTCATCAATATAATGGAGGTTTATCCCATTATAATATATATATATATATATATATATATATATATATATATATATATATAGTAAACCTAATCAGTAGGCGATTAAAGGTCTGTATATTACTAAAAAATATATGTATTTAAAAAACTCTACATGTTTCGGCAGTAAGCCTTTATCAAGAGAATACAAAATATAAATGACAGGATATAAATGTCAAGTGATTAAGTTGCTATGGTTTAAATTATTCAAAGATACATTCTAGTAATAATAATAAATCATGCCTTAGTATTGGGTGTAATTTTAATAAAATAAATACTTAGGTTACTTATTAATATTTTTAAAATTTTTATTTAGGAACATTATCGTATTAACATTTTTCGGTTTTAGTCCTGCACACCTTTGTTATATTATTAAACGAGCTGTACTGTATACTCTCACGCAGAACGCGCTGGAATACAAAAGTATTTCCTAGCACATTGTTTTAAAGGTTTCAGCTCCATTCCTGTTACATAAAATAATCCACCTGATGAAGCCATTGTATGGCAAAACAATATTGTAGTGGTATTTACAATAAAAGAATTTTTGAAACTAGAAGTTTAATACTTATTTCTTAGCGTTATAATGAAGTTTCAACAAGTATCTCCTTCGTCAATTAACTATTTAAAATTAAATATATCTTACATCACTTCCCTAAAAATATATGTAACATAACCTACATATTTTCAAATCACTCAATCACACCGTTATTAATTAGTATTAATACAATTACCCACGGAAACAAGCTATATAAAGCCAGTTTCCTTATTATATGATTACATTGATTACATGAGCGCGTGAATATTGTAGTTGATATTTCACCCACTTTCCATAATTATTTAATTACTAATTAATAAACCCACAGCTTCTTTTCGATAAATGAATTACCACTCAAATGCTCCTACAGTATTCAATAAAATGATTATAAATAATCTGACTGATAGGGCAGTAAAACTATCACATACTCAATACAGAAAAGATAACATCAAAAAAATTAAAACAATCTTAACTGATAATAATTATCCACCACAACTTATAGACCAAACTATTAAAAAAAGAGTACACCAAATATACAACACAGCAGACACCAATAAAAATTTGAACAATGACACAACATATATCACAATTCCATATGTTCCACAACTATCGGAAAAAATTAAATAAACTTAAAAAAAATATGATATAGCTACAACATATAAACTTAGTAATACTAATAAACATTTATTTTCAAAACTTAAACCTAAAATAGAAAAAAATCGAGAAACACATGTCGTATATAAAATACCATGTCGCGATTGCGATAGTTACTACAAAGGCCAAACGAAACAATATTTATACAAAAAAATACAAGCCCACAAATACTCTAGAACAGACAAAACTGCATTGTCTACACACAAACTACAACGCGATCACCATTTCGATTTTGAAAACACACAGATAATTGATAAAGAACAACACACAGTGAAAAGACAAATTAAGGAAATGATCAGTATTAAACAGGAAAAAAATTCAATTAACAACAGAAATGATATAAAAAATTTAAGCAGTATATACTATAACTTAATTTTGTAACGATCTACAATTTACCATCATATTATATTTTTTTGTTATATACCTTATGTTATTTAAATATCATTTAAATATCATATACTTTTGCTTATCATGCTGACTGTTCCGTGTTTTGATTCCTGTCTAGTTGTCCGAGCAGGTTTTCGTGGTTTTCCTTCTCGTTTTGAGCGAATGCCGACAACTTTGCATCTTAAGTCGCTCCACGGGCGCATACGTAATAATAACGCATGTCTTGCCTTTCCCTGCCTTTCCCTGTTTTCTGTTTTTTGCTGATGTGGCCCTCTACTGGGTTGTAGCCTAGCATATGCGCTACAAAACTCTAGGGGGGTCTGCCTGCTGGGCAGTCAGGTGCCATTCCGCCTTTTCAGCAAGAGTGAGGAACCATGCTACGTGGCGCTAACACGGCGCCGCGCAATGCACACACCACTAGGACCGGTCCTGGGCGGCAACCTGGCTAGGCTGCCGTTAACAGCACACACACGTTCGACGTGTGTGCTATGCCCCCGCTTCGGCGGAAAACGTTAAGATGGCACAAGTGTGACCATCGTCGGCCGAGGTAGCCACTAAGAGTGTTCCCTTGGTTAGCGATGAGCAACCCCGTACAGGGTGCGCTTCGCTGGTCTGCGCCTTGCCTCGTTGGGGCGGGGGTCAGGCCGTCGAAGTACTGCACGGAATTGTAAAGAAGTTGCCGGGAAAGGGTTGGCGGCCCAACGCAACGGCTGGTTATCCGACCTCTCTAAATTCACGCGACCTGTCACTAAACACACGCACGAGCGCACCGACATACAAAACCCTACACTTACGCTCTCACACAAAACCACACACCCATAGAGAGACGCAAGCTGCCAGCAGCAACCAACACACAAGTTCTTACCCAGAAAGAGACACACATTGCTAGCAGCGAACAACACATATGTTCACACCTTGCTATCTATTTTTTGGAATACTAAGGCATGATTTATTATTATTACTAGAATGTATCTTTGAATAATTTAAGCCATAGCAACTTAATCACTTGACATTTATATCCTGTCATTTATATTTTGTATTCTCTTGATAAAGGCGTACTGCCGAAACATGTAGAGTTTTTTAAATACATATATTTTGAAGTACTATACAGACCTTTAATCGCCTACTGATTAGGTTTACCATATCATACCAAGGTCACGAAGTTATTATATATATATATATATATATATATATATATATATATATATATATATATATATACACTGCTCAAAATCGTACAGGGATATTTTCAAAAATAAGATGTAAAAACAGAATATCGTATTGTATATAAATATTTTGAACAAAATGAATATGCACAAAGGTTTTATCATATTATCTTGCTAACAATAGAGCGATTGTGATTTATTTGCAAACATCTATTTATTAGTTATCATGACGGGTATTAAGGGGAACAATATACCTTAATGTAAATAAGCAGAAAATATGAACTTACGAAGTAGCTGCAGAAATTTAAGGTTCTCCAGCAAACTACTTTTTTTCTCGTTTTTCAGCAAATTCTCTTAGTAAAGGATCTTGTAGATGACATGAACAGAAACTTCGTAATGTCAAGAATTATTACAATCGATATCCAGATTATAAAATAATGGGTAGTAAACTTTATCATAGTTTACTGAATGCTTTAAAAGATGATACTCGCCGACTATGGAAGTTATATTTGCCGAAATTCGACTGTAAGCACATACTTAACTTCTACATCTGAAGTCAGGCATTTAGATAGCCAGAGAACCATTAAGAAAATGTCCTCCCAGTATTAGTGGCCAATAATGTGCTACGATGTAAAGCCTTTCATTCACCAACACAAAACATGAAGTTTTGAACATGACCGGTAAATCAATACCACATGTTAAAACTCCAACTACAACCAGATGCCGTGCTAATCCTCCAGGTGAAGAAAGCCGTCAATCCCTTCAACGCAAGCTCCATCCAAGAAGACATTGTGTTATCAATGAAGCTGAAGATTTATCTAACAAATTAAATTCCATATCGTAGAGCCGTTAAACACAAAACAATATATTCACCATCGTCTCCTTCTAGATGCTGCATATACACATATAAACCGACTGACGGCACTTATTTAGTGCCAAATGTTCTTTCCACTTCTGTAAGCATCGTAGAAGACATCTTAGGTGTCTAAGATTACTATTAGTCGTCCATATCATCATCGCCGTCATGCTTTCCTGCTCATTACCTTGGACTAGTATCTAGAAAGTTTTCGCCTTCGTTTAGTGTCGTGCACGCGGGCACGCGTGTGTGTATTTATGAAAGCTTTTACATAAACAAATACCCAGAATTATCTATAACTTTATTTATTTAAAAAATAATATAAATGACTTGAATTCTATAAATTTATACACTAGTTTCTTGGGAAGTAATCCTCATAGATCTTATTCCACAATTCCATATTGTCTGGCAATAAATCCACACTTAGGAAAGAACTATTAGTACCAATATGAAGATAATTCAACTCATCTTCTTGAACAGGCTCCCACTTATTGTTTTCGGGGGTTGGATTTCCGTATATGGCGAAATTAGTCCACATTTCCACCATATTTCTCCAAGCTATGTCTTCTACACTACCTGCTTCAATAGTGGGCGTTGAGGAACTGTAGAAGAGATACCCTAATTCATCACCGTGGGCAGCACCTATGGAATACGGTATATTTCATTATTTAAATAAATCTACGTAAACACAACTATATTTTTAGAATTTATTTGTTGTTTTTTCAGAAATATTCAATATATTTTTCATACTGATATTTTGAGTAATAAGTTTTGTATTTAATTTTCACGAACATTTGCCAAATACAAACCAAGATCAATATCTAAATATATTGTCATGTATGTTTTTTACTAAGCAAATTTTATAGTAGTACGCAGATACAAACCTTCAAAGGCAGCCATAGCAGCGTTACTATTTTTTTCATTCAACTGAGTATCAGCAGTGAAATAGTAAAAATAAATTGGATATATGGCCGTTTTAACTTGGCCTGTAAATGCTCTATAATGTGGGTACAGAAACTGGAAATCCGTATCCAATTGAATATCAGAAGTAATATCATCCCAAGATGATTCGCCACCAGCATAGTAAAAGTCCCTGAGTCTTTGTACTATATCTTCTTGTGCCTCTGATCCTGATTCGATAGCCAAGTCCGGAGGAATATAGGCGCGAAGATCAGGTATTGGTCCGGATCCTTCGCTGGCTCCTCTTAATATCATAAGACCTTCCAAGTTATTTACCCCGTTAATGTAAGGTACTTGATTAAAATCTCCAGATTCAATAATTTCAAAAGGCCATCGGTTCATGAAAGGTTCTTCATTAGATGGTATTTCCACCACTGTTCTGAACATGTACTCATCAATTTCTTTCAATCCCTGAAAATGGAATGTAGATATGCTTAAATAATTTAAATTATTGGAGTCTACTTACAGTTTGCGCAGCATATAATTCTTCTGTAGTTAGTTGGCGTAATGACTCTAACATTTCTTCCCAATTATCGGTCTGAATTCCTAGATATTCCGCTACTGACACTGCTGTATTTCTGACATAACCCATAACATCATGAGTAAAACTAGTACCGCTTTGAGATATTGCTTTCTGATATAAACCTGGTAAGTTATTGATAGATAATTCGTTTAAATATATATACTATTTATTAGAAACTAGAAACATTAGAAACAAGCAAATTGCACTTGTTCAAAAGATTGTTTTTTGCGGAATTTGGCTGTTAAAATTAGTGAAAATTTCTTTAAAATTGATGCCTGTGGACATAACATCTTCATAAGTTCAAAGCAAATACTAATTATTTGTTTAGTATAAGGCAGTTTGTATAATTTGTTTCTGCATCGTATTTTCGAACGGGAACCTCTTGTGAAAACATTTTAATAATAATAATAAATAATTTTTAATGTCAAGAGTAAAATTACTATGTGATTTTAAATAAATATAAATAAATTAATGTTTTATGATTAATAATATACTTTACTTTGATACTATTGTTTAATTGAAAAAATTACTTTCAGAGTTTACTTACCTTTCGACATAGGTGACATGAGCTGAAGATGAACTGACATAGAACCAGCACTCTCTCCGAAGATCAGCACGTTATTTGAATCCCCTCCGAAGTATTCTATATTACTTTGAACCCATTTAAGCGCAAGTACTTGATCTTTAGGTCCAGCATTTCCAGGTACTCCTAAATCTGGATCATCCAAACTAATATAACCTAAAATCGTAATACAACATTTAAGGACAGTTTTATTATAGAGAAACTAATTTTCATCGGTTTAAACAATAATTTGTTTTCTATGTGAAACTGATATTCTCTATAAAGAAACAACGTATTTCAAAAGAAATGTAAATATTCACTGTTATAGTAGAAGCATTTAATTTTCAATGCTCACTAAAAATTTTAGTTATGTATGATATGAAAAGAAACGCTTTGAATTACTTATTCGAACTGGTAGTTAATAAATTATCTTAGTATATGTATGATATAAATGAATTTTGGGACTGTAATTAATATGCATTCCGTCAACATATTAATGAATCATACTTGCATTAACGTTTCGAATATATATTGAAAACATGTTTTCAAGACCCGCCTGTAGATAGGTCGATTATTAATCTACTGGTCAGAAAGTCCGAATGGTCTTAGTTCCAGCGAACCTTTACTGTTACAAGTTAGTAAGCTTTTAAGATATTTTTTTTTTGGCCATTAAACATGCCACTTAACGAGCTTATTTATTTGTCCAAATTATGGAGTAGCGGCCTAGGCAATAAAGCCTAAATAATTGTCCAAAAATTAGTTTTGTAGTAATAGCAAGTAAAATTTTGACTTCTGTCATTAATTAATGTCATAAACGATGTCAAAGTAGTATCAAAATTTTGCATTTGTTGCTTCGAATAATTATATTTTTGATGACCTAATTTTTGTATATTGTTATTGCTTTTATAATTATTTGAGATATGACTAACGAAAATAAATATCTTAATTTAACTTACGAGGCGATTACTTGAAAGAAATTTACAATTCTATTTATGATTTCGTGATAGTAGCAGTAAGTACGTTTTTATATTAGCAAAAATTTCATCTGGAATTCGCCATCAAGTCGCTGTAACAATAAACTCTTCGTTGTCTATACTATAAGGTTCATCATAATCTGCCCTCACGGTTAAGTTAGTAACATGAATAGCGACATCGTGATTATTACAACGATCACATAGTCAAATCCGAATGAAGATTATATTATTAGTGAAATGTATTTTTAGATTGAATTGATTTGTCAAAGTTAATGGAAAAAGTATCGCAATAGTAATATAAAAAATTACTAACCAAATAATCCTAGTCGATAATTAATTGTCACAAGAACGATATCTTTGGTGAGCAGAAATCTACCGCCATAATTGCTTTCAGTACCAGCCCCGCCTTCAAATCCACCACCATGTATGAATACCATGACGGGTAAACCAGTTACGTTCTCAGCAGGTAGCTAGTGACATTTCAAAATTTAATGTGTACGTAAATATGTATGAATATGTAAGAAACTACTTACGCCAGGAGTATATATATTAAGATACAAGCAATCTTCTTGACCAGAATTTCTTTGCGTACATTGAGGTAATTCTACCGTAGCATCGCGAACACCATCCCAACCCTCCGCTGGTTCTGGTGCCTTCATGTTTTGAAAATGGTGAAAACTATGTTATATTTTTTTAACTTTTGTATAAAATTGTATTCTAGTTTTGTATTTCTCTGGGCGTTTCGTTTTTGATATTTTTTTTAATAAGCCATTAAAAAATAAAATGAAAAGCTTTATATTATCTTTCACATTTGTTAGTTTATTTAACTATATTTTCAAGTGCCACAAAATAAAATTATCTTTTCCAGTTTCCATAAAATGCTATAACTATCAAATTATTTTATTTTATTACATTAAATTGAAACTAAACTTTTCTTATTGTTGTAGCACTTTATTTAAATTAAAGAATGTAATATTATTTTGTAGCACTTAAATATATGCTTAAACAAACTACCAAACGTTATAAAATATAATTGCTTCTGAGATTCTATTTCAATTTTATAAGCAATCATGGACAACAACTGCAGGAGCCTATAAAGTAGGTCGTGAAACATAAATTCTTCATGATCTTTTTTAGTGAATAATTAAGACAATAATTATTAAGACTGAAACGCACGAAAAAATGTAAAACTATAAAAGCACTTTATCAATCAAATAGACAAAAAGAGAAAGAAAACAAATTAATTTTCGCATATGAATCTTATCGTGTATAAAAAAATTTCACTAAAAAATATTTAATCGACAACACTATCGAGTCAATTATGATCATAATGAATTATATATGCAAACTGGAATATCTATTAATACTACTAATTAGCAGAAGTATGTAGCAATGGAAATCCTTATCAAGTGGTTTTTGAAAACAAAGGAAAGATATAGATCTCGGTTTCTGGGTTGGAACCGCGTCAAGTTAGGCGTAATTGCCAACGTTTCGTCCACTGTTTCAAGGGACATCTTCAGGGCTGTACGTAGATGTTCGTCGTTTCGCAGTAGCTTGAAGAATGCTATGACAGAGACCGGTACAACTTATATAGGGGGGACCGGGTCAGATGGTGGCCTGCTATTGGCTGGGGACAATGAGCCAATGGCATGCGTCGTATGGGCGTGGAGTTCAGTAGAGTTTGCCAAGTCGGATGTAACGTATAGCCATCGTCTCTATTGAGATTGCGGGGATGTTTGTAAATTTCAATAGATTCACGGATTTTCCTAGGGAAATAATGCGATTCACGAGACAGTATATATAGTATTAAATACGTGGTAGTGTTCAGTTGTAACACAAATTTACAGTTTCAAGCAGTCCATTTTATACATGGGGTACACATTCGAATATTTTACTAAATATCTTTGTCAATCAATTGTTTACAATTTTTAGATTTTAAGCAAGTTTATGTGCTTCTTGGATTTTGTCTGTTATGAGATAAAACAAAGAAAACTGAAGACCACTACTGAAGAAGCTACTGAAGAGAATGTGCCAAGTATTTCTTTTGTCCTTCAACCTTCCCCCGATTTTGAAATCGCTATAAATTTAAATGTGTGAAACTTTTCCAGGCCCTTGTGTAAGAAGCTAACATTTTAATTTGGTATAGCCTTAATGGCGTAAGGTAGAAAAAGTTGGAGTATCCAGAAAATACAAAAACTCTAAATCGGCTATTGGTTAATGGATAGACCATGCTTTTGGTTTAATTTTTTTTAATTCTGAAGAAGTAGGTGCTGCATTTGCATTTAACCTCCAACATGACGAATTAAATGACCGAAGGGTAATTAAATTTTCGAACTATTTGGTCGATACATGTATCAGAGAAACTTCAAGTCCAGAATTGATGTAGGAAGTCGCAAAAATTCATAATGTTTTCAAAATAAGTTGCACAATTTCTTTGAATAAAGTAATATTACAAAAAACTTTTTCTCATAATATAAAAAAAAGCAACATACATTTTCCAGTACTCTTACCTTGAATCTTAATTCACCAATTGGCGGTTTGGCATAAGGTATTCTTTTGAAAGCGTAGAAAGTACCATCGTCTACGTTTGTTCGAAAATCGCCGGTCAATCTTCCTTGAGGTATTTCCACTTCCGGGTTATCACAACTTATTTTTGGTACGAGTAGGAAAATTGAAATTAATAGCACAAACATCTTCAAGTACTCGGTGTAGCTGATCTAACGAAACGTTAAATTCGTAGTTTTTATATACAGGTAATTTTAAGTGGATCTTGATAATTTCTTGATTGTGATCTTAATTGATTCATTTATCTCTATCGTGTCCCTTAGTTTAATAAATCAAGATTTCATAAAATATCTCGTATGTTATCAGTAATGGACCACAATTATTAATAGCATTATTCAAATTTTATTTAAATAAAAGGGCATAAGTGCGGCAAACCAAAATTGTCGCTCATGATGATGTTTTCTGACTTTTAAATGAAATTACTACAACTTATACTAATCAAGAAACAGAGACTATTAACTATCTAAACTACAATAATTTCAGTAACCTAAACTAGAAGTAAATTATAATTCCTAATTTTTTATATAAAATATGCTCAATGTGCTCACCATCGTGTTCTCTGCAAAGTTTACAAGGTTTATAAATATAGGCAGCTGCATTCTTCTCATACAGGTTATAATATTTAATTCTCACAGGTTATAACCAAATATGATGAATGAGGAAAGTGTAAAATGTCTGTACCATGAGAGAACCATTACATGGTTCACAAAATTCGCGTGAAGAGCACTAGGGAATTACTGATTGACAGTATCAGCATTTCTGTTTTTGTGGTTCACTATAAAGTGGTTTATCTACGATTACGTCTTGCCATTCAAATCCAAGAAAACGAATTGTCTGTCGATTGATAAATTAATTTAGATAAATATGACATTCGTTAGAAAACCACACATTTGAAGGAACATCTGCTAACTTAGAAGCATAATATGTAACCCTTGCAACTCTTACAAGCTTGTTCGCGTTATTCAAACATTGTAAAACATATTCCAAGATCCTTTTTTGATTCACACTAGTTGTCAAAGTAACTGGATGCTGGTCGCAGATCCTGCGGTCTTAGAACGGCTTCACGTGTTTATGTTGTTAAAGTATTATTAATAAATCCTTGTTAGTTTGTTATAGCTTCTGAAACCTTTCGTTAAAAACTAGAGTGGCAAACTCTAATAAAGTAGGTATATTTGATCGCCTAGTTCCATACGGGTTAAAGTAATATTTTTTCCTGCGTTGTTGTTACTAAATAGTAACAACAACGCATGTTTTAGACATGATTTGAATAAACAAATTATTGAGTTTCCACAAAGGGAAGGAGGGGAGGGGCAAGGGGAATGGGAATGGGGGAAGGGTGAAGGAAAGGGGGAGCGGAATGGGTAGGGGAATGGGGAAAGGGGAAGGAGAAGGAGAAGGATATGGCAGAACTGCTAAACAAGTTTATAAAGCAATTTTGAACTATTCTCCGATACTTTGAGTCCGCTGCTATTTAGGGTTTATACTTTACTTGTCAGTGATTTTAACGTACCCGATTTTAATTACAACCTCGCACATCAAATCAATAAAAAGGTTGATATTCTTAGTGAATTTCACAATTTTCATCAATTATAACATTGTCAACACTAATTACTATTAGTGTAGGCTTCTTGATTTAGTATTGGTAATCCTTCATGTTAAATTCTGGTTTCTCACGATAATTCACCTACGATTCCCAAGGATTCGCACCTGCTTTGTTTATTTCTTCTCAGCTTAGTAGATCTGTTGCAGCTATTCAATTTCGGCAATCCTATTGCTTTCGTTATAACTTTCTCAAATCTAATATTATCACAAATTATTAATGCCTTTAGCAATCTTAGTGATCCATTCTAAATTCATATTCAGATGTAAATTTTACTTTATGATTGTCTTTATGATACACTTGATAAACCAGTCTCCAAAATATATTCCTGCTAGCTCTAATTTTCCTCTCTGGTTTACACCTGAAATAAAAAAAAAATTAAAAATTAAAGAATATTTATAAACAGAAATGATATACCAAGGGAGTGGAATTTTTCTAGCAATAGTTTAAAACAATGAAGTCTTTGGTTAAGAAACAGATCAGGCCTGCTTATGTTAAATATCTGGCTAATATGGAGATTAGAATCTCATTCGGAGACATTCGGCGGAAGAACATTAACCATAGGAAAGGAAGGACAGCAATCCCTGGGAGGCTTTATTATGATGTGAATTTAATGGTCCTCAGCGAATTACATTTCGTGTGGGAAGCGACAAACATTTCAAATTAGATATTAGTATATAAATCACTTTCATGACAAAAAGATCATAAAAATAATTTATACATGAACATCTAAATTTTTTAACCAGTCCAATGCTGAGCTATTTTCTTAGCTCGCACATGCCACCAGGGAAACTCCTTCTGGGACAGTTGTTTACTATGTGGGCTATAGTTTGTTCCATATTTCCGCAGTCGCAGAGGCTAGTATCTGCTAGTTTCTATTTATTCAGGATTGAGTTACACCTTCCGTGGCCTGTGGGGAACCTATTTAACTGAGGCTATTGCCTATCTTTGGTTGCCTATTTGGTTTTCTTATACAGCAATATCTGCAGTTTATGTCTTTTGTCGTGCCGATTCTGAATATGATTTAAAATTTGCTCCATTGCGCTAGGATTTTGAGATGCGTAAAAAAAAGTAACTTACCAGCGATAATGAATATTTGCCATCTGAAGAGGACGGACCACACCTAATAAATCAGTTTGAATTAAATGACTATATTCGAGACCTTGCTACCCAGAAAATAACGTTTCGAAAATTCTCAAAAAAAATGAAATGTTATTAAACAATTAAAAAAAGAAAAGAGATAGCGAGATAACCCCCCTCAAAATATTCTCACGTTGGGCGTCAAGTTGCTACGGTCGCGCCTTCTTGCCGTTAGGCGATTATCGGTAGCGTTGAAAGAAAGGTAGAAGGAAAACAAAAAAAAAACAAGGTTTCGGGCAACTACTATTGCCCCACCTACCCGCTCTTGCCAACGTCTAGCGCCCACCCGACTATCACGAAGCCTCTACTCAGGGGTGGGGATAACCAGAGGTACCAAGAAAAAAAAGGTGGAAAAGGACGCCACCGCTAGACGTCGCAAATC
The DNA here is from genome assembly GCA_935421215.2 of Melolontha melolontha. Lineage (NCBI taxonomy): Eukaryota > Metazoa > Arthropoda > Insecta > Coleoptera > Scarabaeidae > Melolontha > Melolontha melolontha. Next base: position 84,549,986 of record OW285238.1, read on the forward strand.
CGGAAATCTCGATAACTAAAATTATGGTAAGCCAAGCGGCGGATAAATGGCGCAATCGAGTCGTCCGAAACGAAAAAGAAAGGAAAAAAAAAGTTCGTTAAACAAGCTAAGTAACCAATCTTTATTCATAATAACGTTAGGTAGAGATAACAAATCAAAGTCAAAATAAAGTAACAAAAGTACAACGTACTCTTAGGCTGAGTTGATATTTAACAAAAAAAAAGAAATGAGATGCGAACTACGTATATGAAAGAAAGCTGAATAACCTCTACACAAAACCCCCGTCAAAATACGTATTTACCTGGTTAACGAGCGGTAAGCGTGAGCCTAAACACAAAATTATAATTATATTGAACATACCCTGTATACGTCTAGAGGTTATCTATATACTAAATAAAACTAAAGTTAAAATTTTTTTTAACTTCTATGTGAAAGAAATACCCTCAGAAGAAGAAATGTCCTTAATCACTTAAACACTTGCGCAAATAAAAAAAACTCTACGAAGAACATTTTAGATTTTACCAGCAAATATCGTTTTCTTTAAAAACTAAAAAAAGTACATGACTGAAAAGTTACGTTGTATTCTTATAAGTGGAATTATTTTAAACCTTGAAATATAGCAAAAAAAAAAAGAAATATGTAATGTTGCTTCAAATTAATTTAAAATAAGATTATGAATTAAATTAAATAGAATTAAATAGTACTATAAAAAAATAATTAATTTGTGAATTTTTATAACTTAAAAATAGATTAAACAGTAATTTCTCACTCAAAGTATTTTAACGGATCTTACTCGATATAATAATAATTAATTAAGAACTTAAATTGGCTGATACGAGTACTTAATATTTAAATTATACATAAAAAACAAAATAAAGAAAGTAATTCTTAGCTTTGGTCCTCCGAAAGCCGGAAGTGGACGATCCTAATTTCCGCTGATTAATTTGTTAATGTAGCCGGGAATCGATTACTTAGATTTTTAGGTAGGCCGTAAAAAAACTGTGGGAGCTTCAGTAACCCATGGAAAAAAGCACTTATTTAAAAGTGCTAACAAATGAATAAAAATTAAAAGAAATAAATTAAATTTGGAATTACATACCAGAATGTACTAGTGGTTTTGATGACACAAACCTTATATGTCGGTAATGAGAAACGAACCCATCTCGCCACCGTAATCTCCCTTAATAAGTAAATTGGCACTTCCAATAAAGTACGTGGAACTTGATTAAATCCTTCCTTAAGTACAGGAGGTTTTAGTTAAAAACTAAAGCAGAAATACTAAAATCTAGACTCCAAGAATGGAAACTGTTAGCTCCTGGCACACATAATTTCTGTGTATCATAATCATCAGAAAGAACTCTCACACTATTTTTCAACCGATAAGGGTTCTTCATACTGCAATAGCGTCGAGAATTTGATGTTGGCACCATCCTGAAGAATGGTGTCATTTTATCGATGCTTCGAAATTGAATTTGAAAGCAGCCCTTCTTCACATAGGAAACGTTTATGCATCTCTCCTAGTTGGCAACGCAATCCACTTAGAGAAATGTATTACAATATGTCTTTTCCTCTAGACAGAATTAATTACAAAATGTCCAAATGGTATATCAGCCCACACTTCAATATTGTAGTAATTCTATTCGGTTTACAAACAGAGTATACAAGTAATTGCTGTTTTCTTTGTGCGTGGGATAGTCGATGAAGAAATTCCCACCATATTGTTAAAGACTGGCCAGTCAGGGCTCAGTATATTCCTAGACATAAAAAGAAATGGAGGTTAACGGAAGGTCAACTCCATACTAAAACAATACTAAGGGATTATTGATATACTTAGTAGGAATAAGACACTTGGCTATATTTCACTCATTTTATTATATTTCTCTAACATATATCTTTCAGCTGTTAGGGTAAAGTGTACAGTTATTGACACCCCTTTCACAAATTCCCGAATAACAAGCATTGTGTTTTTCTGTGGCATTTTCTTAAAGTAGATACCTATAGAGTATTTATTAAGTTGTCACCATAATTATTTTCATACGTTTAGGTTGGTAATTCGGAGTTATAGTGGCAGTTGCGATGTGCCGTGTATAGTACTGTATCGAATTGCAAGTAAGTTTAATGTTTTGTTAAGGGTTACCGTTGACTTTCAGATGTAAAACCTAAATAAAACCTTGAATTAACCTATACCCGGGTGTCAATAACTGTTCCAGCGCATGTCAATAACACTAGTATTTGTATACGTGTGTCAATAATTGTGTCTTATGACTGTCAATAACTGTAATATTATACTCAACTTTTTTATAGGTGACATTTTTGTAAAAATGCCGAAAGTTCAGAAGGACAATAATTACAAAAAGTCCTATTCAGAAGAAGACACCCAAAAAGCGCTAGTAGCTATTAAACAAGGAATGTCTAAAAAATCAGCTTCAAAATTATATAACGTTCCGAGGTCAACTTTAATATTTCGTCTAAGTGAGAATTTCATCAAAAATACACATGGACCAAATCCCGTCTTGACCCTAGATGAAGAGAAAATGCTTGTTACTTGGATAGAGTTATGTCAAAGAAAAGGATTCCTTCGTAGAGAAGAAGACATTAGTTCAAGTGTCCAGGAATATTTAGATAAATCTCCAAGAGTAAATCCATTCAAAAACAACCTCCCTGGCATAGGTTTGTTCAGGGTCTTCTTGCGCCGTCATCCAAATTTGTCCAGGCGAACTTCTGAGGGTGTCACGCAAGCCAGCTCCAAAGTAAGTGAGAGTAACATCAGGAAATGGTTTGAAAATATGGAAAACTTCATCATCGAGGAGGGACAAAGACATATACTAGCAGACTCATCACGGATATTTAATGGAGACGAAACCAACTTCCAACTTTGCCCACAGGGTAAAAAAGTTTTAGCTGTAAAAGGTGCGAAAAATGTGTATGAAGTGGATAGCGGAAAGGCTAAATCTACATTAACCGTAATGTTCACATTATGTGCCGATGGCTCTGTAACACCTCCAATGGTGATATACCCGAATAAAGGAAGATCATTGGAGATAGCTAAATCTATGCCAGACGAATGGGGATATGGAATCAGCGACAACGGGTGGATGAAGGCGGAAATTTTCTATGAATTTATTTCGAATATTTTTTATCCAAGTTTAAAGAAACGTGAAACAACCTTCCCGATAATTCTTTTTGTTGATGGCCACAAGACCCATTTAACATACAACCTAAGTGAATTATGCACAAATAATTCTTGTAGCCCTATATCCGAATGCAACTCGTATCCTCCAGCCGGCAGATGTATCGACCTTTAAGCCTCTTAAAGAAGCGTGAAAAAAAGGAGTTATCCAATGGAGGCAGAAGAATCCATCAGCTGATCTTACTAAAGAGCAATTTGCGCCAATATTGAAATTAGTAATGGATACTTGTCTTAAATGTGACACAATCAAACATGGCTTTAGGGCCTGTGGCTTATTCCCGTGGACAGCGGATGCTATCGATTTTACTAAATGTTTGGGTTCTGATAGAAAAACTAATGATTCCCTAACTGGAGCGTTCTTCTGAGCAAAAAATAATCAATTTAAAAACGTTTTGTGACATTGTGGGAAAAGATATTATCACCGAATTTAAAAAAGTAAATGAAAGTAATCGTCACTTGAGGGAGCCCAACTTGGATAAATTGTTTCAATTGTGGAAGGTTTTCAAAGATATGAATCTAGCTGCTCTAGTCACATAACATCAAGTAATGGCTAACATAATCTAGAACAAAGTAAACTGACAAATGTGCCAGTTATAATTGCAGACCATGTTAACAATATTTGTTTAAACAATGTTGAAGTTGGAGGTTATATAATTGGAAATAATTGCACTCTCACAAAAGCTCAAGGCTCTGAAGATAGTTCCAATATTGAAAAAGTATTACTAGAATCTTTACAACAGGAAAATCATGGCAATTTTCAAGAAAAACAATCAAACTTTCGAGATGAATTTAATACCACAGACATCTTCAATGACGACTACCAAGGAAGTTCAGCTCAATCTTTACTGAATGAAACTATCGAAATAAAAGGTAGTATTCAACACTTATCTTATTTTCCATTTGTTTTTTGGATTTATCATCTTCGAATATTGCATCTTTCCTTGGTCTATTTTCATTGGTACTGGTGTTATCTATTGTATCCAAGATTTTTTCAAGTTTAGTCTCTCTCTTTTCCGATTCAGTCATATGTTTCGCTATAGACCTCACGATAGTTTTTTTCGGGAGGATATTCATCACATTGGTAGCTATTTTCTCGTAATTTTCTTGATATATTTCCCATTGTGGAGCATCCGTTATGGGATTAATAAGTATTTCTTTTGGGTAAATGCTAGTGTTTCTAGCTTCCAGCTTATCTCTGTTTGGAATAATATCACTTTACATTGACTTCGCAATTATTTCGTTTGATAATATATTTATCTTCTTGGAATCCCTACCTTTTTTGACTTTTGTCGTTGTGTTGAATTTTTTCTTGTCTTGCTTTTCCATTTCTTTTGTAATTTTCACCTTTTTGTTTTCTTCCCTTTCTCACTTTCTGTCTTCTAGTGCTTAATTTTTCATCTTCTTCTCACTCATTTTTTTCAGGTGCATTTCTTTGAACTGAGCTGATGTGACAGCATATGGTATTCTTTCAGATTCTCTGTTGCCTTTTCTAATTGGTGTACTAGGCCAGTATAATATGTTCTCCAAAGAAGTATTCCTGTTTTGCGGGCTCCCTTGATAGCGTTAAAAGAGTTTTATATGAGATGGTAGATAATGAAAGGAATACCCTGTCCAGAGTGACCAATGTGGTACCAGAAACCAAAATCATCATCAAAGGACTTTGTTTCACCTGTGTATCTAATTTGTCGAACATTTCGGAAGGAATTCGATGCTCTTTGTGTGAAAGACAATATCATAGCAGTTGTCTTATTAGACAGAACATTATTAAAGACAGATATAATATCTGTCTTCAGATTACCTTTGCAATGTTTGTAAATCAAAAAAGAATTTAAGTAATTAGATATGATGTATGGTGGGTACCTGAATAATGTTATTTATAGATTATATTTTACTTACGAATTTGTAGTTTGTTTTAATATTTTTAATATTTATTTTTGTTATTTTCTGTCCTTTACCCATAAACATTAAAAGAAAAAGACAACAAATATCAATTACTGTATCTACCAGTGTCAATAACTATCATTACAGTGTCAATCACCGTGGCCGTAAATTATATCTGAAATTTCAAACTTAATCGAATATTACATTTATCTAGGAAGGAGATTTTTGCATTTTATTACTGAAAAAACTTTAGATAACACAATTAATCAACAAAACTTCAATAATACTATCAAATTTAAAATTTAGACTGATTTTTAGACGAAGACAATGCTTAAGGTGTCAATAACTGTATACTTTACCCTATGCTATTCTCAAAGAGTTTCTTACAACTAACTTAATCTACGTAACAGTGTAACTTATTTAAAGGTATGTGGATTGCTCTATGTATATAACTATGAAATGTTGACATTTTTATTTTACTCGACTGTTCTGCGCTCGCGTGTATTATATTATCTGCAAATGTTGATTTTCAGTAAATTTTGTATTAAAAAGCATATTCTTTAGAAAACGTACATCAGAACATGTAAGACGTGAAATATAGCATTAAAAATACAGCTTTCTTAGAACACTGTATTGAGCAAAACCATTTGCCCGATATAAATAGCTACAACTTAGTACATAATGTAATAAAAATAAAAGATTAGATTTATTAGAAATTTTAGAAATTAAAAAAGCCCAGAAACAAAATGTAATAGTCACTAATACACAGCTAGAATTTATAAAACTCCCATTATAGACACCATTATTAAACATCATTTAACCACCACCTCATCACAAAACTAGGTATATAAGTTACACTGTTATGTAGACTAAGTTGTTAGAAATGCTTTGAGAATGGCAGAACAACCGAAACATATATGTTAGATAAATATAAAAAAAATTGTAAAATATAGCCAAATATGTTATTTCTATCAAGTACTTCAATAATTACTAAAATGTTTCATCAAGAAGTGTTTGCAACATCAATTAATGAAATGCTACTAAGGGAACTGGACGGAAGGTTTTCAGCCAACCTAATTCGTAGTAACAAAAAAGAAATTAAAATAATTACCGGCTTAATAACCGGACATTGTCGTTTAAAGAAGCATCTGTACAGCATCGGCTTGGTTAGCGATCCCTGACGTAGGAGATGAAAAAAGCAGGATTATTATTGGATGCTACGAGGGTACTCAAACTTCCCCTGAGTAGGATAGTGGCTTTTATCTAGGACACAAGACTGACAGAGTGGAACTGAGAGATATATTGCAGATAGTACAAAGAGCAGTGTGCTCAAGTGGCTGGACGTGCTGGCGTCCAACCCAAAATAGAAGAACCCCAAATTAAACTTCTACAACAAGATAAAAATTTGAAAAAACCGTAAGTGTCTTGGAGCATCTTGCTTGGAATGCTTTTAAAAGTGTGACTCACAATTTTCTAGGAAACAGAAAATCTAATAGTAATATAGGACTTGTTAATGAACTTCTTTAGAAGTTACCATATATATGTAATATGCGCCTGAATGTCTTTCCTTCGAATCCCGGTAAGTGAGCGATGAACACGACGAAGGGTTTCATCACGATATTTCTGTTATAGAAAAACGTTATCAGGACAAGTGGAACAGTGAAATGCTTGCTGATTATTGTTGACAGTGCCGAAGAACAGTATAAAGGAAAACTAAAAAGAAAAACATTTTAAAGAGGACGATACCATACAGCTCTATATTATAATACAATATACATACCTAATTAATATTATTTTATTTACTTTTACTTTTTTTTTACATTTTTTTTCCCAAACCTGACATGCCAGAATAAACTTATTGTTATTACTATTGTTATAACCACAAAAGAAGCGAGAATTGTACATAGTTTCTAAAGAAATCGATGGGAGAAAGCTAGAATTACACCGGTTCACAAGAGGGGGTATCAAACTTGGAAAGTTATAGATTCATAACGATTTTGTCCAATTTTACCAAAATTTTTGAGTAAATTTTATACAACACTGTTCCTCGTAACACATGTTCAAACCTATCCAGCAATCAACATGGATTCTTGCCATTGCAGTCTACCGTTGCCGTTACGGAACTAACGGTAGTGATCCAAAATATTTGTGAGGTATTTCTATAATAAATTCCAACCAGACGCTGTATATACTGAATCTCCTCGAGCTCGCGATTCTATAGACCATCAAATATTATTAAACAAATTAAGTGCTTTTGGCTTTAGCTCATCTGCATTAGAACTTATTGCTTTATACATTGTGAATAGAGTGAATTATGTATTCTATAACGGCTTTCACTCTTTTTTTCGGCATCTAGTATTGCCCAGGGCCCATCTTGGACCTCTGATGTTTCTGCCTTTCATCGATGTTCTACTTACGTCTTTCAATTGATCTGTGCTGGCCTACACTGATGACACTAAATTTTATTTATCCAACGAATCACAGAATGATGTTGATGTCTTGCAAGATAATATTAATAAAGTGGAGTCATCATATATTTTAATGGTCTTAATTTTGGCATTAAATTCGACTCCTTTAACTTACTCCTTTTGGAATTATTCTGGTCTACTTCTAGGACGTTTGGGTTTTATTATGAGGTCAACCAGTCAGTTACACGAACTATCTGTTCTGAAATCATTGTACCAGGCCTTTGTTTCGATTAGATTGGAGTATGCTTCAGTAATATGGTTTCCTTACTACTCGACGCATAACCCCTTACTTGAGCGGTTTCAAAGAAGTTTTCTGAAATATCTTTCCTTCTGATGTGAATCCAATAGATAGATAGATATCCAAAAAGAAATATTTACTGCAACCGCCTTTTAGACAGACATAACTTCAAATACTTAAAACATCGTCGAGAGATTGATTCTGCGCCATTTATGTATAGGTTAATTGAAAGTCAAATTAATTCGCCTGAGATATTAAACTCTATAGCGTTTCTTGTGCGACGGATGGCATCACGATCTACATCAACTTTTTTCATACCAAAATCTAGAACCAACGCGCTACTAACAGCTCCAATTCGGTGTTCTCGAATTGGGGACTACTACCTGAACAGACAAAATAAGTGCATCGAATTGCGGACCGTACTTAGGATTAAAATAGGTAATGAGGGTTCGGATTAAGATAGGTAATGAGGGTTGATTGCTTTAACGAGATTTCTATTAGGATAGGAAACTTTCTAAATTCTATATTTTTAGGTATTAAGTTTAGGGTTGGCTAAAGAATACCAAGATGAAAATAGTGAAACTGGAAAATGGATGAGATATCTTTTTTAAAACCCGAGGAGGTTGGAGATTGCTTTGCTTTGGATTTCGCCGAATTTCAGCCCGACCATATGCATGAAGCTACGGTAGATTTAGCTGACTATTTAGTAGATAATTATATTGGGGAATATTCCTTATTTCCACCAACAGTTTTGGCCGAAGCTGTTGTAACTACAGAAAATTCTACAAATGCATACGAGTCCTTCATTCTATGTTTAATTAAAATTTCTATTCGATTCACCCTTCTATAAACGTTTTGAACAATTGTCAAACAGATACTTATATTTGTATTCAAAGCCTTAAGGAGCCAGTCAAATGTAACAACAAAATTGTTAGACGTAGATTAAATATGTTATCTTCTATCAGAAATCAGAATATAACAACGGTTTTTTAAAACTAAAATTTGCATAATATTTTCATAAAGTGTAAATATTAAATGTAAATATATATAATTATTGTATGTTTAAATGGATTCTTTGTCAATTGTGAAATAAATATCTATTTTTATCTGGATTCGTACTTTTTTAAAAATAAACTATCAAAGATTAAGTATAAATACGTTCTTATATCTAGTCTTTGACACTGTATTTTGCAAATAAATGAGTATAATGATTATATCAATTATTAAGAAGTCTGGTCCTCAATTCGTGGCACATTTCCAGGTACAAAACTAAACCCTTCGTTATAATTTCATATTGGTCCTCATTCATGTCTGCCCCTCCAATAAATTTTATGTGCCGTTGTGCACATGTGTGTTTAGTTTAAGTTTTTCTTTAAGTTTATTAGTGTACTTATTTTATTTCGTACATTTACATTCTATATTTTTATATAATTTAGCACACACTTTTTCGTATATTTGTCCTAAAAATGGAGTTATCCATTGAGCAATAAAGATTATTATTATTATTCAAACGAATAAGAAGTTTCCAGAGAATGCTATTTATTTAGAACGTAGTAAGAAACTAAAACAATAATTTCATTTTCTTTTGAAATAATCTTCGTTCATTTTATTCTAAAACTCCATATTATTCATATAATTGGTGTTTTATTGTAAAGATAGTTCAGCTGATCTTCTCGAAGAGGTTCCCATGTATAGCCGAACCCGCCTGCTCTATTTTCATAATACGTGAAACTAATCTACATTTCTACAATATTCTTCGAAGCTATGCTTTTAATACCAACTAATGAAGTAATTGATGTTAATAAACTGTAGAAAATATATACTAGGTCAACGTCGTGGGCCCCTGTTCCCGCCTGTTCTATTTTCATAATACGTGAAACTAATCTACATTTCTACAATATTCTTCGAAGCTATGCTTTTAATACCAACTAATGAAGTAATTGATGTTAATAAACTGTAGAAAATATATACTAGGTCAACGTCGTGGGCGGAAACTATTGGATAGTGTTTATATGAATACATACAACGGGAAAATTTCCGAATTATATAGCAATTTTTAATATTAGTGCACATATTGTGGAGAGCTTTACTAGTTATTAAAATTATTTTTAAATATAGACTTAAGTCCGGTTTTAGAAAGTAACTTTAATGTATAACAACTACTTTAAATTTAAAATATGAACCTACTCATAAATCAAATTTAAATTAGCAAAAACAAGACGAACTTTGTACCGACGGGAGGTTAGCTTGTTTTATAGAACTCGCACAAAAATTTTCATAGAATGAACTAATTAATTAAATATAAATCGTAATGTTACACTTCGCATATATCAAGAATTTTTTGTATCCCATTTTAAATTGCATTATTCAAAAATAAGTGAAATTTAAAAAGGACAAAAATTCATAAGACCCTCTGAGGCATCTTCTTATTCATATTTTCAAAAGGAATCCTTCTTTTGTATTATCGAACTGGTCATAAATGTCAGTCTTCCGAGATTATATCTGCCTCACAGTCAGCTCAACCATTTAAAGTCTGGAAATTTCCTTCCGTATTTATACTGCACATTTTAATTTAGTTAATAATTCCGTACAATTTCTCTTCTAATTATCTCTGAATCAGTAATTAAATTAATTATTGAGCTATTTGTTCCACATGTCATTAACTCTTAATTCTTAAGATATTGCTATTTGCAATATGATTAGTTATAATACAAAGGTATTTTTAATAATATAAAATATTATTAAAAATCTGGTGAGAAGAACACAAATGCAAGTTCACTATTAATATTTTCTGTGAACGTGTCCCTTTAATAATATTTTATATTATTAAAAATACCTTTGTATTATACAAAACTGGTGGGGTTTACCTACTCATGTATGTTTCAATTATTCTGATGATTAGTTATCCCTAAACCAGATCACTAAAACGTCCCTCCCTGCCGCGAAGTTTCTTTAGACAAGCTCTCTCAATCTTTGACCTTGAAAGGGTAGGCATCACTACAAGTGTATGTCCAAGCATTCACAGCAAAGCACTGGTCAGCGTTTTTAAAAAAAATTTTTACCACGCCTCCGTTTGCGACAACTTTTACCAGCAGTTAGTTGTAGTCTGCGCGCACTATACTATTCTAATCATATTCACAAAGCCATTTATTCATTTTCAGTATGCAAATAAGCTTCATTTTTTTTACTTAAATATTAAACAAAACTTCAAGGACAAAGTTGTAGTGATTTCATTATTTAATAACTTTCTGTCAGCATATTACCTGAATCTTTGATGCCTAATCATTACATTATTATTTTAGATAATTATTGTCATTATTGTCAGGACAGTACAAAATCACCACAGCTTAAATTAAAATCACAGTTTTAAATTGATATCGACAATTATTAAAAACAACAATCAGGTATTGGCATAAATAAGTGACTGGTATATATTAAATTTATATGTGTATGTTACATAATTGCTTGTATAAATTCGATGTAAAATTTTAATTTAGTTATTTAAATGCAAAATTAAAACATTTAATTTTCTAAATCATTTAAATATTTTATAAAGTCATTTCTGCCGTCATTTACTTTAATAAGCTCGTAGTTACAGTATTTATATAACCAATTCGAATATTTTATCCATGTATTTTTTTATATAAAGCTATACCTAGAATGAACGAGATTATAGTTGCCTACACATCCTATTTATAATTAGTTTAGTATTCGAAATTGAAATTAAACGAAATTAGAATAATATAAATAAAGTATGTTACGTGTCCGTAACGTTCCACCTTTTATTGTTACGTTTTACGATCAAATTCATTAACTCGTTAATATATTTTGTATTATTTGCAACAAGTCTACCTGTATAATTTTCGTATCTGCAATTTAAATTCATATTTAATTCTTTTTTTTGCTCTTCTCCTTTGTATGCATTTGACCTTAGAGTCTGCTTTTTTATTCTGTTGCTAAGAACGTACGAATCTCTTTCCGACGCTTTTGGTATTAATCGACAGCGAACGTTTAATGTAAACGCTCTTCACTTTACTCAAAATTTCGATTAATGTTGCCGTATCTGTTACTGGAGGTACTTACGGACCCGTAAGGGGATATTTAATTAATCGATTATTTATACGTTTATTCGCTTTATGCGATACTCCATTGGAGGATTTAAACGAGTTTGGTGAAGCTAGTCAGATTTTTTTTCCATCTGAGATACGTTTTCTTAGCAAACGTTCCTAGTGTTATTACCATCAAGTGCTTAAATTGGTATGTAGAGTTATATTTGTTGTAATTTTCTTTTTTCCTTATTGCCGTTGTTATCCTTTAAATAGATGGTGTTACCCATAGGCCGAAAAAAAGCCGTTATCTGACGCGGAAAAGAAAATCGCCTGAATTTTGTCTACGTTTTTCCTGTCCTCATTGTTCTTCGGCCAGGGAGGATATTAACTACCGATCGTCGGCGGCCGTGCAGATAAGAGAGTTTTATTATTCGTTTTACTTTATTTTAAAAACTATTATTTGTGCCAATCCATTAATTTAGTCATTTGTTAAAACAAAAAAAGAATTTATCTCTCAGGTGTTTCTCTTCAAGAAATAAAAACCTGCTTGACCTTCAACGATATATCGAAAACGTTTGCGTTTTCAATTTCCTTACAAACTTGTTTTTTTTCATTGTTTTGTTATACAATTTAATGTCGTAATTATAACGAAAGTCTTTCTGTACACCCATATTTAGAATCTCACAGTGTTATTAATTAATTAGGATACATTCAGTTACTCTTTAATTGAGAATTTTTACCTTTTTTTCTATTTTTTTATTATTACCTAGAATACCTATTGTTTCACCGTATTTGTTAAAATTTTTACTTTGTTGCTAAATTACTTAGAATATTTTCTATTTCACGTTAATATCTTGAATTTTACCTTTTTTTGTTTTCTATGCTAACTACTTAGAGTAGTTTGTTTGTTTTTCCTAAATTACATATTTTGCGAAAACCTATTTTTAATCTTTTAAGACAAAGAACAGTTTAGCGAAAGATCGCTAAGTTCACCTATTGATAAATTTGTAAAAGTTTTGTTAAGCCAAACAGGAAAAAATGCGTATTGCTTCTTTTTTAGGGCGTTTGAGGCCATTAGCCGTTTTGTAATTTGTTATCCCGTAATTAGTCTAATCATTTGTTTCGGTATATTTGTATATCTACAAATACCTGAAATAGTTCATTTAATAAAAATTAAAAATACAGGGTATATTCGTAAAATTTCAATTTCCATAGTTTATTCATAAAATCTATAAACCGAGTAGGTTAATAAATTGATATACATAGTTGATTGGTGAAATTATATACGGGGTGGATTGATAAATTTTATATTTTGAGTTGTTAATAAATTTATAGATACAGATTTACTCATAATAATATTCTCGTTATTATTTTCCTCTATTCCTCATCTCTCGAACCTCGAGAGTGGAACGAGTCTCGGTCTTGGAACCGGCCTTCTGCCCACGCAACTTACCTTTTCTTTTACCTTTCTTCAAGTTTCCGGGTTTGCGACGTCCAGCGGCATAAATTCGGTGGCGTCCTTTTCCACCTTTTTATTGAGTTTATTTCTTACCTCTGGGTCTTCCCACCCCCCTGAGCTGAGGTGCCTGAGAAGCCGGGTGGGCCGTTGGACGTTGGCAAGAACGGGCAGGGGCGGTTTTAGTCGACCGAGACTGGGTCTGCTCCGAGGAGCGTTTTGTTGGTTTTTTGTTATTATTAGTTCTTTTGTTTTTTTTACTACGTCGACAGACTGTAGCAAGTAAATCGCCCGCATCATTTTAAAGTAGGTACCTACATATTATTTTTACTGTCATTAAAATCTATTATGAAATTTTTAAGAATTGTGTTCTTAAAAATTTCAATTTGATCATAATTTGAGCCTGCCTTTAATATACTACCATTGGTCAATCTCTGATTAACTACTACTAATTGATTTTCAAAAGATTCGCTCTCTTGAAAATCAAGGAGAGAGAAGGCAACAACCCAGAATATTTGTATGAGCAGTTACTATGAAGAAGGTAGTAGGAGATTTGAATGCCAGATGCGGACAATCAGTTTCATCAGAAAGAGAGCGTTATGGTAAACTTGCATATCAAAAATAAAATAAATTTATTAATGATAATATTTTCCTAGAATTTAATAGCCTGTATATCAGAACGACATTAATTAAATACTTGCTATAAGTTCGGTAATTGTATACGCTTGCTTGTAAATCAGCAATAAATTAACTAAATTAATATTTCTTAGATTGGCAGCTTTTGAGAAAATGTCCTTGTGATAATTTTTCATTCAAATAATTACAAAAATCTTATAGAATGCTATTTATTCACGAAAGAATACACGAAGCAAAAAATACCAAAACTTTATATGCTATTTTCTTTGGAATTAATCCTCGTAAATTTGATTCAAAGCTCCATATTTTCTGGCAGTAAGTCGATGCTCGGTGTAGAAACTTCAGTAGCAATGTGAAGTTATTCAACTAATCTTTTTTAAGAGGCTCCCATATATAATCATAGCCTTCCGGTGTCGGATTCCCATAATATGTAAAATTTGTCGAAATTGCTACCATATTCCTCCAAGCTAGGTCTTCAATACTACCTGGTATATTTGGTGTCGATGAACCATAGAATATGTATCCTAATTCATCGTCGTGGGCGACATCAAATAATATGTACATATCATTTCACACACTTATTTTGGAGTATTTCAATTGAATTGTAATTTTTAATATTGGTGTCTAATTTGGAGTCATCATTTAGAGATTTTATGAAATAATGAAATGTTATGAAATATTCCAGTATAGGATAATCTGTTTTTTGTAAAATCAATCAGTTTTATTGTTAAATTCTATTGAAAAGACAATGAGTAAGTTTTTCACCGCAGAAACTGGAATAATTTTTATGGGTTTCGTTATTTAATAGATACTCTGAAGCGGAAGATGTGAAAGTATGTAAAATAATGAATTGATTTCCCCGTATTCGGAAACAAAATACTAATAATCATCTTGAAACACAGATTGGAAAAATGTTTAAAGGAAAATGCAGGTGCGATGATAGCAGGATGCAATAAACTGGCCATTTCAAATACTATGTCATCCGGAACTTTAATCTCGAAGTTGTAAATTTATTTAATGATTTTTTTATGTTAAATATAGGCGCTTTATATAAGCTTTAATATTTCAAAGTAAAGTGCTGTTTTTGATCAAGGTAGGATATAATATTCTAAGAAACTGTCAGAAAGAGTATCGAGTTTTCGATTTACACGTTTCGAAACAATTTAAAAATGGATTCTCCGCTTAGAGAATATGGCTAAATGATTTTTTTTATTTCGTTTTTAAAGAAACTCCAGCAATGTCATAGTTACAACAAGGAGAGGGAAGAAGGATATAACAAGTAGTTAAAGTAGCTGTAAATAATTGACTAAAATTAACTGAAATAACTTCAAAGCAAATCACGAACATTTCGATGAATGTGCGTCATAAACTAATTCCCATTTGGTTTAGAAGTTTGGTTATAATTGAGAGATTCAATATAATTCATTAAAATAATTTAACCTTTAACAAGCACGATATATGTGTATAAAACTCCACTAAATATAAACTTTTTTAAATTAATACAAATGTAATTTTCTTTATTTTAAGGTTTATGTTAATATTATTAGACTATTTAAATTTAAATAATCCGTGCCAAGTTGCAGATGTAAGTTATATACCAAATGTAAAAATATTTACCTTGAAAAGCAGCCTTCTCAGGATCACTATCTTTTCGGTTAAGTTCAATATCCGCACTGAAGTAGTCAAAATAAATTGAGTACAAAGCTGTATTAACTTGGCCCGTAAATGCTCTGTAGTGTGGGTAAAGAAATTCAAAATCTGTATCCAATTGTATGTCAGGAGTAACGTCATCCCAAGATGAATCTGCACTGTCATAGTAAAAGTTCCTGAATCTTTGTATTATATATTCTTCTGCTTCTGATCCTGACTCGACCCCTATGTCGGAAGGAATATATTTTCCAGGGTCCATCTTCATCATGGGATGCTCCTAACACCCTGCCAATACCTTAATTATTTACCCTTAATATAGGGCAATTGATTAAAATCACCGGATTCAATCATTTCAAAGGGCCATCTGTCCAAGAAACTTTCTACGTTTGAAGGTATTTCCACTACCGTTCTAAATATGTGTTGGTTAATTTCTATCAGTCCCTAAAAATAAGGTATAGATGTGGTTAATTAATTCAAATATAGACAGCTTCAAATTGTCGAAGTGTATTTACAGTTTCAGCGGCATTTATTCTTCAGTAGATAATTGCTGCAACGACTCTAACATTTCCTCCCAATTTTCTGTCTGTATGTCTAGGTATTCGGCTACTGAAGCAGCTGTATTTCTGGCATAGCCCATAATATCATGTGTAAAACTAGTACCGCTTTGAGAAATTGCTTTCTGGTATAAACCTGGAAAATTATTATCAAATAGTTATTTTAAATATTGAAATATTATTTCAAGAGTTAAATTACGGCGAGACTTAATATTCTAAATGCAATTATATTAGTGTTCTAGAACTAATTTAATTTTGCTTCGATACTTCGATACTCTTGCTTCATTTAAAGAAGTTATTCTGGAAGTTATTTACCTTTTGACATAGATGATATTAGCTGAAGATGAACAGACATAGAACCAGCACTCTGTCCGAATATTAATACATTATTGCAATCACCTCCGAAGTATTCGATATTATTTTGAACCCGTTTAAGAGCAAGCACTTGATCCTTGGGTCCAGCATTTCCAGGTATTTCTAGGTTTGGATCGTCTAAACTAATGTAACCTAAAACCACAAAACAGCATTTGAAATGAGATGTAAAATTTCAATGTATTAAAACTTTAACATATTTGTTGGGTTCCTATAGAAAGTAATTTTTTTCAAAATATTTAATGAACAACAAGTAATTTCGACATAAGTATAATAAATATACTGACAGTCGCTAAGTATGAAAGGAAACTTATTTAATTTTACCAAACAAAAACAGATAAATCATCAAGAAAAATTCAATTGCAAACTGAAAATAGATATTCAAAGACAAACTTTAATAAAATAAAATGAAAAATAACAATCTAATTCCAAGTACTAAATAAAAAAGAAAGTAGGGGACTAAACAGAAATAAATACGAGATTTCCATTAAAAACTAAATAAACAAACTGTTTACTGGTTTTTCAAAGATACCTCCCTCAGCAAGTAAATAGTAGCACGAGATGTCAGACGAGTTTTAACTATGCAACATATCAGCAGGAATTTGATGGCAACTCTTAGTAATTTTTAAGTTTTTCTGTTATTAGGTCTATCAGTCTAAAGCTAAAATTGTGGCTAACTAAAGGGGCTAATTATGCCAAAATCATTCGGCTACACATCAGAAGATCACGTAGACTATTTTATATTGCCTCGATTGCTAGTGACACCATCAAATATCAATCAATATCACTATTGAATGCGAAAATGCGGGAAGTGTGCGTTCCTAGACATGAAAGTCATTAGAAATAATAACCGTTTATTGATTGACTAGTACAGAAAACCCAGTAATTCAGATAGACTGTTAAATTACCATTCTAATCACTCGAATAACCAGAAAATAAATCTCATCTTAGGCATGAAATATAGGGTTTCTAGAATAAGCCACCCTTCTTTCAAACAACGAAACCTCAACATATTAAGCAAAATGTTCCGAATAACGGTTATCCAGGCAGTTTAATTAAGAAACTCATTTTTACCACACCTTCTACCTACAATCCAATCTTGAATAATAACATTGCTGAACAACCCAAAGAGTTCAAATATTACAGACTTCCCCACATTGTTGGTGTGTCGGAGAGACTCTCCCGTGTGCTCTCCACAGAGATAATTAAATTTGGCTTCGACAATTATAACCCAGTACGAAACTTTTTTTTTTGCAAAACTAAAGATTTGACGCCTCTGCCCTTCCAGTCCGACGTTGTTTACTGCATTACTTGCAATGGATGCAGTCAGGTTTACATAGGTCATACTTCCACCTGGCTAAAAACTACGCTCACTACACCCAAGAGTGACATTCTGACTGGAAAGAACAGATGTGCCTTGTCTTCACATATGATCAACAATGATAACACACCTAATTTTAATAGTGTTAAAGTCCTTCAGACAGCTAACAATTTAAAGTGTAGAGAGTTTTTGGAAATGGTAGAGATCAATAACAATGCGAACTCAATGAATTTCAGATCTGATACAGACAACTTAAGTGCAATATATGTTTACTTGCTAACCATTCCAATTAACAGAATCTCTAAACACCAAATCACACAGAATACTAGCTCATCTATTGTCATTTAACACTTTGGTTCCCCTCTCGATCTCTTATTTCACCTAGTAATTATATGGCACGTTCTTAAAATGTAAAATTGTTGTAAGGCAACACATTTCTAAGATTGAACAATTAACTTTCGCACACCAGGGTATACAACTGGTTGACCTTGACATGTGTGGAGATTTTGTAATTTCATGTTGAATGCCTGGATTTCAATACAGGTATTGCCGGATATCACTTTCAACTGTCAACCTCTGGTATTTCATGTTTAACCTTTTGACCGAAAACATGTGATTGTCAGGGCGAAGATTTCTTTGTTCGTTCATTTTACACGTGTTCGTTCTTTTAAGTGTGTTGTCCGGTATTTTAATTTGTGACTTCGCAGTCAATTATGTTGACGTTAGTTGTTATTTTATACAAAGGTCAAGAAATACTTATCTGCAGGCTGATTCAAATTAAGTGCGCACCTTTGCTATCTCTGTTATTATTGATTCTAGAAAGTAGGTTAAATTAGCAAATTATGAGTGTTTTTAACATTGATTAGCATGCAGTTCATGAAAAAAAATTAATAACGCATTTTCGAAACATTTTGAAACTTATAATTTTTTTTAATGGAACAGCCGCTATATTTTTTAAAATTCTGAATGCTAATGTTCTTTGTAATATAAAAGTTTCAATACAATATTGTCATAAAATGAATAATAAAGTAGTTATAGCAGTTTCTATTTCCTTCTAAATGTTGTTATTGCTCCGCTAACTTTTGACAAAACAGAGACATATTTTGTATTTAATATTTATTGTAACATATTACAGCATACAAAATTAAATTAAAAGGAAGAAAGTACATGTATAATTTATAAATACTGCTCAAAGGTGTCACCTTCCTGCTCAAAACATTTTCGTACCCGCTTCAGTACACTCTGGGTGGCTCTTAAGATTGTCCTTCTATCTAGTCGGCGAAAAACTTCTCTGACCTTGTCTTGCAATTCGCGCACGTTGTCGTATCGCGTTTTATACACCTCCTTTTTTAAGTATCCCCAAAGAAAAAAGTCTAAGGGTGAGAGGTCAGGGGAGCATGCTGGCCATTGTATTGGACCATTTGTACCAATCCATTTTTTCAGCAAAGATGGTGTCGAAGTAGGTTCGCTCTAGGTGATAGTTGTGTGCAGGAGCACCGTCCTGCTGAAAGTATAAATTTTGGCACATCAGGTAATTGGCGTTATCAAGGAAATCCTCTAGAACGTTACGAATAAATTCCAGATATCTGTTTCCTGTCAACGTACCATTGTAGAACAGTGGACCAACGACTACCGAACCAATTATTCCGCACCAAACGTTAAAACTAAATCGAACTTATGCAGCATGTGGACGAACTATTAATAAATTTTCTTGAGACCAGTAGTGACTATTTTTCTTATTAAACATACCTCTATTTGAAAAATTTGTTTCGTCACCCCATAAAATACACTGTGCTCCATTCAAATTTTCATCACAAAATCTAACAAACCAATGATAGAAAGCTAATCTCCTGGCGGAATCTTCTGGCTCTAATGTTTGAGAGATTCTGAACTTAAAGGGGATATTGTTACGTTTTGGAAAAAAAGTTCCAATTGAATTAATTAAATTTATTTTAATAATTAATTAAATTAATCTCGTAGCGATATCGCGCGGTTTAACTTTCAACTTTCCACTCTATTCAATCTACTTGATTTTCGATCTCTTTGGACCGGCAACCAGTTTTGCTTGCGAAGGATTCGTATAGAACGTTATAGATGTCGCCCTAAATCTTTAGCGCATGTCCCTTTGCTTACATCGATCTGCACTTGGTCAGTGATCATTGTCTACGCAGGTTGTGCTTTATTTATGTGCGAGTTAGAGCGTTGTCTTTGCGGTAAGAAATATCTTGTTCCTTTGTACTTTTGCTAATGATTGTCCTTTATCCTTTGTAGGATATAATTTTTTTTTATCGTATGCCTGTTAGAGAATTTTTCCCTTTTCCTGCGGTTTCAACGCAGTTAAAACTTCGCAGAAAAGCTTGACAAGCGGCCACGTGTCCAACAGGACTGATTTTATTTAAACCATCTACTGATGTTTCCCTGGGAGTTGAATTTTTGGAGGAAAACCGAGTGAAAATGGCCTCATTTTCCATTCATTCGTGATTTTATTTGAGGCGTGGTCACCAAAAAAAATCCTTCTTCTGGCCGCAGTGCTTTGGGTGAATTGCATAGGAGTTTAACGAAATAGTATTCATCAAAATCCCTTTGGAGGGCATTTCCTGTAAAGGTTGTAATTTAGACGTTAACAAGGAACATTTAAAGTAGGTGTTAGATTTTCTTTTCTTGATTTTGTTTAAAATATAAGTACTAGTCATAACCTCTTTTGGTTTTGAACGTGGGTTAACATTTCATTTAAGTAAAGGCTCTAGAGAAAGCCGATTATTAATTATTTTGTGCATTCGATGCAATTTAAACGTTACATAAATGATAGCATAGTAAGATTCTGTTAGATTGATACATTTTATTTAATATAGAGCTCGGTTATTGTGAAGAGCTTATTAATTGTTTTAATTCAGAAGTAATTTACAGTCAATTCTTTACAGCACAGCGAATAGATTATTCGTTCAGTTTTATTCATTAATTTTCTTGTAACTTAATTAGCCGTGCAAAGCATTAATCAATGTGTATTTAGTAGATAGGTGGTTACACACTAAGTTACGATGTATTGTCTTGTATTATTATTTATACTGGTTGTCTAGCTTCATTAGCAGCCAGGTGAAATTTGTATTGTCAATCTGTACGAGGCATTGGTCCTTCAGACGGGCCTACGTACTGGATAAATAATATTTTGGGGTACGTTTCTGTTTTATCTAATTAAGATCGTTATAACCTTATTTGTAAAGAACCCAGAATTGAGTATACTTAGTTGTGTTCTACTGAAAGATTTGGTCAGACACGTATTTAATTTAATTCATATTTTGGTTATTTTAATTTCTTACCTGTTAATACAGGGTGTTATATTTTCGATTGAGATTGTTCATTGCAATTCAAATTTTGTTTACTTTAATTCCTTACCTGTTAATACAGGGTGTTATACTTTCGATTGAGATTGTTTATTGCTATTCATATTTTGTTTACTTTAATTTTTTTCCTGTTAATACAGGGTGATATACTTGCAATTGGTACTGTTTATTGTATTCACTGATATGCGCCAGGGGCGTAACAGTTAAATTTCATGTGTTTGGTAGATTTAATTCTAGATTTTGGAATTACCAAATTATTATTGTCTTAGTAATAATTGATTAGTAGTTATATTTCATTAATTTCAGTAGTTAAAATCTGCAATATTGTCTTAGTGATAATTGTTGGAGTTATAATTTTGTGCTTTCGCCAACATTTGTTCAAGCTTAATTGCTCTTACGTCGACTCAATAATTTTTTTGTCAATATATAATTTTCTTTAGCCTACTTTTTTTTTTATTATTAAACTTGTTATAGTTGATGTCTTGTATTTGATTGAAACCTTTCCCACAAGTGTATGAGTTAAGCAACTGCGGTGTTAGGTATATTTTTTTTAATTCATTATCAAGTAGTTTGGGGCCAAACAAGTTTTGCTGTTGAAGCTGCATCCAAGGGAATACAAAATATAAAATTTTATATTTTGTATTCCCTTGACAAAGGCATATTGCCGAAACATGTAGGGTTGTTTAAATATATATACTTTGAAGTAATGAACCAGACCTTTAATCGCCGACTTATTAAGTTTACCTTATATATATATATATATATATATATATATATATATATATATATATATATATATATGTATATATATACATAATATTAAATTGGTAATTAAGCAAGAAATTTTAAATTTGTCAAACTCTATACCGACGAAACAAAAATATTACGAATTTAATGATCAAGTGCATACATGTAACGAGGAGGAAAGAAAGTAGGAACCTACTTGGCACGTCTACCTATTTACAGATTTACAAATTACACAAGAATAAATCAAATACAGAAAAATACATTCTCGCTCAAATGTTTATGAACGGTTTGTGTACGATAACGGTTTTAACGTTTAAATCTAAGTTCGGTAAACTATATCTACATCTAATTAAAATTCGTTATTGTAAATAAAAAAACTAGCAATTCACTAAGACATATATGCATATATAAATTATTCTTTCAATTTGCATTTAGTGAATAATTATGTAAAAAAAAATTATATTCTCGTTAATAATTTTTTCACCTAATATTAAGCGTATCTACTAGGCCTTTACTTTAAGAGAATGCATTGTAATAAGTAGCACCAAATAAATAAAATTATTCGTATTTTCACTATTTATTTGTAGCAGAAGTAATGTCTTTATTAAAAGAACTGTATATATATATATATATATATATAATAACTTCGTGACCTTGGTATGATATGGTAAACCTAATCAGTAGGCGATTAAAGGTCTGTATATTACTTCAAAATATATGTATTTAAAAAACTCTACATGTTTCGGCTGTATACGCCTTTTTCAAGAGAATACAAAATATGAATGACTGGATATAAATGTCAAGTAATTAAGTTGCTATGGTTTAAATTATTCAAAGATACATTCAGTAATAATAATAAATCATGCCTTAGTATTCCAAAAAATAGATAACAAGGTGTGAAAATATGTGTTGTTTGCTGCTAGCAATTTGTGTCTCCTTCTGGGTATGAACTTGTGTGTTGGTTGCTGCTGGCAGCTTGCGTCTCTCTATGGGTGTGTGGTTTTGTGTGAGAGCGTAAGTGTAGGGTTTTGTATGTCGGTGCGTTCGTGCGTGTGTTTAGTGATCGGTCGCATGAATTTAGAGAGGTCGGATAACCAGCTCTTGAAAAAGGCGTATACAGCCGAAACATGTAGAGTTTTTTAAATACATATATTTTGAAGTAATATACAGACCTTTAATCGCCTACTGATTAGGTTTACCATATATATATATATATATATATATATATATATATATATATATATATGTATATATAATATCTGGCCGCAGTGCTTTGGGTGAATTGCATAGGAGTTTAACGAAATAGTATTCATCAAAATCCCTTTGGAGGGCATTTCCTGTAAAGGTTGTAATTTAGACGTTAACAAGGAACATTTAAAGTAGGTGTTAGATTTTCTTTTCTTGATTTTGTTTAAAATATAAGTACTAGTCATAACCTCTTTTGGTTTTGAACGTGGGTTAACATTTCATTTAAGTAAAGGCTCTAGAGAAAGCCGATTATTAATTATTTTGTGCATTCGATGCAATTTAAACGTTACATAAATGATAGCATAGTAAGATTCTGTTAGATTGATACATTTTATTTAATATAGAGCTCGGTTATTGTGAAGAGCTTATTAATTGTTTTGATTCAGAAGTAATTTACAGTCAATTCTTTACAGCACAGCGAATAGATTATTCGTTCAGTTTTATTCATTAATTTTCTTGTAACTTAATTAGCCGTGCAAGGCATTAATCAATGTGCATTTAGTAGATAGGTGGTTACACACCAAGTTACGATGTATTGTCTTGTATTATTATTTATACTGGTTGTCTAGCTTCATTAGCAGCCAGGTGAAATTTGTATTGTCAATCTGTACGAGGCATTGGTCCTTCAGACGGGCCTACGTACTGGATAAATAATATTTTGGGGTACGTTTCTGTTTTATCTAATTAAGATCGTTATAACCTTATTTGTAAAGAACCCAGAATTGAGTATACTTAGTTGTGTTCTACTGAAAGATTTGGTCAGACACGTATTTAATTTAATTCATATTTTGGTTATTTTAATTTCTTACCTGTTAATACAGGGTGTTATATTTTCGATTGAGATTGTTCAATGCAATTCAAATTTTGTTTACTTTAATTCCTTACCTGTTAATACAGGGTGTTATACTTTCGATTGAGATTGTTTATTGCTATTCATATTTTGTTTACTTTAATTTTTTTCCTGTTAATACAGGGTGATATACTTGCAATTGGTACTGTTTATTGTATTCACTGATATGCGCCAGGGGCGTAACAGTTAAATTTCATGTGTTTGGTAGATTTAATTCTAGATTTTGGAATTACCAAATTATTATTGTCTTAGTAATAATTGATTAGTAGTTATATTTCATTAATTTCAGTAGTTAAAATCTTCAATATTGTCTTAGTGATAATTGTTGGAGTTATAATTTTGTGCTTTCGCCAACATTTGTTCAAGCTTAATTGCTCTTACGTCGACTCAATAATTTTTTTGTCAATATATAATTTTCTTTAGCCTACTGTTTTTTTTTTATTAAACTTGTTATAGTTGATGTCTTGTATTTGATTGAAACCTTTCCCACAAGTGTATGAGTTAAGCAACTGCGGTGTTAGGTATATTTTTTTTAATTCATTATCAAGTAGTTTGGGGCCAAACAAGTTTTGCTGTTGAAGCTGCATCCAAGGGAATACAAAATATAAAATTTTATATTTTGTATTCCCTTGACAAAGGCATATTGCCGAAACATGTAGGGTTGTTTAAATATATATACTTTGAAGTAATGAACCAGACCTTTAATCGCCGACTTATTAAGTTTACCTTATATATATATATATATATATATATATATATATATATATATATATATATGTATATATATACATAATATTAAATTAGTAATTAAGCAAGAAATTTTAAATTTGTCAAACTCTATACCGACGAAACAAAAATATTACGAATTTAATGATCAAGTGCATACATGTAACGAGGAGGAAAGAAAGTAGGAACCTACTTGGCACGTCTACCTATTTACAGATTTACAAATTACACAAGAATAAATCAAATACAGAAAAATACATTCTCGCTCAAATGTTTATGAACGGTTTGTGTACGATAACGGTTTTAACGTTTAAATCTAAGTTCGGTAAACTATATCTACATCTTGGAATTTACTGCAAGTGAGAATTAATGAATATTAAATCACATTCTTACATGTAAATGTCGACTTATTTAATGCGTATAAATCTACAATCCGTCAAAGTATTTCTTAATTCTATATCTACATCTAATTAAAATTCGTTATTGTAAATAAAAAAACTAGCAATTCACTAAGACATATATGCATATATAAATTATTCTTTCAATTTGCATTTAGTGAATAATTATGTAAAAAAAAATTATATTCTCGTTAATAATTTTTTCACCTAATATTAAGCGTATCTACTAGGCCTTTACTTTAAGAGAATGCATTGTAATAAGTAGCACCAAATAAATAAAATTATTCGTATTTTCACTATTTATTTGTAGCAGAAGTAATGTCTTTATTAAAAGAACTGTATATATATATATATATATATATATATATATATATATATAATAACTTCGTGACCTTGGTATGATATGGTAAACCTAATCAGTAGGCGATTAAAGGTCTGTATATTACTTCAAAATATATGTATTTAAAAAACTCTACATGTTTCGGCTGTATACGCCTTTTTCAAGAGAATACAAAATATGAATGACTGGATATAAATGTCAAGTAATTAAGTTGCTATGGTTTAAATTATTCAAAGATACATTCAGTAATAATAATAAATCATGCCTTAGTATTCCAAAAAATAGATAACAAGGTGTGAAAATATGTGTTGTTTGCTGCTAGCAATTTGTGTCTCCTTCTGGGTATGAACTTGTGTGTTGGTTGCTGCTGGCAGCTTGCGTCTCTCTATGGGTGTGTGGTTTTGTGTGAGAGCGTAAGTGTAGGGTTTTGTATGTCGGTGCGTTCGTGCGTGTGTTTAGTGATCGGTCGCATGAATTTAGAGAGGTCGGATAACCAGCTCTTGAAAAAGGCGTATACAGCCGAAACATGTAGAGTTTTTTAAATACATATATTTTGAAGTAATATACAGACCTTTAATCGCCTACTGATTAGGTTTACCATATATATATATATATATATATATATATATATATATATATGTATATATAATATCTGGCCGCAGTGCTTTGGGTGAATTGCATAGGAGTTTAACGAAATAGTATTCATCAAAATCCCTTTGGAGGGCATTTCCTGTAAAGGTTGTAATTTAGACGTTAACAAGGAACATTTAAAGTAGGTGTTAGATTTTCTTTTCTTGATTTTGTTTAAAATATAAGTACTAGTCATAACCTCTTTTGGTTTTGAACGTGGGTTAACATTTCATTTAAGTAAAGGCTCTAGAGAAAGCCGATTATTAATTATTTTGTGCATTCGATGCAATTTAAACGTTACATAAATGATAGCATAGTAAGATTCTGTTAGATTGATACATTTTATTTAATATAGAGCTCGGTTATTGTGAAGAGCTTATTAATTGTTTTGATTCAGAAGTAATTTACAGTCAATTCTTTACAGCACAGCGAATAGATTATTCGTTCAGTTTTATTCATTAATTTTCTTGTAACTTAATTAGCCGTGCAAGGCATTAATCAATGTGCATTTAGTAGATAGGTGGTTACACACCAAGTTACGATGTATTGTCTTGTATTATTATTTATACTGGTTGTCTAGCTTCATTAGCAGCCAGGTGAAATTTGTATTGTCAATCTGTACGAGGCATTGGTCCTTCAGACGGGCCTACGTACTGGATAAATAATATTTTGGGGTACGTTTCTGTTTTATCTAATTAAGATCGTTATAACCTTATTTGTAAAGAACCCAGAATTGAGTATACTTAGTTGTGTTCTACTGAAAGATTTGGTCAGACACGTATTTAATTTAATTCATATTTTGGTTATTTTAATTTCTTACCTGTTAATACAGGGTGTTATATTTTCGATTGAGATTGTTCAATGCAATTCAAATTTTGTTTACTTTAATTCCTTACCTGTTAATACAGGGTGTTATACTTTCGATTGAGATTGTTTATTGCTATTCATATTTTGTTTACTTTAATTTTTTTCCTGTTAATACAGGGTGATATACTTGCATGTGATACTGTTTATTGTATTCACTGATATGCGCCAGGGGCGTAACAGTTAAATTTCATGTGTTTGGTAGATTTAATTCTAGATTTTGGAATTACCAAAACTTTATTATTGTCTTAGTAATAATTGATTAGTAGTTATATTTCATTAATTTCAGTAGTTAAAATCTTCAATATTGTCTTAGTGATAATTGTTGGAGTTATAATTTTGTGCTTTCGCCAACATTTGTTCAAGCTTAATTGCTCTTACGTCGACTCAATAATTTTTTTGTCAATATATAATTTTCTTTAGCCTACTGTTTTTTTTTTATTAAACTTGTTATAGTTGATGTCTTGTATTTGATTGAAACCTTTCCCACAAGTGTATGAGTTAAGCAACTGCGGTGTTAGGTATATTTTTTTTAATTCATTATCAAGTAGTTTGGGGCCAAACAAGTTTTGCTGTTGAAGCTGCATCCAAGGGAATACAAAATATAAAATTTTATATTTTGTATTCCCTTGACAGAGGCATATTGCCGAAACATGTAGGGTTGTTTAAATATATATACTTTGAAGTAATGAACCAGACCTAATCGCCGACTTATTAAGTTTACCTTATATATATATATATATATATATATATATATATATATATATGTATATATATACATAATATTAAATTAGTAATTAAGCAAGAAATTTTAAATTTGTCAAACTCTATACCGACGAAACAAAAATATTACGAATTTAATGATCAAGTGCATACATGTAACGAGGAGGAAAGGAAGTAGGAACCTACTTGGCACGTCTACCTATTTACAGATTTACAAATTACACAAGAATAAATCAAATACAGAAAAATACATTCTCGCTCAAATGTTTATGAACGGTTTGTGTACGATAACGGTTTTAACGTTTAAATCTAAGTTCGGTAAACTATATCTACATCTAATTAAAATTCGTTATTGTAAATAAAAAAACTAGCAATTCACTAAGACATATATGCATATATAAATTATTCTTTCAATTTGCATTTAGTGAATAATTATGTAAAAAAAAATTATATTCTCGTTAATAATTTTTTCACCTAATATTAAGCGTATCTACTAGGCCTTTACTTTAAGAGAATGCATTGTAATAAGTAGCACCAAATAAATAAAATTATTCGTATTTTCACTATTTATTTGTAGCAGAAGTAATGTTTTTATTAAAAGAACTATATATATATATATATATATATATATATATATATGTATATATAAATATATATATATATATATATATATATATATATAATATAATATTAAATTACTAATTAAGCAAGATATTTTAAATTTGTCAAACTCTATACAGACGAAACAAAAATATTTCGAATTTAATGATCAAGTGCATACATGTAATGAGGGTTTCATTATTGGAAACTCCTTGTTCACCGAAATTTTCGTGAGTAAATTAGATACAAAAACTTCTAAGAACCCACTAAGCCATAATATTTTTTATTTTACTATATTTAGTTTTATATTTTAATAGGTTTCACATGCCACAAGGGCCGACTTCACATTTTCTTTAATTGTATCAATTCGGTACATAAAAATATTGAATTCATTAAAGGAATAGAAGTTAATAATTTTACGCATAATTTTTTTAAGGTTTATAAATTAGTAGTATCAATGATTTTTCAATAATAGTGCAAAATATTCCAGATGACATAGATTAACAGCATAATATTTAAATTAATAAATATTCCATTATCAAAGATTCAATTTGTTAAAGTGTTAAGCATAATTAAAGAAATTGCAATAAATAATAACTATGAACCGCAATTGCTTGAAAAAATACTGAACGAAATGAATTATTTACAAAAAAACATTTCTCAATTTTATAGTACCCCATAATAAAATAAACTAAGAATAACAAATACAAAACTATGAAATATATAGATCACAAACTAGCGAAGATTTTTCAAAATTCCTATAGAAAAATGCCATCAACGTAGTACTTAGAAAACCTTTAGTTCTCTTTTTGTCTTCGTACGTTTGATTGAAAGTCTTGTTACATGCTTACTACAATTTTCAGTACATAAAGTAGTTTAATTAGAATTTCGGTAACAGAAACTTATATAAATTATACTTTATTACTATGTACTAAATAAAGTGCTGAGAGTAACCAATCATTTCGATAAAATCCAATATCAAGGTAAACTAATTTTTTAATAACACTGATTGTATTTTAAAAACAATTTATTTTGAGTTACGAGTTATAATTACGACCTATCGGCAATTCGGCAACATATAGACTAACTCATTCTCTGAATATTTCAATGTGTATCTACATATATCTTAAACTAAAAATAACAAATATAAAGAATACATAATTTGGACAGATAGCTTCTCTCGTTCAGCGACTCCTCATGTCATATTAAGTATTTATCAAGGTAAACCAGACACATATATAAGTGTTGGCCTGTTTTGTTTATGTTATAAACGGTAATGAAACCGAGAAAACCAACAGTTGCGGCAAGAACCTAAATAACACAAGTAACTAACATCAAAGTATTGAATAAAATAATTATAAAATATTTATAACATACTTATTTTTTGTTTATGAGTTATAAATAGAGAACGGACATTCTTACCACATGACTAAGTTCTCCGAATCAATAGCCGCTGTCCATTGTTAACGCTGCGAAGATCAGGTGTCCGAGAAAGTCAAACACAAATACTTCATTGTATTACGTAGGGATGTACTGGGCGAAGTTTATAAACATTTCCAATTGCGGATTGCATTTAATGGAATATATCCTCGGAATACAATCGCTGTGTTGTCTATTGTAATCGCAACGGACCAGATGGCCGGGTAAGACTAACAAATACTTCATTGAATTATGCCGAGTCATGTGATAAGAATGTCCGTTCTCTAGTTATAAATAAAAACTTTGATTTGGTCACAACTTTTTGATTGAAAGAGATGTAAGTACGTAGTTTTCTTCTAATTTCAGACATCCCCCTTTCAGTCAATCAATGTGAAGTCTATACACTGACTTAAGTCAAGGCCAAAAATAAAAAAATCTTCTAAATAAACAAGATGCAAAAGTATACATATATATTTAATAAATCAGGGTTTTCTTGATCAAAATGCCTACAAGAATCGTTTTATCACGCCACGCCAAATATTTACATCCAATTGAAATGTGTTATTCTAAATAAATAAGATATGCCAACATATACATTACTGTTGTTTGCTTCCTACTATGAAAAATAATATTCAGCAATGGACAATCAATATTCCTTCCGCAAGCTAAAATAGTTTAAATGTTTCCAGTAAGTGTTATATAAAAATGTAAATGTGATTTTGTTCCAAATTTTAAAGAAAACTATTATATGCTACAACTGATATATAAGTAAGTAGCTACTGTATTTTAGGTGTCACAATTTTCATATATCATTTACGTACAGTACATTACTGAAAATATAGTTATATGGTTATATTTATAGAAATTCAGATAATGAATGCATTTAGAGGTTTAATATTTTGACCATTAATTTGATCCCAATTGAAGTTTCCAAAATTAGTTTTCCTTTCATGAAAGTCAGCATTTGGGTACATATTTGATATCTATTTCATTCTTTTAAAATTAATTTTGTATTTATAAAAAAAATTAAGTATATTATAATATTTTAAGAATACAATTTTTTCTTCGCGAAAAATTATTAATACCTTATATGACATTTTAGTATTCGTAATTTTTGTATAAAGAACTCATGGTTCAAATGTCATAGATTATAGTAACTTGTACTAAACATTTTTATATATTCTCTGATAATTCTTAAATTAAAAATTACTGCATGTATGTTCATTGAATCAACGAGTATTATAAAAAATATCTGGGACTCTAATTATATACTATATCTCACAAATTTAATTCTTAGACGAATAAACGTGGGTTGCATAATAGAATCAGTTCATGATGTCTAAAATTATTAATATTAAATAACGTAATTTTGTAACAAAATAAACTGCTTTTTCCAGAGTAGTAAAATTGTTACTCGATTTTCTTTAATTAGTAATAACATATAAATTATCCATTTAACCCATTTATTCCCATACGCGACACCAAAAAAAAAACATTCATCTTGCAAATAACAATCATTAGACAAGGCAGACAAATTTGCGAAAGTAAGACCGCTGGTTGATCTCTTGAACGGCAATTTCTTGAAGTATTGTGTTTTTAGACATCACTTATCAATTGATGAGCAAATGGTACCCTACTTCGGCCGCCATTCAGCGAAAATGTTTTTGAAAGGGAAGCCGGTACGTTTCGGGTTCAAAATGTGGTGTCTGGCATCTAGCGATCGGTATTTATATCAATTTATACCTTATGCTTTAAAAACTGGTGAAATTCCAAAAGAGAATTTGGTTTAGGTGAAACAGTGGTCATCGATCTATTGAACGTATTAGAAAATAAGTCGACTCATAAGGTATACTTTGACAACTTTTTTACGAGCTACAAGCTACTAGTTCATCTGAAACGTCAAGGATGCTTTGCTACTGGAACTGTACGTGAATGCTGAAATGCCCTTTAGAGACTTGTAAGTCTATAGGAAAAAAACCTCGTAGTACAATGGATTCTCGTTACGATCATGTAAATGAAATAAGCGTGGTCCGTCGGAATGACAATTCTGTGATTACAGTAGCAACCATTTGTGAGTCTGCACTGCCTAATGTGTTTGTGAAGCGGTACAATCGTAGAGAAAAAAAGACATCTCAATACCACAACCAAATATGATTGCCAAATATAACAAATATATGGGAGGCGTTGATCTACACCATAACGCAGTTGCAAATTATCGAATAAATATTCGTGCAAAAAAATGGTGGTGGCCGTTATTTATAAATATGTTAGATTCTACTGTGGTGAATGCTTGGAAACTGCAAAGACTTGTATACACAGAGAAACCCATTTCGCAGCTGGACTTCAGGTCTGAACTTGTACGAAACCTCATTAGTGCTAACAAATGTAAAACACAATCTGTTCGGACGAGGTTCCAGTGCGTCTCTAACATCCAGTGCACGTTTAGATAATGTGGGCACCTAATAAAGAAATCGTGAAAATTGGAGAAGACGTTGTAGAGTATGCAAAAGTACAACCATATTTATGTGTAATAAATGTGGAGTTCCATTACATTCACACTGCTTCAGAGACTATCATAATTAATAATTGTAATATTTTTTGTGCATATAGTCCCATTGTTGCGTTAACGCAACGCAAAGAAAATATAAGAATCAATGGTTTGTCTTTTTTTTACTTTAAAGGATGTTTATAAATACCTAAATAAAAGTTTATTCCTTAAAGAATTTGCGTTTTCCCTGATTTGCCTAATAGTTGTCCTAAATGGTTTAAATTATTTTAAAAAAATTTGAGGTTGTTCTCAAACACAAACACAATATTCATTATAAGCACACGGATCATACCTATTTATTGAAACAGAAAGATTACGGGCGAGAGACATGTATACAAATTCAATAAAGCTGAGGGTATATTGAGACACAATTGACACAGGTGACGCAGTCTGGCTCAGTACAGATTTTTGCAGCTCATGTAATTCCTAATTCCCCGTATACTGGCGAGATAGACGCCTCCAGGTTCGTCCGCTTGTTTATCCTTTGCTGAACAGCTCTATATTGTCGTGAACTGCTCTGTATTGTCCTGAACTGCCTTGTGTCAGCATACGCCTAGCCTAACAGAGAGGATATAGTATTTCACTATTACATATCAAAATACTTAAACTATTCCTAATCGGAATTCTAGCACGTACGTTTGTATAGAAAGTTTGGCTACATCGCTAGATATCGTCTTATGCTGGATGTTTCAACATATTCATTCTGAGATCTCAACCTGTAAACAATATATCAAGGAACTCGACATATGAGGCATACTTTATATATTTTAAACTACTCCTCTTTCGGAATCTTTGCTAAGACTATAATTGTATATTTTTTTTAAATTATATTTTTTAAAATGCCGTTCCTTTTAGGTAGATCTCAGGTTGTCTGTAGGATTTATATATTATTTGCGAGCTGAACTTACGAACCAAGCCGCGAAGGTGCGAGGGAGTAACTCAGCTCGTGGGAATAATAGTCATTATTGCGAGTTAGTATACACTACTTGATCTACGACTAACTGAAAATTACTAAAATAAAAACATAATATCGATATGGCGCTTGACGTTTTGACAACTGGAATATCCGGACTTGTTTATCGTTACTATGGTAACGCTAGTAAGACTATGTTTTATTGGAGGAACACGTTAATATTATTCCCTGTATTGCGCCACTAAGAAGGGTCGCATTTCATTATTCCCTGCGGGAATTATAAGCCCCATTATTAGCTTATAATCACTAATATAATACCTACCTTATTGTTCAGTCGTAGATCAAATTATTTGTATATTTTACTTAAAAAAATTGGAAGCGTGTATTGACACAAATGTTGTTTCCTTACTTCGAAATGTTCAAAGTAATTTTATAATTACTATAATTATAAAGAGAAAATATAAGAAATATAACATAAGAAATACAAAATATAAAATCCTCAATTAAATACATGACAATAACTAAAACCAAACAAAACTCATTTTTAAGATATTGGATCAAAAAAAGTCCTTATAATGATAAGAATCAACATGAAAGTACAGACAATCATTAATACAAAGAAAGAAATGGAAAATCCACAAGGTATATTGGAACTATAACTACAAAATGCATATAAAATATAGGAAAAATAGAATAAAAAAGTTCGTGAAAATATAAACGAAGAAATAAAAGGAAAAATGATGAAAACCCGTGAAGGTAATCGGTTAAATTACCTTGTTTTTAGGTGCAGTCTACTTTTGTTGAGTGAGAAATATTTACTTTCAAAATATTGAAACTATGTCAATATTGTTTTAAGTATTACTACCGATAAAAACAAGCAATAATACATGATTCCGCATTTTATACAAACGATTTACTGAAGTACTTTAGGATTTCAGTAAACGTACATTTTAAGTGATATTTGATAAAAATATCGTTGGAATTATCAAAGATCTGACAAGAATTTAAGAACTCATTAGATCAATATTTTGTTTAAACAATCGTACTTGTACAATTTATCAGTCATTCATAGAATTATCACAATTATTTTGGAAAAAACATTTATTGCCATTAGTTTGAATAGCTAATTAATTGCTTAGACGCTTGACATGAAATTTGTATTTAAATGTCTCTAGATTATCTTAAAGAATGAAGTTAATGATCTGGGAATATTATTATTATTTCTACAATTATTACTTAACCGTGGAATTGAATACTGGAGGCGTCACCGCTCCCTGTAAATTCAGCACTTACTTAGCTATATTAGATGGTGTACCGTATTCCCCATTTTGTGCGGTAGGTACATTAGAATTATTTATTTCCTACTGAAAAGGTATTAAAGATCTCAATCTGTAGAACACGTATACTTTTTTTTGCTATGTGTGTGATTTGTTTTTAGTGCAATGATATGTTCCAACTACGAAAATTGACGCCTCTTGAACGGACCAAGAGTTGCAATATGAATATGAAAATTTTTGACAAAATCAATATGGATATGTAGTATTATCAGGATAAAATAAAACAAATTTTAATAAATTTAACTTTTTAGTTTACACCGTAACGATCTTTTCGCTCCAACCTGAGCTTCATCAGACATATAACTAACTTATGTACAAATTTTAACACAAATGTACCGTAACAAACACATGTTTTGTTTTGAATAGTTTAAGAGATGGGTACTTTTTATTACTAAGATGTCTTTGCACAAAATTTTCACTACGGTTTATACAATACTGTTCTTAAGTGATAAAACTGAGGGTCTACTTTATGTTACAGGGAGGTAAGGAAGTTCTATGGAAAAATACAATATATGAATGTCTGAATATCAAATAAATAAATTGAGTAACGGTGAATTATT
Source organism: Melolontha melolontha (assembly GCA_935421215.2). NCBI lineage: Eukaryota > Metazoa > Arthropoda > Insecta > Coleoptera > Scarabaeidae > Melolontha > Melolontha melolontha. The sequence continues at coordinate 84,585,045 of OW285238.1, forward strand.
TGTTTCTAATTGATCATTGAGTATCTTGTCGGTTTTCTTTAATTTATTAATTTCAAGTGACTCTAATAAACTTAAAAAAGGTATATAACCGCTTACCACAATTATTAATCGTATCCTACATACGTATTTCGACAACTAAGTTGTCATCATCAGTAGGTAAAAACCACTAATTAAAAAGTCGCATATGGGGCACAGTAAAGCGAGAGAACCGCTTAACGCGATAACTACTTTACACCGCGTCCAGTTTCTTTCCAATTTGGCAAATAAAAATAAATGTCCATCATATGTTCCTCTACTACTACATTATCCAAAACTTGAGTTCCAGGCATTAATACAGTATATCTGATGATATTTGATTACACCTCGCACTGAAATATGTTTTTTCTCCCCGAAGAAAATAAACGTATATATCTTCAATAATCTTCATACAAAGAAAATCTTCTTCTTCTTCTAAATTAAAGGTATCTTCTACCTCTTCTTCTTCTGAGGGCGAAATGTCTTCAACAAAGATACAACATGCCCAACAATGTACTTATTTATATTTGTATATTGGTAAACATTTAATTATATAATTATTAAAAAAAAAAATTCTATAAACCAAGAGGAGTATCATATTACCGACACCGGATGTAATTCTAGTTTGTTTTTTTTATTTAACATTTAAACAGATTGTAACACGAAATAATGAGTAAGCAATAATTTCTATTTGTTATCTATTGAGAATTTTGAATTACTTCACAATATATACAGCTACTTAACATTCATACTTCACATATGTATTATTTTATTGTTTTATATTTTTGTAAATACAGTTTTACATTTAAAAAGTAACGAGATTGTTAATTAATGTATACGTAATACTGTTATTGCTTGTCATACATAATCTTTTTTGGTATTCCATAATGAACAAGGAACATTATTTAATTTTCTGTGCAATTGTCGTTGAAACTAACTTTATACGATAGGCTTGTCTGAATTTTGAAAAACTGTCTACAAGTGTTAAAAATCAATATGTGTCAAATTCATACGTATAAATGTTCAAGGAGTCTAGAACCTATTTCCGTTGGTTTGAAGACAATTCAGTACAGATGTCTTCTTCCATACTTCGTTTTTTGACATATCTCACAAGCGTTTATGTAATTAGTAACGTCTTAAACAATATTAGACCAATAATAATGATTTTTTATTTCATTAAGGTTTTCGTTAATTCCTCTATGATTCGTTTTTGTTTCGCGATAGTATCTTATTCTTAATATTTTTTCATCATCCGTCACGTTTATCAAGATTTTATTTCAAATTACAAACTTAAATGCATCATTTTAGAATAACTTAGCCACAACATTTGAAAATATTAGTTTTAAATTTTCACTCTTAAAATTTAGAAAATACACTATATTAGGCTTTAGATAATTTTTAATTAATTGTACTATTGATTCTAGTTCTTTTCTCTTGTTGTCTGCCAAGTCTGCCAAGGTTGTCGTGTTTTCTCTAAAACTTTTTTCTCTTATTCGTCTATGTTGGGGGTATTTAGTTGTTGCTAATATAATTTGATTTTATATACAGTAATAGCTTTCTCTGCAATGGGAATGACTAATACAGAGTTTTCAATATTTATATGTACTGTCTGATCTATCGTATCTTCGTTCGTGTTTTCTCTTTCATCTTGACTTTTAATATTAATAGAGGGTGTCAATTGAATATTTTGTAAAATATTGACTTTATTTTTATTTGAAATGATATCTAATTCTCCATCTATTTCAATATTACTTTCTATGAAATCATTAGAGACAATATTATTAATAAGTGATATTAGTGATGTCTGTTTAAAAGATAGATCTGTATGTTTTAAAGGGAGATCTGTTTGTTTCAAAGACAGCATATGCTCAATCTACGTTTGAACAGACAGGTCTGTCTGTTCAGACCAGGTTTGAACAAACAGTCTGTCTTTGAAACAGACAGGTCTATCTTTGAAAAAGACAGGTCTGTCTTTGAAACAGACAGGCCTGTCTTTGAAACAGACAAGTCTGTCTTTCAAACAGACAGCGACACCCCCACCACAACTCACTCTCAAAAATGAAAAATGAACCTCCATATGAAAATACATGGGATTTTGGCCTAGAAGCCCCATAGTATATATATTTGTTATTGTGACAATTAGTATTAAATCCTTTGAGCCAAGCGAAACAAAGTTATTTCTTTTCCAGCATATGTTTATTTATATAGATTTAATTTATAAATTGATTACATGAAAATTAACATGTTGTATTGCAGAAAATAATCTGTCAAAATTAATCTATATTGTATTCTATTGACGATTCTATGCAGCCTGGCAGCTTTGAAAGGTATAAAGTGAGTTAACCGTAATTATTTTCAATGCGACGAAATGGAATTAGATTTAGAAAATCACATTTAATATATTTTAAACTCAAATGACATGTTTTCATCAACACATAAAATACGAACTGCTGTTCTTTTTTTTTGCGCTCATATTCATGCTCCGTCAGAACGTGTAAACAAACATCTGGCGCATTCGCAATAGTTTATGTTAAACTTGTTTTTGAAACTATCCTTATGTATTTGAAAAGACGATTGCTGAATGATAATTGAATTAATTGTATTATTGTATTTAAGTTTCATAACAGATGTTTGTAATGATTCTCAACGACATACTGTTTTTTTTTTGTTTGGAGTTAGTAGTATTGCTTTATCCAATTTACTGTTTTCTTATTTTATGTATATTACTTATTGTTTTATATATGAATAAAATGTACCTGTATTAATAAAAAAACACTGTCTCTCTTTTGACATCATTATACAATCACCACATGTTAGCATAGTCATAGTCACTTAACGATTCTTCTTGCACGAATGCATAAGAGTATTCACCAAAGTTCAATAAAACCACTTAATTTAATAAAAATATCCCCTACCTCGATTGAGATTTTCACGAAAAGGTATATTAACGACATTCTTTTCATAGTTGTCACTAATATTCAAAAAGTAGATCGTGAACTGGTTACTACCAATGTTCAAATTTTGAAGTTACTGATAATAGAAGCGACTAGCCTGGCTCCAGCAGACACATGCGTAACTACGTATAGGCGTTGTAGTTGCCTATGTTTCTTGAAAGTATTTTGTTTAAATAATTTGAATAATCTAAAACTTTTTCTTAATTAATTAGTAAATTAATTATCACTACTTTTGAGTAAGCAGAGCACATTACGGATACGTTATAAATGGTACTATTTTCCTTAGCTAACCTAACCTGGAAAAATAATATATAAAAAATATATAAAATATAAAAAAAGAATTAAAAAATATGACATTTTCCTTGAAAACAATGAAACTATTACCATTTGTTACATCTCGATGTTTTAACATAGTAACATAATTTTAGATAAAATAAATATAAACACGGATGAAAATAAACAGTAGTACACGATTTCGCTTTTTATAGGAACGATTTATTGAAGCAACTTTAGTTTTGAATGAACATACATTTTAAGTGATATATGATAAAAATATCGTTGAAATTATCAAAGATCTGACGACAATTTATGAAGTAATTAAATCGCGCTATTGTGTAGACAATCGTACAGTTTATCCGTCATTTAGAGAATTATCGTTTAATTATTTTTATTTTGGAATTTTAAACGACCACACATTCATAGACACTAGCTTGAATACTTGATTACATTCTTGAAACTTTATTATTTTAATTTAATCGTCTAGATTACCTTGAAGATGACTGTGAATGTTAGTAAATTTTGTTGTAAAATAATTAAAATTATTATATTGGAAAATTATTGCTTAGTAGAGGAGTGGAAGCAGGCAGATTGTCCCAATTTAAATATTTCTATTTTTCATATGAAATTTTATTAGATCAACAAGCACATAAATATGTGAATCAAAGAACATGTGGCTATATTAATAACAAGAATGACTCATATTATGCAATGCATCTGAGAGAAGAAGCCCATAATTTTAATCATAACTTTAAAATTTTACACAGAAAATAAATCGCGAAAATTTAATTTAATGGAAATTATGGAAATTTTGAAACATCAAAACACACATCTTTTACTCAATAATAACGTAGATTTTGGTAATTCTCCTTTAGTAGGCTTATTTTACAACTGATTCTTTTATTTATTTTGTTTTTTTCCCTTTTTTATGTTTCTACTCGGTAAACTTTTGCACTGTTGTATAATAAAGCTTACATCTTGAATAGAAAGTGCCTATTATTGAGCCATCCTTCTTAAAATAATCATTTTTTTTCATTGTAATATTCATTTAAGTTTAAATTTGTCAACATCCTTTAGGTTTAGTTTGCAAAACAACTCCATGTGAGAAAGACACGGTGTATCGAAACAATTGTAATGGGATTTTATCTCAATAAAGTAGAAATTAAGTAATACTTCTTTTTTTCATTTTTATTTCATTAATTATGAATTTCCATCATGTAAAGGGTACTTCGATTTAAAGCATAAATATGTATTATCACTAAAGCAGGAATAAATTTATCTATTAAATTATATGATTTGGCCGCTGTCGTAACAGAAAAGTTTTAAAAAAATGAAGCAAATGAATAATGTTGCATGTCCCACTGGGGAGGCGAGTTGTTTATGTATACATATCGCGTAAGTTGCTTTATAAGCTATGCGTATTAAGGAAAATGCAATGTGGAGTATAAAGCTATTAATTATTAGATAAGAAATACACGTAGAAATTTTGACATGCATTTTCACTGCCGCCGTCCAGTATTCATTTTTAGAGCCACAAAAATAATTTATGCATACGAAACATTGGTGCACCCTCTTCCGAAATTTCAGAATCCAGTTGTTCTTTTCATTAACTACCATTGTTCTTTCATTTTATTTTTGTACTTCTGTTTAACATTCCTAAATCCTTTTGATTCATTCTTTCTCGCGTTTCTGCTTCAAAATTGCAGAATTCGGAAGTATATTCGGAACTAATAGCCTTTCATTGAGGAGGTACTTTGGGGAACGGCTTCAAATCTTGTGCTGTAATACGAGATGATACAATTTGCAGAATATTCAGCAGTTGATGTTGAAAGTTGAGGAGATGGTGTTGCATTGTTACGCGCCTTTCCAAATTAACCTAATACCCTATTAACTTACCACTATATATATAACCCCTTACCACAATTATTAATCGTATCCTAAATACGTATTTCGACAACTAAGTTGTCATCATCAGTAGGTAAAACCACTAATCAAGGTGTCGCACATGGAGCACAGTAAAGCTAGCACAACAGCTTACGCAACAACTTTACATGGCGTCCACGTATACACTAACTGAAACATGCAAAAATATCGACCGAAAAGATCGACAAAAAATTACCTCTCTTAAGGAATAAGGCACCTACATGTGTTTATACTCCAGTTTGAAACGTCCACGACCTTTTTATTTACGATTCTAAGAATCAAAAGAGACAGGTGAAGGGGATCGGTCCCTTTATCTCCGTTCATGGAATTTTGTTTGTTTTTAGCGATATGAATACTTTCGTAGGCGTCAAGATCGCGGGGGTTATTAATAGCCTTGGCAAGTTTCAACCCTTTAATCGACACATTGTGCAGTGTACTTAGAGCATGGTTGGCAACGTTAGATTTATTCGGTCTATTGTATTTAATATGTGATATGTGTTCTTTAAACCGGGTTATTAGTGGTCGTTTTGTTTGGCCTATATATTTCAAATTACAATCATCGCAATTAATTTCGTATATACCTGATTTCGAATTAAAATTAACTTTATCTTTGGTATTCCCTGGGAGACTTTTGATAGTATTTTCGGACCGAAAGGCTACTTGGAGACCTCCTTCTTTCACAACTTTATTAATGTTTTTCGTGATGGGGTGGTATGGTAAACACATGTACTTTTTCTCCTGGTTACTTTGAAATATCAAACTTGTGGATTCGCGGATTGTATTTTTTAGTTTTGTTTTTCTAATTAATTTATTGATTATTTCTATGTCAAAGCCATTATATTTCGCGATATTTTTAATGAAATCCAGTTCTATTTCATATCTCTCTTTTGTTAACGGAAAATTTAGTAACCGATTGACTAAGAAATTAAAAGAATCTGTCTTATGTTGAAAACTATGATTTGAATCCGCGATGATGAATCTATTAACATTGGTTTCTTTCCGGAAAATATCGATTTCTACTTTATGTTTATTCCTAATCAGTAAAGCATCTAAAAATGGTATCTTGCCATTGTGTTCCTTTTCCACCGTAAATTTAATCGTCGGAAATTTCAAATTTAACTGATTATCGAACATGTCTAATTCGCATTTCCGTGTATCAAAAATCGCGAGAATGTCATCTACGTACCTGATCCAGACTCTCGGGAAATATTTAGCGTTATTTTTAAGTTCTACTTCAAATTAACTCATGAATAAATTGGCTATGGCTCCTTTTAACTTACCACTTACCAAACACGAATCCCCGGATATTTTGAAGTTGAAGTGTCTGTGATCTCGACTCGTAAAGCTAAAACACAAGCTGCCGACAGTAATCTAAATAAATTCATGGGAATAAAGCGGACAGTATCAACGAAAATAAAACCCAAGGTTGGATAACAATAATAAAATTTTATTTTTTATTATATCATAATATCTCAAATATATCTGAACAACTCAGTATAACGAAACGATTAAAACGAGTCGAAATGCGCCTCCATAGAACGAACCGTTTGGCCGCTAACGCAGACAGAACGTTCGCAATACTTCCGGATTCTTCCGGTGAAATGCTTGTTTTTCAGACATTACTCCAAAACTGTACGTCTCAAAGCCTTCCGGTTTTCAGCGATCGATTCGGGATCTCGATGGATGTGCGAATGATTGCCCTTGATGGTTTAGTTTCGGAGATACGGTGGTGGCCCAAAATCGAAGTTTCAATTTTAGTGCAATTTACGAGAATTTGAAATATATTTCTCGCAAATTTCGAGTCAAGAATTACTTCGGGGGTTTCCAAGATGCTAAATAAAACTATAGCAACATTGTCGCCCTGAAAATTGGCGTTCTCGAGGTGCATATCGTTTTACTCAAATATCTCGAACATCAAAAGAGATAGACGGGCGCGGTTTTGTTTATCATTATCAGTGCGCAAAATACATAAGGGAAAAAATCAGAACGCCGCATAAATCGACAATTAATATATACTTTTAGAATACCGCATTTATTGTGTGATCAACATGAACTTTGCTGCGAATTAAAGAATTCGCCGAAACGATTAAAACGAGCCCAGGTGCACCTCCATAGCATGGACCGTTTGGCGCTAAAGCAGACAGAACTTTCGCAATACTTCCGAATTTTTCGAGCGAAACTCTGGTTTTTCAGACATTAATCCAAAACTGTACGTCGCAGAGCCTTCCCGTTTTCAGCAATCGATTCGGGGTCTCGACCCGCATCCGTGAGTGTGCAAATGATTGCCTTGGATGGTTTAGTTTTGGAGATACGGTGGTGGCCCAGAATCGAAGTTTCAATTTTACCGCAATTTTCGAGAGTTTAACAATTTTTTTTCTCGAATTTCGACTCAAACACCATTTCGAGGATTTCCTAGGCGCTAAAGAAAACTATACAAACATTGTCGCCAGGAAATTTGGCGTTCTCGAGGTGCATACCGAGTTTCGCGAATGTCTCGAACAACAAAAGACACAGGCGACCTGAAACTATCCGAACGCCGAAAATCGACAGTTTCGTTTTTTGGAATTTTCAAAAAAATATTAATCTGTTTGAAATTATTAGAAAGCACCCACAGGTAACTTCGAAGCCTATTGGCATACAAAATTATTACCCCACCACATATTTATCGAAAATATTTTTCTCTTTTAAAAAAATATTAATCTTTTAGAAGATATTACTAAGCTGTCTTAAGTAACTTCGAAATGTACAGGCATACAAAATTTCTACCCCAGCACATGTTTACCGAAAATGTTTGTGTCTTTCAAAAAAATATTAATCGGTTTAAAGTTATTAGAAAGCTCTCACAGGTAATTCGAAACATGCGGACATACAAAATTTTTACCCCACCACATATTTTTCGAAAATATGTGTCTCTTTTAAAGGAATATTAATTTTTTTGAAGTTATTAAAAAGCTGTCTTAAGTAACTTCGAAACGTACGGGCATACAAAATTTCTACCCCACCACATGTTTATCGAAGATGATTGTCTCTTTAAAAAAATTATAATAGATTTCAAGTAATTACAAAGCTCTAACGGATAACTTCGATACCTACGGGCAAACAAAATTATTACTGCACCACATATTCTTCGAAATTATCTACATATATTAATAGCTAAGGGGTAAAAATTATAAGTTTCAAGCTTTCAAAACTGACATCTGCTTTCAAAACTGACTCTGAATTACTAACATCGTCGCCTTATAGGCGTTCCTAATAAACTTGATCCAAGGTCTACCGTAACTTAATTGGTTAGAGCGACAGTCCGGCAAACCGTAGACTTGTGTTCAAGTCCGAACGTAGACAAAATTTGATTTCGTATTATTTGCATTGTAATTTGTAGACAGCAATGTTTACATTCACATTTACCTTGCAAAATAATATACTAATTTGAAAATATTTAAAATATTTAATACAAAAGCCGAAAACTTAAAGAATTTATTAAATGATATGTAATATATATATATATATATATATATATATATATATATATATATATATACATATACAGTCGAACCTCCATATAACGAAGTCGATGGTTCCATAAGAAAAATTCGATATATAGAAATTTCGATATATGGAAACATGAGTTTTTCTGTTTATTACTTGCAGTACAACTCATAGTACAGCTAAGTGTACATGCACATATGTATATTGCATTTTAAAAAACAAGTATGGATAGGCTTATATAAATAGGTATATAGGTATGTAGTACCTAAACGAAAGTAGTACAACAGTATTTTAGTGCCCGAATGTAAAATAACTTCGAATAACTTCAAAGACTGCTTAACAGTCTTTGATGCAGATCTTTCATATAAATGCTCGCATCTATTGAGTAACTCAAAAATAGTATCGGGTACATTTTCTGCAAATCGAAGACCCTGACGAATTGTTTCAAATGTGGCAATTAGTTTCCCCTTGGTAGGCTTAAAAACTTCTATTTTTTCCGCCTCATTGTCTTCCTCTTGATTATCACTTTCTTTCAATGAATTTAAGATATCGTTCTCTGTTGCGTATTCTGCTACAATAACGTCTTTATCCACGTACAAAATTCATTCAGAGAAGCTTTGTAATTTATTGCATCTGTTGATTGTAACTGGTTCCAGCATTCCTCCATATGTGATAATGGACTAACTTCTTCCGTTACATTATTTTACCACACCTTTGCTAATTCTGATATGCATATTCTGAGATTAATCGTATTGTCAATATGAAGATTGTTTTCAAAAGCAATTATTATGCTTTGGTTCTTCGGTTGTAATTTTGGAGCTACATTTGGAGGAAAAAATATCAGCTACACATTTGTTACCTTATTTGCTATAAAAGAAGGATGTGCAGGGCAATTGTCTATAAAAAGAACAACTTTTTTTTTGTCAAACTTTATTATCCACTGATTCAAAATCTCACTCGTCGTCCATTATTTCTTATTGTATTTATAATCGACTTCTAAGGACTTCACTCCTTTGAAACATCTTGGCTGCTTGCTTTTTCCAATTACTAAAATTTGTCTTTTCCAGACATATTTGCGCAAACGGCAACAGTTATTCATTCCTTACTGTTTTTGCCTCCAAAACATTTATCATCTTTGAAAGCTAGCGTTTTGTTTGGTAAACATTTAAGGAAAAGTCCAGTTTCATCCATGTTAAACACATTATCTGGCTCATACTTTTCTAAAATTGTTTTTAAAATCATAGTTTTCCACTGGTTACAATCTGCCTCAGATACACTTCCATTTTCTCCTGAAATAGCCTTTTCTTTAATGGCCGTGACGCCTCTTAAATTTGTCTAACCAGACAGAACTTGCTTGGAACTCTTCGTGTCCTAGCATTTGTGCTTATTCCGCTGCCCTTTCTTTTATGAATGGTCCTGAGATAGGCATGTTTTTATCTCTTACCATCTTCAGCTATTTAAGAACTGCTTCATCCACATCATCATACTTGCATGTTTTTGCCTTTTTTCTATCAGGTTCTTCAGATTCATTATTTTTTAAACCCGATTTCAGATTTTTTATTGTTGTTTACACTGTACTGGCTGGAATTCCAATTTTTTGCGCGATGTCCTTTTTTCGCACTCCGCTATCCACATCTGTTTATCAATGCTACTTTTTCGGCTACATTCAACGACTTTTCTTTGACATAGCTAACGTTCGGTGCATGTAAAGGTCACGTACATAGACAATGCTAAAAGATAGCGGAGCTCTACTACTGAGTAGAGGATTCACTGAATTGAAGATTGCAGACAAACTCGACTTGCCTAACGGTTTTTCTATTTTTAGTACTACTTCATACGTGAGTGCTCTTTCAGAAACTTCGCGATTGTGTCATCTTTTCCATAATGTATGTATGTGGTTTTAGATATATATGTCTAAAAACTTCGATATACAGAAATTTTTTTCGATATATAGAAACATTTTTATACAGAAATTTCATGGGACTAGAACAAACTTCGATATATGGAGAATTTCGCTATAAAGAAGTTCGATATATGGAGGTTCGACTGTATATATATTATAAACGTAATGCTAATGAGAACTTATAATTATTGAATTTTCACATACATGCCATTACCGCTCTAATTCGTTGCATCAATTTCTACACATGACAAAATCACCTTTGTCTAAGAATGTAGCTGCAGCGTGTCACGGCGTCAACCGTCCAGGTTGTCCGGGAAAATGAAAAAATGTTTTTTTTTCCATGATTTTTTTAGTGATTTTATCATATGTAGAAATTGATGCAACGAATTAGAGCGGGAAAATGAAAAAAAAACATTTTTTCATTTTCCCGGACAACCTGGACGGTTGACGGCGTGACACGTTGCAGCATGGTTATATCATGTAACCATAGTAATTTACTATGGTTACATGATATAACCATGGTTATACCGCAAACATCCTCAGCTCTAGTAATAACTATGAAACGTCGACGTCTACACATCCCGGATGGATACGGCTTTCACACATTTTTTCATTTATACGAGTATATATATACAGGCTGATTCATTTTCGGCCCTCACCACAGGGATCTCTCTTATTATTGGAGATAGAGTATAGGTTTAAATTTGGCAAAGTTGTTAAATTTTGTGTTTGTTATAAATCCGTAAAGAAAATAGATCTGTGACAAATGACCTTCGTTATTTAAAAAAAAAACGCGGAAACCCCATTTTCTTCTTTTACCTGTAGCACCGACATTTGGCCTTGTAGAGAAAAAATAATGATTGTGGTAGGAAAGACCTTTCAAGATCACATGAAAAACCTGGAAGTAGTATTCTAGAGTTTGCGAGATGCCAACCTGAGGTTAAGTCCAAAGGTGTGTCACCTTTTCTGCAAAGAGGTAAATTACCTTGGACATGTGATTTCTGGAAAAAGAGTCGCTGTAGATTCAGCAAAAGTAAGATCTGTGGAAAATAGCTTATACCCAAAGACAGAGGCCGTTAATTCACGAGAATTAGAGTTGTACTGGACATAATTGGATTCCTTGACCCTGAAAGACGATCTACTGAGACGTGACGTTGAAAATCATGATGGAAGCGAGCAGAAAATGTATATGGTGGTTCCCAAGAAAAGAATATCAGAGGTATTGCGAGAACTCCACAATAGAGCCTCTGGAGGACATTTTGGCATTCATACGACACTGGAGTAAGTGCGCCAGAGATTTTAGGTAAATTGTTCAAGAGATGTGAAATAGTGGTGCCGAAAATGTGCTAATTGCGCAGGAAGTAATGGTTCCCAGAGGCGTCGATGGCCACCCATGCGCAAATATAATGTGGGAATCCCAATTGAAAGAATCGCCATAGATGCCGCCGGCCCTTTTCCAAAAAGTGATAAAGGAAATAAGTACATAATAGTGGTCATGGACTATTTTACTAACATCGTTGGCCTTCAGCCTCAGTACGGCAGCCATTGCCTCCTACTTTCCAAATAGTTCCAGCGGAGGGAGACCCACGATGGCCTCCATGGAAGCGGTTCCCGTGCTGTTCATAGCTCTCGTGATTCCCAATAGAGCCTGTCGCTGGAGAGTCGTGAGGAGCCCCACCGACGATGTCCGCTCCATTCTCCTCCACCAGACAACTACTCCATAGGTAATCGTTGGTCTTATTACTACCGCGTACAACCAGAGTACCACATTTGGTTTTAGTCCCCAGGTCTTGCCAACAGCTCTTCTGCATCTCCAGAAGAGATGCGCCGCCCTGTCTGCCACTTTGACTAGGTGTCCGCTCCAATTCAGTTTCGCATCAAGTGTTATGCCTAGATACTTCACTTCATTGGTTAGTTCTAACTCTTGTCCAAACAGCCTTACGCTACCCAGATCATTTAGTTTTCTCATGTTGGTAAAGGCTACCAACTTGTTTTTTTTGAGGATTGACAGTTAATCCCTCCTCAAGGCACCATCTTTCCACAATTCGCAGAGCATTTCGCATGATGCTCGCCACTGTCCCCGGGTATTTCCCCTGGGACACTATGACAATGTCATCGGCGAACCCATCCGTCAATATTCCCTGGTCATTTAATGTCCTGAGGAGATTATCTACTACTAAACTCCGTAGTAGCGGTGACAATACGCCTCCTTGAGGACACCCTTTTGTTGTCCTCATGGAGATCGTTTTGTTGCATGTGGTGCTTTTTATTCGAATTCTTAAAGATCGAATAATAGAAGACGTCGAGGTATTATCGATAGCGCCCTTATGTCTAAGAAGACTGCAAGTGCAATTTCCTTGTAGTGTAGGCTCCTTTCGAGCCCTCTCACCAGGCTATGCAGGGCACCCTCACCTGATTTTCCCATCTCGTATGCCCATTGCAGTGGGTGTAGAGGATATCTATTCAGAGTCTCTTCTTTAATATTTAAATATATCATTTTTTCCATAGTCTTCAACATAAAATAGGTAAGGCTAATTGGTATAAATGCTTTAGGGTGGGTATATGTTCCTTTTCCGGGCTTCGGAATAAACACTACCCTAGTTTCTCTCCATGCCCTAGGGATATAACCCATAGCATGGCTAGACCTGAATATCTCCAATAGAGGATCCATAATTTCCCCAATTCCCTCTTGAAGGAGCTTGGGAAACACTCCGTCTGGTCCTGCGGATTTATATGGTTCAAACGATCCTATCGCCCATCTAATTAAATGGGGCTTGAACATCTCGTTTGATATCTCCCAATCATTCCTAGTCGCCCTCCAAGAGGTGACAACTTGATTGGTATTACAATCATCCATACGCTCCGAACCTGGAAAGTGTATCCCCAGAAGATACTCTAATGTCTCTTCCACGATACTGGTACACCTCCTGTCCGATTTTTGTGTAGATCTAATTGCGTTGGAAGGATCTTTTTTGAGAATTCCTTTTGCTCTCTTTGATTTTATCATTGTATTTATTGAGAAGAGCCTTGTAAGCTTCCCAATTACCTCTTTTCTTCGCCCTATTAAATGACTGGCGAGTTTATTTCCTTAAATTGGTTATTTCTGCATTCTACCAGGCAGCCCGCCAAGCTATACGGCGCTCCCTAAGGGGACAGTTATTTTCATAGCAGTAAGGAATGGTCCGTTGCAACAATTCAACAGCCAACTCCAGCTCTTCCACATTCCCTATTCTAATAGGGATATTTCGGGTTGCAGCTAACAGGTCTTCCCTGTAAGAGCCCCAGTCTGTTCTATTGGGATCCTGTATAGTCTGGGTTCCGTTAAATCTGAACATAATTCATAGCGGATATACGCATTATCAGAGAGCGACGGCTCGTCGGATACATGCCACCCACTTACAATATCCCGTATTCCCAACCTGCATAAGGTTACATCTATAACTGATTCCCCCCTTGATGTCTTAAATATCGGTTTATCAACTAGATTCAGACAGTCAAGTTCAGTACCACAGAGATAGCTAAAGAGAGTTACCCCTATAATTGTTATCCTTGCTGCCCCAAGCTTTATGATGAGCATTGGTATCTGCGCCACCAAGCCCACAAGATCAGGCCCTGGTAGCTCTGGAGAGTGAATGGGTAGGTATAGTTGCACCAATTTATTACTTATAAATATTTTCATGTAACAAAATCTCTCTATATGTACCGGGTCTGTTCAAAAGATCGGACTTTCCATTTTTGGTTTTAAATTAACTGTGAACCAACGGAATACGTATTTTGATAGGGTGTGAACTTATCTGTGCGCAAACGGTCTGTGGATAATTAACGTACTTAATTTGTCTTTTTTTTTGTAACTAGCAAATTTGATTTTTTTTTTGTATGATTACATCTGGCTGAAATCCGCCTTTTTCTTTCTTTTTTTTTACGTTTCGGACGGCGTGGTTGCGTCCCTTGCCCGCTGCGCGTCTCGCCTACTTTTGATGGTCACAATTTCCGAATTTTGCGACGTGTAGCGGTTCTAAATTCGGTGGCGCCCTATACCACCTTAATTCGTGTCCTGAAGTATCTTTGGGTCTCCCCACCCTTGGGCTGAGGCTGTCTCTAAAGCCGGATGGGCCGCTAGACGTTGGCAGAGGCGGGTAGGTGAGGCAATCCTCGTCGCCCGAAACTCTTTTCTATTGTCTCGATATACAGAGCGTAGCAACTTCCACAAATCTTCTAATAATATATTGTATAATGTCCGCCATGTGAATATAATATTTTAATTTAAAAATAATATTTCTTTTAAATGTTCAACCAAACAATTATAAAAACCTTGTTTATATATTATTTCTGGCAATAAAGATTTTGTCTGACTATATATTTTTATTAACGAGGTGAATAAATTAGCATTAATATAGTTCAATCGTTTTGTTGCACTGTACTCTTTCATTGTCGTAAATTTTAAATGACTCTCATCTGTATTTCTCGTGTATATGTTTTCTATGCAGACATCGCACTGCTTGATCATTTTATTTATTCTTTTTGTGACAAAACCAGTCATGTAAGCAGCAATATTTTCTTCTAATTTTGTGGTAGAGAGATTCATAGGTGATGGTGATATTTGGATCTTTTTGTTTCCTTCACATTTTTGCCAACTGCCTTTAAGCAATAAAGCTATTATTATTATTTACATGTAATTAAAATATCATCAAAAAGTACTATCATTATTATTGTTATAAGATATTAACCTACTTGAACATTTTTTTTCCAAAGTTAAGAAAATAACAGTGTTATAATTTTCGTAATTGCTGCTCACTGAGTGTTTTAGGGTAAAATTTTTAAACAAAAGGTGTAAAGTAGTGTAAATGCTGCAGCTGTGAGGTTCTTAAATCATACTCCTCTTTGTACTTTTATGTTTATAAAAATAATTGTAAACATTAAAAACTACTTCTCGCGTTTGAGCGTGTGTTTATGATCCCCTACAGAGACATTATATTCCGTCAAACGTCAATGACAAATGTATTCTGACAATGGGGGAAGTGGGGGTGGACGTTTTGAAAAACGGCTTCTGCGCACCCCATCCTCGCGCCAACTTAATTGGCGCTTGCTATATATGTTTCATAAATGTACATGTTATATGTAAGAGACAAGGAGTGTTTACCATTAGGTACAGAAATAGAGTTGATTTTGGAGATTGCAGCTTAATAATATTTTTTTATAAGTAGTTCTTTATTTCTTCAACCAATATTTAACATCCTTAGTTATGCTTCATCAGAGTTCTAAAAGATGCATAAGTTAAATTAATTAAACGTGTTAATAAAAATTACTTACATTGAGAACTGTTTTTGTGAAGAAAGTTTGCAAACTGCAGACGTGCATGACCACAAATAGGTTACATCGTTGCCTTTTTTAAATTTTTTATAAAACCAGGTTTTATTCCACCATCGTGAGAGATATAAATACACGTACATGAGTAAATAGATTTTAAAACAACTGTACATTAAAAAGGGTACAAGTCAATTATTGAAATGCAAAATTCCACACAACATAGAGATGTTACAAGTTACAGCATGGAAATATTATGCACGGTGGCAACAATAGCTGATTGTCAAATCATGAAATCAGTGCTACCACTTCAGAAACACGCAAAGTTACTATGTATGTCCAAAGGCTGCTTTAAATTACAACCTTCTACTTTCCAAGTGTGTGTTGATTAGGCAGCTCATGTTACAACATTCATGCGCCTATGTATTCGAACATACAAGTCGTGCATTCACCTCATCGGAATGTACTTCAGGTACACACAATTTAATACTGAGACAATCACCTGCTAACATTACAGGTATGCGAGTAATTTCTATGGATATTATACAATGTGTGTTTGAAGACCGGTCTTTTCTTACACTGTATTGTGAAATGACAATTAATGTTACGAGTATAAGATGACAATTAATATTCTAAAATGACATGTCATATCATGTCATAATACATTGGTTGTTGTTGCATGTATAGGCTGAGAACTAATGTACCACAACAAAATTACAAATAATAAAATTGTCAAAAAATACAGGTTTTGAAGAATCGTTAGTTCTGATATTCTGAGAGCTGTTCGAGTTGGATTTGTTTAATGTTAACACCTATTAATATATTGAGTTTAAGTGGCTAAAGTCTGATTTGAAATTCATCGTTTTTTTAATAATTGTTAATCTCTATCATTTCCAGGAACTCTCTTCCCCTCCTGTTATGAACAGCCTTATAAATGTCCACACCATCAAAGTCTGGTATGTGACCACTGTCCCTCACGTGTGACATGAACGCACATATCATTTTATTCGTTTTGGGATCGATATTATGTAGAGTGATTCTAGTATTTAACCATGAGGATGTTTGTCCTATATAAAGTCGGTCACAAGTCATACATGAAATAGATTAAATGATATTAGACCTCATCAGCAGGGTAGTCCTATCTTTTGTTTTTAAGGAAAGTTCTCTTAAAGGTTTGTAATTATAGTAACCTAACTTGATGGTGTTCACAAGAATCCCAGAGATGACCGGTACTATCTCTGGTATATATGGAAAACGGTAGTATTTTTAACGTCATTGTTGTATATGCAGATGACCTCACCCTTAGTGTGTTGTGGTATAGGGTTATTATACGCAGATGTTATAAATATTAGTTTGTTACTTAATGATTTAGGATAAGCATAGTTTCAAAACATTTTGTAGATGATAGTGAGATTCTTATGACGAAGCTTTGGGTGACTGATTCTTGGGACCCTTTCTCTCAAAGCTAACACAGTGATTAGATGAAAAGTCTGCAAGTCAATTGTAGATTATTATCAGTATCTCTAATTACTCTGGTGTCAATGAAAGGAAGTCCTCTGTCTGTTTTAGATTCTAAAGTGAACTGTATGCCAGGGCGGAATGAATTACAAATTTCGAGTATTTATTCAATTTCTGACAATGGCAAAGCGCAAATGATGTCATCGGCACACTTTTTAATAAAGGCAAATTCACAAGGCAATACTTTACCTATGTTATCTAACACGAGTGTCGACTCCATCGGTAGACCCGATATTTGGTTGTAAAACTTGTTCGAAAATGAGATATAACTGTTAATCTAAAATGACACGTATAATTTAAGGAAATTAATCTTGGTCAAATGTTGTATGGTCTGAGATAGAAGTCAAATTATTATATAAAATATATAGAATTAGATCATAAGGAATATTAGTGAAAAGTGAAACAACATCCAACGATATAATATGGTAATCAGGTGGAAATTAGGAATTTTGAAAATCATTGACAAACGGAATGAGTCAGGAACATCATAAGTGTCATTAAGGAATGGTTTCTTTAAAATGTTCGCCACAAATGTGGCGACTGGAAGTCGGAGAATTGATGGATGAAATTATGGGTCTATACGATACTTCAGGTTTGTGTATTTTAGGTAGCGTGTACAGTTTTGGGCTAGTCGAATTGAACGTAGTTAGATATTTGTATTCCATGGGGCTTGTTACCTGAGTGTTTTTTAATTTATTTAAAATATTATTTATTTTTTGTTGAGCGACAGCCGTTGGGTCCTTCTTAATACCTTTGTAAGTTTTGTTGTATTGTAACAGGCTTTCTGTTCTTTCTAACAGGCTTTCTGTTCTTTGAATATGTTCTTGTTTCTCCACTGCTACAATTACTACGCCCTTGTCAGTTTTTAAATTGAGAATGTTAGGGTTGTTATGAAAGTACTTTCTACATTTGTTTTTTGTGAGTTCCGTATGACTACTTTTACTCTTATCCTGAGTGCAATAATTCGTTAGGATGTTTGTTAGTTTAGTTCCAGACACCTCCACCCCAACGCGTTTATCCGAGTTGAGAACAAATTCACACTCAAACACCGTAATAAATATTTCTAGAAATAGCTATAATGGTGTCCGATTTTAAATATCAAACTAATTTATTACTGCAATTGAAAACAGAAGCCAGCTGTCTACCCACATATGTATGTACTAATTTTGATATTATTAATAACCGCAAGGTTAATAAACTCTTTGAGCGTGTGAAACTTGCTAGAGTAAAATTACTTTCGGATGAGACTGAAGATGCGCGAGCGATGACGTTACAAAAATACTGAACACCTTAAAAACATTGAGCAGTCTTGACAATATAGGCGGCAGTTTTAAATTTAAATAATATTTTGTTATATTAAACCATAATAATTATGTTTTGTTGTCGATTCTAAATAAACTTATTACTTCGCGAAGAATAAAATAATTATTAAATCAATAGGTATTATGCAACAATTTTTGTTTTAATTGTATTTTACAATGAAATATTTCTTTTTATAGTGCTTTCACATTTAAGTCTTTGTATTTACAAATTATTATTATATTAATCCATATTTTGTAATATAGTTTTCATTAACCTTAATTTTGGTTTTTCTCATTATAATTTTACTCCTTACCAAAATCTCACTTTAGAGACATTAAAAGAAGATAAATACACAAGCATGTGCCTAGAAAAATTTTTGTATTTATTAAAACAAATATACATACAATGTATAATCAATATTTATTTTCGCTGATGATAAAATTAATATAATATATTTTGAAACATTTAAAATCTTCAGTCTTCATCGCTTGAAAAATCGTAGAAAAATCATCTTCAGAGTCATTATTGACATTAATAATAAATTCTTCACAAAAATCATCCATTATGTGCTCCTTCATAATGTAATCTTTTTCTACACCTTCTCCATTTCGACAAGTTTCTGACCATTCCTCTACCTTGATGTTTGAAAATTCTTCTCTCGCCAATTTTTCAACATCATTTATATGAAATGTAACATTTCTTGATGCAACCCGACAATGCCCCAGATTTTTTCAATCGGGTTTAGTTCTGGGTGGTATGGTGGCAATCTCAGGACGGTGTGGCCTTTTTTGCAAATATACCATCTATGCTGTACTGTATATGTTTTGGCTTGTGAAGTTTTACTAAATTGTACAACTCCGGTTTAGTACAATTTGCATCGTAAGTTATGCCCCTTTCGTTTAGCCACTGTATCATATCACACTTTCTACTGGCTGATGTTGGATGTTTATATGACATAACATTATGGCAGCTGGCATTATCCACAACAATCATAGAATTATCAGGCATGTATGTAAGTTTCATCTAAAAATTACTTATGTACTTAAAATATGTACTAAATAGATTTTCTAAATGCTTTTTATACCTGTATATATTATTGGACGTCCTTGGGTACGATAATTTGTTATTTTGGGGATGTAAGAACACCTCAACTCTCTTATGTCAAACCGCTCCATTAAAATCTTACGGTTATCAGTAGTTTTTTTCCATCTAGCAAATAAAAAGTTTAGAGTAATATTACTAAAGATAATAAAAAAAGTACCTGAATCCTATTTGCAGCAATAATTTCCTAAAAGATGATAGCCCTCCTGCAAAACCGATTTCTTCATCATCTTGAATTTTATTATAAACGGCTTTTATTGTGGGTCTTCTCTTTTCAGTCACATGAAAATTAAGTATAATTCTGCGAATAATTTCTTCCCCACAGTTATCGACAGTAGATTTTGGTGATGGTTTTGGTGGTTTTATTTTTTTCGATAAGAATGAATTTACTTTTCTTGTTTCAACGGCATGACCTTCTTTAATTATTCGACCTACAGTGCTCCTAGAACTACCTGTTGCTTCTGCAACTGTATCTAGCAGCTGACCTATAAATGATGAACAACATAAATTTTAATTTTGAATTTGATTTAAAAAAAGTAATATTATTACAGGTTAAATATTATGTATCCACCTAATTTGTAAATATATTTACCTGTCACACCTTGTTTTTTAAAATAGTTATATATGTACATTAAAAATTATTTCACGAGATTGTTCAAGAATAACTTTTCTCTTTTTCGAACAAGGGCTCACTTCCTCCAGGACAGAGTTTGTTGCCATATCAGACATTTTACCCTGTGTAAATAAATACAACTAAATTTTCAGGAATTTTATGATAAGCATATTTTTACTTACAAGAGGATGCATTCTTACTCTTGAATAGCTTTGAAAAAAATTAATTAATAGATAAAACACAACAATAATATTACAAATAGGAAAACTCTCAATGTACGTACAACACCACTACGAAACACACCGATCAAATGCCTGGTACCGACTGACAAATAATCGATAAACGTTTATGGCTCGTATAGTACACGGATTTATACTACTAGCTGTTTCTCTCATTTATGAGGTGGCTCTCTTTCTAATTACTAAAATGTGTTTCTGCGCCAGTCTCATCCGAAAATGATTTTACTCTAACATTGCCAAGCTTATTTCATTACTATCACGTAATACTACACACAAATTTATTTTAAATAATGAAATAATGAAAAATGGTTTGTTGATCGCACGAATCGCGAGGTGCCGTCGGATATTAAAGATTTTCTTTAATTGATCTATTTTTAGTAATTAGTATAAGTGTATAAGCTATACGTTTGAACCAACTTAGATCTTAAATATACATATTATTCTACAACCCAAAGTATCCTGAGAAAAATATATTTATGATAAAAAATAAATGAGAATAAGGTAGATTTATAAGGAAGTACCATTTTTTATATTATGTTAAAATATCAGAGTAATTGAAACATACATGAGTAGGTAAACCCCACCAGTTTTGTATAATACAAAGGTATTTTTAATAATATAAAATATTATTAAAATATAATAATAATATAAAATACCTTTGTATTATGTTAAAATGTTTAAATTTCAAAACACGTATTTGATAAAATACATATAACATCAAATAAGTTAATATAACGAATTGAGAGATATAAATACATTTAGAAAATTTACAAAAATCATTTATTTAGATTTGTCACTGGAAATTATCAAATAATGTATAACTTAATTATTTACAAATTCATTATGGTATAAAAATATAATGAAATGGTCTTTATAAATGCTGTACTTTTTAAAATATAATTCTCGGGAAAATGAAGATTTACACATGGGCATAAGATATAAGTTAGCATTAGAATTTAAATTAATCACAAGTAAAAACTCAAAATAATATTTGTAATACATATTGAAATAATCCAAACATCTAATTTATTAATATTAAATTATTTATTTAATATGAAATTTTACCTATAAAAATACAATAACTAGGCCATAGTTGGAACAACCGATGAATAGCGTCTATTCTACTATTGCAAAAAGAACGCCATACTTTCTCGATCTCCAAGTTTAAAATTAAAAATCACCGGAAAAACGAATAATAAAGCACCTGCAGACCCTAACCTTGAAGAAACCATGATATCCCACATCCATGGAACCACAAAAGCTTCCACCGCTAACACGAATTAAGGTTAGGTTAGAAATCACCAAATCTGTTGATCATCAGATCCAGTCAAGATAGAACCTTTTCCTGTTGTTGAAGACACTCCTGCCATTTCTGAATCCTCAAGAATGGCCACGTCTACGAATTTTAAAGTCTGTATAAGTACAAAACTCACATTTAATGTCATCAACCTCTATCTAAAAATCAACATAAAAATACACGAATTATTCAATTATATACTATAAATAAATCTTTAAATATATAGGGTTATTCAAAAGTAAGTTACATTTTGAAATTGCTGTAATTTCCTTATAAAGTAAAGTATACGCAAATTAAAAACAGGTTCTTATTGGTGAAAAAAATGGGGTTTATTACAAAGCTAATTACTTCAGCGTAAATTTTGAATATATCCGCCATCTTGTTCTTCAACAAGAAGAAGCCTATCTTTTATACTGCCGACAACATCGTGAAGTAAATTAACTGGAATAGCTCCCACTTGTGAAATTTATTCTTTGATCTGCTGAATAGTCATAGGATGACTTAAAAAACTTTTCTTTTTCTTTAAGATAGCTTCATAGCCAATAATCTGCCGGATTAATATCTAAAGAACGCGCTGGCCAAGAATTGGGAAAGTTTCTGTTTATAATACGTTTGCCAAAAGTGTTAATTAACAGATTTTTTACTAAAGTGTAAATATAGAGGGGGTGTGCCATCTTGCCTGAAGATGATATTTTCAATATCGTAATTGTGCAATCTTAGGATAACATAATTTCCCAGCATGGTAAAATATCGTTTTCCAGTAACTGTAACTGTTCTTAATTGCCCATTTTGATTTTCCTCAATAAAGTATGGTCCTAAAATGAATCGGAATGTGAATCTAATCCACACGGTTACTTTCAAATCATGAATCCCTTGCTAAATTACAGCGTGCAGATGATTTTCAGACCAAATCCTACGATTGTGTGTATTAACACCCCCACTCAGTTGAAAATGCGCCTCGTCGGTCCATCAAACGTTGTCCAGCCACTGCGGAGTTTGTTTAATTTGTGCTAATACACGAAAAACAAAATCATACCTAACTGGTTTATACGTTTCTTTAAGGTCAAATAAAACTTTCATTTTATACGGATATATTTTTGGATGTCTTCTGAAATTCGCCAATAAGTTACCCCACACTTACTTAAAAACGTTTTGGCACTTGATTAGCGCTACATATTCCATAGCTATTATTTCTAGCTATTTCTTCGACCTCACGTGAAAGGTTAGCAGCAGTAACATCATTCGCTACTTTAGGTTTTCCAAATTTTGCTTTATCAGTAACGCAACGAGTTTATTCAAATTTACAGATTAACTTGCGGTAAGCCTGTAAACTGTAGAGCCGGTTTCTCAAGTTATTGTTTCTTTTAAATATTCTTATACCCGCTATTAAATTTCTTACACATTCGTAGTAGCACTAAACAAGACATACGATTTTGCAACGTCAAAACCATTTTTCACAGAGTGAATGTCTGTCAAATTCAGTAAAAAAAGCTAACGTTTCTATTTTTATCAACAAACCTGTTACCATGGTAACGGAAATAAAAAATATTAACGATGAGTAAACCTCATTATTTTACGAACACAAATATGTTTTCATTTTGTGTATGCCTTACTACTTAACAAAACAACGACGATTTCAGAATGTAACTTACTTTTGAATAACCCCTTATAATAAAAGCCATAATTATAACTTACCTATCAATTGCTCTGCAATTTTATGAAGAATTCACTTAGAGAAACACAATTTATATTTATTAAAACATGTGTTCAAGTATACGTATGTAGGGAGTATAGTAGTAACTAATTTTTCTCATTCTTTTATAACATCGACACTTACAAGTACACCAAGGTTATATTTAATCACAGAATAAAATATTGCTTACACTTTTCATCCAGATTGTTTTATTTATATTTACTGTTAAAGTTGTTTGATATTTGACTAATCATTTAAACGGTGTTATTTATAAGCTCGAACCTGCTAATATATTACAAAACCCACAAAATAAACATATTCGACATTTTGAAAACCTCGAGAAATATAACCCACTAATTTATTTATAGTAAGTAAGTAGAGGATATGTGAGTACCAATTTAATTATAATAATTAATATGTACGGTTATTAAGCAAACAGCATTTTATATCCGGAACATTATATATATATATATATATATATATATATATATATATATATATATAAGGTATAATAAGTCGGCGATTAAAGGTCTGGTTCATTACTTCAAAGTAAGCATTTATATTTTTTATTCCCTTGACAAAGGCATCATTGCCGAAACATGTAGGGTTGTTTTAAATATATATACTTTGAAGTAATGAACCAGACCTTTAATCGCCGACTTATTAAGTTTACCTTATCATACCAAGGTCACGAAAATATTATATATATATATATATATATTGTAGTAATCTTAATGATGTAAATGTAATTATAGTATGATATAGAATTTATAATTACCTGTTTACTTCCTTATCAGCCTAAATACACTAGATCTCAGGGTGTTGAAAGGCTTTATAATTAATTAGCATGAGATTAATATATTTTGGGTTCAAAAATTCACTGATAATGTCGCTTTCTTATTTTTAAAATACTAATTCAATATATTTGAAATTAAATGAATGAATAAAACAACAGCCTACCGTGCAACTTTTATTACATCTAAGAAATATATGTTCTATGCTTCTGTATACAGATTAGTGTCGATTCAAAATTGCAAATTGTGCATCTGTCTATTTTAATATGTACGTAACTTAACAATGTGTACAATTCTAAAGTAGATGTTTATCTAAATTAGGTCATTAAGCTTATAAATACTGATGGTAAGTATTAATTAACAATAAAGATATAATCAAATTTGATTTTTGTAGTGGTAAATACTGAAATAATTTACTTTAACGTACTTTATTCAATTCTAGGTATGGTGTTTAAGCGTGGTGGTTATATTAAAATACCTGACTATAACCACGGCTTGTAGGAAGGTTCAAAGGTGTAATCTGGATGATATTTTCTATGTACAAAAAAGGTTTCTAACACCATACATGAGGGATTTCTGGACACAAAAACAGGTCAATGTATATAGCGGTTTTCTAACCTCTTAAGAGATAGATCACATGGAGAATTCTTCTATGTGCTCTTGGAAGGTTGGCCTTTCTCGGAGATATTACTGAGTAAGTTATTTGTATAGCTTTTAGTACATTTTCGAAATTGTAAAGCTGAGATTATTACGTTAAGCGTCGCCCCTATATTTCTAAGTGTGTAAACTCCGTCTTTGTCGTTTGTGTATTTTCTTCCATAGCTGGGTTATTTCGTAATTTTATGTGTAAATTGACAATAATTTATCAGTTTGTCACCAATAAATTACCTATTTTCACTATTTCAATATTAACCTAGATTAACATTGAGATTAAACATGAATATTTGATAGCAATATAAACATTGGTTGACACGTACGTAATAAAATGTCTTTGCCGCTCTTTAATTTTTGAAACATACTTTTACGCCAAAGTAATTTACTAATTATTCTACCCTTATTTAAAATCTTAAATTATCACGTTTTTCGCTACCAAGCAGCTGATATAAATTAATAAAATGAAATAATCAATTTTTAAAGAATTTTTGAGTAAATTTAGAAGCTCTGACTTGATATTTTAAGATATTTTATATTTATGATTTTGAATGAATCATACAGGTTTCAGATTCAAGATTTAAAGTTGGACTATTACCTAACTATGATATAATTATTTAATTTATACTTTCTTTCTTAATTTATATAGGTATTATTGCCCTAGCACAATACACTCTGTTCGTTTTCAGTTTGCAGTCACATGATCAATTTTCATTTATTTTTAGTAGTATGAATCTAGTCGGTACTTTTGAGTCAAAAGAGGTTTAAGTATTTTATAAATATAAAATTGTTATTTCAATACATAATGTTTTCTATTTATTTTCTAAATGATTTTCCTGTTTAATCAATCGATGTTATCGACCAATGTAATGGTAATCATTAATGAAATTGGAACGATGCCGTATGACATAACCTAAAATTTTTGAAGTATAAACACAGTAACTTTGGAAGTTGTAAATCTCAAATACGCATATAAAATAATATTCTTTAAAGAAGACAAAGGTACATGTAGAAAATGCAGCTTTTCATGTATTGTAAACAGATGCTTCACTTCTAGCATTAATCGCATTAAATAAATTTGGAATAAGAAATAATCTGGAAATTGCAGAAATCATACGAGAAGAAATTCACTAACATAAATGAATTACAAAGCAATTCAATATAACCAAAAAGTAGAACAGAAAGGTTGGGAAATAAGAAAATAGGAAGCTTAATTTTGATTGTTTCATATGTATAATCAAATTTTTTGCATTAGAAATTAAATAAATAAAAGCTCACCTTGATTATATTGGTATTATTATTTCCAAGAAAATAGTTAATAATAATTACACGAATAATTCATTTGTTTACAAAAACTATAGAGAACTATTAGTATTATGTATAAATTAATTATACAGTTCAATTATTATATTGCTACGCTAAGTAAAACCATTGAAGATATAACTTCATTTGGAATCAGTATGTTAAAAAATTATCATAACTGTTTGTTAAACTTGCTCATATAAAACTATTCAACTTAATAAAATGCAGATACTTTAATCAATACAATAAATACAAAATAGCGAAATTGCATTATGTATTATTCTATTCTAGTGTTAACAGATATGGATGTGACTGCACAAGTGAGCGCTGATATTTTTTAATGTTATTCTGCATAAGACTATTAAAACCTGATTTTAAAATGCCATACAGCATACTAAACTCAATGAACAACAGTAGTGCAGTATGTGACAAAAGCTATTTTCTTTATCTTCGCAATTTATGTTGGTTGTATCTGCAAACTCTTGAGTTGTTCATATATTAACTGAGCATATTAGAAAATAGAAGTATGTAGAAATAGCAAATAATTCATCTAATTCATAATCGGTCTAATAAGAAATATTTATTTGAATAAAACATATTTACATGGAAGCTTAAATATATAATCTTTCTAATACAATCATAAAAACACTATCATAGACAGAAAATAATGTTGTCTTGTACTAACATAAAATATGACACCTTTAGTTGCAATTACATATATTAATCTGAATCAGAGTCTGATTCTGTAACATTGATTATTACTGGATCTATATCCAAGTCTACCAAGCAGTTTTCTCTTTCATACCATTGTTTTATTAAATTATCAGTATGCCTTATGCAGTTACTCCATGTATTACTATCACATGTATGTAATGCCTCCTTCCACATTTCTTTCACCTTTTCGTCGGTGTAACCAGCCCTACCGATGTGCACATTGTAATATGTTTTTGCTTTTGCCCAAATTAGCTCAATAGCATTGAAGTTACAGTGGTATGGTGGCAGTCTAAGAATTTCATGTCCTGCATTTCTTAACAGTTCATCAATTTCATAAACTTTCTCTTTACGGTTTCGATCCTTTGGAAAATATCCATGTTTCATCTAAAAAGACAACTTGACGCAAACTAGAATTTGTATTCTCAATGTACTTCCTTAAAAATACACTTCGCATTACACTAACATCAAGTTTTTCCATTAATGCTCTTCTATTATCATCTTTTTTATATTTGAAACCGATATGTTTGAGTAAAATGGAAAGAGATGTTTTTCCTATTTGCACCATTTGTTTAGTTTCCAGTTCAGTCTTCAATGTTTTCAATGTAACCTGTTTTTCTAAAAAAGTATATCGTTAAAAAATAAATCATTTATGAAAATAAAATTGCTTAGAATACTTTGATGAAACATGTCGTATAAAGTATTTTGGACTTCCATTTTCAAGCTTTCTGGCAAATCTTTGGTTTTTGGTTTACGTCGGGGTATTTGTTTTCCAGGTGATGATGTCCCACGTTTCTTGATATTGTAAACGGTTCGGACAGAGATCTTAAGAGCACTTGCTACTCTCTAAAAATATTTTTCCTCATTAATCTAAAGATATTAATTTGGTGTTATCTTACCTCATAAACTGAATCAACAGACAATAATGGACCTCTATTATATTTCTGTTCTTCAAATAATGAAGAAGGTTGGCAACTAGATTTTGTGCCTGTGAGTAGACGTTTACCTGGCATATTCTACAACAAAAAGAACACAAACATGAAATTTTATATCACTTCATATTATGAAAATTACATTTTGCAATATGCATATCAATTTATCAAAAAATGTAATTTGTCAGTGTCAAAGTAAAATAATTTAATTAAGAAATATTACGTTAAATACTTACGATTAATTACTCGAAACTGACTATTATTGTTGCAAGAAGAACAGATAAATAAGAAATCTTAAAATATCAACGGAAAAATACAAACAAGAAGTAGACCGCACTAAACATAACCTGTATATGTCGATAAATATTGTACGTATTTTCTCTTTTGACTAAAACAGTTGTCGGTATCTCATATTATACAAGACATGCTAATATTATTTTTCTTTGTCTTTGCTAGGAAGAAATTTCAAAGACGTATGTCTTGTATCAAATGACATACGTTTCAATTCTGAATATTTGTAGCTCAATATATCTGAAAAACAAAGTATATAGATTCTGTGTCTGAGATAGTATGACATAGTTAGTCATGTGACTGCAAACTGAAAACGGACAAAGTGTATATATATGCATACATAATTAAATTCCCGCGATGTACAAACACTACATCAAGGAGAATGTAAACAAATGAAAAAAAAAATTAAACTATTTTAACGTAACTAAATAAAATGCTGCACTTGAAGAGAAAATTTAAAATATTCTGAGAAAACGGACGCATAATTCCATCAAAGAAAAGAAAAAATTTTGTGTACCTATTAGTAAATTGCATAAACCTGTAATATGGTCCGAAATTGGTGGTTTGAAATCTGAAACAGAAATAAGAAAAACACCCTAACCACAATGTATATCAATAAATACTATATACGTATTTCGGCAACTAAGTTGCCATCTTCAGTAGAATAACCTTAAAACTGAAAAATATTAAACGTAGCGTTTTTTGGCTAAGGTAAACCTTAGAAGATATGCTCTTCACCAAATCGCCACCAAATTAGTGTTATCCCACTGGCGATTTGGTGAAGAGCATATCTTCTAAGGTTTACCTTAGCCAAAAAGCTACGTTTAACATTTTTCAGTTTTTAAGGTTATTCTACTGAAGATGGCAACTTAGTTGCCGAAATACGTATATAGTATTTATTGATATACATTGTGGTTAAGGTGTTTTTCTTATTTCTGTTTCTGTAATATGGATTTCAGGTGAAAAAATACTGATGCACAACCACTCTAACGTAACAAAATAAAAACACAATTCTATGGTATGATAAAGAATAAACATATAAGTTAAATAATTTTTTTCTGGTTGTGTATGCTTTGCCATTTCAATCGATGTTCTACGTATAATTACTCTGCACAACTATCGTCAAGGTATCTGATTAGACTGAGCACAGACACGCCTGGCGCATGGTGCTATAACCATCCCTTCTCTCTTATCCGGTGTACTGGGGTATCGTTTACCTCCTGGCCGTTCGCTCACCACAGATCTATACGGTATAAATATATATATATATTGTTGTGATACGTACAGCTTGGTTATTCCAGCTAATTGTAACTGAGAAGGTAGAAATGAATATAAGCGAAGCATCTTATTGTATAACTGCATTGGGTGGACACAACTTGTAAAATTAATGTCGAAATGTTAATAAATTAATATCACGACAACTTTGTATATTTCAGAGTAAATTATATTTTTTTCAAATTTACTTTTTATATTTATCATTTGATTTTGAAGTTAACAGTGACTGTGAATTAATAAGATGTTAAATGACTTTTAATTAATGTGAATAACCTTTTAAACAAAGAAGAGAGAGAATCGCAAGACAAGAAAACATTGAGGAAAGCAAAGAAGTAGTGAAGGGAAATACAATTTTGAGAAAGTGGATATATTTAAGTACCTAGGATCCATGACAAGTAGTAAGAATCAGACAACAGACAAGGTGAAACATAGAATTCAAGCAGGGAACAGAGCATATTATAGATACAAAGAATATATGAAAAATAATAAAATCAGCATTAACAGAAAAATAGGAATATATAAAACTGCCATTAGACCGGTAGTGACATATGCTGGAAAAAGAATGAGATTAACACAGAAAGATGAAGAAGCTCTAATAACATTTGAAAGAAAAATAAACAGAAGAATTTATGGACCAAAGAAAGAAGATGGTGGTTATATAATCCTTATGAATCATGAGATAGAGGAGTTATTGGAGAGAGAAAACAAGTAAGAGTTATTAAATCGATGAGAATAAGGTGGTATGGGCATGTCAACAGAAGAGAAGAAGGGTCAACGTTGAGACGAATTACAAGATGGAAGCCATATGGAGCACGAACAAGAGGTAGACCAAAAATTAGGTGAAAGGACCAAGTAGTGGATGATATCAAAGACCTGGCGACCGTAGCAGGGAGAGCATTAATGTTAAATAGGGAAGAATGGCGAAAAGTTGTGAAGAAGGCAAGAACATATCTAAAGACTACAGAAAATGCAGTAACTCACCACAAAACGAGTCTTACGAGATCAAGGAGCGGCTGCAATTCCAGACTGGAATGTATAGTCTCATATATATATATATATATATATATATATATATATATATATATATATATATATATATATATATACATACATATATATATATATATATATATATATATATATATATATATATATATATATATAACCTTTTAATAAGGTAAGTAAATTAAGTTGATTAAATTGATTGGCGTCTAGTAGTTATAATTTAGATGTAAATTTGAGCGTACGTTTGTAATTTTTAATAGGTCGACAGTACCTTCGTTATATTGATTTTTCCGTTAGGATTTCAGGTGATTCCTCGAAGATGAACAAGAAACTGGTTTATTCGGGGTACCTAGGATTGGATACATTTGTTTACTGCTACTCTGGCCCAAGATGGAAATTATTTTCAACAATAGAATATTCAACTGGAGCGTGAAAGGTAATTCTATGGTTATTTTTATTTGGCTTTTTTAAACCTTTTTTTCTTAAAATATACTAGTTTTTCCGTATTCTATTAATTTTTCTTTTAGAGCTGAGTTACAAAACGTGCTGATGGCGCGAGTAGAAAAACGACCCTTCTCATTTTTGTTTTTAAGTTTCTATGACCTTACTTTTGGATCAATTAATTTTCCTGATTTATTAATTTTGAATTCTAGATATTTGTATTTTAACGAGTTTATCTATTTAAACAGTTTAATTTCTAATATCGTTAGTTTCAAATTTTAATGTTAAACATATTTTAAATTAAGTACGCATACATCCGTACTCTCTTACATTAAATAGTTATCAACATAAAATGTTACATATTGATAAATAATGTAGTCCAAATATGCAAAGCGCATATTTTGCATATATTGCATATTATATGCATTTTCTTAATATTTGCATATATCCTTATTGTCCATAATTGAAAGAATTTTAACTGATGTAGATCTTTGGCAGACGTTTCAAGAGTTCAAGAGACACAATTTTATAAATCTTCCATTATGAAGCAATTTATTTTGTTATGTTTGCAGTTCTCAAGAAGAAAAATGATGAGGTACAAGAGTATGGGTATTCCCAGTCATAAATTCCGAAAATTCAAAATAGGTTGTTTTAAACCGTTAACAGGGGTTCTATTGTACCTATATTTATATAAGTAGGTTAATAATAAATCTATTTCTGAATTTTATTTCTGATTGTGCTTTAAAGAGATAACATCGATTTGTGTTTTCTACTGTTTTTTTTTATTTGGGTGTTAGTAAAATACCCAAAGTCAGTAGAAAGTCAGTGTGGGTTAAGCCATATAAGAACTACGTATAGATATGGGAAAAGTCTACTGTTCAGCGTGCGTTAAAATTGTGAGTATAATTTTAGAATATTCAATATGGTGGCGCGAAATCGGTTGATATCTGTTATTTTTTAATAACTGTAATAACTCGATATACGGTCATGTGTATGCGTAACATGTGTAACACTTTGCAAGGCGACAGCCTCGCTTTTAATACAAAACATTAACGTGTTATCTAAACACGACCTTACTCCGTATTTGTTGCATACACAAAGACTACGCATCAGGGTTATACATTTGTTCTAGAAACAAATCATAAGTAAGACAAGGATCTTCTCTAGTATATATAGACGATAGTTTAAGTCATAAGGGATAGTTAGAGCCAGTCAGTGGTGCGAACTGTGTTACATCTTAATAACCACGTTCTGCCCTGTCTGAGTTGAACCAAGTATAATATGTACATCTTGTAAATAATATTGTTATTCAGTTTGTAAGCATTGAGTTAATAATAGAATGTTACCCGAACTTCGAGTGTGTATCATTTAGTTCTTTATTCCGCCTCGAACCTGCAACACAATGTGGCCGCCCAAACGGCCCACATTACATGCCGATCCTCCAGGCACATAGAACTTTACATGGACGATCCATCCTACCCACCTTACATGGCGATTCTGCATACCTAGGGCATAGGACCTTTACATGGCGCCCTGCCACGAACTTTACAGAGATACAAAAAAAAGTTAAAAGCAAATTACATTCTTTTTGAGTCACATACACAAAGAAAATACAGAGTAATGAACACGGCGTTTCAGTTTTGCCCTGCCAGTATTAACTTAATATTTATATGAAACCCTAGGTATGGCGACCGATTTCGCGCCATTTGGACACTCGGGGCGCTTTCGTTTAATATTTTTAACTTATTTGTTAGGAAGTTAGATCTAAATATTGATATTATTGCTTTTCAATTTGATATTTCAATTTCAGTTTTTTTTTTATTGCAGATACCATGCGATAAAAGATATCAAATAAACCCACACCTGAAAACTTCTGTTCGTATTGCGATGCACGTGAAAAACGCAATCCATTGAAGTAATATCTTCCAATGAATTTCATATAAAAGATTATACTTTTGTCACAATATTTACAAAAACTGTCTTTGTAATTCTACATTTCCAATAATAGTGCTTCTAACGCACTTTTAGAAACACGAAATTTTGAATTTCGGGATATATTACGGAAAACAGACAAAAATTCGATTTCTATATTATTTCTAACTTAGTGATAAAAAAATGGTATATATTAAATGTTATTTGATATCTTTGCATCTCCGCAAATAAAAAAGCTTTTTGTATGACATCGAAAATTAGACAAGTTCTGTATTCTTTTTAAAAGACATGTATTGGGTAAAATAATTTTTGAAAGTATTAATACATTCTAGAACAATTTTTTTATCAAAAGAAAATAATCGAATTTGGTACAAACTTAGTTTGTCAAATTGTAATTAACGTAATACATTAGGCGACATTTGCATATGGAAATGAGATGTAATAGTCATTAATTCTCATTTGCAGTAAGTTCGAAATGTTAACTATGTATACATGAAGTATAGAAGTGAGGAGTCATGTCTGTCTTCAGGATATCATTGAGCTGACAAGCTCTAATAAGACCAAAATACATCCACACGTCCCGGAATAAATGTGGCTTTTCACGAATTTTTACTCATTAAACAAATATAAATTTAGATTTCACATGCTTTCATAGTTGGAACATCTATAATATTTTTCATCGTAACGATATTTACTGCATATAGAATTCGTCTAATGTGAATATTAAAGGTTTACTATTATTATGCCCCTCACAGGAAGATTTATTCAAGCTAGTAAGCAAGAATGTGAACTGTAGTACAATTTAAGGGTAATGTAATATTAAAATCGTTTACAGAATGTTCGTTTATTTTCGTATATTATTAAACATAATTTAATTAATTATTTCGAAAATAATCCCTATATATGCCATTCCAAAATTCCATGTTGTTTTCTAATAAGTTAACATTTAAAGAAGAAGTTTCCGTGTCAATATGAAGATAACTAAGTTGATTTTCTCGCACGGGCTCCCACGTGTATGCTAAATCTTGAGCAGTGGGATTTCCGTACTTAGCAAAATTAGTCCACAGTTCCACCATATTTCTCCAAGCCAAATCTGCAACACTGCCTAGCTCAGGTTCAGGTAAATCAGCGTTATGTAACAAATACCCTAATTCGTCTGCATGTTCAGCACCTAAATATAAGTCAGGTTATTAGTCAGCAAACGATGTACACCCAAAGCATCTTGAAAGTTACCAATCTGAATCGTTAGACAGCCCGATGTTTTAAACTAACGATAGTATATATAGGAAACAAAAGAAAGTGTTTGTAGATATTGTCTGAGACAGAAAATTATATCATGTTATATATGTAATACTACTCATCGAAAATGTTTACAGTAAAATATATACAAGTAGTATATATAGTTGCAAGGGTTGACGACAGAGAATAGGTGTAAAAATCTTAAAATTTTGATTACAGTTATATCTAGATAGTGTATTATAAATAAAACAGATATTGTTTTGGAAATAAATTTAGTCAACTAGTCAACTAGTCAATTTAGTCAATATAGGCAAGTAAAATAAAAACGGATACATTAACAAAAAATGCAAACACTCTTCTTTCAGCATACGTTAAACAAGTATCCCATCTCCAACTAAATGAAACCGTTATAATTTCCTCTGTGTGATGTAAGTAAATACTTTGCTTAAGCTTGTTTTGCAGAAGAATTCTTTAGTTAAGAATTTTGCATTAGTACATTTTCAAACTTAATAAGTTAAAATAATAGTTACGCCTAAAAGTAGAGCACGAACTATTACAATGCTAGAGAATGGTAGGAGTATTAAAGGAATAGGTTGTGAACTGGAAGTCAGCCATGTCACAATTTTGAAGTTGAAGTTAAAATAGGACCAAAAATATTCTGTTGAGAATCTGCCAAGATGGCATTGCAATAGGATATCCACAGTTCAACAAGACAATTTATTAAGGCTCTGTAAAATTGCAATTGTTGAGAAAGGATTTCCAGGTTGCCATCGGTAGGAATTATTTGTAATAATGAATTAGTCTTTCAGCATGTCTGCCAATTCATACAGCTAATATAATTAGTCAGTGGATTGTTCAACAATACTTTCGTCTGTTGGTATGGCCTGCGAAAAATCCGGATTTAAATCCAATTGAAGATTTATAGGGATATATAAAGAAAAATATTTATAATAATTTTGTAGAGTATCCACGAAATAACAATGAATTGTTCTAAAATATACAGCATGCATGAGAAAGAATAACTCCCGATTGCTGTCGAAGATAGGTGGAATCTATGCCAATACGGTTAGCAGAGATGATTGAACATAATGGTGGTTGAACTCATTATTAAGGTAAAATAATTACATTTTCGTTTTAAAATTATATTACGAGTAAGTTTACGTGTAACCAGAAGCAGAAGCAGACAGTTATCGCAGACCTGAAGATGACAAATGTGATTGAAACCAGCACCGGTCTTTATGAAGACCCAACAGTGGAATCGAGGAAGAAAACCAGGCATCCAGTTACAACACATACTACTACCCGCGGAAACCTGAAAGAAAACGCATAAATATATATATATATATATATATATATATATATATATATATATATGTTACTCTTGATGTTCTCGCGGACGTATGATGAAGGTGTAGTTTCTCGGGCTCTTGGCCGCGTGCGAGTTTTGTCCTGAAAAGGACTATTTACTCTGCGTTTCAACGAGATCGCACTCGTCATCTTCAGGAGCTAGTCGGTCTGTCGCTGGTTAGAGCTGGAGATCTCCAGCTCTAACCAGCGACAGACCGACCGAGAAACTACACCTTCATATATATATATATATATATATATATATATATATATATATATATATATATACATATCATTCGATAAATTCTTGGAGTTTCGGCTTTATATTAAATATTTCAAATATAAACTTGAAACCAAGTCCTCGTAGCTCGGTTGTTAGAGCGATAGTCTAGCAAACCGTAGACATGGGTTCAAGTACGATCTAGGACGAAATTTTTTCCAATAAAAATTTCGAATAATTAGCATCGTAATTGTAGACAGCAATGTTTACATTCACATTACTTCGCGAAATAACATACTAATTTAAAATTATTTAATATAAAGCCGAAACTCTAAGAATTTATCAAATGATATATTAAATGAACGGCTAAGAAATGATCTATATATATATATATGTATATATATATACGAGGGTGGATCAATAAATACCCGTGTTAGGAAAGAAGACGCAAGTTTTTCACAAATTTTTTTTTTATTTTTCAATACACTTTTCCCAACGTTTCTGCCATTTCTTTAACCCCTCCAAAAAATACGATTTGTCAAACTCTGCAAAATACGCTTCTGTCTCGACGATAACCTCCTCGTTTGAGCTGAATCTTTTTCCCCCGAGCCACGTTTTCATGTTGGGGAACAGAAAGAAGTCGCAGTGAGCCAAGTCAGGCGAGTACGGTGGTGCGGCAGCAATTCGTAGTGCAGTTCATGCAACTTTGCCGCGACAATTCTGGATGAATGTGCTGGTGCATTATCGTGGTGAAACAGCACTTTTTTCTTAGCCAAATGGGGCCGTGTCTCCTTCAATTTTATATCGAATCGGTCCAATAATTCACTGTAGTACTGCCCCGTGACCGTTCTTCCTTTCTGCAAAAAGTCCATGAGGATTATTCCGTTGGAATCCCAAAAAATCGTGGCCATGACCTTTCCGGCCGATGGGACCGTCTTTGCTTTCTTCGGAGCAGATTCGCCCCGAAAAATCCATTGTTTTGACTGTCGCTTGGACTCTGGCGTATAATAATGGATTCAAGTTTCATCAACGGCGACGACTCGACGCAAAAACTCCTGCGAATTTCTCTTAAAGAGGTCCAAACACTGCTTCGACATTGACAACCGTATCCGCTTGTTGTCCACCGTAAGCAATCGCGGCATCCATCGGGCCGACACCTTTCACACCGATAACTTATCATGTAAAATATTAATTGCCGTTCCGTACGACACGCCTACGGCCTCTGCTGCTTCGCGCACTTTCGTTCGGCGATCAGCGAGAATCATATCGTGGACCTTTTCAACGATTTCCTCGGTAACCACGTCTGCCGGGCGGCCTGGGCGCTCCTCATCAAAAACAGATGTACGACCACGTTTAAATTCGTTGAACCAATATCTTACGGTTGTCATAGATGGTGAAGGGTCCCCATAGACAGCATCCAACTTCGGTTTTATTTCTTCGCATGTTTTTCCATCCAAAAATAAAAAGCGAATTACGGATCGATATTGCTCTTTTTCCATTTTATCGAGAAACACGAAACACGTGTGATACAACTGGCTGCCAAATAAAAACTAACCTATGAATCAGTCTGAAATTTATTATGGTGTTGTCTGACAGATGGTAGTACACGACGGTAATGCCAACTTCCCTCAGCAGCGCCACCTGTCTTCAAACACGGGTACTTACTGATCTTCCCTCGTATATATATATATATATATATATATATATATATATTTAATAATATATTAAATGAACGGCTAAGAAATGATATATATATATATATATATATATATATATATATATATATATAATGTATTTAGATACGTATTTGCATAAACAAACAAACAAGAAAATTTGTGTTATCCCACGAAGAAGTATTTTAAGGCAATTCTATTTGATTTGCCACAAAGAGCTATTCATTCTTTTTTTTCATTTTTATTGAACTTGCTAACTCTCTCCCTTCTACTATACAACAATTAGTTGAAAACGTTGAACTGTCGGTCTATTCAGGTCGCTAATTTTCAAGGTATTTTATGTGTACATAATTATAATAAATCACAATAAAAATAGTTACTGTATTACATATTTATATCTTTAAATTAAAATAATAATTATCACAGTAATAATAATAAGATAAAATATCATCATAATATTTGCTATGGATACACATATTTGTATTTATAATATGTATTTATATTTATAAAGAGATATTCCTTCAAAGCATTTTCCCAAAATTAGGAGAAGAGTCTTAAATTATAGCAGAAAATGCATTAAAATACTTTACTGGGTATCAATATGTGCTGGGTATGCAACTCTCACATCGTTATCGTATAGGTATTTTTACACAAGAAGGAAATATGGAAAAGTAATATAGCTTCTTTTGTTTTAATATTTTTTTTATTTATTTTATCATTTTTAATTATTTAACCAACAGATTAATAGATCTGATTACAGTCAAAAATATAAGAAAAGAACTCTGTCAGAACTTGATGCTAATCATGTAATAGGAAAATTATTTTTTTTCCAATAATTTCAGCGCATGTGTTATATATATCTTGGTAGTACGTTTGCATAAAAGCGGAAGTAGCAATAAAGGCGCAGACTTGCTCTATAGGCAGCTCAGAGAGCTGTGAGTGCGTTTTAACTAACCCAAACCCGAAGAGTCAAGAACATAGCATTTCAGTTGATATTATTAAGAAGATTAAAGGCGAAACGCATAGACGTTTGATTTCGTCGTACCCATATGGTATAAAACATATCTAGCAGTTCTTCGTGGTTAGAAGATTAAAGATATTTACGAAATCTGCTCTTGTTCTAGTTGTTGAAGTGGCGTCAGCATCTTTAATTGTTATATTCGTAAAAATTTAACATTTTTAATTAATAATTAATTGATTCAACAGTTCGTACTTTAGTTTTGTGAAAAATGGATGTTTCACATGAAGATATTCAAGGTTTGATTTTCTATTATTTCAAATATGGTTTACGAATATTAATGTGGTAAGCCGTTCTATACCTCTTCGAAGTTTAAATTTATCTATGTTTGTAACGTGGTTAGGAAACATCAATCTGGAATCGAAGGTAACACCAGCATGCATCATATTTTCGCAACATAGCAAAGAAGAGGAACCCAAGGGCAGTAAGTATGATAGATGCTGTTTAATTTCTTAGAGAAAGTAGGTACTCCGCATTTAAAAATATTAATTATCAAATATTTAAAAATATTTTTTTAGCTTGTTCTTACTACACCAGTTACAAACAGTCTTTTCTATTATTGTGACTGAAGATTCACTAGGTGGAAAAGCTTTCAACAAGCAGGCGCGACTCGTGCTATATGGCTCATGGGCTAGAGCCGCCCAACTCCGAAAAATAATCACATAAACCCGCAGTTTGAGTTTCGCTGTCAATCTGAGGTGTTGTGCTGTAACATCGTGTTTTATTAATGGGACATGATTTAAGGTGGTTTGTTTTGTTGTGTTTGTTCCATCATCATGACAGTGGTTGATAATATTAACATATAAACAATATCTTTAAAATTAAATTTAGAATTCTTCCGCTAGCCGAACAATTGAAAATTAAAAATCTTGGAAGCCCTACTCCGCTCTTAAATTTTACACAGCAAAATAAAATCGCTTCCCGAAATTTTACAAGACATTTTTCCAAGGAAATTTATAAAAAGTTTAATTGAATTGCAGGTTGTGATGAATTAAATGCCCTGTTTTGTTTTCTGTGTGTTCTATTTTATGCTGACTAAATGCAAAAACATGGACAGTATCGGGTTTTGTGAATTTCAGGACGTCATATTCATTGTTGTAAAGAGTTTGCTTTATTAAGATCGACAAATATTGCAAGTCAATTAAAAGATTCACTTTATCGACAAAATATTATAAACCACAACGAACAGGTGAGCAAATATTAACTGTATCAAGTTCTGTAGAAAACTCGAACTGGTATTGCGAGGATATGACGTATCGGTTATTGACTTTTCTGCAGAACTGGATATAAATATTAAAGAACATTTAAGCAATGCATCGGTTTTTAAAGACGCGCCTAAATATGTGTAAAATGAAATTCTGGAGACTATGATAGCTGTATGCCGACAATAAGTTAGAGAGCAGATTAACGACAGTGATTTTTTGGCAATTCAGAGCCACAAAACTACAGATATTTCAAATCATTATCAAATGGTAATAATAGTAAGATATTTTCACAACGGAAATATTTACGAGAGATTTTGGAAGGAGTTAAATAAACTATTGCCACTATCGCTCGATAAGTTAAACATATGACGGTGCGAATGTTTTGAGCGTCCTGGGGAATTCAGGCGAAAATAAATCTGCAACATAAACACGCTCACTTCGTTCATTGCTATGCTCATTAACTTAATTTAATCATTCAAAAAGTGACCGGTAAATATGACAAACGAAGACTTTTTTCTATAATTTATCCGCAATTTCCGCTTTGTTTTCAAATTCTAGCCACAGATGTATTGAAAAAAACTGTAAATCGAAAATTACCTCGACTGCTGCTACACGCTTAAATTATAACATCCGTACTGTAAATATGTTTTTTGAGAATCGGGAGAGGTTAATCGAATGCTTCGAAGAATTGAAGGAAAACTGTACTGAAACTATTACTTGCAAGGAAGCATGCGGTTTACAAAAAAATCTAGAAGATTCGAATTTTATATTTTGGTTAAATTTATTTCACAAAATGTTTCCACATATAGATGTATTATTCAATCAATTTCAAAACAGGAATAAGGATAGCATTGCTCTTCTAAAAGATTTAGAGGAATTTGAAAAGGAAATATATTATCTATTAGAAACTCAACTGAAGAAATAGAACGAAATATTACGAATACTACTTAAAATAAGCGACGAAAAATTAATCTTGAAAGTAGAAATTGCATAATTGCTAAGGACGTTTGTGATGCAGTAATTTTGCAATTTAAAGAGAGACTGTCTACAGGGGCTATTTTGAAGCTGCATCTTCAATTAATGTAAACAATTTCACCAAGTTTTCCAGTTTCAACTTTCAAGCCGATTATTGGATTTTATCCAATGTTAGGGCAAGACAAATTAAAAACCGAACTTGAAGCAATTTATTCAAGAAGTGATATCAAAAATATTTTGGGTCGTTTGAATATGCTTTCTTGGCTTTCTGTAAACAATCTAAGTGAATCATTTAGCGAAACGGGAAAGTTATTAAAAATTATTGTTACAACTATAACGATTGCGGCCGAGTCAGAAAGATGTTTTTCTACTCTCAATAGGATAAAATTATTTTCAAGAAATACAATGAATGAAGATCGACTTAAAGCCCTAGCTATGGTATCCGCCAATAGAGACCTGATGCATAATATTTCCAATTTTGTTTTATTTGACTTTTTGCTTTTATTGAAAGTTAGGTTTCAGAACGGTTTCAATCCTGTTTGCGTGTTCTATTGTTTCGGAGTTGTTTTAGTTTGATAATCTCGTATACATCGAGTATTAGAACTGGCAAAATACATATATCCTCTTGGATTTAAATATCAAGCAACTTAAGTATCTTGTATTTGTTTGGTCAATAGTTACAATCCTCAGTCAGAAACCTGAAGAAATAGCTAAAATGTTGAACCAAAATAAGATATTGGTGCTGTAAGTGATAAGGCGATTCCTATAACTTAAAACATAGGGAGTAATATTTCATGATCTATGAGATCAAAGGCCTTGGTAAAGTCGGTATAGATAACGTCCGCTTTTGTATTGTTATTCAAGGAGTTGCATAATTATTACGTGAAAACTAACAGATTACATATAGTCGAACATTTTACTGACCAAACCATTTTGATTAAAGGATATCAGATATTTTGATATAAATATATATACGCTAGACACATTTTGCGAAAGCTTTGGTGTTTTTTATAAAAGTTTTTGTTTTTTATAAAAGGGAGTAAGTCTTGGAATTTTTTCAGCAATGCGGAAATGTTGTTTTTACAGGTTTGGAAGCAAAATTGAACAGGAAAGGTATTGACGGTATTGAAGGGGTATGATCA
Organism: Melolontha melolontha; assembly: GCA_935421215.2. Classification (NCBI taxonomy): domain Eukaryota; kingdom Metazoa; phylum Arthropoda; class Insecta; order Coleoptera; family Scarabaeidae; genus Melolontha; species Melolontha melolontha. The sequence goes on from OW285238.1 coordinate 84,626,822, forward strand.
TCACCCATGGTGAAATTATTCTTTAGTTCTCTCAGTGCACGGAAGACGCCTGCTTCATAAATGGAAGAAAAATTGATGGAAGAATTATATTGACTAAGAGGAGGATCTAGTAGCGTATTGCTTGTTCATAGATAAATGTATTGAAAAACACACTAACTCAAGTATTGATATGGGATTACCAAAAATGCCTCCGCGACCGTTTTAAGAAAATTTGGAATTTATATGTTGTCTCTCCATGAACGAATGAAAGATCACAACCCCACAGGATCATACTCAATAGAATTTTGGACATTACGTAGAAAATTTTGAGTTGAATTTGTTTTAATTTTACTGCATAGTTTCCCATACAGTAGACTCGCGATTATCCGAGGTAATTGGAACCGGGACCACCTCGGATACGGGAAAACACAGATAATACGGAGGTTAAGTGCTATTGTGGTAAAAATATCGAATAAACTCCTAAAAAATGTACAAAATTTGTTTACTATAAGGAAGAACGTAAAATAAACATAGTTGTAGACCTGTAAATAAGTAGAAATATGAGACTATTTCATAAAAAAGTCTTTAATTGTTTTCTGAATTAACATCTGTCCTCTCTTGGATAATGCGATGTTACATCGACTCTGAAAATATAGTATGTCGTGTGACATACACTCTTGTTGTTCATCTATGTAAGCAAGAGCGGCGTCGATCAATTTCTGCCCATTGGAGTGTGATATTTTTGTAGTTTTCTCGTCCGTATCTTCGAATTCTTCGTACTGTTAACAGTTGCGGCACTTTATGACGTAAAACGTGAGCTTCCGCACGAATGAGACTGTTTCTAACAATTTCGGTTGTACCTACTCGCTCCTCTGTATATATGAAAGCTTAAACGAAGCAGTCTCATCCGTGCAGGAGCCCAATTTTCGTCATCACGAGCCGCCACTGACAACCATATAGATTATTTTCTTACCGCTAATCTCCATCTGGACATCTTCATTGCACTAATCATGAATGTCTTCGCAGCGGTTTTGATTTTAAATGAGTAACTTATTAGCTAGTTGAACTATTTCGCTTACATTCTCCTGCTTTGCTACCGTTTTGGGGGGTCCGCCTGAGCCAAATCAATTTTTTCATGACTTTTCAATGATGGTAGTTTTTACCTCATCCCACGCAGAAGCAATCCAGTAAGATGCAACTTTTAAAGTGACTTGCTTTAAGACTTCCTCAACAGTCATTCCTTCGTCTAATTTTGCAATCCACATCTGAAGATGCCTTTGCCAGAACTTTCTCTTCGTAGTTTTGAGTACACTTTGGTTTAGAGGCTGTAAAAGTGACGTCACATTAGTGAGTAGAAATATATCTTCAATATCACTACTGCAGTTCTTTGGCATCTAGGTGAGATGGCGCAATATCCAATATTAAAATGGCTTTCCTAAGGAGTTTACGATTTTTCAAGAATGCTTCAGCGACGAGACCAAATTCTTCATAAAACTATTCACTAAAAATCGTGCTTTCCATCCCACGCATTTCTTTGGTTGCGGTACATTGTTGGCAGGCTTTTGATATTTTTAAAGGCTCTTGGGTTTTTAGATTTTCAAATAAGCAGAGGCCTTAGTTTCAAAGAACCAGAAGCATTGCAGGTAACCAGAATTGTAACTCTTTCTTTACTATTTTTAAATCGAGAAACAATTTTTTTCGGATTTTGCTGCTAAGGTTTTTGATGATAGCATTCGAAAGTTAAGACCATTTTCGTCTTAGTTAAATATTTGATTTGAGGTTAATCCATCCTTTAAAATTAATTCCTTAATTTCCGCAACATCAGATGAGGCAGCTCACAGTTTTGCCCCACTAATGGTAAATTTCCTTATGCCATATTTTTTCTTCCACCTACCCAGCCACCCATCACTTGTAGTGAATAATTCATCGCCAAAAAGCTTTCGTGGAACTCAAGCACGTTAGCTTGAAGCATTGGTTTTCGCTCTTTCGCTCTTATACATATTTTAAACGAAATTTATGATTTTTATTTATATCAACTGTGTAAAAAGATATAAACCATATAAAAGAGTCAGATTGCTTAACATAATCTTTTTAAAGCACATAGGTGCTTTATTCTAACATGAAGCGAAAACACAATAAAGAAGCAAATGAACCATATTCTAGTTAACGGAAGGACTGATTGGAAAAGCTTTAGGCTGAACTTAGAAAGGAACTTTGATATAAGAATCGAAGGTAAAACCAAGTATTTAACAAACAAGTAGAAGAATTCATTAAAACTGTTCAAAATGCCGCGTTAAACTACACTAGAGACCATACATGGAAAACTGTTGGAAATACTATCCAGCAGAAATAAGGGAATTAGTAAGAGAAAGAAGGAGAGCAAGATGTAGACGGGAGCTATCCAGAGATCTTCGAGACAAAAATATCATAAATAGCGAAACACGGCAATTGAGGCGTGAAATCCGAATGCATATTTGAAGAAACTGATAGCTAATATCCCTTATTAGCTATCAGTCTCTATTTATTCCGTTCCCTACTGAATATTTCCTATGGAGGGCTTCTCGTAGATTTCAGAAACTGATTATGTCAATGCCGCCTATCAGAACATTGCATAGAAATTGGTTATTGGGTAAAAAGTAAAAGACAAATACTTTTGAATTTTGAAGAAATATTTACTCTAATGAAGATCAATTACAAAAAATAAAAAATTTCGCAAATACGCAAATTGAATTAGGTATACTATAAGAAGCAAGTAATAAAAAAAAACCTAAAAATTTCCAGGTTTTGATCTGATAACTGGCGAGATTTTAAAAGATTTACCAAAGAAGGGTGCTCTGGTACCTTATTTACCTTAATAACGCATCATTTCGGTTAAACATGTACCAAATATATGGTAGATAGCAGAAGTAACTATACTGAAGAAACCAGGTACACGACCAGATGAACGAACATTATACAGGCCAATCTCTCATCTATCAGTAATGCCTAATCATCCGAAAAGCTCTTCTTAGAAAGACTGAAAACAATCATAGAACATAAAAAAGCTTATTTCTGATCATCAGTTTGGATTTTGGCAAACGACACAGGACGATCGAACAAGTACGTAGAATAACAGATTGAGAGCATTAGAGGGAAAGAAAATTTGCTTTGCAATCTTCTTAAGTTCAGCCCATCAATAAGGTCTGCGAGAAGGACTCGTCCATAAATTAAATCAACAGTTGCATCAATATTGTGTTGAACAGTTAAAGTCGTGCATATTCAGGATATTCAGACAAATACTCAGAGTTAGAAGAAATTAGAGCCAAAGTACTATAAGGTAGTGTCCTACAACAAGGATAATAAAATATCTGGAAATGAATGAAGAATAATATAAAAGTACCAGGTTATTTCATTTATATCATCATGTAAAAACTATTTGTCCAAGGAAATAGAATACACATTTAGATGTATACGGTAGAATACTGCCAAAATAGGATTGGAATTTAAAGAAAGTATATTTGGAATGCCTAGCATTATATAGATTTTATTAGCCAAAAAATTAGAGGGCGCTTGCTAACGCCAAATTTGTAAACGATATACAAATTTAGTACAACAATATTTTTCAAGTACAGATGGCGTGCATACGTGGATTGTTGTTATTATTTCGAACTTCTTAAATTTGTTTGTTTATATGACACTTGTCACTTTTATGTATCTTATTTCTTTTTTAGTGTATTAAGTGGCCATCTACTATATATTTTAATTCCCTTCCAGTACTTTTCTTACATGCAACTCTAGAATATTGTTCGGTTTTTATAAACATGCTGCTTATTTGACCTTTTGAATATCTCTTACGCGATTATGTTTGGTTTTTTCTGTGACTGTCCAATATTGTTGAATGTAATATTTTTTGAGAATACGTTGTTTCCATTACTTAACTCATTAGATGTCTAAAATTTCCTAGTTGTCAGTTATTACAGTAAATTTCTTCTTAATAACAAACTGGAAAATGAAACGCCAAAATGATATCCCCCGTCAAATATATATATATAGTAAATTCAATCAGTCGGCGATTAAAGGTCTGGTTTACTTCAAAGTATATATATTTAAAACAACCCTACGTGTTTCGTCAATGATGCCTTTATCAAGGATATAAAATATAAATGACAGAATACAAATGTCAAAAATTTATATTCATTTATATTTCATATCCTTGATAAAGGCATCATTGCCGAAACATGTAGGGTTGTCTTAAATATATATACTTTGAAGTAAACCAGACCTTTAATCGCCGACTGATTGAATTTATCATATCATACCAAGGTCACGAAAATATTATATTATATATTATATGTTGTAACTAGATTCCGGGTTTTCTTCCGCGTTTCCACTGTTTGGTCTTCGTAAAGATCGGTGCTGGTTTCTGGACGACGTTTCGGCAAAATCACATTTGCCATCTTCAGGTCTGCGATAACTGTCTGCTTCTGCTTCTGGTTACTCGTAAACTCGTAATGTTTACGAGTAACCAGAAGCAGAAGCAGACAGTTATCGCAGACCTGAAGACGGCAAATGTGATTTTGCCGTCTGTGGCTGTGATATGTACGTGCAGCATTAGATATTCTTTCATTAACTTCGCTTTCAATATCTCCATCTTGTCCTATTAATACGCCTAAGTACTTGAAGACATCGACTTGTTCTATTCTTTCTTCATTTATTTCTATATTAATTGTTTTGTCTTCTTTCCTATTACCATCACTTTAGTTTTATTTGTATTAATTTTCATTTTCTTTTTCTTTAGCTCCGTGTTCCATATTTTTAATCTTGCCTTAAGTCATTTTCTTTAGGGGCGCATATCATGATGTCGTCAGCTGGCTTCATCTTGCTATATCCAACTTGTACAGTACTGATTCTGTTCTCTACGGCTCTGATAACGTCAAATATGGCTAATATAAATAATGTCGGACTCATCCCGCCACCTTGTCTTAATACGTCATTGATTTCAAATAACCCGGACTGCAAGTTATACTTTCGCACGTAACTTTTGTTGTTGTTATATAAGGCTCTTAATCAAATTTCTTAATTTCTGAGTAATATTTCTTCGTTCTAGTGCCTCCCATATTTCTGTTTGTGAAACTCTATCAAATGTTTTCTCCAAATCTAGGAAGGCCGGATAAACTTGCGTGTTTATCTATTTTTAATCTAATCTTTTGTATCAATTGCTTAATTTTGAGAATGTGATCTTGAGCGCTTCGACCTTTCCTGAAACCACTTTGGTCCTCTGACAGCCGTTCTTCTGTGACGACTTTTAGCCTCTTTTCCAGAATAAATTCGTACATTTTTGAGACAACGCTTAATAATGTAATGCCTCTATAATTTTCACAATTTGTAGTGTGGCTTTATCCCGTCAAAAATATTGATTTATAAATGGAAATGTTTTCGGATAAACCCCTTCGACTCAGTTGAATTTATCAAATTCGTTAAGAAATATAACCGTAACAATAACTACATTCATCCCATACTACACAAGATCCAATGGGGTGTTTAAAGTGTAAGCTTTTACGATCGTTGTCAGCAGAAGAAACATCTTTCGTATGTTGTCGAGCCTATTTACTATTAACGTCAAGAATAAATAGAAGGCCCTGGAAAACTTATCTATTATCTAATGGAATAGTCTAAAGCTCAATTCAGGCAGCAAGAGAATTACGCACTAATATTAAGACAGTGAAATATGGTGGAGATATATTTTTATTTATACTAAACTAAAATGTAATACCAAAATAAGATTTGTCTTGACCTTCTAATTTTTTCATGAGAAGAAAACTACGTATTGTACCCTGCTAGTTCAGGAGTTGCTGCATAGATCCGATTTTGCGATGCATAATGAAATGCCTCCAGTCCAACTAACAGGAATTCGATTGAAGGCAGGTGTTTGCATGAAATGTATTCTGAGCGCGTGATACCGAATTACACTATGTTTACTTATCTACACCAACGTCTTTGTGAAACGGGCGGTTTTCAAAAAAAGATTCGCTATTGGAGATTATTTATCGAATTCTGTCTTTAAGGCCAAACGGAAAATCGTACCGCCGAATGTTTGACGAACTCCCTTCACTTCTAAAGAACATATCGCTTCAATAAAAACAAGATTCTTGATTTAAGGATGATGGTCCCCAGAATATTTCAGCTGAACGGACCTGATTGCTGTATATCCCAAAAAGTGGATAGGACGGGGAGGACTCCGGACCTAATCTACTGGTTTTCTTTCTCTAGGGTCATCTAAAATTGTTAGTTTACGATACATCAATAGAGAGCCTTGACTATCTTCGAAATCGAATTGTGACATTATGCCAAACAATTATAAATACACTTAACGTTTTTGAACGCCTTGAGTATCCAATAAGGAGATTGGATTCCTGGGTTTTAGCTGAGCGAGGTTGACATTTACTGTAAGTTTATTTATTGTTTATTAAAATCTGTTTAGTCAGAGGTTCTGAACAGTTGCTCTTGGTAAATAACGTGTAATTATTTTTTGTACTGTCTTATAAGTGAACTCTGTTAAATAGATTTCAAAAACAATATTGTTAAACTAAATCATCATATGGCGAATTTTCAGAAACTGTTGACCTCTTATAATTAAAAATCACAACGATCATTTTTGCTAAGAGTGATTCAAAGAATCATGCCTTGAAATATTTCGCTTACTTAGAAACACCTGTATAGGTGTGACATATATTATTAAACTAAAATAAATAACAGAATAAATTGAAACATACATGAGTAAGTAAAAACCTCAACAGTTTTGTATAATATAAAAGTATTTTTAATAATATTTAAAATAAATAACTTAAAAATATAATAAGTTCCTTTCGAATCCCTTCAAATCGCTTCAGTACCGCCGTTGTGCTCAACCGTGCTCTTATTATTATACCGGGTGCGGAAAACTAATAAAGTTGTAACAATGAAATTTTACGCACACATGTAGTATGCTACAGCGCATTTTCTATTTTTATTTATATATTTACAGCGTGTTCCAAATTTCCGCAACCACTTTCAATTTTTTTTTTTTAACATATTGCTATACTTTCTTGTTATTATAATAATAGCCACGCAAATGATCTTTGCAATGATGTATGGCAGAGTGCACTTACAACTGTTAGTTTTGGTTTTATTGCAAATTTTGTTAAAATCTTGACAGTTGCAGCGTCTAACATTTTAAGTCTTAGCCTGAAAATGGGTGCAGTGCCTAACCTAACTCTTTTGTTACCAATTTATACATACACCCACACAACCAATTTATATATACACATATACAGAGTGTTAAATATGTCGTGCCAAAGTTATCCAAGTTTAAAGGCTATTTTCCCTTTTTTTTTTTAATTGAAGCTATAATTTTTTTATTAGTCAGCAAATTCCTTGCAAAATTTCCGTTAAAAGGGTACGAATAACATAGTACTTATTTCTAGTATTTTCGAAGTTATAACCTTTTAATGGGATATACCTATACAAAATAATACAAATCTGTATAAAAACAAATTTGTATCTGTATATGCATGGACACACAGTACGTATTTACCAGCTTTTGCTTCAACTACCAGACGCATGCGTTTCTGTGTAACCACTTTGTCAATGATAGATTTACGAAGCAAAGGACTGTAGTACACAAAGAATGGGTAAAATTCAAAAGAGAATATGCACCGAGATAATGGTGAAAGATAAAGAATACGTTATACAATGCTACATTATAGGAAAATTGCAATACGATTGCATAATCGGGATTGATAATATTAAAAGCTTGAAAATGATATTAGATTTTAAAAGAAAGGTAATAAAGATAGATGAAGTAGAGATTACGATGGAGAAACAATTATCTGAGGAAGAAGTAAACAAATACAATAATTTTAAAGATAAGCATTTGCAAAAAGAGATTAATTATATATTACAAGAAAGGATGGATATAAATAGTAAGGAAAATGAATGGATAAATAAAGAAGATGGAACAAATATTGAATTGAATAATAATAATTATATATATGGAATGGAGAAAATAGAAGATAGTTTAGGAATGCAGATTGATGAAGAAATAGAAGTTAGGAAGGAATTAATTAGCCTCAGACCAGTAAATAAGTTAGAAGATATAGAAGAAGTAATCAAACAACAAAACATACCATATCAAAAGATCCCACCGAAATTAATTAAAATATTAACTGACAACATAATGTTAATAAATGATGAAGTAGTATTCGCCTGAAACTATCAACACACAATTAAAATAGATAATGATAGCCCTTTATCGAGTAAAAATTATCCCATACCATTCCATTACCAAGATAAGGTAAATGTAGAACTCAACAGATTAGAAAAATCAGGTATTATTGAGAAATCCGATACATATTTTATTAATCCTATAGTTATCGTACAGAAAAAAGATTTAACGTTAAGAATATGTTTAGATGCGAGATCGCTAAGCAAACGTATCAAGCCTGAATTCGAAATGCCCCAAAACATTGACATTCTATTAACCAAATGTGGAAACAAGAATTTTTACAGCAAACTAGATTTAAAAAACGCATTTTGGCTGATAAATTTAGAACCCAATTCTAGGAAATATTGTGGATTTTTAATCAATGGAGTCGTATACCAATTTAGAGTCTGTCCGTTCGGATTGAAAACTTCACCTGCTGCTCTGATAAGATTTTTACACCGCATCTTAGATAAATACGATAATTATGCCTTGCATTATTTAGATGATATAATAATTTTCTCCGAAACTTTAGAGCAACATTTAGAACATTTAGAAATAATATTAACTACTTTACGTACCGAAGGTTTAAAATTAAATTTAAACAAATGTCAATTTTTTAAAACTGAAATAGATTACCTAGGCTACATCATAAATAAAGACAATATTTTACTTGACCCAACTCGTTTGGATGAGATCAAAAACTTCACCCGCCCTAAGAACTTAAGGACACTACGAGGATTTTTAGGAGTCCTGAATTATTATCGCAAATTCATCACTAACTACAGCGAGAAAACATTACCTTTGTTGCAACTCTTAAAGAAAACTACAAAATGGAATTGGTCTTCGGAGTGTGAAAAGTGTTTCATTGAATTGAAAGAGAACTTCGTTGAAAATTTGAAATTACACCACCCAGATTTTACACTACCGTTCATTGTAAGAACAGATGCGTCTCACCAGACCATTGCTGCCGAACTAGTCCAACTAAGAGGAGACGTGAAAATTCCTATACATTTCATCTCACGAACTTTGAGTGCGTGTGAAATTCGCTATACCATATCCGAAAAAGAAATGTTAGCGATAGTATATGCGTTAACCAAGCTAAGATTTTATTTAATTGATAAATCATTAATTCTGGAAACCGACCACAAAGCGCTGATTAACATCATGAGTTCCAAGTTAAATAATAATCGTATCTATCGCTGGACGTTGTTGATTCAACAATATGAATTCGAGATAAAGTACAAGCCAGGTAAAGAGATGATCACAGCAGACGTGCTAACGAGAAAAGGTGGGGAGGTTAAAAAAACAAAACACATGCATTAATCTTGTAACTTTACAAAAAGAAGGATTATTCTCTTTAGATAAAGTGAAACAGACACAATCAGCTCAGGAATTTAACCACTTACGAACGATTATAAGCGAGGGAAACCAGTACAAAGGAATGTCAATTAAAAATGGAGTTATAATTAAGAACATAGGTGATAATGAAGTGTATGTGATAAACGAGGAACACACTAGAGAAATAGCTAGTTACCTACATAATAACTATACTCATATTGGAGCGAGGAAATGTTGGCTTGTCTATAGAGAAGCATATTTTTGTACGAAAGATGAAAGAATCATCAAAAGCGTCATAAAACGATGTCAAAAATGCTTGCTCGCGAAAGATAAGAATCGCACGAACTCAAATTGGAGTAGTAACATTATTGCATATGACAAATTAGAGCTTATAACAATCGATTTCTTATCAAATCTTATCCCCAGCACTAAGCGATACAAAAATATTTTAGTCATTTGTGACATTTTCTCGAAATACGTCAAATTAATACCAACACAGAAGTGCAACAGAGATACGGTATTACAAGCACTAACAGATTATTTCGCACAATATGGTACTCCGCTAGCCATACTCTCAGACCATGCAAGTTATTTTACGAACGACCGGTAGAAAGAATTTTTACACACTAGGAACATCAGGACCTATTATACATCGATCCGCTACCCACAAGGTAATCTCACGGAAAGATACATTCGTGAAACTTTAAAGTATAAGAATTTTACTAGATGAAAATCACAATCGTTGGGCCCGACATCTATCTCAAATAGAATTTATAATGAATAATACCCCAAGCACAGTACATAATTACTGCCCTATAACTATATTTACAGGAGAAGCACCACATAGACCATGGGTTGACCAAGAACTAATAAATTTATCAGAACGTACAGAGGAGGTCAGACAAAAATTGATTAAACGAAAGAGAAAATGGGAGAAGAAACAAAATGACTATAGCAAGAAATATAAAACGTATGAAATAGGAGATCATGTTATAGTAAAAAGTTTTAAGAGTGTCAAATTTAAAACAGAAAATCATGGGTAAATTACTGAAAGCTTATCAAGGTCCGTTTGTTATTAACCAGAAACTAGGATACAATACCTATGAACTTATCGAGCCTAACACCGAATATATAAAGGGGAGATATCACATATCCATGCTTCAGGATTATATAATATAAAAAAAAACTTAATTAAAAGAAACCATATACTAAGAAAGTAAATACCAATAATTCATTACTGATAATTTCATAATATTAAAACTATAATACACATGTATACTTAAATAACAAAGGGGTAGTTTACAGTTCGAAAAGCAAAACAATAAAAGACATACAGAAAAAAAAACATGCAAGCATAAATAAAATAAAATATAAAAACAAATTTGTATCTGTATATGCATGGACACACAGTACGTATTTACAAGCTTTTGCTTCAACTACCAGACGCATGCGTTTCTGTGTAACCACTTTGTCAATGATAGATTTACGAAGCAAAAGACTGTAGTACACTTGCGGTCAAGTAGTAAGTTTTGTCCTATCCGAAGACAACAGATAACCTCTTGCCATCTGACGGACAAAACCGACCACGCCGCGCCGGTGCAAAGTGTTCTTCTCGAATAGCGAAGCTATTACTGATAAAGAAGAAAAATAAGCATATTACTGTGAGTCCATTAACTCGTCGCCAGGTGGCGTAGTATAGCAAAAAATAGATTGCATGTCGATGCGAAATTCACATCAAGCTTTGATACAAAATAATACAAATCTGTATAAAAACAAATTTGTATCTATATATGCATGGACACACAGTACGTATTTACCAGCTTTTGCTTCAACTACCAGACGCATGCGTTTCTGTGTAACCACTTTGTCAATGATAGATTTACGAAACAAAAGACTGTAGTACACTTGCGGTCAAGTAGTAAGTTTTGTCCTATCCGAAGACAACAGATAACCTCTTGCCATCTGACGGACAAAACCGACCACGCCGGTGCAAAGTGTTCTTCTCGAATAGCGAAGCTATTACTGATAAAGAAGAAAAATACGCATATTACTGTGAGTCCATTAACTCGTCGCCAGGTGGCGTAGTATAGCAAAAAATAGATTGCATGTCGATGCGAAATTCACATCAAGCTTTGATACAAAATAATACAAATCTGTATAAAACCAAATTTGTATCTGTATATGCATGGACACACAGTACGTATTTACCAGCTTTTGCTTCAACTACCAGACGCATGCGTTTCTGTGTAACCACTTTGTCAATGATAGATTTATGAAGCAAAAGACTGTAGTACACTTGCGGTCAAGTAGTAAGTTTTGGTTATCTGTTGTCTTCGGATAGGACAAAACTTACTACTTGACCGCAAGTGTACTACAGTCTTTTGCTTCGTAAATCTATCATTGACAAAGTGGTTACACAGAAACGCATGCGTCTGGTAGTTGAAGCAAAAGCTGGTAAATACGTACTGTGTGTCCATGCATATACAGATACAAATTTGTTTTTATACAGATTTGTATTATTTTGTATCAAAGCTTGATGTGAATTTCGCATCGACATGCAATCTATTTTTTGGATATACCTATGTTTATAATATTCAATATGCGGTGCCGCATTTAATAGTTGGTTGGTTGGCCATGAAATCATATTAAGCAAAAATTGCTGTGTAACCAAACGTCAAATATCTACTTAAAATTTCCGTATAAAATGTTTTTCTGTAGTTTCCCTTTGCTGTAATCGCGTTTAATTGTTATAATTTTAATTCGGCTACTTAATTATCGATATCCGTTTGTTCGTTATTAGTTGTTATTTTGTTGTCAGTTATATCGTCAGATATACCTATGTTTATAATATTCAATATGCGGTGCTGCATCTAATAGTTGGTTGGTTGGCCATGACAAGATATTAAGCAAAAATTGCTGTGTACCCAAACGTCAAATATCTACTTAAAATTTTCGTATAGTGTTTTTCTGTAGTTCCTCTTTGCTGTAATCGCGTTTAATTGTTATAATTTATGTTCGGCTAGTTAATTATCAATTTCCGTTTGTTCCTCATTAGTTGTTATTTTGTTGTCAGTTATATCGTTTTGTTGGCATTATTTTTTATTTACATGCCGTAATAGTTTATAGTTGTGTTTCTTTAGAATGAATTTTTCGTAAGAGGAGCTAAAAGACATGGTATTTGTTCTTGGCGCTAGCAATAGAAATCCACTTTTAGCAACAAGAACATATGCTATGGAGTATACTCACCGAAGACCACCAGATATTAAGACGTTTGAAAATTTGTTGACAAGGTTTCTTCGGACGGGTTCAGTGAATTACGTCAAACATGAAAGAACTAAAACTATGGTTACAGAAGATAATGAAGTGACAGTCGTCCAGACCGTTGTGGAAAATCCGCGCGTATCTGCAAGGATAATTTCGAAAGAACACGCTATAGAAGTCACTGCTGTAAGAAGGATTTTAAAAAAATATAAATTTCACCCTTACAAAATTCAAAATCATCAAGGCTTATTACAAACGGATTTTGAAAGGAGACTTGTTTACTGTGAATGGCTACTTTTCCAATTACGACAAGGTCTAACTTTTCTAGATCATGTGCTTTTCACAAATGAAACAACATTTGCTAATTGTGGAATAACAAACAGAAAAAATTCTCATTATTATGACACTAGAAACCTTTATTTTGTGCAACCCATTTTATACCAACAAAAATGGAGCGTTAACACCTTTGGAGGCATCATAGGAAACACTACTATAGGTCCATTCTTTTTAATACTACTTTAAATTGTGAAATCTACATAAATTTCCTACAAAATAATTTACCATTGCTGTTAGAAGGCATACCAGATAACGTCATAAGAAGATTGTGGTACCAACATGATGGTGCACTTGCACATTACGGTGCTTCTGCAAGAGCACATTTAGATAGGGTGTTCACCAATAGGTGTATTGGGAGAGGAAGCTTTATAGGCTAGCCACCGCGATCACCAGATCTAGCCCCTTGTGATTTCTTTCTGTGGCTTACTGTAAAAAATATAGTTTACGAAACATCTCTTACAACGGCAGAGAAAATGCAGCAACGAATCAGAAATGCTTTTCTTCAATTAAGTGAAAACAACATGGCTCAAAATGTAAGACTGTTGATGCAGAGGCGATTAAGAGCATGTGTAGAGCAGAATGAACATACATTTGAACACATTTTAAATTAATTTTGTTTTATTATGGAAAAATTACAAAATGTAATTCTAAAACTAATAATAAAGAATTAAAAAACAGGTGTTTGTAAAAGTTACTTTGTTTGATATCATTTCATGGCCAACCAACTATTAGATGCGCCGCATATTGAATATTATAAACATAGGTATATCCCATTAAAGGGTTATAACTTCGAAAGTACTAGAAATAAGTACTATGTTATTGGTAACATTTTATCGGCAATTTTACAAGGAATTTGCTGACTAATCAAAAAATTATAGGTTCAATTTAAAAAAAAAAGAGAAAATAGCCTTTAAACTTCGATAACTTTGGCACGACATATTTAACACCCTGTATATATTGTCACGTTGTCCACCCTCAAAACATATAACGTGTTAGTCCATAAATTGATAACAAAAGAGTTACGCGAGGCACTGCACCTATTTTCAGGCTAAGCCTTAAAATGTTAGATATTGCAACCGTCAAGATTTTAACAAAATTTGCAATAAAACCAAAACTAACAGTTGTAAGTGCATATTGTCTTTATCATTGCCAAAATAATTTGGGTGACTATCATCTTAATAACAAGAAATTATAGCAATCTATTTAAAAAAAAAGTTGAAAGTGGTTGCGGAAATTTGGAACACCCTGTAAATATATAAATAAAAATAGAAAATCCACTGTAGCATACTACATGTATACGTAAAATTTCATTGCTACAACTTTATTACTTTTCATGCTAAGCTCCACCGACACACTATTGCCGCACCCGGTATATACTGCGGAAATGTGGACAATTTACGGAGAATGTGGACGGAATACTAGAGGGGTAGCTCAACGCTATCCTAACAGAAGTCATTCCGATCACAAAGTGATCTCACGAAAAATCGAGACATACGAAATTTTACGTAATAAAAACGACATTGGTAGTGCGCCCAGGACTGTACGCACTGTTTAAAATGAAGAGGTTATTTCAGATGCCTTTGAAGAAGGTACTGAAAGCATTAGAAAAGTTGCATAGGAATTGAATATTTCGAAAGCTTCTGTGCATCGAGTGTGAAGGCTGAATGACGTTTACAGCCAGAAGATTGCCCTACCAGATGGGAATTCTTGGCTTTTAAATCAAGAAGAATACAATGCTAATTTTGTATCTCGGATTTTGTTTACTGATGAATCAATTTTTAGATGACAAGGATGCTACAATGCGCATAATTGGCACATCTGGGCAGAAAAAAATCCACATGCTCTATTTTCAAGAGCATTTCAAAAACGATTTACCATAAATTTATGGGCTGGTCTATTAGAGAATCCTGTAGTATGTCTTCAATAGAAATTAGTTTACACGTCATCTAACGTCTCTCTTTAGGTAGACCTTTTTGATTTCCCGCACGGTTAACGGGATACAATTATGCGGAATCTCTGAACGCAGAACTTTACTATTTGCTTGGAGAAATTCCAATTCTTTTTCGTCTTAACAACTGGTTTAAACACGATGGCGCACCAGCACACTTAATTAGTGAAATTCGAGAAGTTTTAGATGAACAGTATCCTGTTTGATGAATAAGTCATGACGGTCCACGACACTTGCCTGCGCGGTCCCCAGATCTAAATCCTCTGAACTACTTTCTTTGGGGCCACGTTAAAAATATTGCATACAGGCACCCTATTTCTACAGAAGAACAACTTAGGGGTTGCGCTTAGAAAGCGTTTGCTACAATTACTCCCGAAATGGTTACGAATTCTAAACTTATTCTTTTGCGGCGGGCACAGTTATGCTTGCAAATGAATGGTGGCCACTTTAAGAACATGCCCTGATTGAGCTTAATTTTCGTTTTATGATCCCTTTTGACTATGTTGTTTCTTTTACTATTATTATTTTATGATATCTTTTCTCCTGTTTCTTATGATAAGTTCTCGTGAATTAAAATAAAGTTTTTTCAAGAACCGCCATTTATTGCTTAACCCTTTCTGAAATTAGTGGCTCTTAAACATTTTACAACTCTGTTATACAGCAATTAATTTTTCGTCGTTTGCATTTTTGCGATCTAGATTATCTTCGGCATTTGTCAGCTTTCTCATTTCTTCTGTTTCTATTACCTTTTCTATTACAGCTTAGCAAATTTAATTGTGCTGGTGAAAATGCGCAAACAACGAACGAGGAGATTCAGTCTAGACGAGACACGCACAACGGTGCGTATAAGTCGGAGTACAGTAAACAATTTGACTTACTAACATATGAAGACGGTTTGGCGGCAGGGTAACTTTTCAATGATGTGCTTATTTTAAGGTAAGCAATATATTTTACCCTAAAATCTAAACCCTTAGCCCAGCGAGTTTCTAATTTTTACAAACATTTTCTTCTTCAACAAATACGGTTATGTTTCTTCAATTCTGCATCAAAACGTGTCAGTAAATCCGCATTATATTGTCTTATTATTTAGTTTATTAGTTATCGTTTTTTCATTTTTTTTTAATAATCAATACAAATAACGCCTTTGAAATTCCAAAAAATTGTGGCCATAATTCTTGGGGCCACGTTCACCGGAGGAAATCCACTGTTTCAAGTATATTTTCGTTTCAGGAGAAAAATGATGTATTCCAGTTTCATCTACTGTGACATTTTGACAGAAGAATTCCCTCTGATTACGTTTGAAGATAGCCAAACATTCTCCTGCTATTTGGATGCAAGCACGCATTTGATCAGCATTAAGTAAACGCAGCACTTATCTCGCGGATAACTTTTTTATATTTGATTGGCCTTGCAAAATACTGCATACTTACCTATGCTAGCTACCGCATAGCTATCGCACGGACTTTAAATCGACGATTGCTACTTACACTTTATTAACCATTTCTGGAGTAGTAATAATAAATAACGGTCGGGACGACATTCTACATCATTCACGATGTAGAATGGCTCCTTTTTCATCAGGAAACCACTTACAAATCATTCTATGGGACGAAGCACATTAACGATAATATTTACGTAACTATTCTTCGGTTTCTTTGTTTTCCCACGTAAAAAATGTTTAATTGACACTAGAAATCCTCCATATTTACACAACAATGAAAACAGTTTTCTTTAAATGAGTATAAAACACAAACTACTTGTCAGATTTGTTTGAAATTTTGATAGACATCTGAAACATGGGGGAGGTCAGCAACATAATCAACGCAGCGAAAGTATTGCCAACCTTTGAAGCGTCACTCTTCCGTCAAGCCGCCCAGGTATACCAAGTTTACCTCTAGAGATGACATACAAGGCAGTTAATATACAAAATTTAAAAAAAAAAGGAAAAAATTAAAAATATAATCAAACGGAGTAGTAAAATTAGTCTAAACGGGCAATAATATATATATATATATATATATATATATATATATATATATATATATATAAAATTTTTGTTTACTTTTAGAGAAATAAACATTCGACGTTTTAGTTTTTATGTTAGTTATACACAATAAGCTCTTTACTTTTTACGGGTCTGAAGTCAGTTATTCTGGTTGTTGTACTTCTATTTTCACAAATTA
The DNA here is from genome assembly GCA_935421215.2 of Melolontha melolontha. Classification (NCBI taxonomy): domain Eukaryota; kingdom Metazoa; phylum Arthropoda; class Insecta; order Coleoptera; family Scarabaeidae; genus Melolontha; species Melolontha melolontha. The sequence continues at coordinate 84,644,088 of OW285238.1, forward strand.
ATTAAATAAAAATGTTTATATTACATCATCTGTGTAATTGAAAGTAGTTACAACTAAAATACCTGACTTTATTTTAGTAAAGCTCAAAGAGTTTATTGCATATAATAAAATAGCGCGAAATGATGATCGGTTTCGATGTTGTTTACGCTTTCTCGTGACCACTTTAAAATTTCTTTAATAAACTCACAATACTCACAACTGTACTTAATATTATTTGGAGTATTACATAATATTTTTAAAAGCTATCGTTATCGCAAGCTAGTATACGTAGTAAATTTAGTTACATTTGCTTGGCAGGTTCCAGATTAAATGAAAGCCTTGAGGTCGTGTTTGGTATACTGCTAACAGGACCATAAAAGGAGCTTCACTCTTTCATGATTCAAATGAAATAGAAACAACTTTTCAAAATAAAATTTATGTGCATGTGAAAAGAATACATGTAGTTCCTACATAGTTTCTAAATATGACCAAACAAAATAAAATACCGCTATACGCGATTTCTATGTGGTTAAAGTAATATAATATATATATATATATATATATATATATATATATATATATATATATATATAACAATGTAAATAATTTACTAGCATACAGCGCTGTCTTCTTAATTCAAAACTCATTAGTTTCTGTCAAATACTTTATTGATGGTAACTTAGAGTCATTTAGACTCTATTTTTCGTTTTTCATTATTCACATAAAAATAAAGCAACGAAACCTGCTATTGTTAATAAAAATTATTTTATTCAATTATTATCTTGTCCCCGCCAACTTTAACCACATAGAAATCGCGTATAGCGGTATTTTATTTTGTTTGGTCATATTTAGAAACTATGTAGGAACTACATGTATTCTTTTCACATGCACATAAATTTTATTTTGAAAAGTTGTTTCTATTTCATTTGAATCATGAAAGAGTGAAGCTCCTTTTATGGTCCTGTTAGCAGTATACCAAACACGACCTCAAGGCTTTCATTTAATCTGGAACCTGCCAAGCAAATGTAACTAAATTTACTACGTATACTAGCTTGCGATAACGATAGCTTTTAAAAATATTATGTAATACTCCAAATAATATTAAGTACAGTTGTGAGTATTGTGAGTTTATTAAAGAAATTTTAAAGTGGTCACGAGAAAGCGTAAACAACATCGAAACCGATCATCATTTCGCGCTATTTTATTATATGCAATAAACTCTTTGAGCTTTACTAAAATAAAGTCAGGTATTTTAGTTGTAACTACTTTCAATTACACAGATGATGTAATGTAAACATTTTTATTTAATTAATTTGTGAAAATAGAAGTACAACAACCAGAATAACTGACTTCAGACCCGTAAAAAGTAAAGAGCTTATTGTGTATAACTAACATAAAAACTAAAACGTCGAATGTTTATTTCTCTAAAAGTAAACAAAAATTTTTAAGTGATATAGATTAATCACCTACTAGTGAAAGTCAAGTTCAGGAATTAAGTGGGCAAATTGACTAACCTTCAAATTGGGCATAATTAGGAAAATAATTCTTGTTATTCAGGTCAGTATCAGCACTGAAATAATAGAAATATATTGGTTGTGTAGAAGTTTTCAGCTGCCCAGTAATTGCTCTGTAATGTCCATAAAGAAATTGAAAATCTGTATCTAATTGAATATCACGGAGAATATCATCTCCAGCTGTATCTTGACCATCATAATAAAAATCTTTGATTCTTTGAATTATATCTTCTTCGGCTTCTGAACCAGAATCAACTTGTAAATCTGGAGGAATATATGGCACTAAATCTTCAATCGGTGATTCTACGCGTAAACCTTCCAGATTGTTGATGCCATTTAAATAAGGAATTTGATTAAATTCCCCTAATTCGATAATTTCGATTGGTTTCCTTTCCAAGAATCTGGGTTCATTGGAAATTATTTCTACTATTGGCCTAAATATATAGAGGTTTTCTGAGGTTAATCCCTATATAAAACAAGGAGAATGTTATATTAGAAAAAAGAAAAGAATATAAAAGTTAATTACACTTTGAGCTGCAAATATTTCCTCCGTCGATAAATTTTGCAAAGTTTCTAACATCTCAGACCAATTGTCGGTTTGAATCCCTAAATATTCAGCTACTAAAATTGCAGTGTTTCTAATATAACCAATTGCGTCAGGAGTGAAAGCAGTACCACTTTGAGAAATTGCTTTATGGAATAAACCTTAAAATATTATTTTGTAAAGATATTATTTATAACCTAAATGTATAAACAATTCTAGAGAATTTACACGCTTTATTTTTACCTTTTGAAAATGACGACAGCAAATGGTAATGAACGCACATAGATCCAGCACTTTCTCCAAAAAGCAATATGTTATTAGCATCACCACCGAAGTACTCAATATTTTCTTGTACCCATTTAAGGGCCATTGCTTGATCTTTCAGAGCTGCGTTTCCAGTCACGCCAAGATCTGGATCATCCAAACTAATAAAGCCTAAACAGGAAGAGAAACATTTCATTATATTTCGCTTATTTGAGTCAACTAAAACACATCATATATAGTTCTTTAATACATGGGTTCTTCAAATAACATAAAGTTGTCCCTTAATCTATAGATAGCATAAGTAAAAACCATATTACATTACCAAATACTCCCAATCTGTAGTTGATGGTTACAAGAATTACGTCCTTCGTTAATAGTAATTTACCACCAAAAGAACTTTCAAAACCAGCACCCCCTGTGAATCCTCCACCATGAATAAATACCATAACCGTCTTTTGAGTGACGTTCTCAGACGGTAACTACAGAAGTTACGAGAATTAATAGAATTACATATATATATATAAATATATATAGTGTTTAGATAATTTATTAGCCGTTTATTAAATATAACAATTGATAAATTATTGGAGTTTTTCGGCTTTTATATGAAATATTTACTAGCTATATATATATATATATATATATATATATATATATATATATATATTCTCGGCTGTTGTTGCAGATACTTCTTGGTGAAACATTTTAACTTCATACAGTAAATAATAAAAATAAATTAAAACACTTGGCTTGTTTCACTATGAGATTTATTTAAATTCTCTAACATTTGTTTCGGCTGTTATGCCATTCTCAAAGAGATTTATAGATCTCTTTGAGAATGGCATAACAGCCGAAACAAATGTTAGAGAATTTAAATAAATCTCATAGTGAAACAAGCCAAGTGTTTTAATTTATTTTTATTATTTACTGTATGAATATATATATATATATATATATATATATATATATATATATATATAAGGTAAACTTAATAAATCGGCGATTAAAGGTCTGGTTCATTACTTCAAAGTATATATATTTAAAACAACCCTACATGTTTCGGCATGACGCCTTTGTCAAGGGAATAAAAAATATTTTTTATTCCCTTGTATGTTTACATAATTTCTTAGCCGTTCATTAAATATATCAATTGATAAATTCTTGGAGTTTTTCGGCTTTTCTTACTTTGCAATTACATACTAATTTGATATTTCTAAATATTTCATATAAAAGCCGAAAAACTCCAAGAATTGATCAATTGATATATTTAATGAACGACTAAGATATTATCTAAACATTCATATAGCTATGGAGTAATAATTAGCAAGTTCAAATCTTCAAAACTGACATCTGCTTTCAAAACTCACAATTGCTTTCATAATAGACATCTGCTTTCAAAACAGACATCTGCTTTCAATAACTAACATTTGCTTTCAATAACTGACATCTGCTATCAAAACTGACATCTGCTTTCAAAACTGACTTCTGCTTTCAAATTTGACATTTACATTCAATATCTGACATCTGGAATCATCAACACTGTTACTTTATAATGCATTTCTAAATAGCTTGAACCAAGGTCTATCGTGGCCTAAGTGGTAAAGCAACGGTCCGGCAAACCGTAGACTTGGATTCAAGTCCAAACGAACACAATATTTTTCATTAAAATAAAAAAATTCGTAAGATTTGCTTTGTAATTTGTAGACAGCAATGTTTACATCCTCACTTACTTTGCAATTACATACTAATTTGATATTTGTAAATATTTCATATAGAAGCCGAAAAACTCCAATAATTTATCAATTGATATATATATATATATTGATATATATATATATATATATATATATATATATATATATATAACGGGTGTTCATTTGAAAAGTCAATCTAGTAGCATGTGATTTACTGAGAACATTTTGAAGTATGTCGTAAATTAAAATTTACTACTTAACCTACGAACTCGTATATTTTGACAGTTTCATACATACAAATAAATAAATAAATAACAAATGTGATTGACATTATCAAATGTCATTTGGATTTACGTTTACGGAACAACAAACACATACTAATATATATTCGTCTTATTCTATCAAAATTTCAAAGTAACCTAGATTGACTTTTCAAATGAACACACGTTATATATATATATATTTCGTTCTAGGTGGGGCTTGAACCCACGTCCAAGTCTTGTCGGGCCATCGCTCTAACCAGCTGAGCTACGAGGACTTGGTTTCACGTTCTTTGGAAAAACATTATAAGGAGCAGATATTAAAATTCTGTCATTTGGAAATTGCTAAATTTTCATTCTTAGCTATTCAATAATATAGAGAATATAAAGAATAATATAGAGATAATATAGAGAAACTGTGAACTTGAAACCAAGTCCTCCTAGGTCAGCTGGTTAGAGCGATGGTCCCGCAAGCTATGAACGTTTATATCAAGGATATAAGATATAAATTTATATTTTATATCCTTGATAAAGGCATCATTGCCGAAACATGTAGGGTTGTTTTAAATATATATACTTTGAAGTAAACCAGACCTTTAATCGCCGACTGATTGAATTTACTATATATATATATATAATATCTTCGTGACCTTGGTATGATAAGGTAAACTTAATAAGTATATATATGCGCAGACCTTTAATCGCCGACTTATTAAGTTTACCTTATATATATATATATATATATATATATATATATATATATATATATTTTTTTTTTTTTTTAGTTTTCTTAACCGTTATTTAATTATAAATGCTTACTTGTTTCTTGGAGTTCGGCTTAATTATTATTCATCAATTAAAAATACTCATATTAACGTCTCGACCTTTATTGTCTTCGTCAGAATAAATTGTTGATAATACAATGTGTTTTCTGTAAATAATTTAAACTAATAATGTAATACATTAAATACTACTTACAACATTGTCTTCATCAGTTCTACATTTTATATATTTTAAACTATTTTACTTAAATATACTGTGACATATTGACCATTCTACATATAGAAGTAAACTGAAATTTACTCGGCATACAACATCTGTTTATTTTAAAAATTTTTGTATGTAATTTGATACTTTATTTTCGTGGGGGTTATTTTAAATAGTTAAGTGCTGACATTGAATTAAACTTTACTTTATTAATAATATTTTTATGTTATAGAAAAATATAATTTTGATAAATTTGTAATATCATTATTGTCGTTTTTTGCAGAATCAATGGTCACAAATATGCAAAAAACATCACATCCAATTACAAAGAAGTTAAAGTACTACAAACGGAAAAAATTACAAAGCAAGGTCAATATTGGATCTAATTCACATAAAAAAAAACAGAAGAAAACGCCGTAAACGACCGTAACAAGATTACAAATTTATTAAAATTATCTTTTTAGATAATATAAAAATATTATTAACAAAGTAAAGTTTAGTTCAATGTCAACACTTACAGTTAACTATTTAAAACCACCCGCACAAAAATAAAGTATCAAATTACATGCAGTGATAAGCACAATTTTTTTTTAAATAAGCAGATGCTGTATGTCGAGTAAACTTCAGTTTATTTCTATATATAAAATAGTCAATATGCCACAGTATATTTAAGTAAAATACCTAGTTTAAATTATCTAAATTGTAAAACTAATGAAAACAATGTTGTAAGTCATATTTAACAAATACTATTAATGTATTATTAGTTTAAATTATTTACAGAAAACACCTTGTATTATCAACAATTTATTCTGACGAAGACAATTAACAAGAAACAATTAACCATTTATATATATATATATATATATATATATATATATATATATATAGATAATTATTTCGTGACCTTTGTATGTTATGGTAGATTCAATTAGTTGGCGATTTAAGATCTGGTTTTACTTCAAAATGTATATATTTCAAACAATCCTACATGTTTCGGCAAATGATGCGTTTTTCAAAGAATATAAAATATTTTATATTTATCATTTGCCGAAACATGTAGGATTGTTTGAAATATATACATTTTGAAGTAAAACCAGACCTTAAATCGCCAACAAATTGAATATACTATGTGTGTGTGTGTGTGTGTGTGTGTGTGTGTGTGTGTGTGTGTGTGTGTGTGTGTGTGTGTGTGTGTGTGTGTGTCTGTGTGTGTGTGTGTGTGTTGTGTGTGTGTGTGTGTGTGTGTGTGTGTGTGTGTGTGTCTGTGTGTCTGTGTGTGTGTGTGTGTTGTGTGTGTGTGTGTGTGTGTGTGTGTGTGTGTGTGTGTGTGTGTGTGTGTGTGTGTGTGTGTGTGTGTGTGTGTGTGCATGTGTTTGTGTGTATGTGTGTACTGTATATTTATTCGTGTGTGTGAGTAATAAAAAAATTATACAACTTACACCTGGAGTGTAAATATTAAGGTAAAGACAATCTTCTTGTCCTCCACCTTCTCCTCTACTCGATTGCATACATTGTGGTATTTCTTGTGTCGCATCTCTTATTCCTTCCCAATTTTCTGCAGGTTGAGGCGGCTTTAAAAAAAATAGTAAAATTGAGTATATGTTCAAAAATATGTAAGTATAAAAACACAAAATATTATATATATTTAATAATATAATTATATTTTTGTTGAATTTCTAGATATACGATTGACGATATTAGATATTAGAAATCGGTGAAAATTTCAGCATCTCTGTGTGTCTATTACTAATACATATAAAGTCAACCGCTACTACTGTTCTTCTAATAATGTAAATTATAACACTTAAAACACAAGGACCTTTTCATTGTTTATTAGATTTTTAATACATAACTTTACATTTCTTGCAAATAGATAAAATAATGCATGACTGTCTTGTATATAATATGTTTTAATAATGTCTTTTCATTAACACATAGCTATTTTATTTTTCTACCCCAAGAATGTATACGCATTGTATACGTCCATATATATACGGGCTGTCCTTGAAATAAAGAGACAACATATGATAAATTGAAAGATATAAATGTGTAGAATATAAATCCAAAATATTGTGAATGAATTACGACGCGAACTCCGAAATTAAAACCACCTCGAAAATTGTATTTCGGGACGCTTATGAATTTTAAATATTCAGACTGTGTATAAATAATAAATACTTCACCCACACATACGCATGGCGTACTATAATAACTAAAGTAGAACACCTATTTCTACGCAATCAATGTAATACTTATTTAACGAAACACATTCTCATTAATTATTGCACCTTCGCATTCTAGTTTAGTTGAATAACTAGGTTAACATATCATTAAGTAAGTAAGTGGGTTATGAAGTAAGTAGACATGATATACAGATTGAACGAACAGAACCTTAGGGTCCTACCAGTACTAACGTTGCCAAATCAATAACTGGTGGGGATGCGAGGATTAATATAACTATAGTGCACAGTCGAATGTATCAGGATATCAGTTCTCTCAGAGATTCGGAAGAGGTAGCGTCGATTGATCTGTTAGAATTTCGTTTATTTTTGTTATTATTGTTAGTGTTTTTTTCTGTGTTTCTTGTTTTCAATTTCTAATTCCTAATGAAGATATTATCTTTATGAAAATATTGAAAATGTCGAGTTATACAAAAGAGGAGCGTATTAACATGATTAAATGGTATTATTCATTTAGTAGTACCGATGAGGTTGTTGGGCGTTTTATCTTTTCTTTCCCTAATCGACTAGTCCCTACTAATCAAACAATATTAAATACTGTACATAAGTTTGAAAATACAGGTTGTATTGCAGGTTGTTCACAATGTAATAAAGGCAATCGACGAGAACTACCACATTCTGAGGAAAGAATTGATAGAGAACTCAAAGTATGTGCTTTTGTTGAAACTAATGAACCATGTTCGAGCCGTCAAATTTCTGAAGTTGTACACATTCCAAAGACTACAGTTAGGGATATTTTAAGAAGAAATAAATATAAATGTTTTAGATTAAGTAAAAGTCAAGAACTTCTAATAGGGGATTATGCAAGACGTCTGGAATTTTGTGAAACTATGAGAGAAAAATTTGACAGAAACGAAATTCTTTTGCAGAATATTTTGTTTACGGACGAATCATCGTTTGCACTTCACAGTCACCATAATCCTTCTGTCGTCCGATATTGGTCCCAAGAAAACAAACACCTAACTGTAGCCACCAAAACACAGTATCCTAGAAAACTGAACGTCTGGGCAGGTATTCTGGGTGATCAGATTGTAGGACCATTTTTTCTAAACGGCAACCTAAATGGCGAAAGGTACCTACAACTTCTTGAAAATGACGTTATCCCTGCTGTACGTAACATAACTGATCATCTGGAGGATATTTGGTTTCAGCAAGATGGGTGTCCGGCTCACAACTCAAGGGTAGTTAAACAATGTCTAATTGATAATTACCCTAAACATGTCATTAGTACGTGGGGTAACATACTTTGGCCACCTCGATCCCCCGATTTAGCGCCGACAGACTTCTTCTTGTGGGGTTATTTAAAAGAGACAATCTTTAGACATCCGCACGAAAGGCCCCAAACTTTAGACGAGCTGCGCAATAAAATAGAACAGGCATGCAATAGCATTCCAGTTGAAATGCTGGCTAATGTGCGGACATCATTTTATAACCGGTTAGGTTATTGCGAATTGCAGCATGGAGGACTCTTTGAATCGTTGATTAAATAATTTCATTTTTTGTATTTATACAACAAAGTTTCATTTATATTTAATTTGAAAAAATAAAAAAACCAATTTGAAAAAATAGAAAAACAATATTTTTTCTTTTTCCCTTTTCTTGAAAATTTTTTAGAATTTATTTTCACTTAAAAATTATGTAGAATCGAAAAATTTTATTTTATTTTTACAATTTTAATTTGATTCTTTATCAGAATTAGTTTTGTTTTGTAAAAAAATTAATAGCTATAGGTATATCAATATTTCTTGAACATGATTTATTATTTTCTAATAAGTTTACTTCCTTTACGCATTATTTAGTTCAAAAGCGACAACAACGAACAGTCTGTACAAGCCGGCCTATGCTTCTAGAGTGACTGTTAGACGGATATCTTTGAACAGCGAGCGCGCTATTGGCATCAACGCTGGTGATCGTTCTTTCCCGTCCTCGTCTGTTTAATATCCACACATATGTACGCTCTATTCACTCGCACTCTTTGGGTCACTACTTATCCCTAAGCATTCGCCCGGCCAATCTGTATATACTGAAGACAGAGGAAAACATGGCGGTCTAGTAAATCTGATCTAACCACTATTGTGCAAGTGAACATCGTAACATTATATTGTTCCCGAGTCTATTATTTATTTTACCAATAAAGCCGACCTCCAATGAGTTCACCTCGGAGATGAAGCCATGACGAGAACAAGTGGACATCACATGGCAAACCTGTCAGCCAATTCTGACGATCCAACTGCAGTAAGTAGAATGCCAACTTAATTTCAGATTGAGGAGAACATTTAATATCAAAGAAATCAATCGCCGCGCTAACTATACAATTACACATTGCGAGACAGGGATCAAAGTCAATCTGAGAATACGTTGAAATAATCAAGAAATTGCTGTCCAGCTTAATGATAGCGCAAGCGGCCAGTGACGACACGTTAATCGATAAATTTCGCGAAGTTAAAGATAAAATGGCAGTCAACACTTTTGCGAACGGTTAACGCGACACGGATCACAGAATTCTGTTAAAAGCATGCAACCTCAACACATTAGTCGTGGCCATTCAAAAAGCAGCGAACGAACAGTTAACTAATCCAAATAATAACCATCTTCTCCATTTCACTAAAAAACCGCCACATACAAATTTCCAAACTACAGATAACCGCTACAAAAGACATCCATCGAGAAACCACAGTTACAGACAAAAAATAGCCAATTCGGTAATAGTCGCAACTATAACAATAAAAATAATTTGTCCAGAAATTCTAATACATCCACCGTTGACAACGAAAGCAGACATGAGCCCCAATTCTTTCGAAAAGCTGTCAAATAATCGAATAAAAATGGAAAAAACACCATGTGTTTTCAATTTCAGCGGACTTAGCTTCATTTACTTGCAATATAACAATAAAACGCTGACGTTTTTAGTTGACACTGGCGTCACAGTTAGTCTAATATTTCAAAATTATTTATCTAAGCAACTTTATATATATACAGGTTCGGTCTACAATCATCTTGCATGCGGCTTCCCATACATAAGGCGTGAGAAGTTGCCAAACCGTACCTACCTAACAAATATACATACGAGAGCCGGCAAGTAGACCTTTAGAGAAATAAAAATGTTCTTCTAGATTAGTGGTTTGCCGAAGCAGATGTGATAGACAACGTACTTTAATTTTACCAGTACTTTTGTTGGAGAATTGACAAATGAATATGAATGTATTCCGTAATAGTGATATACTATACAGCTATGCACATGTACAATATTGTTAACAATGAGCGCAAAAAACATAATTTGAGAATCTTTTAGGTAAATAGTCATTAAATACAAGCTGTAAAAAATAGTAAATGTATAACACTACCAAAGTAGACGTATTGAAGTAAGAGAAAAAAAAATGCTCTTCTAAAGGCAATAAATTTTAAAATAAAATAGATAAAAAAAATAAAGAAAATTCTTGGAAAACAAAATGAAAAAATTCAATAAATATAATTTCTGGGGAAACAGGAAGAGTACGATAAACTAAAAGAATAATTCTAAATAATGGAAATTAAAATATACTTCTAAAATAAACGGAATTCTTGAAAAACCAAATTAAAACTTCTCAATTAATCAAATGTTCGAATAATCCACCTCTTTGCTCCTGACAGTACGCAAGTCTATGATAAAAATTATTTCGTACATTCGAAAACATTTCCGGGGTTATCGTATTTGCACAATCAACAATTTTTTGTCGTAGTTCCCCAAGATTGCGTGCTCGATTGTGCTGATGACTATACAGGGTTTGTTTTACATACCCCCAAAAAAAGAAATCCAGGGGCGTTAGGTCGGGAGATCGTGGCGGCCAAACAATTGTACCAACGGAACTTATTAGACGTTCATGAAATGTTTTCCTTAAAAATGCTTGAACCAGACGAGCAGTATGGGCAGGACAGTTATCCTGCTGGAGCCAGATATCGTCAAAATTAACCTCAAGGGCACGAAGAGCTGGTATAATTTCATTTTGCAGCATTTGCAAATATTTAGCTGCTGTTAAGGTGCCGTCAATAATAAAAGGACCAATCATGTGATCCCCCAAAATGCCGGTCCACACGTTCAATTTTTGGGGATACTGGGTACGCAGAGGTAGATAGATATGACAATTTGCTTTAGACCAATATCTTGTAGCCATTGGATTATGACGCCCATGTAAATAAAAGGATGATTCGTCCGTAAACAAAATATTTGCAATAAAATTGTTATTGGCAATGACCTTCTCCATAACCTGTTCGCAAAATGCAACGCGTTTTGATTCATCGTGAGGAAATATTTCTTGACGTTTTTGAATTTTAAAGCTACGGTATCCTTGCCTATTCAAGATTTTTCTTACAGTTCTCGCTGGTATATTGACTTGTTCGGCAATTTGGCGCGATGAGCATGGTTCATTATGTTCAACCGCGCTACATACTAAAACTTCCCGTTCTTCTCTTCCTTCATTCAATACGCGCATTCTAGGTACCTTATTTATACATTTTCGACAATTTTGCACACACCCAGTAGCTTCAAACTTATGAACAATACTCATTATTGTTGGTTTGTAGGCACAGGTCTATTTTGGAAAGAAAAAATAAATCGCCCTACTACCTCTTGACCAGTACTACCAGAGTAGTACCACTTAATAATTTGTATCCTTTCCTCGTTTGTATAAACCAACATATTGAATAAAAACTATAAAATCAGGCCAAAATCAAATAATACAAAATATAACTGCCAATTAGAAACAAATTAAATTCAACAATAAAATTAATAAATGTGAAGTAGGTAATTGTTATAATATTAACTTCAGATACTTATTAAGAATATCACGAACGTGAATATTAATATAAAAATGAAAACAACCACCAACATGCACAATATTGGTCTCTTATGATCGAAATGATTGTATCGACCTGTCTTTAAGGGTTCTCACTACTTTTCTCGAACTTGCGCACTTGTGTATTTAACTTGGCAACTACGTTCGTTTATATACATGGGCCAAACGTGTATATAAACAAAGCTGAGTTAATAAACGTTTGCCAAACGAAAACAATCGGTTAGACAAAAGTTAATATATAAATCAGTGAAGCCAAGGTCGCCTACAAATTCGCGGTCATGAATAATGTAAATAATAAAATACACGGCATTATCAGGACAGATATGCTTAGCAAACATAAATCAATACTAGACTACGAGAAATATACACTAACGTTATTAATAAAAGGTAAACAAATAATCTTGCGACTTTCGTCCGAATATAGCACGATTACCGATATACCTGCCTGATGCGAAATAGTTACCCGATAAAAATAATAAAAATTAAAATAAACACGCAAAGCGACTGTGTAGTATTACCAGAAGAAATAGCTTCATGTCTATTTATTGCTGGTACTGCAGCGTCTCCTGAAAAGGACAAAGTTCCCGTAAGAATATTAAATACGAAAGACAGCGACGTACAATTAAAAGATTTTTTTTTCCTGCAATTGCGAATTTAAACGATTACTATACTTGTACTTTCAGCGACATTGAACGCAAGTGTGTCAATCGCGTTCACAAAGTTTTACGAACTGTAAACACAGCACATTTAAGCAAGAAAGAAAACCTCGCAATGCAGAAAATACTTGCAAAGTATTGCGACGTTTTTCACCTTGAATCAGATAAGATTACTCACACAAATATATATGAAGGAGATATACAGATAAGCAAACCAACAAGACCAATATATTCCAAATCCTATCGTATGCTACACGCCCAGAAACACGAGATCGACAGACACGTAGACAAACTCTTTACCGACGGTATAATAGAGAAATCAAAGTGCTTTTTGTCGAGCTACGACAATAACAATATTAAGACTAAACTATAAACAATGCTTCATATACTTAGAGGATCTCATAGTTCTCGGACACAGCCTTTGGCAACACAATCTGAATTTGGTCAAGGTACTAGGAAGACTAAGAAGCCTGAACCTAAAACTGAATTCAAGCTAATGTGAGTTCTTGAGAAAAGAGATATTGTATCTGGGACACGTCATTTCTTCTGACGGAGTGTCGTCAGGTCCTCCCACTGCCACTTTGATTGAAGTACCCACTTCCCGAAAACTCTAAAGACGTCAAACGCTTCGTCGCACTCACAAATTACTACAGACATTTCATCCCAAATTTTGCCGACATCGCGACCCCTTTGAACAATACTTCAAAGAAGAACACACCCTTTACTAGGTCCGATGTGGAGCAAAAGTATTTCGAAAAGCTTAAGCTAGCCCTTCAAACACCACTAATTCTACAATACCCAGGTTTTGATGGAGACAATATGTTTTTCTTGATAACTGACGCTTCTGGCTATTCAATCGAAGCATTACTCTCAAACAGCAACGACAGGCCAATTGCTCATGCCACTCGGTCTTTAAACAAAGCGTAAGGGAATTACTTCACGATAGAGAAGGAATTATTAGCCATTGTTTGGACAGTTAAGTATTTCAGACCGTATATATATGGTCGGAAATTTAAAATCTTTACAGACCACAGGCCACTTATATATTTATTTGGTATGACCAATCCGTCAAGTCGCCTTACAAAATTCAGATTTATATTAGAGGAATATGACCTTATTATTAATTATATTAAGTGTTTCGAAAACGTAGTTGCAGACGCCTTACCACGAATAGAAATAGATTCCAATTATTTAAAAAGGGTTAGTAGCAGAACGACCGATGGCATCCTTGTCACGAGCCCAGTCGATGCAGACGGCTACCGATTGCACCACTACAAAACCAACAACGACAAATTCCGCCAATCATCATGAAGGGGTTGTTGCGAAAGCCAGCGGGATCTATAGAACTTCGACTGATAAAAAAGGTAAACTTCAATTCGCTCCAACGTCGTAATGAAGCAGGCATGCACTTCAAGGAAATGATGACCTGACAAACAGCCCTAGATGAGGCGAAGTACAATTTAATTTATTCTAAATATAATGGACAGGTTAAGTTAAATAGTAATCGAAACCCTATACAATACTATGTCGGAGATCAAGATTTAGTCAAAAACGAATCAGGGAACAAAATTGAGATATTGTATAATGGCTCATTTACAATTGTAAAAACAGACAAGCCACCCAATGTAATCGTCCAAATAGACAACAAATCCGTCGTGATCCACAAAAACCGATTAAAAAACTCACGCTTAAATTATTTACACATATACGTATCATAGTACATACAACATTGTATAATAGGCTAAGAACATATAGTATACAGTAAGGATACATGATATATATTAAGTACACCTGTAGCATGTAACGACAAAGAAGCCCTTTGTTTTTCTTTTCTGCCCGGTGGAATACTGCTACTGTCGACGCCAGTTGTTATATTGGGCGCCTAGTAGTAACGTGGTATCAAGAGAAGAGAGGAAGAAAAACAAAAAAAAACACAAGGTTTCGGAAAATCTCAATCGCTCACCTACCCGCCCCTGCCTACGTCTAGCGACCTACCCGGCCACTGTGACAACTGCTCAGGGGTGGGCATGCCCAGAGGTACGAAAAAAATTGGAAAGGGCGCCACCGAATTTGTAACCGCTAGACGCCGCAAATCCGGAAACCCAGGATTTTAATAATAAAAAAAATTACGGTAAGTATGCACACGCGGCGGGTAGATTGCGCAACCGAGTCGTCCGAATCGAAAAAACAGTTCGGCCACCAAGCTGATCTTTATTAATAATATTGTGATAACTAAGCCAGGTCATGTATTCAAAATATCCATTTCGTCAACGCGACCTCGTTGACTTACGATCTTACACCACATTGTTTTATCTTGTAACCAGGTCACTAGGCTAAGGGGACACACTCTAATATATAACGAGACACTCAGAGGTCTCAACAGTCACGTCAGAGTCAGAGAGTTAGAGTCACTACAAGTCTAGTGCCTCATAATTATAATGTAGTGTTTACTATTGTTATCATTGTTATTATCGTTATTAAATTATATGTTGTTATTTAATCGTTGTCCTGCATATTATTTATCACACTGATAAACCTGCTGTATAAATGGAACTGTCTCGGCAACAATGTTACCTCCGGAACCAGGTGACATTACAATATAATATTGGAAATTAATATAATAATTACGGGAAAAACCAAAAAAAGAATCAGGAAAAGAAAAAAAGTATAACGTATTACTTGAATCAACAGCACCTGCAGAACCCCCCCCCCCCCCCTCATAATACGTATTTATCTTGGTTCACAAATTAACGAGCGCGCACCTATATTAGAGTTCTCGAGTATAGTCTATCGAACAGGCCCTGTATATGTCTAAGAGGTTTATCGATACTAGTGGCATAAAAGAAAGCTAAAATTAAATTTTTAATACTCTTCTGGAAAGCGTAAATTAGTAACGAACAAAAAGCAGCGTTTGCCTAATGCTCAACAATAATTTACCAAAAATTGATTATAAAAATAGAAAAAAAAGGAGAAAATAAATTAACGTTCACATAAGTAAATCTTAAGTGAAAAAAAACTAAATAAAATGCTAGTTCTTTGTTAACTGTAATGAAAAAGAAACACGTTTCCGTGTCAAGCAAAAAAAAATGGTGTAGAGAGAAACTGTAGTTTACAGGAAATGTCGCATTAAAAGTATTTCATGAAAGATTTGCATTTTAAAATAAATTGCACTAATTAAAACTTTAGGTTCTGCACTAATAAGTATGATGATTCAAGTTAATTTACGCTTCCATTGCAAAAGAAATGACCAAGTATTTTTAAAATTGAATTAATTAAATTTTAAGACTAACAATAGTAATTAATAGATATTAATTAACTATGAGAAAGAAAATAAACAGTATGGTCCCGAACGCCTAGAGTGGTTGACCGGATTTCTTGCTCCTTATGGAACGAAATTTATCTTCGGCAGGCCATAAAAGATAACTTTAATGTACCATACAATAAAACCACCTGTTCAACGGTACAAACAAACGAAGGAGAGGTTAAAAGAAATAAAGAAAACTAGAAAATGTGGAAAAGTGAAGCGGGCAAACAAGAGAAGGAAAGCTACGTGAAGGGAACCGAGTGTTGTGACAATGCTGAAACGGCAAGGGTCTCGTGCTCTCGGCTCGTGGGTGGAAAAGACAGACAGTAAGAGAAAGAAATCCGGAGACGTAACCCACGAGACGGCGACAGCGCAAACAAACTCCAACCCAACAGGTCTAGCCCCCAGCACACAAAAAAAAAAACAAAAATCCGTCCAGTGTCCGGAACACAAAAATTGAACCATAAGTAAATACAAAGCTGCCGGACTCAGCGAGGCCAGGCAAAGGCAAGCTTAAAGGAAAAACCGATATGGTCAAAAAAAATAAAGATGAAAGGTCAAAATCGGGAAAAAATCAAATCCGGGAACTAGAGCACGCGACAAACACGTACCAAGCATGAACTCAATCAAACTCGAGTCAAAGTATTCTCAAGAGAAGGGAAAAAAAAGAAAACGGTAACGGTACGGTAACGAACTATACCTTATTTCATAGTAAATGCCATAAGATAAACATTTAAAAGAAACGGCATAAAAAAAGTCTAATCGGTCCAAAAAATAAAATCGATACAAGAGTTCCGCCAATTGGAAACTCAGAAACGGAAACGTAATAAAAACTCTAAAGGAAAAAAAAGAAAAGAAAACAAAGGTCAGAAAAATTAAAAGAAAGACAGAGAGGAACGATTCGTCGATGATGTCACCAGACTGGGTATTCTTCCTGCCCCAGACAGGTTAAAACGGTGTTCTTGATGGAATGAAGAAACTGACCAGGACTCCTTTTAGTCGCTTCTTACGACATGGCGTATTACACCAGACTGGGTATTGGTCTGGCTCCCAGATAGGTCAAAACGGTGTTCTTGATGGAATGAACAAACTGACTAGGACTCCTTTTAGTCGCCTCTTACGACATGGCGGAGTACACCAGACTGGATATTCGTCCGGCCCTCAGACAGGCCCCCAGACAGGCCAAAACAGTAGGAAAGGAAAACTTAACAACGACAGATAAATAAGCGAACAAAAAGAAAAGCAAAACCAAGGTAGTCAATGTCCAAAATCGGGAAGGTAAGGGTCGTCATCATAACCTAACCGGGACGTTACTCCACGTCGGGGGGATGAGCCTTTAAATCGTTAATATGCCAGATGGATGTTCGATCGGAATCATTAGTCAGTTGAGTCTTAGGCTAGACGATACGAGTTCGCTGCAGATTGCCTAGAAGCGTCCGATAGTACGTAGTTGCGGCTCCAAACTTTCTAATTTAACTGCAGCGGTCCAACTCTCCTGCGCAGGTTGTAATGGTGGGCACTTCGAGTATGGGTTTTCAGAATTCGAACTTGGATGTCTCGATAGAGCTTGACTAAAGCACGTTTGCTCCCATTGACGATCACCTCGAGGTCTCGTTCTTCAGGAGGTACGAAAGTTTCTTCTCTACCATCGATGGAGACTTCTCTTCCGAAGGTAACGAAATTAGGCGCTAATAACCAAATTAACCCTCTCAGTCGGACTGCCTTGGGGATCATAATTCGCGGCAAAGGCAAACTTAACGTGATAAGTTTCGGCAAGATCTTGCATAAACTTGCTACGAAACTGTACTCCATTATCTAGAATCAATGACGAATGAACTCCAAACAATAAAAAGACTCCAAAATCTGCATGATTACATTAGCAGTGGCGTACGAAGCGGGAATAACAAGACAAATTTACTAAAAATATCACACACAAACAAGATATAAGACATTCTTCATCGAATGGTAGAGGATTTTCGATACATACCTAATAATTTTCTAATTTCGGACACAAATAATCCCGAAGCCCATATGTACTATTACTTAATAACAAATACGGCTTCTTGCTGGGTATTAAATAATTAGAATATGGAATGGAATATAATGATAAAATTGGTATAAACTTTTGAATACAATAGCAAACGATACTTTGAAAAGGATTTCATTCGGTAATCTATAATTGGATATCCCAAGATATGAGTAATAATTAACTTTATTTATAGGTAACAACTGTTCTGCTTTATATATCAATTTAGTTTGATCAATCATTTCTTGTATGTTTTGTACTGATAGTATAGATGCGTGTATTTTCATATCAGCGAAAACAATTACACTTTGATGTCTTCTAATAACCATAGTAATACGAAATTGTTGTTTTGAAGCTGAGCATTAACATTTTATATCACTTGATGAAATTTTACAATTTCTAAATTTCTTATATGTTTATTCCTTCCTCTATCTTTTCTTGATTTCTATTTTTTTCAAAGGTGTTATCTATTTTTTCGAATATTGATTTTAATGTGGAAACACTCCATTATATTTGTTCTTGCAACTTATCTTGATTTTCATCTAATGTTTTAAAAGCGCTGTTCATTCTTTTCCTATCTTTATAGTCCATTATTCCAAAAAGCCAATTACCTACATTACGGACTTTGTTTAGGGGTGATCTTCGTTTTCTTGTGATTAGTGGAAATATGTTTTTAAGTTTTTATTCTGTCTGCAATATATTATATAAACGCTATCATACTTCTATCTTCTGATACTTAATTATTATTGATTATACTCAAGTTTAAATTATTTAAATAACCATTATCAGATCATTTACGTAAATTAATTTTCTCATAATATGTATTATTTAAAGTATGCACTTGAATTTTTAAGGTACATATATATCGTATTAATTCCTTTCCTTCAATTTTATAAATAAAATTATGATAATTTTGTATCATACGGGCATCGCCTAATTTATAAGGCAATAAATAATTTTCAATTACTTTCACTTGTAGCTGTTTGGTTGTTGATATTGCTATTATCAGAATAAAATAATACAAATTTTATCCTGATAATAGTTACAATGGAATTTCATCAAGTAAAGGCTGAAACAATCCTATATGTAGATATTGCCATTACTGCCACCAGGATCATCTCCAGGAGTTTCATCCTGTAATAGGGGTTTACTTATAAATTTTCTTTTCTTTTTGATAGCATCTTTTGAATATTTTTTATTTTTATTTGTCTCTATCGTCTTGTTGATGTTTACAAATTTCTGTCTAGAGAATTTCTGCTTTAATTTACCTTTCTTATTTCTTATATACACGTCTTTATTTACTGATATTGTTTCGATGTCTTTCCTATTTTCATTCGATTTTTGACACATATTCTGTTTTGCTTGTTCGATATTCTCGTGAACTTTTGTATTAATAATTTTGATTTGTTCTGCTCGGTCATTTACAAATTGTTGTGTAATACGCTCTTCGTTTAAATCAAAAGGCAAGTTTCATTAGGCCCATTTATAATTTCAAATGGTGTAAATTTAGTAACTAAATGTATAATGTTATTATAACATAAAATAGAATTTTCACATGGCTTTCAAAAGATAAATTACTTTCTATTAATCTACATCTTAACGATTTATTTAGTGAATTATGAAATCTTTCGACAATTCTATTTGATCTTGAATTTGCAAATTGATGTAATGTGTAACTCTATTCGATACAAACGACAAAATTCTTTTAATAGATGATTATTGAATTCTGTTCCTTGATGAGCAATTATTTTGTTCGGTATTCCGTGATGACTAGTAAATCGAATTAAATTATCGATAATTGTTTGAGCATTTTTATCGTTTATGATATACGCTTGTGCATATTTAGAAAAATGATCTACTATAGTTAATAATATACGCTTTGCTGCAAGTAATAAACCTATGTGTAACTGTTCGAATGGACTTTTTGGTGTATACGTTTTTTTATAAGGGTTGTTTCTGCGGTATCCTATCGTATTTTCCTAGTTGACATACTTTATACATATTTATATATGTGGTTATAGCTTTTTCCATATTAGGCCAGTAATACTTACGTCGTAGTGATTCATGTACTTCATTCACACCTATATGTACCTAATAATATATTATTTTTATTGTTTGATCTTCTTCATTTTCAATATCTTCAACAAATTTATTTGATATTTGGACTAAGTTTAGTGAATGAATGTTGTATTATTTTAATTATATCTTTTTCGATGTTTTTGTGTCTAAAATAAATTACGTTCTTTGATTTTGTAGATAAACATTCTTTTAAAGCTTTTACAATTACTTCGTAATTTGCTACTAATGGCAATGTGATGTACATTCTACTTTTATTAAAGACTTTAATTGTTTTAAATATAGGTTCTGTTATGTTTCGAGTGGCGTCTAGTATAATTTGTCGGATTTTGTCTGAATACGGTATAGATATTTCAACTTCACCAGTTGCCGAATGTATAGTATTGGCGTCTTCATTCTTTGATTGTTGTGATTTTTCATCCGTTAACATTTCTAATATGTCGTCCAATTCTTCTACGTCTTAATTCGCTGTTGGAATCGAGTCACCATTCTGCACTAATAAAGATTTTGCATCGCACTCGTTCAATGTATTAACATAATTCTCTTTTCACTGAACTTTTATGCGGGACAACGGATCGGCTTGATTGGTTTTTCCTTTTTAGTATTGAATTTCGTAATCATAATCGCTGAGTTTTAATCTATAGCGTGTTAATTTCGAATTTGGATCTTTAATTGAAAATAACCACTGTAGTGGATGATGGTCTGTTTTTATTATAAATTTTGTGCAATATAAATACTGCCGGAAGTGCTTACATGCCCAGATGATAGCAAGCATTTCGTTTTCATTAATGGAATAATTTTCCTCCGCTGGATTCAAAGTTCTTGATGCGTACGCTATTGGATGATCTTCTTGTGATAATACTGCTCCGAGAGCATAATTTGATGCATCCACAGTTAGTTCAAACGTCTTTTGAAAATCTGGATATTTTAATACTGGGTAATTACATAGTAAACTTTTAGATTTCTCAAATGCGTCCACAAATTCTGGTGTATGTTTCACAGTTTCTCATTTTTTAGAAATTTAGTGAATGGTTTCGTAATATGTGCAAAATTATTTATAAATTTGCGATAATAATCCAACAGTCCAAGAAAAGATTTGATTTCTTTTTGTGTTTTCGGTATTGGAAATTTTGTGATACTTTCAATTTTTTTGTGGGTTAGGTTTAATACCATTGGGTATAATAATGTGTCCTTAGTATTCTGCTTCTTTGTGTAGAAACTCGCATTTATCAATTTGTAATTTAAGATTTGCATTTCTCAATCTATCAAATATGTAATTCACCCCAGATCTGCAGAGAACCTTACATAAGATTTTTACACACTCAGCATATATGCTTACTAGATTATTTAAAAAAATCAAAAGAAGTTGTACTCTATAGTCTTAAAAAACCTAGTGAATGCTGTAAAATACAAAAAAAAATAGAATTATTGCATTCATTGTTCTGTAATACGGTATATATATATATGGATAGATAGACCTCACATGCTCTAATATTAATGTGAATTAATAAATAAAAAGAGACTTTTGAATTTGTTGATAAATGTATATTTAATATGTACGAGTATTTTTAAGAGTTTATTATATTTCATAGATTTCCTTATCTTGTAGAACTAATTTCAACGAAGCTTATGAGATGTCGCTTGAAATTTTTGTGCTTATATAGTTCTAAATTTCAATAGAAAGATAAATAAAGCTTTTATTTATTAGCGCCGATTAACTCAGGGTATTAGCTTTTATAATAATGTTAATAACATTGACACTTATGGTATATCAAATAGCATATAACTCAAGTACACTGATTTAATTTAAATTAAAGATAAATAAAAACAATGCAGGTAAGTATGCAAAGATTTAATTTTAATACATCTATCATAAAATTTATGTTTAAGTTATTACAATTTTTAGTGATTAGCTGTGTTTACAAAGCATAATCACGTGACATATTACTATCTATTATGGTGGCTAATTTTATACCAATAAATATTAAATTACATATATCAATAACTCTAGAGATAATAATTGTAATGTTTATAGAAATTTTAGAAGCTAAATTTTTTAAGAGACCGTTCATTTGAAGGTAAGATGTATAATTCAATATTTTAACTTAAATTATTATTGTACTATAAAATTGATGATATAAATATATAGAAATTTTTCTATTTGTAATATAAATGCAATAAATACTTGTTTTTCGGACCAGGATAAGTACGGGAAACAAACTGCAATGTTTTTAAGGCCAGAATGCTGGTAGAAGGTATCGTATCTGGAGTATCTGGAGTTGGTAAGAGGAAAAGGACGCCTGCGGTTATTTGGAGGTTATAGCCTTTAATATCAGGTATGCAGTTCAACTTGTGGGTTTAAAAATTGCGTTGATACCTTATTCTTATCATGATATTACTTTTACGTATGTATTCTATTATTTTACAACTTTTATTTAATTTTAAAGTTTTTACTTTCTTTACTGACGCGGTTTTTTTAACAATCTTACCTAATCGGCGCTACCTCTCTATTGTTTTTCCCCTTGGCCTCCGTATAATCAATATTGCATTTTTACAAGTATTTAATATTAATCTTTCCTTTAAATCTTAGTTTATATTACATACGTATTTATATAGTTTTTAAAACAAATAATATTAATTATAAAATGAAAATTGAGCTCCATTCAATGTCTATTAATTTCATATGCGCACAAGATAAAGCACATGATTCCCGCGGAAAGTTAAATCAATTAAAAAAAAACTTTGGTCGATAAAATAGATTTCCATAAGAAATTAATATTACCAATAAAGTCATTTGTTTTCGGATTTTCAATTAAATTAATGAATATTATGAATGAAAAATAATCTGCATAAATTATAAAAATATCCCTAAATAAATTTACAATTAATTTCGCGGTATTAACTGGTTTCATAACTTACTCTAGTAATGTATGGTCTTCGTTTGTGATAACTTATTCTACGTTTATTTTTAATATTTTTGTTCTTTTTCATCCCGTTTCAGATGCCATTGTGAACCACATCATTATATATATATATATATATATATATATATATATATATATATATATATATTGAAACGATATGTATGTCTTGTTTCACAAGCCTTAAGTGTTCGTGCTATAAAATAAATCGGTATCTCTAGGTTTTCTCTCATTTGTATCAATTCTGCTGCGATGATCTGATGCGATGCGTCTGTTCGGACAATAAATGGTAAAAGTAAAGTATGGATGGTGTAATTTAAGGTTTTCAATAAAATTTTCCTTTAATTGGACAAAACATCTCTCACATTCCGGGATCCAAATCCATTTCTTACCTTTCTTGAGTAAATCAAATGAGGGTAAAGTTTTTTCATTATTGTTGGAGACAAATTTCCTGTAAAAGCTTAAAACGCTTAAGAATCCTCTTAGAGTTTTTAAATTTTTCAGCCTGGTATAATTCTTAATTTCATCTAAACTTGTAGGATCTAATAGAATGTTGTCTTCATTGATAATATAACCAAGGTAATTGATTTCGTTTCTAAAAAATTGGCATTTAGATAGGTTTAGTTTCATTCCCTGAGACTTTAATATGTTTAAAATGATATTAAGGTGTTTTATGTGTTCATCTATACTTTCAGAAAATATTATAATGTCGTCTAAGTTATGTAAGGCAAATTCGTCATATCTGTCTAATATGCGATGTAAAAATCGTATAAGAGCAGCTGGAGAAGTATTTAGACCAAATGGACAAACTCTGAATTGGCAAACAAAACCGTTCACTAAAAATTCACAGTACTTTCGTGATTCTGGTTCTAAATTTATAAGCCAAAAAGCATTCTTAAGGTCAAGTTTATTATAAATATGTTTATTACCACATTTTGTTAATAATAAATCAATGTTTTAGGGCATTTCGAATTCCGACTTTGTTCTTATATTCTAAAGCTCTAGCATTTAAGCATATTCTTAGGCATAATTTTTTTTGCACTATTTCTATCGAGCTTATGAAAAATGTATTGGATTTTTCAATTATGCGTGATTGTTCTAGTCGTTCTAATTTTTAGCTCACTCTATGTTGGTAGTGAAATGGGATCGGATAATTCTTACTAGACAAAGGATTGTCATTATCGAGTTTGAAAGGGTGTTGGTATCCCTTTGCAAAAACTACATCGTAATTAATTAATTTTATGTTTTCATTAAGCATTTTTATGAGTTCAGGTATGACTGTAGGGTAAGGTATATTTTGTTTAATTATTAATTCTTTTATATCTTCTTCATTATTAACCATTGTAGTTGTCTGTGTTTCTTCTTTAATCTCAACCTCTTCTTCCTCATAACTATCATTCGTTCCTAGCCTGTCATCTAAATTCTTCATTCCAATAGATTCATTATTTAAATTAATTTTGTGTCCAACTGTCATATTTTCCCATTCATAATCTCTACTATTGTTATGTACATTCTCTTGTAAAATATTATTGATTTCATTAAGTAACTTCTCTTTTTGTATAAATTATATTTTCTTATATCTTCATCCGACAACTGTTTTTCTATTATAACTTTATTTCTATCTATATTAATGATACCTTGTTCAAAGTCTAGTATTATTTTTAACGATTCAATATTGTCAATACCTTTAATGCAATCGTATTGAAGTTTCTCGAAAATATAACAATGAATTATGTATTTGGATTTATTTATTACGATTTCTGTGCATAATTGTTTTGTAACATTCCCCATTCTTTTTCCATTTGCAGACACTATGTCGGTCCCTTTAGTCTAACAGCAATGGTAAATTATTTTGTAGGAAATTTGTGTCGATTTCACAATTTAAAGTACTATTAAAAAAGAATGGACCTATAATAGTGTTTCCTATGATGCCTCCAAAGGTGTTGGCACTCAATTTTTGTTGGAATAAAATGGGTTGCACAGAATGAGGGTTTCTAGTGTCATAATAATGAGAATTTTTTCTGTTTGTTATTCCACAATTAGCAAATGTTGCTTCATCTGTGAAAAGCACATGATCTAGAAAAGTTAGATCTTGTCGTAATTGGAAAAGTAGCCAGTCACAGTAAACAAGTCTTCTTTCAAAATCCGTTTGTAATAAGCCTTGATGATTTTGAATTTTGTAAAGGTGAAATTTATGTTTTTTTAAAATCCTTCTTAAGGCAGTGACTTATATCCCGTGTTCTTTCGAAATTATCCTTGTAGATACGCGCGGATTTTCCACAACGGACTGGACGACTGTCACTTCATTATCTTCTGTAGCCATAGTTTTAGTTCTTGAATGTTTGACGTAATTCACCGAACCCGTCCGAAGAAACCTTGTCAACAAATTTTCAAACGTCTTAATATCTGGTGCTCTTCGGTGAGTATACTCCATAGCATATGTTTTTGACGCTAAAAGTGGATTTCTATTGCTAGCGTCAAGAACAAATACCATGTTTATTAGCTCCTCTTTCGAAAAATTCATTCTAAAGAAACACAACTATAAACTATTACGGCATGCAAATAAAAAATAATGACAACAAAACGATATAACTGACAACAAAATAACAACTAATAACGAACAAACGGAAATTGATAATTAACTAGCCGAACATAAATTATAACAATTAAACGCGATTACAGCAAAGAGGAACTACAGAAAAACACTTTATACGGAAATTTTAAGTAGATATTTGACGTTTGGTTACACAGCAATTTTTGCTTAATATCTTGTTATGGCCAACCAACCAACTATTAAATGCAGCACCGTATATTGAATATTATAAACATAGGTATATCCCATTAAAGGGTTATAACTTCGAAAATACTAGAAATAAGTACTATGTTATTGATACCCTTTTAACGGCAATTTTACAAGGAATTTGCTGACAAATAAAAAAATTAAAGGTTCAATTTAAAAAAAAAGGGAAAATAGCCTTTAAACTTCGATAACTTTGGCACGACATATTTAACACTCTGTATATGTTGTCACGTTGTTCACCCTCCAAACACATAACGTGTTAGTCCATAAATTGCTAACAAAAGAGTTACGTTAGGCACTGCACCCATTTTCAGGGTAAGACTTAAAATGTTAGACGCTGCAACTGTCATTGATGTCATGTGATTAAAAAAAAATTTAC
Organism: Melolontha melolontha; assembly: GCA_935421215.2. Classification (NCBI taxonomy): domain Eukaryota; kingdom Metazoa; phylum Arthropoda; class Insecta; order Coleoptera; family Scarabaeidae; genus Melolontha; species Melolontha melolontha. The sequence continues at coordinate 84,670,564 of OW285238.1, forward strand.
AATAAAACCAAAACTAATAGTTGTAAGTGCACATTTTCATATATCGTTGCAAAGATCATTTGCGTGGCTATCATCATAATAACTATAAAGTATAGCAATCTATTTAAAAAAAAATGGAAAGTGGTTGCGGAAATTTATATAATAAATATACTACATGTGTACGTAAAATGTCATTGCTACAACTTTATTAGTTTTGATGGTAAGCTCCGCCGACACACTATTGCCGCACCCGGTATATCTTTTGCAATACTAATACAACTCCAATTTATTTATCTTTAACTATATACACTGTGTCCAAGATAAGAATGAACTGCATGGCGATCTCGGGAAAAGTAAGAGATGCAAAGTTGTTTAAATGGGAATAAAGTTACACACTTTAGTGAGCTTTTACGTGGCATTTACATCATTCAATTATGTTTTTTGTTTTTTGAGATATTTAGGAAAATGTATTTTTTTAAATTTTCGTTTTTATTTTTTTGTCACTTTATTTTACAAGTTATCGAAAAATAAATCAAACTTCTTCATTGGCACTTTTAAAACTCTACATCATGATGTTGTTGCATCATCAACTTATTTTTTTTTATATGTACGGAGAAAAAGATACATGCTGTATCTGATGAAATTATTCATTTCGAACTCAACGGTGTATCAGACATTATATTTTAGAAATTACTTTTTGCTGAAAAGAATATTTATTATTTTTTTTGGTATTTTTTGTAGTAGTTCTTCCCTAGTGATAACAACGCGCGGTCAATTGGACCGAGTACCTGCAATGTTTTAATGAAAATGATGAAACACCAATCTAAAATAGTATTTTGAGAAATGCGTATTTATTACAACTGAACTTACAACAGATGTTCAATTGTATCTGGGTAGGCGCCACAAAGCAACAATTTATTATTTTACAATTTTGACGTTAATACTTGTCACTTGCGTGTTACTTCTTCTAAAGAAACATTTTGCTGTGTCGTTGTTGCTGTTTTTATTTCTTGTTATTTTTGTTTATTATTTTTGTTGCTCGTTGTTATTTGTTGTTTGTTGCATGTTGTTTTACTGAAATACCTTCATGGTTTAATTTACATTTGAACATGGAGACGGAACGATTAAGCAGTGAAGAAAAATATGATATGCTAACATGCTATATTCTGTGCCATCAAAATTCTGTGAATCCCCAGGCAATGTACTTTAATAGATTTCCAGAAAGAAGGCAACCAAGTAAATCCATTTGTAAACGTTTGTGTTACAATTTAAAAGAATACAGTTCATTTAAGAAACCTGTGAAGCCTCGACATAAACATTCAAAGGAAGAAACTCAAAATAATATTTTACAAGCAGTTGTTGCAAACCCTGAATTATCTACGCAACAAATCGAAGATTATACGAGAGAAGCTAAATCCACAGCTCACTTTATTTTACGCAAAAACAAATTTCACCCCAATAAATTTCGAATTTGCCAAGGTCTTATACCAGGGGACGACGAGAGGCGTAGACATTTTTGTGAGTGGTACACTCGAATGTGCGAAGAAGACTTCAAATTCCATTTTAAAATTATATGGTCCGATGAAAGTATGGTTACCAACAATGGAATCTTCAACCGCCGCAACACGCACTACTGGGCTCAAGAAAATCCTCGTGTTAAAAAATATCCAGATATCGGCATCGTTTTGGATTCAATATGTGGTGTGGAATTCTAGGTACAAAAATACTGGGTTCTATTATTTATCATAACTCTTTAAATGCGACACGATATCTTTATTTATTGCAAAATGATTTAGAAAACAGTTTAGACGATTTACCTTTGGCAGTGGTTAATAACTGTTGGTTTCAACAAGACGGTGCTCCAGCATATAATTCTAAACAGATTCGTGGCCAGCTCGATCTCCGGACTTAACCCGACTGGATTTCTTCCTTTGGGGTTACATTAAAAATCAAGTTAATGGGCATTCTTTTGAAAATGAGCAACAATTGCTAGATTCTGTAACGGCAGTTTAATACTATTACACCAGAAATGTTACGTGATGTTTTGTATTCTACAGTTAGAAGATCATACTTATGTTTGGAAATCAATGATAATCTGTTTGAACATTTGTCGTGAGAATTGTAAAATACACATGCAATTTATAAAATAATAAATATTTATTTCGCAAAACACTATTTTAGATTGTGTTCCAACACTATCATTAAATATTTTATTTGGTCCAATTAACTTACTTAGACCTTGACACCCGTAGGGTAATTTCAAGGTTTATCGATTATAATAATAATAATAAACTTACTTAGGCTACCAGTCATAGCACGTTATTATCGCTAGGGAAGAACTACCACAATAGAAGAACAAACAAAAAATTAATTCACTTTTTCAGCAAAAATTTATTTCGAAAACATAATATGTGATACACCGTTGAATTCGTAACGAAAAATTCCATCAGATACAGTGTGTACTTTTTTCTCAGTCTATATAATCAAATAAAGTTGATAATGGTTTCTCAAAACTGAAACGTCGGGCTAAAAATAAAACAACACCATCTTGTATAGTTTTGAAAGTGCCAATGAAGAAGTTTTATTTATTTTTCGATAACTTGTAAAATAAATCCAGAAAAAAATAAAAACAAAAATTTAAAAAACCACATTTTTCTAAATATCTCGAGAAACATAAAACAGAATTGAATTGCGTAAGTGCCATGTAAAAAGGTCACTAAAATGCGCAACTTTTTTCCCATTTAAACAACTTTGTATCTCTTACTGTTCTCGAGATCCCCATGCAGTTCATTCTTATCTTGGACACAGTGTATAAGTATAAAAAATAATGTGAAGGTGATTTCGCGTTCCAAGATTTAAATTCTACAGATTTTGTTTAAAGAGATATCCTCCTTGTTTAAAGAGATATCAGCAGCTCTTAAAACTATAATTAAACTAACTACGTATAAATTTATTTACCTTGAATCGTAATTCACCAACGGGTGGTTTGGCATAAGGAATGCTTTTGAAAGCATAATAAGTTCCGCCATCTGCATTGATACGAGTATCTCCCTTCAATAACCCCAGAGGTATTTCCACCTCTAAGTCATCACCATTAATAACAGAAACTATAAGTAATAGAAAAGTAAAGGCATTAAACAAGTTGTGAAACATCTTAATATATTTCTAAAATAATAATGAATGAAAACTCTAACTTCTAAATATATATATATATATATATATATATATATATATATATATATATATATATATATATATATATATATACATATCAACATTTGGAGTGGCTCCGGGTAATAATTCAGATGACGCCATTAATTTAATGATTATTATCTAAATCATTGTGCTAATTACTATTGAAAATTTAATTGCAAATTACTGATAATGAACCACGAGCTAAGTAGTTTTGTAATATTTACTAAATTGATTGAACTGGGTTAAATACATGGCACTGATTTAATTGACTTTGTAGTCACCAAATTCATGAATAATTATTATATACGTTAGTTATGAAATACAGTTATGGAATGCAGAAAATTATGGAAGATGTAATTAAATCCAATAAAAAACGTTGAAAGGTAGCAGAAAGATCAATGATTTAATAAATAATAACAAGAAACATGTAATTCATCTTTATTACTAATAGTTGTAATTTTATTATCAAAAGTACGTACAAGCAATAAATAATAATTTTAGAATTGCAGACGTAATTTTGACCTACGAATAAGAGGACGTGTTCAAAAATATAATAATGCAAGTGAAAGTCATACCACTATTTAAAAAATGGCAAGAACTGCGACATTGCAATCTAATGACATATCTATCTGTGTTAACACTGACCGTTAAACAATTTTCGATAACATTTCGTGTGGATTAAAATCACCTTATGTTCAAATATTATTAAGAACTATTAACAAGAAATCTAGAAATGATTTTATCTCTTAAGTTGTTGGTTTCATTGTTAATGGTGTACAGCCAGATGTAGTTGATGTGGTTCTAACAAATGCAGTTTAACTTCTAGGTCTATGTTGGTTATATATAAATTAATAGCGATGTTCATTCGATGACATCCCACCGGCGCACAGTGTAAAATTTCTTGAGTTTACCGGAACATAATTATTCAAAACAGTAAAACAGTTCTATTTGTTGGTTTTTAAAATTTTTAATAAAAATTAATATGTTTTATTTAAAGTTTTTGAGTTTATTTGTGTTTTTTATTATAGAACATTTAAAAAAACATACATTTTACAACAACATTTTGAACACCTATTCAGAACTAGATTCATTGCAATCGTCTGAAGACTCGCAATCATTATACAGGCCTGCAAATCTTTCTAACAACACTAAAACTTCTGGCGTCACTTCACTATGCTTGGTTTTGGGTGCTTTACGAAGACTAGCGATGTACGGACCCGACGAAATAAGCAGTCGATAAAATAAATCCGTATTTGTGTCTATTCTTGACGTTTTTCTAGTAAAAAGTTCACGATATTTTCTGCAGTCTTTGTTTCTTGCCTCCTGAGCTTCTTCAGAAAATTGTCCGATCGGAAGAATGTAAGAGGCTATAATATCCTTTCCATGACAAAGGACTTTATGCACACTTACGGGCATTGAGTACCAGAAATATTCTATCAAATACAATTCCAAAGTTTCTCTTGCATATTCGCCGAACATTTCTGAATCAATTTTAAGACCACAATTTAGGCACTCTAACAGCACATGAAATCGTTTGATCAATTCTAAAGAATTTCCTCTCGGTATTACCATCGTTTGTGTTTCCGGTCTGCTGTTTTGGCATATCTATAAGCAAGCCAAGCTCCTCTTTGAATTTTTGTTGAATGTATTTTTTCTTCTCTGCAACTTTTTTTTTATTTTCTGCTCCACGAGCTTGCCATGCTTTAATATCAAGTTTGTACGATATATGTAAAATACATTCCAAAAACCTTATCCATGCATGGAGGGGCGATAGTCCAAGGGATAAAAAGGATTCGTTCATATTTTTTTGAGGTACATCGCAGATGTTTTTCATTTCACTAGGTTTAGCCCCACATAAGTAGCATGTTTGTGATGATGCACAGGGTGATACAGCATTGCATACTTTACCGTCAATCATACAAAAGATCATATTTGCTGTAACCTGAAATTGCTTGCCATCTACAAGTATAGTGGTTGGAGTAAGTTGAAATATGAACTGATACTTCTGCTGAAATTTCAGTTATTATTATGTCCTTTGAATAGCATAACCTCTTTGCCTCCTTTACAACATAATAAGGTGGATACAAAGTACAACCGTGATGTTTTGCTTGATCCCGAACAATGTTGTATTGATTTAACGATAAGTTTGCATGAATAAGTAGCGCCAGAGCCTGGTCCGGAGTTAATTTTCGTGGGCTGTTTGAAGAAGGCATGCGAGCCATTTTGATTTTGCTTCCCCTTTCTGGAGAAGCAGATGCCAGTTCCTTGACAATCGCTGCAGAGTTTCGTTTTCCAGATTAGTATAGCTTTGTTACGGTTGCTTTGGCTAACTCGTCTTGACTACCGGACTTCAAAAGATGATCCACTTTTCTGTTTTGCACTTTAGGATGACAATACCTAAATTCTTTTTTAGGTCTGCCTGCATTGGTCCTCGATCCACTGGGCAATGCATCCCTTACAGCATTTGAAAACTTTACATTATTTTCAAGCCAGACTGTATTTTTATTCAGAAATGATGCTAAATTTCGACTGAATTCCCTCCACCTTTTTCGTATTTTACAAACCAGTGCGCGAAGAGTTGCCTTTAAACTGCAAAGAGCATCAGATCTTAACATTGGTGAGCCTATTTTTTCCAAAACAATACAAATGATGGCATCCGATGTCGGTTCTTCCTTCCACTTTTGGAATATACACTTATATGAAACTTGCAAAGTTATTCTGGAAAATGTTTCATTTAAAAGAAGATCGCAAAATATCCCAGAAGATCTTTTGAGTTTTCAACAGAGGGAAAAAAAACTTTAAAATGTTGTGCGTTTCAAGCTGGTATTATGTGGTATCACTTTTTAAAATCTCCACTAAAGTTAAAAATGTAAATTTAACTTACTTCTTAAAAATCACTTTTTCCACGAACAAATCACATACGAGCAAGGAAAATTTTACAATTAATTAAATGCAAATAATTGACAATTTTCTAATAAAATACATGAAGAAAAAATCATGGCCTACTGATTTGCCATTTCTATGTACCACTGTATTAACTTTAACAAATCGAATAGCTCTCTATAGGCAAAAAGTATGATTGAATAAGTAATGCGAATTTCAGGTGCATTTTGCGGTTCTTTCGCAGGGTAAATCCCCAAACTGAGTATGAGGTTTTAGAGGCGGGGTATTTACCTAACAAAATAATAAATAATCTTATGCATTTTACGTATTTCATAAATTTAGGAAGTTTAGCTGAACTTTATTCAATTTATCCGGACCAGCCTCTGGCGCTACTTATTGATGCAAACTTATCGTCAAATCAATACAACATTGTTCAGGATCAAGCAAAACATCACGGTTGCACTTTGTATCCACCTTATTATGTTGTAAAGGAGGCAAAGAGGTTATGCTATCCAAAGGACATAATAATAACTGAAATTTCAGCAGAAGTATCAGTTCAGTCGCTTATAAATCATACCATAGCAAGACATTGTACAGGGCTAGAAGAGACTCTTAGAACTTTGTCAAACGTTAAAGCACTAAATATTATCGTAAAGTGGGGTTGTGATGGGGCGGAACAAGTTAACTATCGATAAAAGTATATGGACAAACATAGCTCTGATGATAGTATGTTTAGTGTATCAATGGTACCAATCCAAATGTGCTCCGTAAATGATAATGGTGATAATCAGTCACTAATTTGGAAAAACCCTGCTTCTTCTTCCACACGGTACTGTCGCCCCATTAAGTTCGTTTTTACCAAAGAAACAGTCAGTGTAATTACCTCAGAAGTAAACAAAGTGAAAGAACAAATATTTCAACTTACTCCAACCACTATACTTGTAGATGGCAAGCAATTTCAGGTTACAGCAAATATGATCTTTTGTATGATTGACGGTAAAGTATGCAATGCTGTATCATCCTGTGCATCATCACAAACATGCTACTTATGTGGGGCTAAACCTAGTGAAATGAACAACATCTGCGATGTACCTTAAAAAAATATGAACGAATCCTTTTTATCCCTTGGACTATCGCCCCTCCATGCATGGATAAGGTTTTTGGAATGTATTTTACATATATCGTACAAACTTGATATTAAAGCATGGCAAGCTCGTGGAGCAGAAAATAAAAAAAAAGTTGCAGAGAAGAAAAAATACATTCAACAAAAATTCAAAGAGGAGCTTGGCTTGCTTATAGATATGCCAAAACAGCAGACCGGAAACACAAACGATGGTAATACCGAGAGGAAATTCTTTAGAATTGATCAAACGTTTTCATGTGCTGTAGAGTGCCTAAATTGTGGTCTTAAAATTGATTCAGAAAAGTTCGGCGAATATGCAAGAGAAACTTTGGAATTGTATTTGAAAGAATATTTCTGGTACTCAATGCCCGTAAGTGTGCATAAAGTCCTTTGTCATGGAAAGGATATTAGAGCCTCTTGCATTCTTCCGATCGGACAATTTTCTGAAGAAGTTCAGGAGGCAAGAAACAAAGACTGCAGAAAATATCGCGAACTTTTTACTAGAATAACGTCAAGAATAGACACAAATACGGATTTATTTTATCGACTGCTTATTTCGTCGGGTCCGTACATCGGTAGTCTTCGTAAAGCACCCAAAACCAAGCATAGTGAAGTGACGCCAGAAGTTTTAGTGTTGTTAGAAATGAGTCTAGTTCTGAATAGGTGTTCAAAATGTTGTTGTAAAATGTATGTTTTTTTAAATGTTCGATAATAAAAAACACAAATAAACTCAAAAACTTTAAATAAAACATATTAATTTTTATTAAAAATTTTAAAAACCAACAAATAGAACTGTTTTACTGTTTTGAATAATTATGTTCCGGTAAACTCAAGAAATTTTACACTGTGCGGCGGCTCGTCCTAGCGTGTATATATGTTGTCAGCCGGCATCCGAACACCGTTAGGTGCACTTCGCTGGTTTGCAGTGATAAATAATAATTTTATAATGTCACAAATAGCCAAAAGGAGAGCGTTTTACTATGCAGCTCATAAATTGATCAAGTGATTTCCGGATTTATTATACAATGGCAGCATAATAAAACGTAAAGTGTGTAATATAAAGCTAATGTGTTCAAGGAAATTTCATTGTCATTGTGGAAGACACGTAAATAGTGTAATGTATAATGGCAAGAAAGTGGCAAGACATTTTTTATTAATTTATCTGGAACTTTCATATTGTGTAATGTACCATGAACGTATTGAACATATTGCTGTGTAGTTTGAGTCAGGCTCCAATTATATTAAATGTAAATCGTTACACGCGCATATATTGATTTTTTGAATAAGTATAGATCTATGGGCCTTTTTTCGGGTTCTTTGTAACTAGGCCTAGCATCCAATGTAAAAGTTAAAGAAATATCAAGATATCAAATTTATATAATGAAACGGATATGCAAAATACATATCCATAACTGTAAACAAGGACAAACACCTCGTATTTTTAGCATTTACTTCTGTTCAATACATATGTTTCAGCCATCTAGGCCTCATCGGTTGAACTAGTGAAGCAATGTATATACAAATTAATACAGATCTGTTAAACAACGGATCTGTATCTGTATCTACATTTACGCTAAAATCGTCTCCAAGCCATAACCAGTTTCGTTCTATCAGGCGACACCAATTTAATCAGTGACATCTGACGGAAGAAAGCGACTAGGCCAGAAAAGGCGATCTTCCGCTCGAATAGCAAGGCTATTACAAATAAGCGGAAAAATACGTATATTGGTGCTGTCCATTAACACGCGCCAGATGGCGGTAAATATACAAAAAAGGGATATTTATCAATACGTTTTGCACGTATTACGCCGTTGTTATATAATGAAACGGATATGCAAAATACATATCCGTAACTGTAAACAAGGACAAACACCTCGTATTTTTAGCATTTACTTCTGTTCAATACATATGTATTGAACAGAAGTAAATACATATGTATTGAACAGAAGTAAATGCTAAAAATACGAGGTGTTTGTCCTTGTTTACAGTTACGGATATGTATTTTGCATATCCGTTTCATTATATAACAACGGCGTAATACGTGCAAAACGTATTGATAAATATCCCTTTTTTGTATATCAAATTTAATACATTTATTTTTGATACTTTCAAAATACATTTATAAATCATGAACTCAGTAAACATTAAGAATCATTTATTAATCTAAGTCAAATCACAAACATAAATTTATTAAACAGAGTATTGTCTATACATATATACAGGCTGATTCATTTTCGGCCCCCACCATGGGGATCTCGCTTATTATTGGAGATAGAGTATAGGTTTAAATTTGGCAAATTTGTTAAATTTTGTGTTTGTTATAAATCCATAAAGAAAATAGACCTGTGACAAATGACCTTCGTTATTTAAAAAAAAACGCGAAAACCCCATTTTCTTCTTTTACCTGTAGCCCCGACATTTGGCCTTGTAGAGAAAATATAAAAACACATCCTTGTGGCCATTTCTAAACCTCTATCCAGTGGTGTACTCTAAATTTTTTTACGACGTTTCGTTTCTTTCTGGCCATCATCAACTATCTAATTTCTTATAGGCGCCATATTGGATTTAGACTTCCTCAGAAAGAGTTTTTTTTTCTGATTTCAACCATGTACCACATGCTGACCAAAGTTTTTGACATTAGGTTTTATTTGAAAGAATAAATTATAAGATTAAATAAGGTAGCCATGGAATTTCAATCTGTCTAACATTTCATTTATTGTTCATTAATAATACAAAAATGTCATACACTAACGAAAAGAAACGAGATATGATAAGTATTTTTTATTCTTCGAACCAAAATTCAACAGTAGCGAGTACAAGATAGCTACAATTATATCCAGAACGACAACAGCCTCATCGTACCAGTTTTCTAGATCTCGACAGAAATTTGGTCGACAATGGATCATTTACTAAGCCGCGTAATGGTCAAGACAACAGGAATTTAAATGAAAATCGACAAAATATTTTACAAATGGTAAATTAAAAGCGTGTTTTCAAATTTCATGTTAATCTTGTATTTTTATAGATAAATAATAATCCATCAATTTCTACACGCGAAGTAGCGTCAGAATTAAATTTGTGCCAGTCCAGAGTTTGGAGAACTTTACATAAAAGTAGGTTTAAACCATACAGGATCCATGTTAATCACTCTTTACTGCCTGGAGATAATTTGAGAAGGCTAGAATATTGTAATTGGTTAATGGGAAGGATAGAAAATGACGAAAATTTTTTAAGCAAAATCATCTGGTCAGATGAAACAAAATTTACAAATTCTGGAATGTTCAACAGAAATACGGAACACTATTGGGCAGTACAAAATCCCCGACAAAACAGGGCTAGAAGACCACAACATCGTTTTGGAATAAACGTTTGGATGGGTATTTTGGCAAATCGTCCCTTAGGATCAGTTATGTATGAAGAACATTTAAATGGAGAAAGATATTTAAACATTTTACGTACATACGTATCTGACTATCTTGACGACAATATCCCATTAAATCAATTACAATATTTATGGTGGCAACAAGATGGCGCACTAGCACACAATGCAGCTGTTGTTAGAAATTTCTTAAATCCAGAGTTTGCAAACCGTTGGATTGGAAATAGGAGAGTTGTTGAATGGCCTGCGAGATCACCTGATTTAAGTCCGCTAGATTTTTTTTTATGGGAATATGTTCAAAATAATATTTATAAAGTAGATGCGCCACAAAACATTGAAGAATTACGAGACAGACTTCAGAATGCCTTCGATGCAGTTCCTAGAAGAACTATACAACGGGCAGTACAAACTGCCAGAAGGCGTGCCCAATTGTGCATTACCGAAGATGGCCAGATAATTGAACATATACTGTAATTGTTTATTGTTTACTTTTCTATGTATTTTTATTAATGTTTTTGTTATCTTGTACTCGCTACTGTTGAATTTCGTTTCGAAGAATACAAAATACTTATCATATCTCGTTTCTCTTCGTTAGTGTATGACATTTTTGTATTATTAATGAACAATAAATGAAATGTTTGACAGATTGAAATTCCAAAGGCTACCTTATTTAATCTTATAATTTATTCTTTCATATAAAACCTAATGTCAAAAACTATAGTCAGCATGTGGTACATGGTTGAAGTCAGAAAAAAAAACTCTTTCTGAAGATGTCTAAATCCAATATGGCGCCTATAAGAAATTAGATAATTGATGACGGCCAGAAAGAAACGAAACGTCGTATAAAAATTTAGAGAACACCACTGGATAGAGGTTTAGAAATGGCCACAAGGATGTGTTTTTATATTTTCTCTACAAGGCCAAATGTCGGTGCTACAGGTAAAAGAAGAAAATGGGGTTTTCGCGTTTTTTTTTTTAAATAACGAAGGTCATTTGTCACAGGTCTATTTTCTTTACGGATTTATAACAAACACAAAATTTAACAAATTTGCCAAATTTAAACCTATACTCTATCTCCAATAATAAGAGAGATCCCCATGGTGAGGGCCGAAAATGAATCAGCCTGTATATATATATATATATATATATGTGGCGTCCTTTCAGAACACATGATTGTAGCGTCCACCTTCGGAAAGTTGAGTATTTAGTTAATATTTTGCATATATTTTGTATTTTTTATCAAATCGGTCATAGTATTACCACAGAATTAAATATCAAATAAAAAAACATAGTTACTTTTCATTTCATTGACGAAAGAACGCCATTTCATTCTGACGCGCGTAAAGCGTCTTCAATATATTATTTACGTTTCAATTGATCGTTATTGTAGCGTCCATTAAGTATATTACACTATATTCTGTAGATAATAAAGCGCCCGGCATGTTGCCACGGCATACTCCTTTCGAATTCTGAATTATAGTCAGTAAAAGGTAGAGTTGTACATGTTTCTAACAAAGCAGGTAGTTTTTTTTTGACCCAAATGTTTATTTTTAAACTCGTAGATATTTTCTTGAAGGCTTTTAAAATCATCTAGTGCCAAATATAAATTTGTTTGAAAGTAATTTCTTTCATTTCGTTTTACTTACTGTGTTCAGAGATATTGGTATTTGTTTATTGAAACATTATGGAATTGTATTAAGTTTTCAAAAATTTCGAAAAATTTAAATTAAGTTATATATATTGCTATACGTCAATTTTGACCCTTGTGCATTTTTAGTATCTGCTAGATAAATTGCTATTTTATCGTACTGCTTATATTGCTTAAAACTAAATTACCTTATTTTGCATTTTAGTGTGTTTGTTATTTTTGAACCACAGGGTATACATACTAGGTTTCTGCTATATTTAAGTACTACTCTTCGTACTAATTGAATTCTTAAAATTTTAAATACCTTACCTTGCTTTTGTTTGTTAGTTATTTTTGTATAACTAGGTATACATAAGAGGTTCGCTAATTTTATTCCTACTCCCCAGTTATTAGATCTTTCAGTAACGAGTTCTTAACTTTTTCAATACCTAAAATTATATATTCCTTGTACTGCTTTGATTCTTTAATAATTAATTTGTTTATATACGTACTACTTTACTATTGTAAGTTAGGCCTCTCCTTTAAATATCATACCAGCAGTTGGGTTAATTTCCATTGACGTTTTATCTAATAGGACATCCTCTAAATTGTTAATTTTCTAGTTAAATTATCGAGTTTGTGTACTCTGTAAGTCATGTCGCATTACAGGATTAATATTATACCCATTTATAAATACCTGATTGCATTGGGGCTGTCTTTTACGTGATTTTTAGTTTATGGTTTGTTTACAAACATCAGATTATGTATATTGTTAAAACTGTCAAACGTTGCGCATGCGATTTAGCTTCACATGGACATAAAATTGGCATCTGTGTGCATTTACTTAATTTATACAGTCATTTTGTTCTATAAATTATAAACGTTGTTTTAATTTAGTATTTCTAATTAAAATGAACCCTAGGTATTTATGAGAAATTTAAGATAAATAATTTAACATAAAATTGTTCTTGAAATGGAAGCCATAGCAGACTTACAACATGACATTGTTTTAAGATTTTTTTACATATGTACTTTTTCTATACATAACTTTGTTTATAGAAAAGAAAATAACATATATTTCTAGTTAGTGCGTTAGTATTGGAAACGATACTAGTAGCCTATTTATCTATTATTATTCTATTATAAAGTATGTATAGCTACAATATTTATTTCCTTAGTTTCTATTATACCGACTACTGTTGCTTAGTAGCTGCAGTACCTAAGCCATGCAAATATGAAATTAACGTAAAAAACTAAATAAAAGTAGACACTGCTAGGATCAAAATCTATTTTTTTAATTTATAGATTGCAATTGTTTTCAGTAATGTTAATAGTTAATAGCGCCAATGTTTTTGTCGTCCTTATTATGTTTTCCTTCGCAGTTTGTTAACGGCATTGCAAGAAGAAATGTATGAAGCAAATTAATTAAATCTTTCAAAATATATGGCAACAGTTACGCCAGTCTCTTCCAAATTTTCCAACTGATAAGTTCTCAATTATATCCTACTTTAACAAGTTTTTGTAAACCGTAATAATCTAGCCAAATAATAAGCAAATTCTAAGAAAAATGTAACTACAATGTAAAACAAATAGAAGTAGCACAAAGAAACACTGGTAACAAATCACAACGAATAAGCTTATGAAAATTTCTAAAGAGTACAAAAGTGTTTAGAAGTGAATTAATCGTAAAACAGTTTTCGGCTATTATCGCTAAAAAAGGTTTCCGTACATTTATGAAGTATATGATTGTGTCAAGAAGCGAATTTGGAATAACTTTTGTTTCAAAATTCTTTAAAAATAATGAAACAAATTTTTTTCAATTTTTCAAAATTTACGTTTACAAAATTTCTAAAGCGTACGAACGTGCTTAAAAATGAATTCTAAACTTTTATAGAAAATGTTTTCAAAATTCCTGGTGGAAACGCTACTTTTACTCCAATCGTGAAACAGTTTCTGACTATTATTTCTAAAAATAGGTAAATTTATTAAGTATACGAAACAGCTAAGAAGCTGATTTAGAATAATTATATATATTGTATATATTTTTTGAAATATGTACTCGTAATTTCAATCGGAAGCAGTACGTCTAAGAAAGTCGTGTAGTGACCACTACTCTTAATTTAAATGGAAGCCATAGTAGACACACCATGACATAAAAATATTTTCAAATATGTACCAAAACACTTATTTCCATAAATAAAAAAAGTTATATACAGAGAAATAAATTCTATTTTTAGGTGTAATTGCAATAAGCCTTGCCTGGAAGATTAGCAGGTAGTACTTTAGTACTGACAACAATATAACTTGTCTACTATTTTAAGACATGCATAGCTATAATATTAATTTCCTTAGTTTTTGTTATACCGATTATTGTTGGTTGATAACTTCTATATAATAGCATAATACAGGATAATAAAGAATAAATAACTAGGTCATGAAAATATGAAATTAACATAGAAAGCTAAATAAATAAAAAGGTGTTGTCTTATACGTCATATACCTCCGGTAGAATATGCCATTTTTTTTACGAAAACTCTAAAGTTCTTTATACAAAGGTTATTCCAAATTAGCATCCTAACACTTTTATTTAGGTTCTTAATAAATTTACAAAAATCTATTTTTAGCGACGATAACCAAAAACTTGATTTCCGATAACAGTAATAGTGGCCTATCCGGTAGGTATTTTCAAAAAATTTTCTTGAAAAGTTCTAGAAAAGCAAATATCAATTACATTTAAATATCATATACATTTACTTATCATGCTGACTGTTCCGTGTTTTGATTCCTGTCTGGTTGTCCGAGTAGGTTTTCGTGGTTTTCCTTCTCGTTTAAGGCGAATGCCGACAACTTTGCATCATAAGACGCTCCACGGGCGCATACATAATAATAACTCATGTCTTGCTTTTCCCTGTTTTTGTTGTCTATCTGTTTTTTGGAATACTAAGGCATGATTTATTATTATTCAATTGGAATGCATCTTTGAATAATTTTATCCATAGCAACTCAATTATATGACATTTGTATACTGTCATTTATATTTTATATCCTTGATAAAGGCATCACTGCCGAAACATGTAGGGTTGTTTTAAATACATATACTTTAAAGTAAAGCCATACCTTAAATCGCCAACTGATTGAATTTACCATATCATACCAAGGTCACGAAATAAGTATATATATATTGAAACAAGACCGTTGATCTATTAGTAAAGAATCTAGCAAAATGTGATAATGAAAATAATAAAGGTTATGAAATTTAAAGTTAATTGATTTGAATTTTAGTATTGGGCGCCTTTTTATATGAAAATATATTTAGATCAACGCTATCTATGTTCTCTATATATCAACTTGTAGTCGTGAGCATGTAGTAATTAGAATTTGACTTCTCAGGATCTTCGTCGACAGAATGTAACTCTTTACTCCTTTGTATGGTGTAAAAATAGATAAATCTAATATGAAATAACTCCTACAACTTAACACTAACAAATAAAAGAGTGAATTTGGTAATAAAAATAAAATAATTTATTGAAATAAATAGGAATCTGCAATACGAACAAATAAATGTGTATAGCGACAAATAAAATTAACTACTTAAAATGCACGTGTGTTTTATACTAAAAAGGTTATGTGCAATAAAGAAATGTAATCTTATATTAAATTACTACGGTTCGCACAACAAATCAGGCAAGTACTACCATGTTTTTAACTATTCATATGGGATAACTATAATATGAAGGTTTTGGATATGAATAAAAGTAAAATTCTGGTTTCTATTTTATTAATAGATTAGTTTTTATCAAATAATATTAACTATTTCGACATTGTTGTAGAATATTGATAGAAGTGAACCTGTATTCCTATGATCTCTGCAGTTGTGTGAAATAAGGGCGAAGTAATCGGGAAATACAATGTGCGGGTCATATAAAATTAAAAAAGAAGAATTTGAAATTTTAGAAAAAGTTTGTTTTACCTTGAGTATTCTGGGGACCATACACCTACAAGATCTGCTAGGATCGTGACCGTTGTTCCTGTTAGAATAATATACCAGCCGTACGTCAGGAGAAGCAAGATTTGATTCCAGAGACTGGACGGTCTATAGACGGATAATAGTGAAGTTAAAATATTGAGCTAAGTTTATATTATTTGGTTTGTTATCAAAAATTTGACTTATTAAGTAAACAGATATATACTTACCGAAAGTAAATAAAGGTTCCATTAATAACCATTTTAAACATTGTAAGTAGGGAAGCTATATACACATTCATTTTTTAAGCGTGGTTTGATTTATCAGAACCTATTTCTTTAAATAGCCAAATATTTGTTCCATTTCTGTAGATTCGTTTAATTTCTCACCTATAAGAAATTCCCACATAACCTTTACACTTTATAATTATGTTTTCGATAAAAAAAATAGTTAATCCATTGTTTATTCTGAATAATTTGTTAAATATTATCTAATATAATATATCTAATTAAATATTCAACTCATAAAGATAAGATTTTCTTTTAATAAACAGAATTTAAGCTACCAAAGCAAGTCGTTTGTCTTCAATAAGTTTATACATATTAATTCTGGGATATAAACAACTAACATACCTTTAATTTCTTTGTCAAACAAGAATCTTCACGACCCTGGAGATACTTAGAGAACTCATGTTCGTTATTTCTCCTAATTATATTAAATATCAGCAATTTTCTTTTAAACCAAAATACTATTTTGGTTGTTCAGGTTATGATCGTTAACTGCAAACGTTTACAATCAATTATTGGTCCTGCGCAGAAGTATATCATCATGCGTGGGTAAAAATTCGAATTTAAATTCATATTACTTCTTTTAAGTTTAATATTTTGTCTTAAAAACTCTGTTTAGTAGACGTTTGACTCAAAAGATTGCAATAATTAGTAGATTAAAATACAAAATAATAAATAAAAAATACAAAATAAAAAGTAGATTCCGATTAATAATAGACATTTATGTATTAAGCGAATAAACGACAGTTTTAATCCCGAGACAGTAAGTAATGTCTGAGCGACCAAAGGGAGCGAGGGCATTTTCTGTTGAGGGATTATAGACGTTTATTCCCGAATTACATACAAAACTTTTCTCCCGACCTTAAATGTAATAATTTATTTCATTATTAGTTTGACAGTTGATTGATAGATTGATCTGATGTCATTCAATTAAGTTGGTTTGTCATGAAAATGTGCATAGTTTCGGGTTACTAAGGTAAAACGAGTTTGTTTGTGTCTTATTTTTTTCCAAAAAAACGCAGTCCGTTTAAGTTATTGTGCAAAATAGTATATTATACTATAAGGGAGAGAAATGCGCTATTTTGGCAGAGGTGCAATTTGAAGCCCGAGGGCGAAGCCCGAGGGCTACAATGCACCGAGGACAAAATAGCATCTCTCCCGAATGGTATATACTATTTCTTCCACGGTCTCATTAACTTAAAAACACATATTTTGTCATTATGAAGTAAGTAGCACCAGAATTATTGTATTCGGATTTGAGCATTTATTTAGTAGTCGTTGAGTTATTGTCATAACTACAAACTTTTTTTTGCATGAATCACAAACGTTCTCCATAATGTAAACTCCCTTGGGAGCATTATACTCCCTTTGGAATAATCGACTACTTCTGTTTTAATTTTGATGTCATAGAAACTGATTTCTACTCCCGACCGTGGAAAAATGAATATTAATGGCAGTGAAGAATATAATTTTTGCACAAGCACTACTGCAAGCAATCGCCAAGTTAAGATATCAGATGATTGTCCATATATAAATATTGTAAACTCATCTAATGTTACTATTACGATTACAAAATAAAATTGATTGATATATTTAAATGCTTCGTCAATATGATATATATGATATATATATATAGTATTTTCGTGACCTTGATATGATAAGGTAAACTTAATTAGTCGGCGATTAAAGGTCTGGTTATTACTTCAAAGTGTATATATTTAAAATAATCCTATATGTTTCGGCAATGATGCCTTTGTCATGGATATAAAAAATATTTTTTATATCCTTGACAAAGGCATCATTGCCGAAACATGTAGGATTATTTTAAATATATACACTTTGAAGTAATAACCAGACCTTTAATCGCCGACTAATTAAGTTTACCTTATATATATATATATATATATATATATATATATATATATATATATTATATTCCTTGGAAAAGGCATCATTTGCCGCAACTTTTAATGCTGTTTAAGGTGGCGTTGTTAGTTTTTTAATCCAACGTTTTTTAATCATACTCGCTTGGTTTCTATCATTCATGTCTTTGAAGAGAAACATAAGTGCTATTTTTATTAAATAAAAGAGAAAGCTATAGTTATACGTCGACCCGCACTCACCCTATAATAAAACATTCTAAGAGTCTCATTGCTGGCCGCACCCTCTCAGAAGGAACAGAAGTATCACAGTAAGTAGATTCTGATTAATAAAAATTATTATATACATCAATGTTATTAATAATTCTCGTTCATATTTATATTTGCTTATTTATTTATAAATATATTTTTATAAGCCACATCAGCAATATATCAATATACGTATCGTTATGTTCAAATTTTAGGAGTATAAAGTAGACTTCATTTCAAGTAACAAAAACGCAAACTTGTACATATATCCATTTTTATTTGTTTCAAAGTTACAGATCTATGAATGTGATTGTCAGATCATGAAAAAAAATGTAATCCTAAAGTCAATACAAACTGATTTTATTTAAAAAAAGTTATACGATTCAATAACAGGCCTGTAATTGTTAACGTCGCATAATAAAATGTTATCCTAAAATAAATAAACACGTGTCGTAGTGTATACAGTAATTTCTTGGAGATCTACAAAAAAGAGTACTGGAAATTGATTTATGATAAAGAAGGTTCTTACTTATTTAATAAGTGCTGAACCATGAATATCATACAATAAACAAATGTTCAGATGACTGTTAATGTTGCATTTTTTATAATTACGTTCCAGTTCATACAACAGCTTATTAATGAGTGGACACGTTTTCTTTATTCAAAATGCCTTATCGATTTTCTTCTCGAGAGTATGCAGACATATGTTTTAAATATATGCATTTTTAAGTAAAACCAGACCTTAAATCGGCAACTAATTAAATCTACTATATATATATATATATATATATATATATATATATATATATATATAATAACTTCGTGACCTTGGTATGATATAGCGTTCGACGTGTGTGCTATGCCCCCGCTTCGGCGGAAAACGTTAAGATGGCACAAGTGTGACCATCGTCGACCGAGGTAGTCACTAAGAGTGTTCCCTTGGTTAGCGATGAGCAACCCCGTACAGGGTGCGCTTCGCTGGTCTGCGCCTTGCCTCGTTGGGGCGGGGGTCAGGCCGTCGAAGTACTGCACGGAATTGTAAAGAAGTTGCCGGGAAAGGGTTGGCGGCCCTACGCAACGGCTGGTTATCCGACCTCTCTAAATTCACGCGACCGTTCACTAAACACACGCACGAGCGCACCGACATACAAAACCCTACACTTACGCTCTCACACAAAACCACACACCCATAGAGAGACGCAAGCTGCCAGCAGTAACCAACACACAAGTTCATACCCAGAAAGAAACACAAATTGCTAGCAGCGAACAACACATATGTTCACACCTTGCTATCTATTTTTTGGAATACTAAGGCATGATTTATTATTATTACTGGAATGTATCTTTGAATAATTTAAACCATAGCAACTTAATTACTTGACATTTATATTCTGTCATTTATATTTTGTATTCTCTTGATAAAGGCGATACTGCCGAAACATTTAGAGTTTTTTAAATACATATATTTTGAAGTAATATACAGACCTTTAATCGCCTACTGATTAGGTTTACTATATATATATATATATATATATATATATATATATATATATATATATATATACATATATATATATATATATAAAATGAAAATGAAAAATTGTAGAATTTAATGCAACAAATTATAGCAACAATCACATGTAAAATGAGATTTAATAATTATTAATTCTCATACACATGAAGTTCATATATATATATATATATGTATATATATATATATATATATATATATATATATATTATATTCCTTGAAAAAGGCATCATTTGCCGCAACTTTTAATGCTGTTTAAGGTGGCGTTGTTAGTTTTTTAATCCAACGTTTCTTCGTTTAAATACGACCCTGATGTGTTTATGGTAGATTCTGGAAACCCTTTTTATTGCGAATTCAAAGACCTATCATACTTTATCATTTAATTGGGGTTTCGTCATTTTTTGACCTTAATTAAGAAAATTAATAGTACGGACCGGTACCATTTTTTTAAATTTTTTTAAGAATAAATGATTTGTTATATTCATTAACAATATATGCATTTAAAAAGACAAAGAACAAATCAAATTAAATTAACAGAAGACATCAAAAGTAAAATACAACAACAAGCGAATATGAACAAAACAACTAAGTTTAGAGCATATGTTCGAAAAGATTTTCATTATTTTCCAGGCACAGATAGCACGTTCTCATCGTCGATTCTAACACCCTAATAAGCATTTGTGGAGTAATATTGGCAAATGCTTCCAGAACTAACCCCCTCAGTTCTTCATCTGTAAGTACATTTAATATAACACTGCTTTCACCTTTCTAAAATTTAAATAAATATAAAATGTGAAAAAGCTCTATATATAGAACCGAAGCGTAAACAAAATTAAATATTGTTTTAATTACCTGGCCGCCATTTCTAGAAGAAGAAATAAGAATAAGAAATAAGAATAAATAAGAAGAATAAGAAACACTTATGCCTTAGCTGGTATTATAACCACGGCCAAGAAAATACGAAATTCCTTCCATTTTATATATAGATATATACGATGTGTCCGAGATAAAGAGGGCCACTTTGGGGATCTCGGAAACCTTATGAGATACATATTTCATTGAATAAGAGAAAATTTGCGTAATCAAACATTTAAGAAATTGTCGTTTAGATTTTACTGAAAATTTTTTTAGTTTTTGATAAATTTTGAAAAAATAGAATTTTTCGATTTTACAAACTATTTTTTCCTGGTGTTAATATTTGACCTAGAGCAAAACCAATGACACTTCTCTACAGCAACTTTTAATGCTGTTTAAGGTGGTGTTGTTAGTTTTTTAATCCAACGTTTCGTCTTTGCGAAGCCATCATAAACTTAATTTTTTTAAATACGGCCCTGATGTGTTTATACTAGATTCTGAAAACCGTTTTTATTTCGAATTCAACGACCTATCATACTTTATCATTTAATTGCAGTTTCGTCTTTTTTTCGATTTTTTTGCGTTTTCCAAATGTATGATACGCAATTATCACCAAGACGAAAGCAAGCTTTGGAAAGCAAATGTGGTACTGTTGTATTTGGATTGATGTTTGCGTTGGTTTTTTGACACATTAGTTTGGTGTTTAATTTTTTGTGCAATAATTTAAATTTTTTCTATTAATTATATTTTTTAACGAAGAAAAGTTTGACATGGTGCCATGTTTCATTTCATTCAACCAAAATTGTTCTGCCACAGAGCGTATGTATTTGCAAAAGTATTGTGAAAGGAGGCAGCCAAATAAAAGGACTTTTA